>JARQOD010000002.1:248467089-248510786 GCA_033576555.1 Oophaga sylvatica | reverse complement strand
GGCAACACTTGGACAGCAGCCCCTTGTCCTGCTGTCACCATAGTTACCCAGTGCCCAGTCAGCGACATGTAACGCCCCTGTCCATGCCTACTCGTCCAAGTGTCTGTGGTGAAATGCACCCTGTCACACACTGAGTTTCTCAAAGAAGCGGTGATGTTGTGTGCGACATGCTGGTGGAGCGCAGGCACACCTTTCTTGAGAAGTAGTGCCGACTGGGCATTTGGTACTGGGGCACTGCGACGGACATAAGGGCTCGAAAATCCTCAGTGTCAACAAGGCGGAAAGGCAGCATTTCTGTAGCCAAGAGCTTGCAGATGGTGAAATTCAACCTCTTAGCTTTCTCATGGCTAAGAGGAAATGGTCTTTTACTTGTCCACACCTGAGTGACCGAGGGCTGGCTGTTGTGCGTAGACGGGGTTGAGTAGGGTGTCCCCGGACAACTGACGGTCTGTGAGGAAGATGCAGGCGCAAAAGTTAGGTTGCCTTGATCCAAAGGTGGTGCTCTCGATGTCGGAGAGCGCTCAACACCAGCTGGTGTTTCCACTTCCAAATGAACTGATGACCTGCCAATCTGACTGGCTGTTGCTGGTAAAGAGGTGCCAGGTCTGAGTCTCAAAACAGGTCTGACTGCTGTCCCCCCAGTCACAGAGGATGAAGAGGCCGCGGTCGCGGATGCACAAGATGGGGCAGACGGTGGTTGGGCCAGCCCGCTAGGCCGCATTGTAGCACAGTGAGCTTGCCACTGCACTTATGCTTCATATCCATGTGACGGTTCATGCATGAAGTACTCAAACTATGGATTTTTTGGCCTCTACTTAGCTTTTGGTCACAAATGTTACAGATAACATGAGTTGGGTCATCCTTATCGATGTTAAAAAATGCCCAGGCTATGCAAGGCTTAGAACCCATGCGACCTGAAGAGCCACCTTGACTTGTGGTCAGAGGCAGCGTTGTGGTTGAGGATGCAGCTGGTGACGTGCTTCCAGTACTACGTCTCTGTTCAGGAAGGCGCACCCTGACTTCTTCGTCACTCAAATCCTCCTCCACCTCCTCTGCTGACCTCATCGACTGTCTCACTGTGGGTTGACAGTAAGTGGGATCTACAACCTCGTCATCATCACCCTGTGTGTTCTCACCCCCGTCGTCCTCAGAGCCAACCTCTTCCTGCCCTGACACAAAACTCAACTCTGGTATTTGAGTCTCATCATCGTCTTCCTCATTGTCTCCACCAACAGGAGTTACAGTTTGGGAACATTATGCTCAGAACCTTCTTCATCTGGTCCTGGATCAGACTCATAAACATTCTGGGCATCAGTGCAGATCATTTCCTCGACTGGATTCACAGAAGCTGTGGAGACGACCTATGATTCCCAGGCTATAGTATGAGTAAACAGCTCTGCAGACTCAACCATCTGTTCTACCCCATACTCAGACGGGCAGTTGGAGACTTGGGAGCTGTGAGGAAGCAAGTGCGATTGGGGTGACACCTCTGAGGACTGGAGTTTTTATGTTGTTGAAGTTGAGGTGGAGAGTCGACTTAAAGGAGCACTTGATATTTGTTGAAGTACCTTATTTTTTGTGCCTCATCTGGAATTTGTAGCGATGGACGTGCCCGTAAGTGTCACGACGTATAACAGATATATTCAAAGATAGCAACCTATATCTAATGTGACATCATTCTAAATTTCATATAATAGAGAAAATCAACATGTATACATAGTATCTGCCAGCAATGTCTTACCTGACATAATATCCTATGTATTGTGGGTCAATTCTGTGTATGTGTCACGCTGTCTCTGGATAGAGGTGGACCGGGGTCTATGCTGACCCTGAACTGGGGTCCTGACTAGTCCCTCTACCTGGAGGTACTGTTAATGGTACAGAGGTCCAGGCCGCCAGCGTAACCCTGTCTCCTGTAGATCCCTGACCACTGTAATCTAGTCCTGAGAAGGACCCTGATTACCACCACAGGGAATGGGCAGGTCACAGCTTACACACAGTCTAAGACAAACGAGACAGACAAGGGGTAAAGAAAACACAGCCTTGCATACAACACTTCCACTACAGAGGAACACAAAAGGTTAAGGAGATAAACAATAAGCGAGGAGAGGAAAAACCACAACAGGCACTCTTAGCTTAAGTCTTCTCAGAAACGATCCGCTCTGCTGGTCTGAATGAATGCTTTCACCGGCAACTTCCCCAGCAGACCAGCAGGTATATGAAGGAAGCTAATTAACAAAACATCAATCGCAGCTGGGCGAGGCTGGTCAGCCCAGCACCGAGAGAGAAAGAATTAACTCCCTCAGTGCCGAAAAACACCCAGCACCAGAAACTCAGCTGTGCGAAGTCAGGGTGTGCAATCGCGACGATCTCCGCCGCGACACACCCGTGACAGTACCCCCCCCTTCTACGAGGGGCCTCTGGACCCTCAGGGCCTGGTCTATCTGGGTGAGTAGTGTGGAAGGCCCGAACCAAACGGTCTGCGTTAATATCCGACGCAGAAACCCACATCCTCTCCTCAGGACCATACCCCCTCCAATGAACAAGGTACTGAAGGGACCGGCAATTCAGACGTGAGTCAATGATCTTCGATACCTGAAACTCCAAATTACCATTGACCACCACTGGAGGAGGAGGTAGAGGTGACGGTATAACTGGTGCCACGTACCTCTTAAGCAACGATTTGTGGAACACATTGTGGATTTTAAATGTAGGAGGGAGGTCAAGACGGAAAGCCACCGGATTAACTATTGAACTGATCCTGTATGGCCCGATGAATCTGGGACCGAGTTTCCAGGAGGGAACCTTAAGTTTTATATTCTTGGTAGACAACCATACCAGATCGTTCACACTTAGGTCCGGACCAGACACTCTCCTCCTATCAGCCATACGTTTGTATCGGTTCCCCATAGTGCTCAGATTATTAAGCACTCCTCTCCACACTGAAGCAAGTGACGACGAAAATCGTTCCTCCTCAGGAACCCCAGAAGAGCCCCCCCCATTGAAAGTACAAAACTGGGGGTGAAAACCATATGCCCCAAAAAACGGGGACTTACCAGTGGACTCGCTCCGCCTATTGTTAAGAGCGAACTCTGCCAGAGGCAAGAAAGAAGACCAGTCCTCTTGGTTCTCTGAGACAAAACACCGAGATATGTCTCTAAGCTCTGATTCAGACGCTCTGTCTGACCATTGGTCTGCGGATGAAAAGCCGAAGAAAATGACAACTGCATCCCCCGACGAGAACAAAATGCCTTCCAGAATTTGGACACAAACTGAGACCCCCGATCCGACACCACATCGGAAGGCAACCCGTGAAGTCTCACAATCTCCCCAATGAACACCTGCGCCAGAGTTTTAGCATTAGGAAGAGCAGGAAGAGCAATAAAATGTGCCATTTTGCTGAACCTGTCAACTACAACTAGTATGACAGTTTTACCTGAAGACGGAGGAAGGTCCGTAATGAAGTCCATAGACAGATGGGTCCATGGACGCTCCGGGATTTTCAACGGTAAAAGGGCCCCAGACGGACGGGTATGTGGGGTCTTAGAGCGCGCACATACCCCACAGGACGCGACAAAAGTTACCACCTCTTTATTTAAGTTAGGCCACCAAAACCGGCGAGAAACGAGATCTACAGTTGCTTTACTCCCTGGGTGTCCTGCCAAAGCAGAATTATGATGTGCCTCGATAACCTTTTGTCTTAACTGATCTGGAACAAACAGTTTCCCTGGAGGTCCTACAGGGGCGTCCCCCTGAGCCTCCAATACCTCCTCCTCAAGCTCAGAGCATACAGCCGACACCACAACTCCCTCCTGAAGAACAGGAATCGGGTCATCCGTCTTCCCGGCCCCCGGGAAACTACGAGATAAAGCATCAGCCTTTACATTTTTTGACCCAGGACGATATGTGACGACAAAATTAAACCTGGTAAAAAACAACGACCATCTAGCTTGTCTGGAATTCAGACGTTTTGCAGACTCTAAATACAGCAGGTTCTTGTGATCAGTAATGACGGTGACCGGGTGGACTGCCCCCTCCAAAAAGTGACGCCACTCTTCAAAAGCCAACTTAATGGCCAAGAGTTCCCTATTGCCGACATCATAATTCCTCTCGGCGGACGACAATTTTTTAGAAAAGAAAGCGCACGATGCCATTTACCAGGGGACGGACCTTGAGATAATACCGCACCCACTCCTACGTCAGATGCGTCTACCTCCACAATGAACGGTTGTGATGCATCAGGTTGGATGAGTATGGGTGCTGAAGCAAAACATTTTTTCAAGGAGGAAAATGCTTGACAAGCTTTGTCAGACCACCTAGAAAAATCCGTCCCTTTTTTGTCATGTCAGTGAGAGGTTTGACAACAGATGAGAAATTACGAATACATTTCCGGTAGTAGTTAGCAAACCCCAGGAAACGCTGCAGTGCTTTAAGATCCTCTGGCCGATCCCATTCAAGCACAGCCTTCACTTTCCCAGGGTCCATACGGAAACCGGAGGCTGACACCAAGAATCCTAAAAACTGAAGTTCTTGTACAGCGAATACACACTTCTCCCATTTGGCGTATAGTTTATTATCTCGCAAGATCTGCAACACTTGTCTCACATGCTCCTGATGAGACACAAGATCCGGCGAGTAAATTAAGATGTCATCTAGATAAATGACAACAAACTGTCCCACTAGGTGGCGAAAGATGTCATTAACAAAATGTTGAAACACCGCCGGGGCAGTAGTCAGACCGAAAGGCATGACAAGGTTCTCATAATGTCCCTCCGGAGTGTTAAACGCCGTCTTCCACTCATCCCCCTCCTTTATCCTAATCAGATTATACGCCCCCCTGAGATCCAACTTAGAGAACCATTTGGCGCCCACAATCTGATTGAAGAGATCAGGAATAAGTGGGAGCGGATACGGATCTCGGACCGTAATCCGATTAAGCTCACGGAAATCCAGGCAAGGGCGTAGGCCTCCATCTTTTTTCTTCACAAAGAAGAACCCCGCGGCCACTGGGGAAGATGAAGGTCTAATATGCCCCTTGGCCAGACTTTCCGAAATGTAATCCTTCATAGTTTGCCTCTCAGGACCAGAAAGTTATATAACCTAGATTTTGGTAACTTAGCATCAGGAAGCAATTTTATAGCACAGTCATATGCGCGATGAGGAGGTAATTCTTGACACCCTTCCTCTGAAAACACATCCTCAAAGTCCTCCAGAAAAGGAGGTAAGGTTCTAGGCACGACCGTACCGATGACCGTGTTCATGCAGTTACTATTGCAAAATTCACCCCACTGACTTATCTCTCTGGATTGCCAATTAATAACTGGGTTATGTTTAGTTAACCAAGGAAGTCCCAACACAATAGGAGTGGGAAGGCCCTCCAACACATAACAAGACAATAGTTCTTTATGTATTGCCCCCACTCGAAGGTCTATGTTATGCACGGCTTGCACAAAGCTACCTTGACCGAGAGGCCTGGCGTCAATAGAGAATATAGGGATAGGTTTGGCCAATACACTCAGTTGCATACCTTGCACCTGGGCAAACCGAGCGTCCACCAGATTAGCCGCGGCCCCACTATCCAGAAGAACAGAAATCCTCTCAGTTCTCGTACCTACCACCACCTCCGCTGGTACGAGAAACTGAGACGGACTTGGGGACGAAATACATACTCCCAGATTGTCGTCCACCACACAACCTGGGATTAATAGTTTTCCGGCGACTTCTTGCTCAGTACAGTACGGGATGGACACCCCTCAATAAAATGTCCCTCTCTCCCGCAGAAGAAACACCTTCTTGTTTTGCGGCACACCGCCGATCCCCTCCCTCGGAATGATGTCCCTCCCAACTGCATAGGTTCCTCGGAACAAACCAGGGGAACCTCAATATTAGGGACTTTAGAAGGAGGTGGAGTCATCACAGGGGGCGGAGTTACCCCACACCTCTCCCGAAGCCGTCTATCAATGCGAATAGCAAGAGCCATAGCGGCCTCCAGTGACGGGGGAGAATCATACTGAGCCAACACATCTTTTAATTTGTCAGATAAACCTTGACAAAACTGGCTCTTAAGAGCCGGGTCATTCCACTGAGTATCCGTGGCCCACATACGGAACTCTGAAGAAAATTCCTCGCCGGACGATCTCCCTGCTGTATCCTACGTAACTTCATTTCAGCAAGGGAGACCCGATCCGGGTCATCATATACCAGACCCAGGGCTGTAAAAAATCGGTCCACTGACTGGAGAGCCGGGGAGCCCGGGGGGAGAGAGAACGCCCAGGATTGAGGGTCCCCTTGTAAGAGCGAGATGACAGTTCCCACCCTCTGATCCTCACTCCCCGACGACTGCGGCCGCAGCCGAAAATACAATTTACATGCTTCCCGGAAAGTAAAAAACTTGTCCCGCCCACCAGTGAACCTGTCCGGGAGAGCTACTTTAGGTTCAAATCTGGTTTGCTCCCGGGGGTACAAAACCTTGGATTTAACGTCCGTCAGCTCCATGGACAAACTCTGCAACTGCTGAGCTAAATGGGCTACTAGATCCATGATGGCTGGGGAGAATCTTTAGATGGGCCGGTGAAAATGTCACGACGTATAACAGATATATTCAAAGATAGCAACCTATATCTAATGTGACATCATTCTAAATTTCATATAATAGAGAAAATCAACATGTATACATAGTATCTGCCAGCAATGTCTTACCTGACATAATATCCTATGTATTGTGGGTCAATTCTGTGTACGTGTCACGCTGTCTCTGGATAGAGGTGGACCGGGGTCTATGCTGACCCTGAACTGGGGTCCTGACTAGTCCCTCTACCTGGAGGTACTGTTAATGGTACAGAGGTCCAGGCCGCCAGCGTAACCTTGTCTCCTGTAGATCCCTGACCACTGTAATCTAGTCCTGAGAAGGACCCTGATTACCACCACAGGGAATGGGCAGGTCACAGCTTACACACAGTCTAAGACAAACGAGACAGACAAGGGGTAAAGAAAACACAGCCTTGCATACAACACTTCCACTACAGAGGAACACAAAAGGTTAAGGAGATAAACAATAAGCGAGGAGAGGAAAAACCTCAACAGGCACTCTTAGCTTAAGTCTTCTCAGAAACGATCCGCTCTGCTGGTCTGAATGAATGCTTTCACTGGCAACTTCCCCAGCAGACCAGCAGGTATATGAAGGAAGCTAATTAACAAAACATCAATCGCAGCTGGGCGAGGCTGGTCAGCCCAGCACCGAGAGAGAAAGAATTAACTCCCTCAGTGCCGAAAAACACCCAGCACCAGAAACTCAGCTGTGCGAAGTCAGGGTGTGCAATCGCGACGATCTCCGCCGCGACACACCCGTGACAGTAAGAAAGGGATCGTACCACATTGTCCACTAAAAGAAGTAAACATCTTAGTTTGGCTGGAAGATGGTCTTTCTTCTGCAGATGTTACTGTTGCTTTAACACCTACCCCAAGGACACAACATTTTTTCCCTTCACAACATGCCTATTCCCCTTTCCACCAGCAGCAGGCATTTTGCAACTCATTTTGGTGGTTACCTAATTGACAACTGTTGAGTCGTTTCCACAAAAAAACGATGGCTGCAAAAAATTCTTAGTATTTGAACGCGGGTGGAGCTTTGTATAGATGGCCTAATACAATGAGTACAACAGACTGCTACTATGCCCAAAATTATTGTCCAAGCAACATGCAGATAGAATTTTTTTTTTCTTTTAAGGCTGGTGGAGCTTTGTATAGATGGCCTAATACAATGAGTACCATAGACTGCTACTATGCCCAAAATTATTGACCAAGCAACATGCAGATAGATTTTTTTGTTTTTGTTTTTTAAGGCTGGTGGAGCTTTGTATAGGTGGCCTAATACAATGAGTACCACAGACTGCTACTATGCCCAAAATTATTGTCCAAGCAACATGCAGATAGAATTTTTTTTTTCTTTTAAGGCTGGTGGAGCTTTGTATAGATGGCCTAATACAATGAGTACCACAGACTGCTACTATGCCCAAAATTATTGTCCAAGCAACATGCAGATAGATTTTTTTGTTTTTGTATTTTAAGGCAGGTGGAGCTTTGTATAGATGGCCTAATACAATGAGTACTACAGACTGCTACTATGCCCAAAATTATTGTCCAAGCAACATGCAGATAGAATTTTTTTTTCTTTTAAGGCTGGTGGAGCTTTGTATAGATGGCCTAATACAATGAGTACCATAGCTGTGTCAGCAGCTATCATTGACACCTAGCCCTAAGCATAGTAAAGAAAAGGTGTCAGCCAAACACCCTCATTACTAAAGGCACTGCCACACTTAGCGATCGCACTAGCGATCACGACAACGACTTAACCTGGCGAGATCGCTAGTGCGATCGCTATGTGATCGCTAGTTAGATTCCAAACACAACTCATCAGCGATCTGTGATTCCAAACACAACTCATCAGCGATCTGCATAACGACCTCTGCGATCGTTGGGAAAAACCTAGTCCCACCTGCGACGCTGGTGAAGTCGTTCATAAAGGGTGTCACACTCAGCGATTCAGGCTCACCAGCGGGACACCAACGACCAAAAAACGGCTCAGAATGTTCATAAGCGATTAACGACATCTCAGCAGGGGCCACATTGCTGCTACATGTCACACACAGCTAAGTCGCTAACAAGATCGCTACTGTGTCATAAATGGTGACGCAGTAGCGATCTCGTTAGCGATCTCGCTAGCGATCTCGCTTAGTGTGGCATACCCTTAAGTCAATAAGTAAACACAAACACACACACAAATCTACACACACATTGTCACCAGAATATGTACGAGCGTTAACAGAACGAACATACATAGGCTGTAACCAAACAGCAACTGTTATTATTATTATATATCCTAAGGATTTGAGCCTAGGGAAGTGGCGCTTCCCATTAATCAGATTAATCAAAAAAGGAACTGGAAGCATATGGCCATTTATCAAACACTTTATTGAAAAATATATAAAAATTCCATAAACAACTTTAAAAAAAGAATTTTTATATATTTTTCAATAAAGTGTTTGATAAATGGCCATATGCTTCCAGTTCCTTTTTTGATTAATGTTATTATTATTATTATACATTTATATAGCGCCATTTATTTCATGGGCTTTACATATGAAAAGGGAAAAATATAGACAGGTACAATAAACATGTGATAGACAAGGAACACACAAGTACAGAAGGAGAGAGGACCCTGCCCGCGAGGGCTCACAGTCTGCAGGGATGGGTGAGAATACACTAGGAAAGGGTAGAGCTGGTCGTGCAATGGTTCAGTAGACTGAGGATCATTGCAGGTTGTAGGCTTGTCGGAACAGGTGGGTCTTCAGGTTTTTCTTGAAGGTCTCCGTTGTTGGTGAAAGTCTGATGTTTTGCGGCAGGGAGTTCCAGAGTATGGGAGAAGCCCGGGAGAAGTCTTGTATGCGATTGTGGGAAGAAGAGATGAGGGGGTAGACGAGAAGGAGATCTTGAGAGGATCGAAGGTTGCGTGTAGGTAGGTAGCGGCAGACCATGTCACAGATGTATGGAGGAGAAAGGTTGTGGATGGCTTTGTATGTCATGGTTAGGGTTTTGAACTGGAGCCTCTGGGCAATAGGAAGCCAGTGAAGGGCCTGGCATAGGGGGGAGGCTGGGGAATAGCGGGGAGACAGGTAGATTAGTCGGGCAGCAGAGTGTAGGATGGACTGGAGTGGTGCCAGATGCTAGAGGGGAGGCCAGACAGTAGGAGGTTGCAGTAGTCGAGGAGGGAGATGATAAGGGCATGCACTTGTGTTTTTGTGGTTACATGGTTGAGGAATGCGCGGATATAAATAAAACAATAAACCACAATATTCCTCACCTGTCCACAGAAAAGATACCGTATTTTTTGGACCATAAGACGCACTTTTTTCCCCCCCAAAATTTGGGGAAAATGGGGGTGCGCCTTATGGTCCCAACATACCAAAAAATCCGGTGGCGCGCGGCGGCAGCCTTCCTGTGGTGTCTGGCCAGCAGCGGGGCTCTGTGCTGCGTGGGGGGCTCCGCCGGCATTTCCCTCTTAGCCGGACAGCCCCCCGCAGCTCCGCTGCTGCGGCCTCCTGATACATGGCCGCCAGGGGCCTCCGGTGGCGGTCCCGGCGAAGTCTTCCGTGCGGTGGTTCCGGGGCAGCAGCCAGCTCTGTGCTGCAGGGGGGCTCCGCCGGCATTTCAGTCTTAGCCGGAAAGCCCCCCGCAGCTCCGCTCCCTCCTGCATCTCGGTGGCGTCCTCAAACATGGCCGCCAGGGGACTCAGGTAAGATGGCCGCCAAATCTCATTCAAGTCTCGGCAACGAGATCTCTTCTCCCGAGATCTCAGGACAAGATCTCGGGAGAAGAGATCTCGTTGCCGAGACTTGAATGAGATTCGACGGCCATCTTACCGGAGTCCCCTGGCGGCCATGTTTGAGGACGCCACCGAGATGCAGGAGGGAGCGGAGCTGCGGGGGCTTTCCGGCTAAGACCGAAATGCCGGCGGAGCCCCCCTGCAGCACAGAGCCGGCTGCTGCCCCGGAACCACCGCACGGAAGACTTTGTCGGGACCGCCACCGGAGGCCCCTGGCGGCCATGTATCAGGAGGCCGCAGCAGCGGAGCTGCGGGGGCTGTCCGGCTAAGAGGGAAATGCCGGCGGAGGCCCCCACGCAGCACAGAGCCCCGCTGCTGGCCAGACACCACAGAGCACAGGAGGCTGCATTGGGACCACCGCTATGGGATGTGAGTACCATATATTGCACAGCGACCCCACAGAGCACAGCGACCCCACAGAGCACAGCCACCCCACAGAGCACAGCCACCCCACAGAGCATAGCCACCCCACACAGCACAGCCACCCCACACAGCACAGCCACCCCACAGAGCACCCCTGCAACACAGAGCACTTCGGACTGTAAGACGGACCCCCATTTGACACATTATTTTTTTTTCCCTGTTTTCCTTCTGAAAATTTGGGGTGCGTCTTATGGTCCGGTGCATCTTATAGTCCGAAAAATACGGTAATCCATAATGTCCCACGATGATCCTGATGACTTTGAGAGCAGTCACTGATGTCATAGCCCGATGGGAGCAGTAGTCTCATCAGCCCATGCCTACTGACCTGCAGTAAGCTTTTTACCGCGGGTCACAGTCTCAGCTGCAGGGTCACGCTGACATCTGACAGTGCTATCCCACAGCGCTCTGACCGATGGTCTTACCAGTGGTAGCGTTTCTGCCGATAAGAACCTTTGTACTGGTGTTTCCCATGCTGTCAGCTGTGTGAAACACCACAGGGAGATGGTAAAAATGCAAACATAAACTCAGCAAACCCGCAAACATTTTTATACCTGCATTTTTGCTGCAGATTTGACTGACTCCATTGAAGTCAATGGATGAAAAACATTGCACAAACGCACAAAGAATTGACATGCTGCAGAAAAAAACGCAATGCAAATACTCAAAGGAAATTTACTAATCATGTACATAGCGCTTCAGAATTGTCATTGAATTGCTTGCATAAGGATTCCATAGTGTTTTTGGCCCATTTCCGTGCAGAAAAAATGCTGCAAAAATGAATCAAAAACACACTGTGTGCACACAGCCTAAGACTGTTTATGCATTGTGCCTCTTAATGAACACATTAAAGAGCATGTGCCTCATTAAGGTTGTGACCATCAGGTCTCAGTGCTTTCACTACTTCATAGCTTCCTCTGTCTCTTTCTTCCCTGATGAAATCTCCCAAAAGCAACACTAGTATAGATACTGTATGTAAGTACTGCAGATCTTTATTCATCTGATTAGTGGTAGTCTACCTACTGGTCATACATTTCATATACTATTTGCCCTTAATTTATAGCTCTAATCAATTAACTTATATCTACATATTCAATATCACCAAATGTCCAAGGGGCATTTCACCAATATATATCAATGATTATCCATATACAAATCTATACAGGCAAAAACGAAGAGAAACCCATGTTTTCATTGAGTCCAGCCGGACTCAATGTGCCTAACCGGTATATCCAACGGCATTCCAATTGTGCCAAACCTTTCCAATGTCCCCACCCCTCACTCCTAAATCCAATTGATCTATGCCCTTGATGTGCAAACCTCGTGGATTACAATTGTGGAATTTCTTGAAATGGCGCGGAAGTGTTTTTAAATTTACATCATCCTCACAAACGGAGGCCTTTTCGATGTCCAAGACATGTTCCCTTACTCGGATTTTGAGTTCTCTAGTAGTGAAACCCACATATATTTTCCCGCAAGGGCATTCAGCATGGTAGACTATTCCTTTAGAGCCCATATGTCAAAGTCAAGGCCCGCGGGCCAGATCCGGCCCGCGAATTGATTATCTATGGCCCCCTGGCAGGCGGGGCCCTGAGCAGGCGGGGGGGCCCACTCGCAGTCTGGCACCCCCGCGCCTGTTAGCGGAGGAGAGCAGTGTCAGCGCCGCCACTGGGCCCCCCCCCCGCCTGCTCAGGGCCCCGGCAGCAGCTGGCAACAATACTTACCTCTCCCGTGCCTCCGCTGCCGCAGCTCCGGGCTCCAGGGGCGCCGGCGCTTCCTCTCACAGCCGGCCGCTGAATGACGTCATCATTCAGCGGCCGGCTGTGGCACAGAGCTCGGGGACGCTGAACAGGTAAGACGTCTCTGTGTGTGTGTCTCTGTGTGTGTATGTAGTGCGGTGCTTTGTGTGTGTATGTATGTATGTGAGAGAGTGCTTGTGTGCTGTCTGTGTGTGATGATGGCAGGCATTGCTGATAATGGGGAGGCATTGATGATGGGGAGAAGATGATGATGGGCAGGCATTGCTGATAATGGGGAGGCATTGATGATGATGGGAGAAGATGATGATAATGGGCAGGCATTGATGATGGGGAGAAGATGAGATGGGCAGACATTGATGATGATGGGGAGGAGATGATGATGGGCAGGCATTGCTGATAATGGGGAGGCATTGATGATGATGGGGAGAAGATGATGATAATGGGCAGGCATTGATGATGATGGGGAGGAGATGATGATGATGGGCAGGCATTGATGATAATGGGGAGGCCATGATGATGATGGGGAGGCAATGATGATGATAATGGGGAGTCTTTCCACAGCACCCTTTCCTGAGCTGTAACAGTGCAGAACGCAGTACAGCGCAGAGGAGAGCTCCATATTTTGTATGGAGCATTATATGGGGACCAGTATCCTGTATGGAGCATTATATGGGGACCAGTATCCTGTATGGAGCATTATATTGGGTCCAGTATTCTGTATGGAGCATTATATGGGGGGTGACATCCTGCATGGGGTATTATATGGGTGATGAGGGGGAGACTGTGGTGCCCATAATATTGTATGGAGGATTGTACTGTCCAGTCTGTACTGTGCGCTGTGAGGATTTGGCGGTTTTGAGCTATTGTACAATTTACAATAGATATCACTCATGTAATGGAAGAAGAGAAGTATTTGGCATTGTACTGTACCCATATTTCTCTGCTGTATCTGTGCATCATGAATCGTGGTCTGTGTTAAAGGGGCCCACTGAGGCTCTTTCGCCCGGGGCCCATAAAAACCTGGAGCCGGCCCTGGCACCAACACTACATTTCCCACAATGCACCGGTAGCAGGGCCGGCGTCAGTCCGGCCCTTGGTTTGTAGCAAATTTTTTTTTTGGCCCTCGGTGTGTTTGACTTTGACATCCCTGCTTTAGAGGAACATGTCAGATGTTTCCGAATGTCAAAAAAACGCAATCCATCAAAGTTTTTGAAATGCCTGGATTTATCCAAATTTAGGCATGCCTTACAAAATCCACAAGGAAAAAATCCCCACGAAGTGGGTTTCTTTCCTGAAGCCTTTTTGGGATCATAATGGCTATGCACTAAAAGATCTTTGAGGTTGGCTGAACATCGAGCCACATATTGGGGAGATGGAGGCAATATTCTTTTCAAAACCGGGTCTGAGAGGAGGATATTCCAATTATTTTTTACAATTTCGGTAAGATAATTGCCATTGATTGTTAAACATTGAAATAAACCTTACCTCTTTATTTATGTTGTTGTCATGAATTTTATGTTTATTTTGGTAAAGCAATTCATTTCTACTCTTACCCATTGCTCTATTATATCACCTTCTAATCATCCTGCAGCTATAACCTCTTTCTTCAAATCTTCTTGTCAGTTCCACACATTGTTTCTCAAATCTAACCGAATCAGAGCATACTCTCTTTGCTCTTAGGAACTGACCTATCGGTATGCCACGGATAGTACTTGTGGGGTGTGCTGAATTGGCTTGTAGGTAAGAGTTCGTAGCTGTCGGTTTCCTATAAACATCCGTGTTAATGGTTCCATCCTCCGAAACCTCAATCCAGATGTCCAGAAATTTCAGGCTTCTACCAGATTTAAAAGTGAGCCTCACATTAATATCATTGTCATTCAACTTCTTCATAAAATTACCTAATTCTTGTTCCGTACCCTCCCAGGCAAAAAGCACATCATCGATATATCTCATCCAACTTTGGACTTTACTTATCTCCTCCATACCATCTCCCATGAAAATGTCCCTCTCCCATGCTCCCAAAAATAAATTAGCATACAAGGGGGCACAAGAGGCCCCATCGCCGTACCTTGTAACTGCAAATAAATTTGATTGTTGAAGATAAACGAATTATGTCTCAATACAAAGTCCAAAAGGGTAAGAATAAAGTCTGCCATTTGACCATCAATATTGCTGGAACGTAAAAATAAATCCGTTGCCGCCAATCCATCCTTATGTTTTATAGAGGAATATAGAGCCTCTATATCAGCTGTCACCAAAATTTGATTTTCTTCCAATTGTAACTGGTCAATTTGTTGAAGAGCCTGATTGGTATCCCTAATAAAAGAAGGGAGAGTGGAGACAATTGGTTTTAAAAAATAATCAATGATGTCTGAAATGATCTCACACAGACCCCCATTTCCCGCCACGATAGGTCTTCCTGGTGGGTCTAAAGCGTTTTTATGAACCTTGGGGATCAAATAAAAAGTTGGTAACTTAGGCTGAAAACTCTGAATCCTATCCAACAAAGTCTTTGTGATTAGACCCTCACTAAATGCATTTTCCAAGATCAAAATCAATTCTTGTTGAAATGAAAGAGATGGATTAAAAGGCAATTGTTTATAGCAATTTCCATCATCAAGTAGCTTATAAGTCTGTCTTTCATACATTTCTATAGGCCAGAAAAACCAGATTTCCGCGTTTGTCCGCTGACTTAAATATAGCATCATCCCATCTCATCAAATCCATCAAGGCTTCCCTTTCCTCTCTGGACAGGTTATCTCCATAATATAACCCCTGTGCCAGTAATTCAATCTTTCTAGACACTACCCGGGTAAAAACTTCCACAGCCAGGCATAAATTGAGCGGGGGAAATTTCGTGGACTTGGAAAGCAGATGTGTAGGGATGATGCTCACCTCTTTTGGCTGATTTTCAGCGGCCAGCGATTCCAATAGCTGAATGGCCTCCCTTTCCTCAGGTGTAGTCAATTCCAATTCAACCGGTTTAAAATGCAGCTTTTTCAAAACAATTTTCCTAGCAAAAAGATTAAGGTATTTGATCACAGTAAAGGGGTCTAAACAGAGGAAGGAGAAAAAGTCAAGCCTCTTTCTAACAATTTAGTTTGAGCCATAGTCAGAACATGTGAAGATAAATTAATCACCTTAAGTTGATCTTTATATCTTTTCTGTCTCTGTGGTTTGTAAAATAATATCCGGATATTTACGTCGCCCACCTCTGCTCAAATGGAAATCTCTCCCAATCCCAGATTCACTTACGGATAAACTACTTTCACTGCCAGATATGCTTGACTTATCCGATCTTTCAATATTGGACTGTTTTATAGAGGGATTTGTTTTTCCATTCTTGAACTGCCAACGGTATATCCGTTGTAATTCATAATCCTTATTATCCCTCAAATATTTCTTGAGTTTCCCCTGACTCACGTCCTCCTCCCATTTGTCATCTTCCTTACCTAAATCCTTCAACCAGGCTTCCAAGGCTTCCTTGGGCATGGTTGATTGTAAGGTTTTTAGGGAGGATTCCAAATCATTGTCAATACAGACCAAAGATTACGTATTATGTTCCATGATGATCCTAATAAAATCCAAGGAACAATTAGAAGCAACTTCCATCCAAATATTTATTAAAGCTTCATTATGTAATTCAAAGGTGGGATATAATTGTACTCTCAAACCACATGGGATGATTTTTTTATCCAAATAATTTTCCAACAAAGCACGGTTCCACCAGACCTTAGTTTTTTTTATGAAGAGCATTTTTATATTTAAACATGAGTTCTCTGCTAGCTATAGTTGCATCCTGTGAAACATTGCTTAAAAATGTCATCTGCTTTAGAACACCAAGTTAATTCCTTAGCCTTGAAATCCATGATGGACAATCTGTTATAAAAGCAGCAACAATATTCAATATACACAAATGTCAAAGAGATCCCAATTAATACCAAAAAGACTTTATTAATCACAATTAAAAACAAAAGGAAGTAAAAAAACAAAATGCCGTAAGGGACACCAAAATAGAACATACATAGAAATGATCTCTGCCATATATGGTCCAAAAAACACAATAATAGCTGTTATTGCAGTACTCAATAATAACCTAATAGGTAACAATGCAGCTGTGCATCTGTATACAACAATAGATTAATGAACATAATCCCATAATGGCCCCATATGTGTAACACGAAACACACCACCAGGGAATAACAGTATCTGCTCTTAAGTAATGTAACTTAAAGACATGTGGTAAGGGGATATAATCTCTCCTTATTATTAAATGCAATACCACGTACTAGTGACCATCCGGTCATCCATACAATACAAAAAAAAAGGTATATTACCTGGCGGTGGTGCTGTTAGTGGTGTCCCTTCACCCCGACGCGCGTTTCGCCTCCTGCTTCTTCTGGGGCGTGTGTCAGGGTGAGGGACCGCTAAGTTTATATATCCAGCTGACCGAAATCTCTTCCCAAAGTGGCATCACCTGGTGCTTGCGGCGCATTGCGAGCGGCTCCGCCCCCTGATGACACACTTCCTCTCTGACGCTCAATGACACGCAAGCCCGATGACCTGTGTGTCAGTGTGAGAGCATCATCAGAAGCGACGGGGGTCAGAGCCACAGCGCATGCGCACACACCAGGCCGGCCATACAAAACCAAATACATTCAAACAATAAGAGTGAGACAGTATAGCAATCCAAAAATGAGGATCCATACATATTGGGGCATTTATATGCATAAGGCCACTTAGTAAACATACCTGTATATTAAAGTGCAAGCAGTGTTATTTAATGTTTGGGTGCTAGTAAAGATAATCTATACATTACATGCTAATATAAGTGCTAATATAAATATTTAGTAGATATGCACAAAGTGACAAGTGCTAAAATCTATATTAATTTATACCTTATAAAGTGACAAGTGACATTATAATTCATACCTATTATAAATAAAAAATCATCAAGGTAAATACATCAATGTAATCAATAACTACATAAAATGCTGAATACCATACATATTGTGTAAATAAAAAATCCTACACATAACAATAAAGTGACTGGTGCCAAATATATATACTATTATAATGCAATAAAGTGACTAGTGCTATACATACGATGCGGCCATCATGCTAATTATCCAAAATATGTATTCAATATACATAGCCATATGGTTAATGCCATATAAAGTACATATCTCAAATACAAATAACAATACAAAAAATATATATATATAAAAAAGAAATACACAAAAATATATATATATAAACAATTGATGCCAAATAAATATACATATATATTAATATATATCGACGTCCAATTCATAGTATCTCGAAACTCCTGAATGTCGATATACATCCAGGCTCCCAAATGTAGCTGGTAACGGCAACAATATCTCCAACTCTCATCCATGGAAAGAACGTACACAAAAATCAAGGTCAGCATAAATGGGCAAATTACTCATATACTAAAAAGAAAAAAGATATATATTAAAGTCATATAAAAACACAATTAATCATATAATAACAATAGTACAAAAATATAAGGATCCCTAACCCATAAAAAGTGGTCACATGGTCGTGACATCATCACAGATCCTTTAGCTGCCCAAGATCTCGCATCTACCGATAGTTCAGGCAGGGAAGAGAAGAAAAAAGCAGCAGGAAGCGCTGTGCCATCCTCTCCGGCACCTGTGACGGCCCCTCTCTGGAGTTTCACTCTGTGCATTACTCACCACCATCAATGTGCTGATTGGAACATTGGCCTGGCAGGTATGAGTAAAGAAGAAACCCACCACACACAGGCGGAGCCCCGCTGTTAGTCTGCACGGGAGAAGAACACCGACATGAACACCAACATCATGTATGCCAGCATGAAGAGGCGCAAATCTGTGCAGAAGGCATAGGTCTCCCCCGTGCCCGATATGGGTCCTGCAGAACTAATATCAGCGGTGTGCGGCACCTACAGCCACGGGATTACATGTTAGTGTGTGGCCCGGGCACTCAGGGGTTAACGGGAACGACCTGAGAGCGGCGGAGGGACATTGCTGGCATGGAGGGGATGGAGAAGTGCTGGCATGGAGGGGACGGAGAAGTGCTGGCATGGAGGGGACGGGGCAGTGCTGGCATGGAGGAGACAGGTCAGTGCTGGTATGGAGGGGAAGGGGCAGTTGTGGCATGGAGGGGACTCTTGAGATCACGTGTTTCCAATTGTATATGGAAGAGGAGTGTGAGGTGCTGCCGGAGGAGGCGACTATAAATGAGAAAAGCTGGCCTGCAGAATAATGCTGTGTATAAAGGAGGAGCGTGAGGTGCAGAAGGAGGCTGTGTAAAAAGAAGGAGCATGAGGTGCAGGAAGTATAAGGCCCCTTAACTGCCACCTTTATTTGTTATAACTAACCACAATTAGTTACTATGCCTTAATTAAAGAGGTTTTCAAACAGCAAAATACATTTTAATTAATAGATAGTGGTATAAAAATACGTTTTAGAATTTAACCCCTTTCCAACATTGGGCTTAATAGTACGCCAATGTCGGACTCCCTCCCTTGGATGTGGGCTCCGACGCTGAGCCCTCATCTTTTCCAGCACATGTAAGCTGTTTTATCATTGCCTGTATGTAAAAGACTATTGAAGCATGCCAAAAGTAAAAAATAAATGTATTTAAAAATCTTAAAAAAATGTAAAATTTCAAATTACCCCCATTTGCCCCAATCAAAATAGAACAATAAAAAAAATGAAACACACATTTGGTATTACCATGTTCAAAATCACCCAATGTATCAATATAAAAAATAATTAACCAGATTGCTAAACGGCGTAACAAGAAAAAAAGTCAAAACGCTAAAATTATGTTTTTTTGGTCGCCACAACATTGAATTAAAATGCAATAATGGGCGATCAAAAGATCGTATCTGCACCAAAATGGTATAATTAGAAACGTCAGCTCAACACGCAAAAAATAAGCCCTCACCCAACATAAGATCATGAAAAATGGAGATGCTACCGGTATCGTAAAATGGCGCAATTTTTTTTTTTAAACAAACTTTGGAATTTTTTTTCACCACTTACATAAAAAAGAACCTAGACATGTTTTGTGTCTATCAACTTGTAATGACCTGGAGACTCATGATGGCAGGTCAGTTTTAGCATTTAGTGAGCATGGTTAAATAAAAAACAAAAAACAACTGTGGGATTGCACTTTTTTGCAATTTCACCACATTTTTTTTCCCATTTTCAAGTATACGATATGTTAAAACCAATGGTGTCTTTCAAAAGTACAACTCATCCCTCAAAAAACCAAGCCCTCACATGGCCATTTTGACCAAAAAATAAAAAAATTTATGGCTCTGGGAAGAGGGGGAGCAAAAGACAAAAACTGAAAAACGAAAATACCTCTGGGATTAAGGAGTTAATGTGTTAAAAAAAATTGTTCCTATGATGAGATAATCTTCTAAATGTGTCTCTACTATGTGCTGTGTAATAGCTGCATCTGATAATGCTGGAACATGGTCTGATCATACCACAGCTCCAGGGAAGGGGATGAAGCAACAGAGAGTATACAGACAGGACAGCATGAGATCGCCTCTGCTGCTTTGTTTGAAGCAAAACACATTTAGAAACTAGCAGAAAAAGCTTTACCTCACAGAAAGAATTAACTGCGATCACATGCTGAGTCTCCTCCACAATCCATTTTCGAAGTAACAATTTGTAGTATTTAGTGATGAGTGTACATGCTCAGATGAGGAGTTATGCGAGCATGCTCAGGTGCTGACAGGGTGTCTTCGGCGTGCTCGAATAATGTGTTTGAGTCCCTGTGCCTGCATGTCTCGAGTCTGTTCTACAGTCGCAAACAGGCTAACAAACAGGCAATACATGCATAAGTTGCGGCTGTCGAACAGCTGCGAGACATGCAGCCACGGGCACTCAAACACATTATTCGAGCATGCTGAACACACTCAGTTAGCACTACAACATGTGCGGATAACACCTTAGCCGAGCATGTATACTCATCATAGCACTACATTGCTCTTGGAAACCTAATAGTAAGAGTTGAGTGAAACAGGTCGGTCAGATTCAAAAGTCGCTGACTTTCGCCAAAGTAGGGTTTCGGTGGCCGAAACCCGACCATAGCTTGCAGTCGGCCATGCGGTCGGCAAAACGAGCGCCAAAGTCGAATTTCCCAGAATGCTTTCAGGAGCCTTTTTCAGCCAATGATCAAGGACGTACACTGTGGGCAACGAGATGACATGTGCAGCGTCCACCACCATCTTAGAGAAGGGCATTGCAGTGATTGGCTTGCTTTGGGGGACGTCACAGTGTCTATAAAAGCCCTGTCCGCCGACCGCCATTTTACTTCTGCCGATCTTAACAGTAGGGAGAGCTTGCTGACGCTGTTTATCAGTAGGGAGAGAGTTAGGGCTGAAAACAGAAGTTCTTATGTGCTTGTGCTTATAGCAATTGTGCTGTACAGTTAGTGTGCAGTGACAGGGGAGGATTTTCTTGTGTGCAGCAGCGCTGGTTATTAGGCTGCCTGCCAGTGATAGGGGAGGATTTTCTTGTGTGCAGCAGCGCTGGTTATTAGGCTGCCTGACAGCTGTATTGCTGTGTGTACACTGCTGTGCAGACTGCTTTTTACTCAGCACTAATATTTTTATTCTTTTTTTTTGCACAGTTACCGAGCGTTCATTTTATCCCACACTGTATAAAGGTGTACGCTCCTCACACACTACCATGTACCGGCTGGTATCACGGACAAATACAAGCTGACTATCTGTGTGTGACTCCGGAAATATATACGGAGATTGAAATTTTCCCCTACACTGTATACAGCTGTACGCTTCTGATACAGTACCGTATATCTGCTCTTTATTACGGTCAATTCCATACTGAGAGAGCGTCTGTGTGTGACTCCGGAAATATCAGATACCCCTTCCCGCATACTATACCACCTTACACGGTGACACAGAGGAAGGTGCAGATGAAATTGAAGAGGAGGTGATGGATAACCCAGTTGTTGACCCGGATTGGCATCCATTAGGGGAAAAGGGTGCCGCTGACAATAGCTCATTAGAGGAGGAGGATCCGCAACAGGCATCAACATCGCAGCTGCGGTTTTCTGGCAGGCCCGTAGCAGTCCAAAAACGTGTTAAAAAAAGAAAAAGAGTTGCAGGGCAGCTTGGTCAGACGGTCAAATTAGCACAGCGTGCAAGGCCTGAAAATTTATCCCATAGTAGAAAAAGTGCAGTGTGGCACTTTTTTTTACCAAAATCTATTGATGAGGCAAAGGTTATCTTTAAGAAGTGCCGAAGGACCTTTAGCCAAGGGAAAAATCTCTGAAAATTGAATACCAGTTGCATGCTTAGACATTTAAACACCATGCACTTGCAAGCGTGGACGGACTACAAAACCTCACTGGCTTTACACGTCTACATTGCCAAACTGATCTCATTAGACATGATGCCCTTCCGTTTGGTTGAAAGTGCAGCGTTCCGAGAGCTCATGGCCTACGCTGTCCCACACTATGACCTACCCAGTTGGCACTTCTTTTCTAGAAAAGCCATCCTTGCCCTCCACCTGCATGTGAAAGACCGCATTGTCCATGCACTCAAGCAATCAGTGAGTGGAAAGGTGCACCTCACAACAGATGCATGGGCTAGTAGGCATGGCCAGGGCTGTTAAGTGTCCATCACTGCGCACTGGGTTAATGTGGTGGATGCAGGGTCCACAGGGGACAGCGGCGGTGGGACAGTGCTGCCTAGCTGACAGTATAGGCAACATTTGGCTGTAGGCGTTCGACGCTCCTCCTCCTACTCCAGAGCAGAAATCTCATCGACAGAGCGCAGTCGCATGAGCACTCCATCCGCAGCTGCCAGTGTTGAACACGAGGTGTCCCACTATCGAACAGCTAGTGGTAAGCGTCAGCAGGCTGTTTTAAAGATGAGGTACTTGCAAACTACTTGCAGCGAGAAACTGAGTCATGGCTGGGCAGTCTACATCTTGAGCCAGGCAAGGTAGTCAGTGATAACGACCGTAATTTTGTGGCGGCCATAGCCCTGGCAAAACTCAGACACATACCTTGCCTGGCTCACACCTTGAACCTGGTGGTGCAGTGCTTCATAAATAATTATCCGGAGTTACCAGCCCTGCTCCATAAGGTGCGAAGACTGTGCTCACATATCCGTCACTCGCCCGTAGACTCCAGTCATATGCAGAGACTGCAGTTATCGCTCCATCTCCCCAAGCACCGCCTAATCATAGACGTTGCAACAAGGTGGAACTCCACCATGCACATGGTTTAGAGTCTGTGCAAACAGAGACAGGCTGTAATGCATTTGTGGGAGGATACACGGGCAGGCAGTTTGAGGGCAGACATTGAGTTGTTTGGTGTGCAGTGGTTAAAGCTGAAAGACCTCTGTAAAGTCCTTCAGTGTTTTGAGGAATGCACACGGCTGGTAAGCTCAGATGACACCATCATAAGCATGAGCATCCCACTTATGCGTCTGCTCATGCAAACTTTGACGCACATTAAGGATCAGGCGTCTGCAGCGGAAGAGGAGGAGGAGGAGAAAGGAAGCTTTGATGACAGTCAGCCATTGTCTGGCAGGGAAATGTCCTGGATGAGGTGGAGGAAGAGGAGGAGAAGGAGGATGAGGGGGATGATTTTTTTGGGGAGGAGGATGATTCTCAGGGGGCAAGAGAAAATGTTGGCTTGCCAAGGTCAGGTACAGGGTTTGTGCGTGACTGGAGGGATGTGGATTTGGCAGAAAGTGCTCCTCCACCCACCACTGGCAGTGCATCATTGACACCTGGATCATTGGCCCACATGTGTGATTATGTCTTGCGGATCCTAAAAAGGGACCCCCCGCATTGCCAAAATGATGAAGGATGACGACTACTGGTTGGCCAGCATCCTCGATCCACGCTATAAAGGCAAATTACAGAACATCATGCCACAGGAGAACCTAGAGCTAATATTCGCAAACAAACAAGCAACTCTGGTAAGCCGTTTGCTATAGGCATTCCCAGCACACAGCAGCGGTGCAGGTTCTACCATGAGCTGTACTGGGCAACATGGAAGAGGTGTTCGTGGTGCACAGAGCTGAAGTGGCGTTGAAGACAGGGGTTTCATGACCATGTTGTGGACTGATTTCTCGATTACCGCTCACACGACTGTTAATACTGAATCGATTGCAACAGACAGGAGACAGTAGTTGTCAACTATGGTTCAAAATTAACTGTCCTCCCCTATCGATGTTCTCGCTCACAGTTCATTCCCCTTTGACTACTGGGCCTGTAAACTGGACACCTGGCCTGAATTGGCACAATATGCCTTACAGGAGCTTGCTTGCCCTGCTGGTAGTGTGCTATCAGAAAGAGTCTTCAGTGCTGCTGGATCAATCCTGACAGAAAGAAGGACCCGGCTGTCGACAAAATGTAGGTGATCTCACCTTCATTAAAATGAACCATGCCTGGGTTTGAAAGGATTTTGTACCACCTTCCCCTGACGACACATAGGTTGCCAGCAAAATTGCTCGCTTTGTCCTCCTCGTCCTCCAACTTCTCCAATTCCTCCATTTGCAGCTGCTGAACGTCCAGCCTACACCTCAACATATGCCAGTTTTTCCACCTCCCTAACTGGGCTGTACCCCCCCAGGGCCGGTGTCAGCATCTGTCACACCCGGGCATGTGCTGGGGCCCTGAGCAGGTGGGGGGTCCCACTCGTGGCGACGGTACTGACACAGGGCCCCTCATAGTACGCCGGTGTCTCTGATGGTGAGGGGGCCCAGTCACCGTCAGAGACACTGGCGTACTATGAGAGGCCCTGTGCCAGTGGCGTCGCCCACAAGTGGGCCCCCCTGCTTGCTCAGGGCCCCAGCACTTGCAATACTTACCTCTCCCTGCTCCACCACTGAGATGTCTTCCGCGTTTCCTGACAGTGACATTCAGGTCAGAGAGCGCGATGACGTCACGTCTGTGTGCCCTCTGCCTGAAAAGTCACAGTGCAGAGAACTGGAAGATGGCGATGCTGAGGAGTCCAGAGTACAGCAGTGCCCAGCGAGGAGAGGTATTTCATTTTTTTTAATGTTTGGAGCAATATATGGGGAGCATTATACACTGGAGAATTATATATGGGGCCCATCATACACTGGAGCATTATAAATGGGGCCCATCATACACTGGAGCATTATAAATGGGCCCATCATACACTGGAGCATCATATACGGGGCCCATTATACACTGGAGCATTATATGGGGCCCATTATATATGGAGCATTATATAGACCCATCATACACTGGAGCATCTTCCATGGGGCCCATCATATACTGTAGCATCATATGGGGCCCATTATATATGGAGCATTATATAGGCCTATCATACACTGAAGCATCATCCATGGGGCCCAGCATATACTGGAGCATTATGTGGAGCTCATCATATACTGTATGGAACATTATATGGGACCAATTATGTATGGAGCAATATATAGGACTCATTATTCTGTATGGCGCACTATTTGGTGGCCATAATACTGTACTGAGGACTATACTGTCCGTTTTTTGAGCTATTGTAGAATTTACAATAGATATCACTCAAGTAAAATAAGAAGTGAAGTATTTGGCATTATACTATACCTATATTTCTCTGCCGAATCGGAGCATCATGAATTGTGGTATGTGTTAAAGGGGCCCACTGAGACTCTTTGGCCCGGGGCCCACGAAAACCTGGAGCCAGCCCTGCCCCCCCACAACTTAAGCCAAATAACCCCCAGTTTTCAATGTGTAACTATTATTATAAAGTAAATTAAGGTTGCCAAGATTAAGTAATAAGAATTGATGTCGTTGGCATTGAAATGGGCGCTGTAGGTGCGTTTACTGTCCTCCACTCCCTGCCGACTTTTATTTCCCATTGACTTGCATTGGGGTCGGATTTTCGACTCCGACTCGACCTTTTCCATTAGTCGACTGACTTCTTTCGACTCGACTTTTGGGAAAGACGGATGGTCCGAAACCTGACTCGACCATCCCGGAGCCAAAGTCGCTCATCTCTACTAATAGTATATGAGAACAATTTTTGTTGCCTTAATTGACACAAAAGCTATTTCCTCATAACTGTTTTCAGAGAGTCTTCCTCTGTATGTAATACAACCTCCCTCACCCCCTTCATTCATATATACAGTAGCGCATAGTTAGCTATGTTGAAAAAGTGCACTAACCCTTTATAAAACCTACAGTATCTAATTAATCAAGAAAGAAACATACAAATCCTCATCCAACATTCACAACTCTGTCTTACAACAGATGGAAAATTTCCCTAGAATATAAATTACATTCAATCCTAAATCAAGTTACAGTCCTCAATATAATTTGTGAATGGTTAAGCCTCTTGAGATGACCAATGGTATCCAGACTATTATCTCGTGACATCTCTGGTACCCCTGTGCTTGACCAGAAGCTTGTGTACTATGTGTATAGCAGATTAATATTATGACATTAACTTTTTTCACCTCCCCAAAAGTATTATTGAAATATGGGCTGTAGCTTGTCTTACACGACATGTAATCACACACGCATACTTTTCATAAATAGTTCTCTGTTTTTTTATTTGACTCAGCTTTTTCTAAATAGTCAAGCACTATGAGGTTTCCAAGCAGAACAAATTTCTAAATGAGGAGATACGAATGTTAAGCAGTTGAATTATTCTACATTAGTCACCGAATTACTAGAATAATAATCATAATAAATCTGTAATAAACATGACATGCAAAGATAGTACAAGGCACATAGAACAAAGCATCATAGAAAACTTGCTAGTAAGGTGTGTGAATGCCAGACACTGTAGGTGATATAAAGCAATTACCAAGCTGTTAGTGAATATAAAACAGCTTGAAAATTGCTATTTTAATTATTACTTTTCGCATTTTCCCACTTAATCTACAGGAAATGTTTAAGTAATAACCTCTAATTGAATTAATAGTTATGCCAAACAATAGCTCGGAGGATTGTTAGATAGTGCTTATTGCTTTTCCATAAATGAAATGTGGGTAACGTAAGCCCCGTGCAGCTGTCATGTGCTATTTCTCTAACAATCTGCTTCAATTTGCTAAGTTCAAGCCTTTATGTGATAATTTGTTTACTCCTGGACCTGTAGATATAAAAATCCTGAGATTTTTTTTTTTATTTTTTACTAAAGACCCTTTTTTTTAGGCTTTTTATAGGTACCTTATCTGTAGTAGTCAATAAGGTTTCATATAAATGTTGCATATTATGCAAAAATAGCTAGAATTTAGGATAGAGAAAAGGAACATGGTCCTAAATATGGGAAACTCTCAATACAATTGGAGCAATCAAAGGAGAGCATAAGAAGCCTATACACCCCCCAAAAATGGAAAGATAGTCAAGAAACTTAAATGTCATAAAACATTAAATTTTAATTGAAAATCTTAGTATGTAAAAACAAGTTTCAGTATAGTACTGATTATTACAAAAAGCAATTAGGCTAGTGAAACCAAATGTGAAGACCACAACACAGGCCATGTATAGATGTTAGTATAACGGCATTTTATTATACAGTATGTCCATGTACTTTAAAGACAGTTTTGAACATGCCCATATGGGAAAAAAGAAAATAGAAGCAAAAAAAGTAAATGAAAAAAACCAAATTGAATGAAAAAATGAACATACGTAGGCAGATGCAGTTTAGGAAATACAGTAGTAGCAAAAGCAGTGCTGCAGCATATTGCACAAGTGGAGCACCAATAATACAATAGTAATAAAGAAGAATAAGTCAGGATATAACTATAAGTAAAGGATCGTTCTTACCCATAAAGTGCAGATGTGCCTGTGCGTGTCCGGAAAAGCGTCAACGCGCATTTCACATTGGATTCCTTGGGGGGCCAGTATAGTGTATGTGTGTATGAGGTGAAGTACCGTATATACTCGTGTATAAGCCGACCCGTGTATAAGCCGACCCCCCTAATTTTGCCACAAAAAACTGGTAAAAATTATTGACTCGTGTATAAGCCGGGTGTATAAACTGCCCTCCTGCTCTGTGCTGCCCGTCCTGCTCCTTGCTCCCCCATCCAGCTCTGTGCTCCCCCATTCTCCTCTGTACTCCCCCCTCCTGCTCCGTCCTCCGCTGTGCTCCCCCATTCCTTCTCCGTCCTCCTGTGCCCCCCGTCCTGCTCCATGCTCCTCTGTGCCCTCCATCCTCCCCTGTCCTGCTCTATGCTTCCCCGTCCTCCTCCACGCTTCCCCCATCCACCGATCCCCCCCCGTCCTGCTCCATGCTTCCCCGTCCTCCTCCATGCTTCCCCCGTCCTTCTCCAGCTTCCCCCGTCCTGCTCCAGCTTCCCCCGTCCTCCTCTATGCTTCCCCCGTCCACCGTTCTCCCCCCCGTCCTGTTCCGTGCTCCTTGTCCTCTCCTCCATCATACTCACCCCTCCCCGTGCCATCGCTGAGCGTCCCTGCAATCCTGCGTTCTCCCGGTCTTCCTGTAGCTCTTCAGCACTGAGCGGTGATGCAATACCGCTCATTAAGGCCATGAATATGGAGGCCACGCCCATGGGAGTGGAGTCGCGTCCATATTACATGACCTTAATGAGCGGGTATTACATCACCGCTCAGTGCTGAAGAGCTACAGGAAGACGGGGAGAACGCAGGATTGCAGGGACCCTCAGCGATGGCACGGGGAGGGGTGAGTATGATCCCAGCCACCGGCTCCTGCCGTGGCATCCCCTCCCCCGCTGGTTTCTGCCCTATGACTCGTGTATAAGCCGAGGGGGCATTTTCAGCACGAAAAAAGGTGCTGAAAATCTCGGCTTATACACGAGTATATACGGGTATATATATATAGACAAGACCTCTGTCCCTTCAGATCTGATGAGCGCCGGAATCAATGGCTGCTTGTGAGTGGAAGCTCTAATTAGGGACCATAACTCCCTCTAGTCTCAATGAAAAACTGAATTTTTAACCGTTCTTACAATCATGCATTCATATCTCTATAAGGATCAATGCTTCTGGAGTTTTTTTAATTGAGCTTTTTTTAATTCCTTCTTTTTTATAATTTAGTGGTTTATAATTATTGAAGACTGATTTGGACCATATCATTCCTCTACCTCCTGATTCATCACAAATTGAGGACTTCTGTATCTTTCCTGTTTCCTGGACATGATTTACCTCTTTTGACTGTGGCTCTGAGATATCTAATTTAAGAATGCTATTATCACTTGTGTAATATATTTATTGCTTTATGAGTATTATTGTAGGAGCCTCCATTGTGTGGCTATTGCTTTTTCATGTATTTGTGACATGTGCATTGGTATTGTATTATATAAGCTCACATGCTCTTCAATACCCTTCTTCTGTTTTCCCTTGACCCACATATTTACCCTTTACAAATATGCTCACAGAGAGATACTAAACATATTGTTCCCTTATTAAAGAAGGCTGTCACTAGGTGCGCATGTGCGCGGACCCTCCTACCCTCTCCCATTGCCTAAGCATCTGTATGGAGAGATGCATGTCACGTGATGTCACAGGGCATGTTCATAACAGTTGATCACCATTTATGTCTTTATAGTGCATGGACATATGATGAAATGCCCTTAATCTAAAATCTATATATGGTCTGTGTTGTCTTCACAGTTCTCTTCACTAGCTTGATTGTTTATTACTTGTGTTTCTTGTAATATTCTGTACTATTGAAACCTATTTTTACATTTAAGATTTTCAATTAAAATGTAATGTTTTATGACATTCAGGTTTCTTGATTATCTTTCTAGATATTTGAGGTTTATAGGCTCCTTATGTTCTCCTTTCATTGCTTCAAATTTTGCATATTAGTTGCAGCTTTTCAGCTTGAATTTCACAGTGTATGACATTAAGAGTTATGAAGATAGCAAATAGAAGATCTCATCTTAATTTTGTAGATATTTTACCATATGTGAATGGTCATGCAATGCAGAATCTGAAGAATTTTATTTTTTTTTTTTTTATTTGCAAAATTCATTGCAGACTTCACCCCAGCAATTTAGAGGGTCAAGTATGCTGCAATTCTGCAGCAAATTTCATGGCAAAATCCACACGTTATCACATGAGGATTTTGGAATTATTTAGCTTTATTTTTGCAGTGAAATTTGCTGTGGTTTTATTGCTCACAGGTTTTCACCTGTGAATGGACGTTTATGAGGAAAAATATTCTGCTTTGACAAGCTGTATGACTTTTGTCATTTACTAATTTAAAGATGTGAGTAGAAATATTGAACAGTTTACATGTGCTTGGCAATTTGTGCCAATATCTGACAATAGTATAGCATATCAGGGGCAGACATATCGCATGTGCAGTTGATGCGGCTGCTAAATCATGGCCCAGAGGTCGAGAGGGGCGCCTGGTGGGCGGCTAACACTACTGAGGGCAATCTGGCCTGTTTCTCTGTCCCCAAGGCTCCGGGGGGCCCTGGCTAGATTGGGTGTGCACGTGCGGAGAGGTGATTGGTGCTGTGTGTGTTTGTTTGTGTGTGTGTGTATGTGGTTGTGGGGGAACGTGCGGAGAGGTGGTGGAGACGACAATGATGGGGGTGGAGGGGGAGAACAATGATGGATGTGGTGGAGTGGGCAAAGATGGAGGTGATGGGGAGGGCAGTGATTGGGGTGGTGGAGAGGGCAATGATGGAGGTGAGGGAGAGAACAATGATGGGATCATAGAATCATAGAATCATAGAATGGTAGAGTTGGAAGGGACCTCCTGGGCCATCTGGTCCAACACCGTGCTCAAAGCAGGATTCATTAATCATCCCAGACAGATATCTGTCCAGCCTCTGTTTAAAGACTTCTATTGAAGGAGAACTCACCACCTCTCGTGGCAACCTGTTCCACTCATTGATCACCCTAACTGTCAAAAAGTTTTTTCTAATATCTAATCTGTGTCTCCTCCCATTCAGTTTCATCCCATTGCTTCTGGTCTTTCCTTGTGCAAATGAGAATAAAGATGATCCTTCTACAATATGACAGCCCTTGAGATATTTGTATACAGCTATTAAGTCTCCTCTCAGTCTTCTCTTTTGCAAGCTAAACATTCCCAAATCCTGCAACCATTCCTCATAGAACATGGTTTGCAGACTGGTCACCATTCTGAACTTGCCCCAGTTTGTTGATGTCTTTTTAAAATGTGGTGCCCAAAACTGGACACAGTATTCCAGATGAGGTCTGACCAAAGAGAAGTACAGGGCAATAATGTCATTATGTGATCTAGACTGTATGCTTCTCTTAATACATCCTAGAATTGTATTTGCGGGGGGGAGGAAAACAATGAGGGTTGAGGGGGATTGGGATGGGAGGAAGGGAAACTTATAATAGACTTACGAACAGGTGGAGGGGAGGTGGATGTAAGATATTGATGTAAAATGAATTGGGTAATTGAGGAGAGTTCTAAGCCCCTGATAGTGTCCTCCCCCATCTCACAAAGTATTGTGATGCTATCGGGGACTTAACATTTATTGGGGATTGAGAGAGGAGGAGGTAAGGTGCATAGTATCCTTTATAATGAATTGAAAGGTGGGAGATGATACTGTCAGGGACTTGTAATGAATTGGAAGGTGGTAGACGTTGCTCAGTACCTGATAATGTCTTCTCCCACTTCCAAATTCATTTTGATGCTATCAAGGACTTATAATGAATGGAGGGACACAGGATAGGGACTAAAGCTATGTGCACACTTTCAGGATTTGCAGGAGAAAATTCTGCTGCATATCCTAATGTGTTGGCAGGAAGAAAGTTGAGTAAAATACAGTACAGACCAAAAGTTTGGACACACCTTCTCATTCAAAGATTTTTCTGTATTTTCATGACTATGAAAATTGTACATTCACACTGAAGGCATCAAAACTATGAATTAACACATGTGGAATTATATACTTAACAAAAAAAGTGTGAAACAACTGAAAATATGTCTTATATTCTAGGTTCTTCAATGTAGTCACCTTTTTCTTTGATTACTGCTTTGCACACTCTTGGCATTCTCTTGATGAGCTTCAAGAGGTAGTCACCGGAAATAGTCTTCCAACAGTCTTGAAGGAGTTCCCAGAGATGCTTAGCACTTGTTGGCCCTTTTGCCTTCACTCTGCGGTCCAGCTCAAAAAACCATCTCGATTGGGTTCAGGTCTGGTGACTGTGGAGGCCAGGTCATCTGGCGTAGCACCCCATCACTCTTCCTCTTGGTCGAATAGCCCTTACACAGCCTGGAGGTGTGTTTGGGGTCATTGTCCTGTTGGAAAAAAAATGATGGTCCAACTAAACGCAAACCAGATGGAATAGCATGCCGCTGCAAGATGCTATGGTAGCCATGCTGGTTCAGTATGCCTTCAATTTTGAATAAATCCCCAACAGTGTCAACAGAAAAGCACCCCCACCCATCACAACTCCTCCTCCATGCTTCACGGTGGGAACCAGGCATGTAGAGTCCATCCGTTCACCTTTTCTGCGTCACACAAAGACACGGTGGTTGGAACCAAAGATTTCAAATTTGGACTCATCAGACCAAAGCACAGATTTCCACTGGTCTAATGTCCATTCCTTGTGTTCTTTAGCCCAAACAAGTCTCTTCTGCTTGTTTCCTGTCCTTAGCAGTGGTTTCCTAGCAGCTATTTTACCATGAAGGCCTGCTGCACAAATTCTCCTCTTAGCAGTTGTTGTAGAGATGTGTCTGCTGCTAGAACTCTGTGTGGCATTGACCTGGTCTCTAATCTGAACTGCTGTTAACCTGCAATTTCTGAGGCTGATGACTCGGATAAACTTATCCTCAGAAGCAGAGGTGACTCTTGGTCTTCCTTTCCTTGGGCGGTCCTCATGTGAGCCAGTTTCTTTGTAGGGCTTGATGGTTTTTGCAACTGCACTTGGGGACACTTTCAAAGTTTTCCCAATTTTTGGACTGACTGACCTTCATTTCTTAAAGAAGTGATGGCCACATTCTAACAGTCTATTCAGTAGGACTATCAGCTGTGTATCCACCAGACTTCTGCACAACACAACTGATGGTCCCAACCCCATTTATAAGGCAAGAAATCAATCTTATTAAACCTGACAGGGCACACCTGTGAAGTGAAAACCATTTCCGGTGACTACCTCTTGAAGCTCATCAAGAAAATGCCTTTACTGGTGACACTGTTGGGGATTTATTCAAAATTTAATGAATACTGAACCAGCATGGCTACCATAGCATCTTGCAGCGGCATGCTATTCCATCCGGTTTGCGTTTAGTTGGACCAACATTTATTTTTCAACAGGACAATGACCCCAAACACACCTCCAGGCTGTGTAAGGGCTATTTGACCAAGAAGGAGTGTGATGGGGTGCTACGCCAGATGACCTGGCCTCCACAGTCACCAGACCTGAACCCAATCGAGATGGTTTGGGGTGAGCTGGACCGCAGAGTGAAGGCAAAAGGGCCAACAAGTGCTAAGCATCTCTGGGAACTCCTTCAAGATTGTTGGAAGACCATTTCCGGTGACTACCTCTTGAAGCTCATAAAGAGAATGCCAAGAGTGTGCAAAGCAGTCATCAAAGCAAAAGGTGGCTACTTTGAAGAACCTAGAATATAAGACATATTTTCAGTTGTTTCACACTTTTTTGTTAAGTATATAATTCCACATGTTAGTTAATTCATAGTTTTGATGCCTTCAGTGTGAATGTACAATTTTCATAGTCATGAAAATACAGAAAAATCTTTGAATGAGAAGGTGTGTCCAAACTTTTGGTCTGTACTGTACATTTATTTTTTTCCACAGTTTTGCCATGCTTTTGTTACCCATTTTCCCCCACTCATTAGTATGGGTGAAATACACTGCAAGAATTGACATTATGTAGATTTCAATCTGCTGCAAATCTGCAAGGAAAAAATTAAGCAGCGTGTGCATGAGACTTCAGGGATCTCATTCACTTTTCCTGTACTGTAAAAACTTGCATATTTTATGTGTGCACATACAAACGAGTACCCCTCGTTTAATGACAGAAAAACCACACAATGGTCACAGAAATAACTTGAATCTGATGAAAGTAATAATCAAAAATCTATGAAAATGAATAAATTAAAGTCAGACATTGCTTTTCAACCATGCTTCCACAGAATTTAAAAAAAAATAAAACTCATGAAATAGGCCTGGACAGAAATGATGATATCCTTAACTCAATATTTTGCTCAAGAACCTTTTGAGGCAATCACTGCAATCAAACGAGTCCTGTAACTGTCAATGAGACTTCTGCACCTCTCGACAGGTATTTTGGCCCACTCCTCAAAAGCAAACTGCTCCAGTTGTTTCGTGTTTGAAGGTTGCCTTTTCCAGACAGCATGTTTCAGCTCTTTCCAAAGATGCTCAATAGGATTTAGGTCAGGGCTCATAGAAGGCCACTTCAGAATAGTCCAATGTTTTCCTCTTAGTCATTCTTGAGTGTTTTTAGCTGTGCGTTTTGGATCATTATACTGTTGAAAGACCAATGACCTGTGACTGAAACCAAACTTTCTGACACTGGGCAACACATTTCTCTCTAGAATCCCTTGATAGTCTTGAGATTTCATTGTACCCTGCACAGATTCTGGACACCCTGTGCCAGATGCAGCAAAGCAGCCCCAGAACATAACAGAGCCTCCTCCATGTTTCACAGTAGGGACAGTGTTGTTTTTCTTGATATGCTTCATTTTTCCATCTGTGAACAAAGAGCTGATGTGCCTTGCCAAAAAGTTCCATTTTTGTCTCAGCTGTCCATAGAAAAATTCTCCCAGAAGCTTTGTGGCTTGTCAACATGTAGTTTGGCAAATTCCAGTCTGGCTTTTCTATGATTTCTTTTCAACAATGGTATTCTCCTTCGTCGACTCCAATGAAGTCCACTTTGGCTCATAAAACGACGGATGGTGCAATCTGACACTGATGTTCCTTGAGCTTAAAGTTCACCTTTAATCTTTTTAGAAGTTTTTCTGGGCTCTTGTGTTACCATTCGTATTATCTGTCTCTTTGATTAGTCATCAATTTTCCTCCTGCGGCCACATCCAGGGAGGTTGGCTACAGTCCCATGGAGCTTAAATTTCTGAATAATATGTGAAACAGGAACATCAAGCTGCTTGGAGATGGTATTTTAACTTTTACCTTTAACATGTTTGTCTATACTTTTCTTTCTAATCTCCTGAGACAACTCTTTCCTTCGCTTCCTCTGGTCCGTGTTGAGTGTAATACACACCATGTCACCAAACAGCACAGTGAGTATCTGTAGCCCTCTATACAGGCCCACTCACTGATTCCGAGATTGCAGACACCTGTGATGCTAATTAGCGGACACACCTTGATTTAACATGGCCATTTTGTCACATTATTTTCAGGGGTACCATCATTTCTGTCCAGGCCTATTTCATGAGTTTTATTTTTTTTTAAATTCTGTGTAAGCATGGTTGAAAAGCAATGTCTAACTTTCATTCGTTCATTTTCATAGATTTTTGATTCATTATTACTTTTGTCAGATTCAAGTTATTTCTGTGACATGGGTGGGTTTTTCTGTCATTAAACAAGGGGTACCAGCAATTTTGACCACGTGTGTAGCCTTACAGTTAATTGGGGAGTCACAAAGACTGAATAATTTATATTATTAGGAGTCAGAAATTATAGTTAATGGGGGGAACAGTACTGCTTATTACTTTATATTTTAATGATGCGTGGCTAATAGTATATTAATTTGGGGGTACATATCTATATTCTGGGGGAGACACATGTAAGTATACAATGTATGTGTATATGGAACCTTATATATGTATTTTTTCTTCTTCTTTTTGCTATTGCACAATGTATATGTATGTTTTATTTGTATATTATGTGATTTTATGCAGGCACGTGTGTTTGTGATAATTGTGTTAATTGTAGTCTCATCACGATTGGGTGTATTATACCTTATACCTCCTTCCTTTTTGTATAAATTTTGTCTGTGTATGTATTGTTATTTGCTATGACTAAGGACCCAGTGTGGTCTGAAACGGCATAAGCAAGATGCTTTTATGAAACTACAATAAAGGATAAAGGTTTTTAATATCATAGCCTAATTTACCTCTATCTAATACTCCATGACTGGACTTCCCTCTGCTTGTGTATATGATACAGTATATGTGACCTTTTATTTTTCAGGGCTGCAAAGATCATCATGACAAGACAAGTCGTGGCTGGGAGATATCGACATGAAGGTCTGACCAGGTGGAGAACAGAAGAAAGCGGCTCTAATTAGGCGAGACATCAGCAGTAAGTGCCTGGATGTAGATATTATTCTGTATTTGCACTGTGTGACATGGAGTAATAATGATATCTGTAAAATCCCTTTGTCATGCAGCTGTAATGCAGGCTAGTGTGTGCTCCACCTGTAGGTTACAGAGGGGAGAAGGGATAACACACTACCAGAGTAGGCCTGCACTGCAGCAGCCAAAACCACCACCAGGTGGCAGCAAAAATGTCCAAAACTGAGTCAGGAATAATCAGTCAACTGAAGTGTTATGATTTGGTAGCTGAGGAGAGCAGGCAAAAAAGGCAATACACCAGAGAGGTTGGAATCTACTGGATTGCAGTACCCTGACTAACCACCACAACTAAAGGCAGCCGTGGAGCGTACCTACGTTGGTCCTAGACGCCTCGTCACAGCCTGAGAAGCTAACTACACCTAAAGATAGAAAAAGGAAAACTATCTGCCCCGGAGCAGATCCCCAAAGAACATAGGAAGCCCCCAAACATGTAATGGCGGTTAGACAAGAGGAAATACAGACACAGACAGAAAATAGTATGAGCAAACGTTGGGGCCCAATCTTCCTAGAAAGAAAAGGATAGGAAGGACACTTACTGCAATCCAAAAAAACCCTAAAAAAATACCAACACACTAATTGCAAAAACACCTGAGATCACACGACCTCTACCACCTAAATTACTTCTCTGGTGTAAAAAACTAAGCAGCAGCCACTGAAAAAACTGGAAAAGGCAAATGAACAAATAACAGTGGCTCAGATAAACTGAGAGGAGCACAAGCCCCCGGAGGGGACCTGGCTGACCTCCACAGAAGTGCAGGACAAAATTGAAAAAGCAAGCACAAAAATAAAAGCAGAAAATATCTTATCTGTTAGCAGAAGATGCAGGCAAGACACAGCAAGCTTCCAAGTGAACCAGGAACCAAAGTTGAGACAAGAACAATTGATCACCGGCAACCCTGATGGGAGGGAACCTCCCTTATATAAGACCAATCTGTAACACCTGATTGCCAATCTTCACACTCTTCATTGAATAGTTCAGTACTGTTTGTAACCACCAGAGGGAGCTTCTGCTCAGAATTCATTTCTAACACATTCACAACAGTACCCCCCCTTGAGGAGGGGTCGCCGAACCCTCATTTAGGCAACCAGGTCGGTCAGGATGAGCTCTGTGATACGCACTGATCAGTCTCCTAGCATGGATGTCCGAAGCAAACACCCAAGAATTGTCCTCCTGACCATAACCTCTCCACTTAACCAAATACTGGAGTTTCCGTCTAGAAAAACGAGAATCCAATATTTTCTCAACCACATACTCCAGATTGCCCTCAACCAAAACAGGGTCAGTAGGCGCAGCCATAGGAACCACTGGCTCGACAAACCTCTTCAATAAGGACTTGTGGAACACGTTATGGATCTAAAATGTCCCTGGAAGAAGTAAACGAAAGGAAACAGGATTAAGAATCTCCATGATCTTATAAGGTCCAATGAACCTAGGCTTAAACTTAGGAGATGCAACTCTCATAGGGATATTTCTTGAGGACAACCAGACCAAGTCCCCCACTTCAAACCGAGGACCATCAGTCCTATGCCGGTTGGCAAACCGCTGGGCCCTCTCCTGAGAGAGGGACAACCTCTCCACTACCTGGTCCCAAATCTGCTGCATACGCTCCACAACAGAGTCAACACCTGGACAGACAGAAGCCTCCGTCTGTCTCGAAGAAAATCGAGGGTGAAACCCAAAATTGCAGAAAAATGGAGACATCAAAGTGGCAGAGCTAGCCCTATTATTAAGAGAAAACTCAGCCAAAGGCAAAAAAGAGACCCTGTCATGCTGATCAGCAGACACAAAGCATCTCAGATAAGTCTCCAATGTCTGGTTTGTTCTCTCAGTTTTTCCATTGGTCTGAGGATGAAAAGCCGAGGAGAAAGACAATTGAACACCTAGTTTAGAACTAAAAGTCCTCCAAAATCTGGAAACAAACTGGACTCCTCTGTCAGACACAATGTTCTCAGGAATGCCGTGTAACCGAACCACGTGCTGAAGGAACAAAGGCACCAATTCGGAGGAGAAAGGCAACTTAGGTAATGGCACAAGATGTATCATTTTGGAAAACCTATCACAAATCACCCAGATAACGGTCATTCTCTGAGAAACAGGGAGGTCGGAAATGAAATCCATAGAGATATGGGTCCATGGTCTCTTGGGCACAGCAATGGCATCAACAAACCACTAGAGCGAGAACAAGGCTTGGAGCGAGAGCAAGTCCCGCAGGACTGCACAAATTCCCTGACGTCACGAGACAAAGTAGGCCACCAAAAGAACCGACTAACCAAGTCTCTGGTACCAAAAATTCCGGGATGACCGGCCAACGCGGAACAATGAATCTCAGACATCACACTCTTTTTCCACCGGTCTGGGACAAACAATTTCCCAATAGGGCATCGCTCGGGTTTATCCTCCTGACACCCTTCCAGAGCCAGTCTCAAATTGGGCGAGATGGCGGAAAGAACTACACCCTCTTTCAAAATAACAGCAGGATCAGATAACTCAGGAGAGTCCGCAAGGAAACTCCTCGAGAGGGCATCCGCTTTAACATTCTTAGTGCCAGGAAGAAAGGAAACCACAAAATTAAAACGTGTGAAAAACAAGGCCCACCTGGCCTGTCTAGGATTAAGTCGCTTGGCTGATTCCAGATAAACCAGATTCTTATGGTCCGTGAGGACCACCACCTGATGTTTGGCTCCCTCCAGCCAATGTCTCCACTCTTCAAAAGCCCACTTCATGGCTAATAACTCCCGATTACCCACGTCATAATTACGTTCAGTTGGAGAAAATTTTCAAGAGAAAAAGGCACAAGGGTTACTTTTAGAGGTCTCTGGATCTCTTTGGGACAAAACGGCACCTGCCCCAATTTCAGAGGCATCAACCTCCACCTGAAATGGCAGAGAAACATCAGGCTGCCGTAGAACAGGAGCAGAAGTGAATCTCTGCTTAAGTTCCTGAAGCGCAGAGACTGCCTCAGGAGGCCAATTCACCACATCAGAACCCTTCTTGGTCAAATCAGTCAATGGTTTAACAATAACAGAGAAATTACCAATAAATTTACGATAAAAATTGGCAAAGCCCAAGAATCTCTGAAGAGCCTTTAATGAAGTAGGTTGGACCCAATCACAGATGGCCTGAACCTTGACCGGGTCCATTTCAATAACAGATGGGGACAAAATGAATCCCAGAAATGAGATCCTCTGTACGCCAAAAAGACACTTTGATCCCTTCACATACAGAGCATTCTCTCTCAAAATCTGGAACACAGTGCGAACATGTTTCACATGAGAGTCCCAGTCATTGGAAAAAAATCAAGATATCATCCAAATAAACAATCAGAAATTCATCCACAAAATCCCTGAAAATGTCATTCATGAAGGACTGGAAGACGGAAGGAGCATTAGTGAGCCCAAAGGGCATCACTAGGTACTCAAAATGCCCCTCTGGGGTATTAAATGCCGTCTTCCATTCATCCCCGTGCTTAATGCGAATTAAGTTATACGCCCCCCTGAGGTCAAGCTTGGTAAACCAAGTAGCACTTTTCACCCTGGAAAACAGGTCAGGTATCAAGGGTAACGGATATTGATATTTCACAGTGATATTGTTCAAGAGACGATAATCAATACACGGCCTTAATGAACCATCCTTTTTGGCCACAAAGGAAAAACCGGCACCCAAGGGTGAAGAGGATGGTCTGATATGACCCTTCTCCAATGACTCCTTGATATAAGACTACATAGCGTCATGTTCAGGTACAGACAAGTTAAAAAGGCGACCTTTAGGGAATTTACTACCAGGCACTAATTCAATAGCGCAGACATAGCTCCTATGGGGGGGCAAGGATGCAGATTTACTTTCGCTAAACACATCAGAAAAATCAGTCAAAAAGTCAGGAACATCCTGAGCCTGGGGAGAGGCAGAAAAAACAGGAGTGTTGGCATTAACACATTGGCAGCCCCAACTGGTTACAGACACAGATTTCCAATCCAAAACAGGATTATGAGACTGTAACCAAGGGAAACCTAATACAATAATGTCATGCAGATTATACAGCACCAAAAATTTGCAACTTTCCTGATGATCAGGTTCAACCCTCATTATCACCTGAGTAGAGAACTGGGGTTTATTCTCAGCCAAAGGGGTAGAATCAATCCCCAGTAGGGAATAGACTTCCGTAGGGGTATCAAGGGAAACCCACAACGTTTAGCAAAATCAAAATCCATGAGGTGAATAGCTGCTCCCGAATCAACAAAATCCTGAGCAGAAAATGTGGACAGGGAGCAAATCAGGGTAACAGTCAACAGAAATTTAGTCTGAACACTACCCAAGACAACTGAGCGTGCAAAACGTCTTTCCCGCTTAGGGCAGACTGAAATAGCATGAGAGGCGTCACCACAGTAGAAACATAACCCATTGCGTTTTCGAAACTCATGACGCTGTGCCCCAGAAGCCACTCTATCACACTGCATGGGTTCAGAAGCTGGTTCACAAGGCAACACTATTCCACTCATACCTCTGCGCTCACGCAAACGTCTGTCAATTTGAATCGCCAATGACATAGAATCATTGAGACCAGAGGGAGCAGGGAAACCCACCATAACATCTTTTACATTCTCTGACAAACCCTTCCGAAAAAGGGCTGCCAAAGCATCATCATTCCATTTGGTCAGGACTGCCCACCTTCGGAATCTCTGACAGTACAACTCAGCGTCCTCAAGCCCCTGATTTAATGCCAACAAGGCTTTTTCAGCTTGATCAGTGACATTAGGTTCATCGTACAATAACCCCAGAACCAGAAAAAATGCATCAACATTACTCAAAACAGGATCCCCAGGTGTCAGGGAAAAAGCCCAATCCTGAGGATCGCCGCGCAGGAGAGAGATGACAATTTGAACCTGCTGTGCTGCGTTCCCTGAGGACTTAGGTTTTAAGGCAAAAAACAACTTACAGTTATTTTTGAAATTCAGAAATTTAGCTCGATCCCCTAAAAACAAATCTGGCATGGGGATCCTAGGTTCCACAACCGGCAACCCTGCAAGATAGGTAGCAATACTCCAAACTTCAGTGGCAAGCTGATCCACACGGCCAGACAACTGTGCAAACTCCATTGAGAGAAAAAAAAATCCCCAGCACCCAGAGAAAAAGAGGGAAAGAAAAAAAATATATATCTCTGACAACTCTGACAACTTTTTTTTTTTTTTTTTACACTATCTTTCCCTTCTGTGAGTACCATATAATTTTCAGTTTGGCCGGTGATACTGTTATGATTTGTTAGCTGAGGAGAGCAGGCAAAAAAGGCAATACACCAGAGAGGTTGGAATCTACTGGATTGCAGTACCCTGACTAACCACCACAACTAAAGGCAGCCGTGGAGCGTACCTACGTTGGTCCTAGACGCCTCGTCACAGCCTGAGAAGCTAACTATACCTAAAGATAGAAAGAGGAAAACTATCTGCCCCGGAGCAGATCCCCAAAGAACATAGGAAGCCCCCAAACATGTAATGGCGGTTAGACAAGAGGAAATACAGACACAGACAGAAAATAGTATGAGCAAACGTTGGGGCCCAATCTTCCTAGAAAGAAAAGGATAGGAAGGACACTTACTGCAATCCAAAAAAACCCTAAAAAAATACCAACACACTAATTGCAAAAACACCTGAGATCACATGACCTTTACCACCTAAATTAGTTCTCTGGTGTAACAAAACTAAGCAGCAGCCACTGAAAAAACTGGAAAAGGCAAATGAACTAATAACAGTGGCTCAGATAAACTGAGAGGAGCACAAGCCCCCAGAGGGGACCTGGCTGACCTCCACAGAAGTGCAGGACAAAATGCAAAAAGCAAGCACAAAAATAAAAGCAGAAAATATCTTATCTGTTAGCAGAAGATGCAGGCAAGACACAGCAAGCTTCCAAGTGAACCATGAACCAAAGTTGAGACAAGAACAATTGCCGGCAACCCTGATGGGAGGGAACCTCCCTTATATAAGACCAGTCTGTAACACCTGATTGCCAATCTTCACAATCTTCATTGAATAGTTCAGTACTGTTTGTAACCACCAGAGGGAGCTTCTGCTCAGAATTCATTTCTAACACATTCACAACACTGAAGTATCACAGGTCTCAGCAAGTCCTCTACAGAGCAATAACACAGGTGCCACCAAGTGGCGGGAGTGTGGTCAGGCAAGCCAAGTCAAAACCGTATGGAGGCAGCAGGACTAAAGGAATAAGCAATATGCGTGGTCAGGAGAAAGTCAGGAGGTCAGCAATGGTCAGAAGCAGATAAGACAAAGACAGAAAGCAGAAGCGAGTCCGAATACAGGCCGAGTCAAAAACCAGAGAATCAAACAGACAAACAGGAAATGCAGGGAACAGGGCAGACAGAGGGAAACAACAGACACAGGACAAGTCAGGGATAACAGCAGGACAAATCAAGGGTTACCAGTCAGGTTCACAAGCCGAAGGTAGCAGTATAGCTCACACTGCTAGCAGGATGTGTGAGAGCTAAATAGCCAACCTGAACCCAGAATAAGGCAGAGCAAAGTTAACCCTTGACATGATCCGCCCGGACCAAGGGCAGACAGGACTAAACCCTGGAACGGATCATGACACCCTTATTCTACATTCTCACATTGGTGTGAAATGTCCGTGTGCTTCCAGGTTTTTTATTGGATGGCACACAGACTCATAGAGTTTTTTAGGTCCATTCACACATACATGACAATTACGGATCTGAGAATGAGATCCGTGAGGATCACAGAATGTTCTGTTTTGATCCGATTTTGAGGATCAGAATAGGGCATGCTCAATGCAACTGTAAAAGTGGGCAGCACACTGACACTGCACACAGATAAAGGAATGTAGCCATTGTAGGGAGTTGGTCTCGCTCAGGTGCGACGGGAGGAAAGCAGGAGAGCAACTGCACTCGGATATCCCAGCAAGTTTATTAAAATGTCATAATCTGCTCTGGTTAGAAAAACAAAAACAGCCTTCTCTGGCCTGGCACAAAGTAACAAACAGGAAAATACAAAGTCCATATAGTTCACCAGGTCAGTGCCTTTAGCACACACCCAATGGAGGTCTCCACACCTCCAGCCACAGACATCTGTGGTCAGCAGTAATCTACTTTATATAGCTGACACCCAGCTAACACATATCACATGACTGGTCATGTGGGAGTGACATCACCACAGGTCCTTAAGCACATACAACGGTATGGTAATGCCCCTACTCTCCCATCTCTCTATGTGACCATTAATATCGCTACATACCTCCCCCCTCTGCCTAAAGCCGTGGGCTTGGCACCTTCTCTTAACCGACTAGAAACTCTTTTCAGTCTTCTCCGACCATTAAACGGTCTGCTCCTTCTCAAGTCTTAGCTGCTCTATTTCTTCCTGGGAAGATCCATTTTGATTCTGTGGCCTTTTCCTATTGCTGCTGCACAAAGTTTTGTCTACTTCAATCTCCTCATCACTGGCGGACTGCTACCTGCCATTCTCCTCCTCCCCTGGGATTTTCTTTGAAAACATATGAGCTGGGTATAGGTCACTCATACTGTCCCCGGAATCACTTCTTACCCTCAGTAAAGCTCAGCAGCTCGGAGAGACAACGCGGCAGCTTGTGGCACCTCCAACAAATAATATCACCCGTAGGGACCTTGGGCACCACCTCCCCCCGCCATTTTGACCTTGGGCACCCCACCCCTTTTTGGGACTCTGCCCCCTGTTTGGACCCCCATTACAGAAGGGGCTGCCTCCCCAAGGAGCCTTCCACTGCCAGGTATCTTTCAACCAGTCCGACCAGTTCATCGGCATTCCGGGGATCACCCTGGGCAACCCAA
>JARQOD010000002.1:248418368-248466989 GCA_033576555.1 Oophaga sylvatica | reverse complement strand
TATTACTAAAATGTTCCATTTGCTGAATAATGTCACTAAATATTTTATACAAAATTATACAATTTCCATCATGTAATACTCATAATATGTGGCAATAATCATTTTTATTAACAAACATAACCTTTCAAAAGTGCATAGTGCATAGTGAAAATTGCTATTTATGGCTGACTGTGACTGTCGACTTGGAAGCATGACAACAGATAGATAAGGTATATATAGATGAGACTGCATAGCCACAGATGGTGAATGGCGATGTAATACTGTACCTCAATAAAGTGTGCGTCACTACTACATAATTTTTTTTATATAGCTTTATAAACAGGGTACATGGATGTATGCTTGTGCCTTTGTTTGACGCACAGACTGCCTTCCTGCTGAGACGCATTGGGTAGTGAACAGTTGTGTGCAGTGTTCACTGCAGTCTCTGCGGAATAACCACACTTAGACCTTATAACTTTTCAGAGTTTCTTTATAATCTACCAAGATGAAGAAGGCAGGGAGTAAGGCACGTGGTCGTGGAGTTTCTTCAGGGAGAGGACGTGGGGATTCTGTGGCTGCTGCGGCCCCCAGTGACACAGCATCCACCAGTTTTCCCCGTGAGCGTTCCTTTATGCGCACTTTTGTAGGAGCTCGGAGTACCCCCCTGCTGCGGGAAGAACAAATTGAAGCCGTTGTTGTTTGGATGTCAGCCAATGCATCGACTTCAATTGCTTCCACCTCCTCTCAGGACCACAGCACTGTTGGGCAACCATCTGTCTCTTCACCGCCTGGCAAATTGCCCAGGCAGTCAGAGAGTTCTGTACAGGAGCCAGCTGAGTGTCTGCTTCTGTTCTCAGAATCTATTGGCTTGCAAACAGGGGCCCAGCCAAGCAGCATTCTGTAATGTGAAGAGGGAGTATGCAGTGATGCGCAACAGCTGTGTCTCTCTGAATCTGAAGAGGCGGGTGAGACAGTGCCGATGGTCAGCACACCGCAGAACGCATCTGATGATGATGAGACCCAGGTGCCAGTTTCTGTTGAGCATGGTGCTGGCCAGACCACCCAACAGCAGGTGTTGGAAGAGGGTAGTGGAGATGATGAGGTCCAAGACCCAACATGGCATGAGGAACAGGAAGGTGGTGGGAGCAGCTCAGAGGAATAATAATAATATTTATTTATATAGCGCCATCATATTCCGCAGCGCTTTACAGTTTAGCCGTTTCAGAACACAAGTCATAAGTAACAACGTTAACAATACAATAATTTAAGCTAAATAAGTCGCCCCTGCTCGTGACAGCTTACAATGTACAATGAGATGGGGGAGATACAAAGTATAGGTGTTTATATACAATGGTGCATTTACAATGATGTTCCAGCCATCTTAAGGGACTGAGGGATGGAGATAGTGAATGGGCTAGAGACACACACACACTTACACAGAATACATAGAATGACTTTGATTAGTGAATGTGATAGGCCGCTCTGAACAAATGTGTTTTGAGGGAGCGCCTGAAACCATGCAAATTGTGGATAGTCCTAATTTCTTGGGGTACAGCATTCCAGAGGATTGGCGTAGAGCAGGAGAAGTCTTGGAGTCGGGAGTGGGAGGTACGTATTAGTGCAGAGGTTAGTCGAAAGTCGTTTGCAGAGCGCAGCAGTCGGTTAGGCCGATAGATAGAAATGAGGGAGGAGATGTAGGAGGGGTGCTGCACTGTGGAGAGCTTTGTGGGTGAGAACCAGTACTTTGGTTGAAAGCTGGGAGAGGCCTAGAGAAATGGTTAGTGATAGAAGGAAGATAGAGGAAGACATTGCCCCAACGGTACAAACAGGAGGGAGAGTTAGGCTGCAGACTCGGTTGCCTGTAGCCTCCAGTTTGGCACCTGTTCGGAGCAGTTGTCTTCCAAAAGTCAAAACGTGCGCTCCCAGGACTTGCACTGCGTGGTCCTTTTTTCACACACTTGCACATGATATTTGCTATGTGAAATGCAAGCTGTGTAATTAAAAATTAAAAATAGCTAAAAGTGTCAGTCACCTCAATACCACAAATATGTGGAAACATGTGCGGACAAAGCACGTAGTTGAGTTACAAAGACACACTAGAGATGTAGGCCAACCTACAGCAGCACCTACATCTTCAGGTTGTGTTGAAGCCTCTTCATCGAGCTCACACACAGCTGGTTATGCTTCCTCACAGGATCGCCATGGAAGAACCTCGGCCACTGTTGTCCAGAGACAAACTGTTATTCCACACACAGCAGCAAGTTCCCTGTCATCCTCACACTCCCAGGCCACAAAACAGCCATCGGTAGCACAGGCATGGGATAAAAGACGGCCATACTCCGCAAACCATGCACGAGCACAGGCTCTGAATGCTGGCATTGCAAAACTCCTGTCCCTTGAAATGCTGTGATTCAGGCTGGTGGAGACAGACAGTTTCCGTAACTGAATATCATTGTCAATCCCACAATACAATGTGCCAAGCCGATTTCATTTCAGCAGGCAAGCCGTCCCTGGTCTGCAAAAGCATGTTGAGGGAAAAATTAAACATGCGCTACTAAAAGCCCTCAGTAGCAAGGTCCACCTGACCACCGATGCGTGGACCAGTACCCATTGTTATGATCTGCTACAACCAGTAAGGAAAGAAGGGAATTCTGTCCCTACAATACAACTAAGCTGAATCCCTACGATGTAACGGGGAACCTGATCCTGCGACCAGACCCGCTAAAGTCCTCATCTAGTGTGAACGAAGACCTATAGTTGCGAGGGAGTAATCCCTACAAGATCTAGGGACTGTGAGAAAAGGTGGACACCTCCTAACATAAATTGTAGCATGGATAATTAAACAGAAAAATAAATACTTTGTGATCCTAACATCAAGCAAAACTGACAGATTAAGGCACCTAAGCACCCGGCTAGCTTAACAGTAGATAATACAATGAAGTCAAGCAAAGCCAGAAGGGCGGAGCCAGACTAAATAGGGAAAAAAGGTATGTGACCAGCAAACTGAAACAAAACCTAACAAGAGGGTTCTAACACCCATGGCCAGGGACAATACCTTTCCCTCACTGCCCATTGGGTCAATGTTGTGCAGCCGGGTACTGATCTTGCGAGTGGCGCTGTACGTGTTCTGCCAACTCCAAGGATTGCAGGAATCAAGTCTGTACACATTGATTCCTCCTCCTATTCCAGTTCCTCAGAATCATCGCTGCAGGAGCCGTCACGGTCTACCTCCACATGGACCCGTGAACGTTTACCTGTTGCGACCGATATGAGCACAGCCGTGTCCAAATGTCAACAGGCCATCCTGAAATTAATTTCCATGGGGAATCTTAGCCACACAGCGCAGGAGCTCTGTAATGCCATAAAGCAGGAGAGCGACGTGTGGTTTTTGGAAGAGAATCTACAGGCAGGCTTGGTAGTGTGTGACAATGGCCGAAATCTGGTGTCAGCTCTGGGCCTTGGCAACCTCACTCACATACCATGTCTGTCATATGTGCTCAACTTGGTCGTGCAGAGTTTTTTGAGGGACTATCCGGATCTTGATGCACTGCTGCACAAGGTCCGCCTAGAGTGCGCTCACTTGCGACGTTCCAGCATGGCCAGATCGCTGATTGCAGCTCTGCAACGCAGATTTCACCTTCATGAACATCGCATCATATGTGACGTACCCACCAGGTGGAATTCCTCGTTACATATGTTGGAGCGGTTGTGTGAGCAGCAGCCAACAGTAATGGAGTATCAGCTGCATCAGGCGCAGTCAACTCGCAATTTGCGCCGTTCACACTTCACCACTACTGAGTGGGCCTCTATAATAAGAATAATAATATTATTTATTTATATAGCGCCATAATATTCCGCAGTGCTTTACAGTTTAACAGTTTCAAAACACGAGTCATAAGTAACAACGTTAACAATACAATAATTAAAGCAAAATCAGCCGCCCCTGCTGGTGAAAGCTTACAATCTACAATGAGGTGTGGGAGATACAAAGTACAGGTGTTTATATACAATGGTGTTTTTACAATGATGGTCCAGCCATTTTAAGGAAGTGAGGGATGCATGGAGATAGTGAATGGGCTACACACACAGAATTACACATAGAATGACTTTGATTAGTGAATGTGATAGGCCACTGTGAACAAATGTGTTTTGAGGGAGCGCCTGAAACCATCCAAATTGCGGATAGTCCTAATTTCTTGGGGTAGAGCATTCCAGAGGATTGGCGCAGCGCGGGTGAAGTCTTGGAGTTGGGAGTGGGAGGTACGGATTAGTGCAGAGGTTAGTCGAAGGTCGTTTGCAGAGTGCAGCAGTCGGTTAGGCCGATAAATATAAATAAGGGAGGAGATGTAGGGGGGTGCTGCGCTGTGGAGAGCTTTGTTGGTGAGAACCAGTAATTAGAATTGGATCCTATAATGAATGGGCAGCCACTGCCAGTGTAATGAGTGGCGAATAACTCTATGAAGGATATCTGCCACGTTTTGCGTGCGTTTGATGAGTCAACGCGGATGGCGAGTGCAGATGATGCACTAGTCAGCCTGACTGTCCCCCTTATCTGCCTGCTTCAAAAAACACTGCAAGCACTAAGGCATGAGGTTTTGGAAGAGGTGGAGGATGAGGAGTCACAAATTCCATCACCTTCTGGACAGTCAGCGCAACGTGGTTCCTCACAAAGGGCTGGAGGACTTTCAAAGTACCATGCTGTATCAACAATTGAACCTCCAGAGTCGCTGTCTATATTTTCATAACCATTACAAACTTTTAATGTATTTACAAAGCACATAATGTACATTTTTTGTCTATCCTTTTGTAATGCTATTGTGTTTCCATAAACTGATGTTACAGAATTATGATACAAAGTTTTTAAATTTTGAGTTTTAAATTTTGTAAATTTATATGTATTTGAAGGACTTTGTGAGGAGGATGAGGAGGAGTCAATGGAGGAGGAAGACATCGCTCCAGAGGGAGGTAGACAATGCTCTAGTCAGTATGTAGACCAAGGGTGGGGTGATGCACAGCAGGCGGAGATGACGCCTCTTGCAGGGGACAACGTTTCTTGGCCAGTTGGGAGTCTGCAGCACATGGTTGATTTCATGCTGCAGTGGCTGAGAAACGACCGCCGCATCGAACACATTCACACCACGTCTGATTATTGGGTGTACACCCTCCTAGACCCTCGCTACCGGGACAACTTACAAAGCCTCATCACACCGTTGAACCGGGAGCGTAAAATGCGGAAGTACCAAGACACACTGGTGCAATCCATAATGTTCTCCATTCCAGCCGAGAGCACTGCTGCTGCTACTGATTTACAAAGCAGCTCTGTGCGTCGAGGCAGTGGAGACAGCTCTGCAACAAGAGGGAGCACAAGCAGCGCCTCTGCACAGGGCAAGAACAGTATGTTCCAAATGTGTCGAAGTTTTGTGGCAGCGCCACCAATGTCTACACCATCCGAGACGGCTCCAGTCAGCAGGAGGCAACATTTCCGTAAGATGGTTACAGACTACATGTCTTGCCCTCTCAGTGTACTCTCAGATGGCTCTTCCCCATTCAAGTTTTGTGTCTCTAAGCTGGATACATGGCCAGAGCTTAGCCAGTATGCATTGGAGGTGCTGGCTTGATCTGCTGCCAGTGTATTATCGGAGCGCGTCTTTACTGCTGCAGGTGGTGTACTAACAGACCGTTGCATGCGACTATCCTACGATAATGTAGAACGGCTTACTTTTCTGAAAATGAACTAGGCATGGATCTCGCCTGAATTTGCCTGTCCGGTTTCAGATTAACTAACTGGTTGGCAACGTTTTCCATGTCTCCTGTTATGTTCATCTTTCTACCACCTGAGCTATACTCCCTGGGCTACAACACTGCCAGTTGCTGCTCAGAAGTGTCGTGTCCACAGACCAATACACAAGCTATAGTGATAGTGGGGTTCAGTAACGCCTGCTGTTCCCCTGCTGTGTGTCCGGCAAAAATTACTGCTACCTAGCTACACATGTTTAAAAAAACATGACATGTTAAAGTGGCTAGTGCTACACATAGATATCAGGCTACACCCTTATTTCTAAGCTGTAAACAAGTGAAACGTCAAATTTAAAACCATTCAATGATTAGTGTTGGTAACAAATCTGTAACTAAATAATTGTGACATATTATGGCAGATATCCACATGTCTAACACAAATGCTAACACAAAAGCATACTTATGCTATAGGGTACTGATGGTGAACCTTCTCACTCCATAACTTTGACCAATCCAACTCACATCATGCCTCAAATGCTGCAATGTTGGAAGTGCATAATGTGGGTTGAACTTTGACAACAGCTGCAGTGCGAAGGTTATCCTTCTGTGTTCTTGGCTTTTAAATAAAAGCATACAAGTAAATATAATAATACATTGTTGATTAAGGGACATGATGTACACCTGTAATATTGTGCAAACAATGGATGTAGGACTATTCCTCTTCAACATTACTTATATTTGTGTCATTTGAAAAAATACATATTTTAGTTAAAAATTAAAAACCCATGTTCAGTAGCTGTGAAAGGCCCGTTTGTGTACTTCTATATTGTTTGCAACCAATGTATTGTATACGGATGGAAGCGCGTCACACTAATAGATTAGATTTATTTTAAATGGAATGTAGCAGAACCAATTGGAGATAAATGAAAAGGATGAGCCACTGAGACACGCTCAGCAGAGTACAAGCAGCAGTGCTTGAACAAGTAACTGGAGCGTGATCTGCACTCAAAAAAGTAAAAAACACAGACTGAAGTGAACACTGAAACACAACTGTCCACAATCTGTGAAAAGCTCCTTTCTGTACTTCTATAGTGTTTGCAACCAATGTATTGTATACGGATGGAAGCGCGTCACACTAATAGATTAGATTTTATTTAAATGGAATGTAGCAGAACCAATTGGAGATAAATGAAAAGGATGAGCCACTGAGACACGCTCAGCAGAGTACAAGCAGCAGTGCTTGAACAAGTAACTGGAGCGTGATCTGCACTCAAAAAAGTAAAAAACACAGACTGAAGTGAACACTGAAACACAACTGTCCACAATCTGTGAAAAGCTCCTTTCTGTACTTCTATAGTGTTTGCAACCAATGTATTGTATACGGATGGAAGCGCGTCACACTAATAGATTAGATTTATTTTAAATGGAATGTAGCAGAACCAATTGGAGATAAATGAAAAGGATGAGCCACTGAGACACGCTCAGCAGAGTACAAGCAGCAGTGCTTGAACAAGTAACTGGAGCGTGATCTGCACTCAAAAAAGTAAAAAACACAGACTGAAGTGAACACTGAAACACAACTGTCCACAATCTGTGAAAAGCTCCTTTCTGTACTTCTATAGTGTTTGCAACCAATGTATTGTATACGGATGGAAGCGCGTCACACTAATAGATTAGATTTATTTTAAATGGAATGTAGCAGAACCAATTGGAGATAAATGAAAAGGATGAGCCACTGAGACACGCTCAGCAGAGTACAAGCAGCAGTGCTTGAACAAGTAACTGGAGCGTGATCTGCACTCAAAAAAGTAAAAAACACAGACTGAAGTGAACACTGAAACACAACTGTCCACAATCTGTGAAAAGCTCCTTTCTGTACTTCTATAGTGTTTGCAACCAATGTATTGTATACGGATGGAAGCGCGTCACACTAATAGATTAGATTTATTTTAAATGGAATGTAGCAGAACCAATTGGAGATAAATGAAAAGGATGAGCCACTGAGACACGCTCAGCAGAGTACAAGCAGCAGTGCTTGAACAAGTAACTGGAGCGTGATCTGCACTCAAAAAAGTAAAAAACACAGACTGAAGTGAACACTGAAACACAACTGTCCACAATCTGTGAAAAGCTCCTTTCTGTACTTCTATAGTGTTTGCAACCAATGTATTGTATACGGATGGAAGCGCGTCACACTAATAGATTAGATTTATTTTAAATGGAATGTAGCAGAACCAATTGGAGATAAATGAAAAGGATGAGCCACTGAGACACGCTCAGCAGAGTACAAGCAGCAGTGCTTGAACAAGTAACTGGAGCGTGATCTGCACTCAAAAAAGTAAAAAACACAGACTGAAGTGAACACTGAAACACAACTGTCCACAATCTGTGAAAAGCTCCTTTCTGTACTTCTATAGTGTTTGCAACCAATGTATTGTATACGGATGGAAGCGCGTCACACTAATAGATTAGATTTATTTTAAATGGAATGTAGCAGAACCAATTGGAGATAAATGAAAAGGATGAGCCACTGAGACACGCTCAGCAGAGTACAAGCAGCAGTGCTTGAACAAGTAACTGGAGCGTGATCTGCACTCAAAAAAGTAAAAAACACAGACTGAAGTGAACACTGAAACACAACTGTCCACAATCTGTGAAAAGCTCCTTTCTGTACTTCTATAGTGTTTGCAACCAATGTATTGTATACGGATGGAAGCGCGTCACACTAATAGATTAGATTTATTTTAAATGGAATGTAGCAGAACCAATTGGAGATAAATGAAAAGGATGAGCCACTGAGACACGCTCAGCAGAGTACAAGCAGCAGTGCTTGAACAAGTAACTGGAGCGTGATCTGCACTCAAAAAAGTAAAAAACACAGACTGAAGTGAACACTGAAACACAACTGTCCACAATCTGTGAAAAGCTCCTTTCTGTACTTCTATAGTGTTTGCAACCAATGTATTGTATACGGATGGAAGCGCGTCACACTAATAGATTAGATTTATTTTAAATGGAATGTAGCAGAACCAATTGGAGATAAATGAAAAGGATGAGCCACTGAGACACGCTCAGCAGAGTACAAGCAGCAGTGCTTGAACAAGTAACTGGAGCGTGATCTGCACTCAAAAAAGTAAAAAACACAGACTGAAGTGAACACTGAAACACAACTGTCCACAATCTGTGAAAAGCTCCTTTCTGTACTTCTATAGTGTTTGCAACCAATGTATTGTATACGGATGGAAGCACGTCACACTAATAGATTTGATTTTTTTCTAATATAATGGAGCTGCACCAATTCCACTAAATAAAATAAATAAAAAAAAAAAAAAGTGACACGTGCAGATGCCTACAAACAGCGGTGGATGCAGAGCAAACTGCAGCGTCACCTGCACTGTCACACACACACCTTGCACAGAGCTGTTAAAACAACACTGGCAAAATGAAGCTTTACACAGCGGTTGGTAAACTAGCCTGCCTCAAGCACAGTAGTACACAAAATCGCAATATCTAACTGTCCCTCAGAGTCAGCACAGCAGCGTTCTGTCCCTAACTGAGTTCACAGCACAGTGACGCTAAAATGGCTGCGGCGCCTTTTATAGTGCATTCTGACATCATTTCAGCAGCCAATCACAGCCATGCCATTAGTTAAGATGACCGCATCATTACAGGATGTGCCCACACTTCGTAGGATTCCTCATTGGCTGACTAAAATCACATTGCCTCTCAAAGAATTATGGGAACTTCCGATTCCGGTATACGATATTGAAAAAGTATCGGAATTAAGTATCGGAATTCCGATAACGCGAATATCGGCCGATACCCGATACTTGCGGTATCGGAATGCTCAACACTAGTCCTCGGGTACATCTACGAGGCACTTGTACCGACACGTTTCGGTCTCACCAGTGGTTTCCAGACGATCAGCTCAGGGTTCAGGGACAACTGACTTTCAGCTTCTTCCCTCTTTACGCTTCTTCTGAGCTGACTCACAGCTACAAATTCGTGAATTTCCGTCCTGACCACTTCCATTTCACATTTATCTTCCGTTACCACACTCTTAGCTCTCCTCAGGTCTATCTTCTCCTGGCCAAAGGGAGCGAGTGCAACGTGTTTGCCCTTTTCTTTCTCCAAGGAGGCCTTGTTCACCGAGTGACACTGTATCAGGCGACTTTTCAGCCCGAGAACTTCTTCCTCTAGTTCCGCCATTCGCCTCTCAGCTGCCCGTCTCTGAAGCTTCTCTTGCGTCCACTGGGCTTGTAACCACTCCTTGAGTTCCTTGATCTCGGCTCCGACATCCACCGAATCATCCGAACTCACATCACTCGAGGAAGTATCTGCTTTACACCTCCCATCTCCAGTGGCCAACTCCTGGCCCTGGTCTGTAGCTTCTCTGATGGACTCCTCCATCTTTTCCCGCTCAGCTTCCATGTGTCTGAGCTTTTCCTTAAGGCACATCTCCACCTTCTGGAGAGTATCACAGGACATCTGTAGCTCCTTCACCTGAGCTTCCAGACCTAGGGTCTTTCTGCGCAGATCACCATTTTCATCACGGGTGTCCTGCAGAGTGGTCTCAACCACCTGGCGCATTTGCTCTGCATCCATCTTCTCCTCTTCTAGTTTTTCTTTGACCCTGAGGAGATCCACATAATCTCTCTTCATCTGTTGCAGTTCCCTACTGCGTTCACCACACTCCTTCTTGGAGTCACACAGCTCCTGGTTGAGCTGTTCGCCCAGTCGTTCTAGGATTTGTTCACTTCCAGAAAATCCATCCTGCAGCGCCTCCTTCTCACGCTTCAACTGCAAAACCTCTTCCTTGATTTTGCGGCGGTCCTCTTTAATGGCGTGGAACATCTCTTTCCACAGGGTAACTTCCTCGTTGCTTCCTTCTAGATCTCGCTGGTCTGAGGACACGTCCTCCAGGTTTTCACATAATTGCAGCATGTCACTCTGATACTGCAGCCGAATAGGTTCCAGCTCTTGGCCATGACTGGCCCCCTCCTCTTCTACCTCTAAAGGAGAATCCACACTTGAAGCATAGGCAGACAGTACTACATTCTCTTCATTTTCATTTTCAGCGAGTACTACTGGAACAACCTTTTTGTGGCCCTTGCGCCGTCGACGACGAGAGGAGGACTCTCTTCCCTCGTCTAGCCTCTCCTGACTGAACTCACTTTTTACTTTCATAGTGTCCCAGTCAGCTACGGGGTCTGTGTCACTCCCCATGGTGTTGTGGACTAACAGGTCACCTCCCACTTTGACGTCACCCCCTTCTACTGGAGCTACCCCGTTATCAACGGTCACATTGTCATTTTTAGGAGGTACCAACCCACCACCAGTAACAATTTTCAGTTTTCCACACTCTACACTCTTGTGAAAATCCGCCCCTTTTTTAGACTCCGCCCTCTTTTTAACAACCACACCGGCAGGGTAATTTTTACACAAAAAATCAGCAGTAGTCTTAGGACTCAGTTCACAACATCTCTTACCACCTCCCCGGGCACTCTGTGACAACACTGGCACCCCCGGAGAGTCCATAGAATGGTCCACTGCGCCATTCTATACGGTGCCCACAGCTCCCGCACCATGTCCAGTTGCATGTCCAGTAGACATTTCTCAAATATGCGGTCCGACTCGTCAGACCCATTCGTTGCTCCGTTCACAGCCATCGCGGAGCACTGTTCACACCAGAACTTCACCGCTTTCCCTTGAAAAAATCTTCGTGGCCCCGCCGAGCCACAGCAAAACTGGATTTGAGTGCGACGACAATCTTCGCAACCCCGCCGAGTTGCAGCCAAAACCCGGATTTGAGTGCGACGACAATCTTCGTAACCCCCACCGAGTCACAGCAAGATGCCTTCGTGACCCCACTGAGTCACAGCAAGATGCTTGTATCCACACTCGTCTTCCATGCTGTCAGACTTCTCTGTCTTAACAACGGCAGTCTTCACTCAAGACATACACACTCCACAGCCTTTTCCACAGAAAATTCAGCCTTGCTGTGCAGACACTTTTTTTTTTTTTTTCTCTGCAAACTCTATTAGGGCCACTGTCTCTTTAAGACTGCTCCAACAGACTTTTCCTTTGCTGCTGCACACTCCACAGTCTTTTCCACAACAAGTTCAGCTTTGCTGTGCAGACACACTTTTTTTTTTTTTTTTTTCTCTTTTGCAAACTCTATTAGGGCTACTGTCTCTTTAAGACTGCTCCAACAGACGTTTCTTTTGCTGACACACTTTTTTTTTTCTCTGCTGCTGCTTCAACAGACTTCACCTTTTATTGCTGTCTCTCGCCACTGTGCTGCACACACATTCTAGCACTAATTGTATCAGCCACTGTGCTGCCCCAGCATTCTCCGCCAATTGTTAGCTTTTCAGGGGATATAGCTCTGAGATCGCCGTCCGGGTAGACGGAATGGCATAAAAACAGTTCATTCAGAGACAGCAGTTCTGGTAAAAACTGGCCGCAAGCAGCTTTATTAAAGTCCACAGCAAACAGATAAAACAAATCATAAACATAAGACCTGGGCTTGTCCAGCCACTTACTACACTTAGATATATTTCCCTATCTATCCGGGTCCAGACTCTAACAGCCTGGGCCAAAACAACACCTATGTTCAGCTTTTACCAGCATGGAGTTTCACAGAGTCTCCTCCTTGTGTCTGAAGGCACCTTCAACGTCCAGACTTGAGAGAGCTCCCCTCCTATTCAGCAGCTATCTGCATGGATTCTCACAGAGACTACTCCTGTGTCCGGGGTACATCGAGCACCCAGACTGAGATAGCTCAAACTCCTGGAGACTCCTTCTTGTGCCTGGACTCCCTGTCCAGACTAAGCGAGCTCCCCTCCTATTCAGCAGCTATCCGCATGGATTCTCACAGAGACTACTCCTGTGTCCGGGGTACATCGAGCACCCAGACTGAGACAGCTCATACTCCTGGAGACACCTTCTGTGCCTGGACCCCTCCTGTGTCCAGACTAAGCGAGCTCCCTGTCTGTGTTCGCAGACACCTACTTCTGGTCTCCTAATCAATACCTGAGTGGCCTCAGGCCTGAGCTGCAAGTGTGTACTGAATGTAAGGTGTAGTGACCTTTCTCTACCACTAGGTTTACAAAGCCATACATTTCCCTTATACCCGTCAGCAAAGTACCTAGGTGAAATGTACACCCCATTCAACACACATACCCTCACTGTCTCACAATATATAATGGTCTCCATGTGATACTCCATATATAATGTGCCCCATATGATGCGCCATATATAATGGGCCCCATATGATGCTCCAATATATGATGTGCCGCATGGATGATGCTCCAGTGTATAATGGGCCCTATCTATGATGCTCAAGTGTATGAAGGTCCCCAATAATAATTCTCCAGTTTATAATGCTCCCCATATATTGCTCTAACCATTAAAAAAATGAAATATCTCTCCTCGCTGGGCACTGCTCTACTCTGGACTCCTCAGCGTCGCCATCTTCCAGCTCTCTGCACTGTGACTGTTCAGGCAGAGGGCGCACAGACGTGACGTCATCGCGCTCTCTGACCTGAATGTCACTGTCAGGAAACGCGGAAGACATCACAGCAGTGGAGCAGGGAGAGGTAAGTATTGCAAGTGCTGGGGCCCTGAGCTAGCAGGGGGGGCACACTTGTGGGAGCGATTTTTTTTTTGCACCCATTGACTTGAATGGGCTACGATTTTTTTTGTGCGATTTTTTTTTCTCGCAAAATTCACACAAGAGGACTGAAATTTCAGTGTGAAAAATATACAAAAGAACAACTGTTATTTGTTTCCATGCTTTTTATTTTTTTTTATTTTTATTTTCAATAAAGTTTTATTTCACACCAACATCAAACAATAGTCACATTTTCAAGATGAGCAGTGTATAAGCGGCATGGCCAAACAAATGTGACAAGACAGTGAACAAGAAAACAATATCATCAAATTATACAACAGGGAGGGATGTTGGGGGAGAAGAAGTGGGAGGAGGGAAGGGGGGTTAGGGTAAAGACAAATACATGGGGGTAGGGGAGTAAAGGAGCACGCATCAAAGGATGCTTTTTATTTTTGTTATAAAAATAATAAAAAAAAATACAAGGAATAAAACAATTCCACACATATTTACAATAGGCTGCAGTGGGGGGCTGCGTGTGTGTGTTTGTGGCATGTCCTTCTTGTGTGACTAGCATTTCAGCACTCACTCAGCAGTCTGTCTGCATTGTCGGAACACACCTGGCACTGCCTGGGTATGTCCCTTGTTCTTGTGAACAAAATAGGTGAAGCAGTCACCTATTTATCCCCACAGCACAAAAGGCTGCATGCAAATTTGCTAAGATGTTAGCAACCTTATGCATATCCCCTGCACAACAATGCAGCTGGGGGGTGGGCAGACACACTCAGGAGCAGCTTACATTCATTTGTTTACACTCTCTTACAAGACCTTTGTTGAGGTGGATCAACACAACACAATTGTCCCCTGCAGATTCCTCAGGCAATGGCCACATTTACAAATGAAAGGATGCTAATTGTAGCCAACAGAGTTGTCAGTTTGGACTTAAGGTACTGCCACTCTACACGATCCCGCTAACGATCTCGTTAGCGTCGCATACTAATGAGATCGCTAGCGGGATCGTTTACAATATCGCTAGTGTCGGCCACATTTAGCGATGTCGTTAAGGACGCTATCGCGGTTAGCGATCTCCTTAACGACTTTAGCGGTACAAAAGTACCGCTAAATCGCTAAAAAAGGTGCCACACTCAGCAATATATACTTACCCAGCGGGACGCCAATGATCAAAATAGGGTCCGGAACGATCAGGACGACGGACGAGATCACAGCAGGGGCCACGTCGTTGCTGCATGCCGCACACAACAACATCGCTAACGGGATCGCTAAATAGTGACGTTTTTTAGCGATCCCGTTAGCGATGTTGTTTAGTGTGGCATACCCTTAAGGGTCATTTGACCCTCTTTCGGGACTTCAGGGGGAGCTTCAAATTTCTGGGACTTCTAGTGTTAACCATATAACAGCGATCGCAAAAGAAAAAAAAAGCAGCGATCCTGCATGTAATTTCTCTTCCCTCTGATGTGATCGCACATCAGAAGGGAGAGAAATAGGGTCCCTGGGACCCCGATCCCCCGGGTACCTCCCGGTGTCACCAATGTTTTCCCGCAGCTCGATCCTCCCAGCATCTTCACCCTGTAAAAAATAAATGGCGGGCGCATGCGCAGTGCGCCTGCCGAATCAGCCTGCCGACAGATTCATTCATAAAGTGAAAGTACATTTTGATCACTGTGATAAACTATCACAGTGATCTAAATAAAAAAAATAGTACATAACCCCCCCCTTTATCACCCTCTTAGTTAGGGACATATAATAAAATAAGGAAAGTGTATTTATTTTCATTTTTCCATTATGCTTAGGGTTAGGGTTATAATTAGGGTTAGGGTTGGAATTAGGGTTAGGGTTACAATTAGGGTTAGGGTTACAATGAGGGTTAAGGATACAATTAGGGTTAGGGATACAATTAGGGTTAGGGATACAATTAGGGTTGGAATTAGGGTTAGGATTAGGGTTAGGGTTGGGATTAGGGTCAGGGGTGGTTGGGGTTAGGGTTGGAGCTAGAATTGAGGGGTTTCCACTATTTAGGCACATCAGGGGGTCTCCAAACACGACGTGGCGTCAAAAAGTCAAATGGCGCTCCCTCCCTTCCGAGCCCTGCACCTAAACAGTGGTTTACCCCAACATATAGGGTAGCAGCGTCCTCAGGAAAAATTGCACAACAACTTTTGGGGTCCAATTTCTCCTGATACCCTTGGGAAAATAAAAAAATAGCGGGCTAAAAAATCATTTTTGAGGAAAAAATTATTTTCTATTTTCGCGGCTCTACGTTATAAACTTCTGTGAAGCACTTGGAGGTTCAAAGTGCTCACCACACATCTAGATAAGTTACTTAAGGGGTCTAGTTTCCAAAATGGGGTCACTTGTTGGGGGTTTCCACTGTTTAGGCACATCTGGGACTCTCTAAACGCAACATGGCGTCAAGCCAATTCTGCGTTGAAAAAGTCAAACGGCGCTCCTTCCCTTGCGACCTCTGTCGTGCGCCCAAAAAGTGGTTTACCCCCACATATGGGGTATTGTTGTATTCAGGAGAAATTGCACAACAAATTTTGTGGTTTATTTTTTCTTTTAACACTTGTGAAAATAAAAAAAATTGGTTCTGAAGTAAAGTTTTTGCAAAAAAGTTAAATGTTAATTTTTTCCTTCCACATTGCTTCAGTTCCTGTGAAGCACGTAAAGGGTTAATAAACTTTTTGAATGTGGTTTTGAGCACCTTGAGGGGTGCAGTTTTTAGAACGGTGTCACTTTTGGGTATTTTCTATCATGTAGACCCCTCAAAGTGACTTCAAATGTGATGTGGTCCCTAAAAAAAAGGTGCTGTAAAAATGAGAAATCGCTGGTCAACTTTTAACCCTTATAACTTCGTAACAAAAAAAACTTTGTTCCCAAACTTGTGCTGATGTAAAGTAGACATGTGGGAAATGTTATTTATTAAGAAATTTGTGTGACATATCTATCTGATTTAAGGGTATAAAAATTAAAATTTGAAAATTGCAAAATTTTCAAAATTTTCACCATATTTCCGTTTTTTTCATAAATAAACGCAAGTCATATAATTTTTTTTTTACAATTAACGTGAAGTATAATATGTCATGAAAAAACTATCTCAGAATCAGCTGGATTCGTTAAAGCGTTCCAGAGTTATAACCTCATTAAGTGATAGTGGTTAGAATTGTAAAAATTGGCCCGGTCATTAAGCTGCAAAATGACTCTGTCACTAAGGGGTTAAAAGGACCCCCGGGGGGATCGTGGCAAAAATATTCGGTTTTCCCATAGACGTACATTGGGCTCGTTGCTTGTGTAGAGTACCCGAGTATTCCAATTTGCTCGACGAATAGCGAGCACCCGAGCATTTCAGTGCTCGTTCATTACTAAAAATGACAATTTTTTTTTAACAAATTTTGGATTTTTTTTTCACCACTTAAATAAAAATGAACCTAGACCTGTTTGGTGTCTATGAACTTGCAATGACCTGGAGAATCATAATGGCTGGTCAGTTTTAGCTTTTTGTGAACATGGTAAAAAAAATCCCAAAAACTGTTGTGAAATTGCACTTTTTTTGGATTTTTTTTCCCATTTTTGAGAAAACTATATGGTAAAACCAATGGTGTTGTTCAAAAGTACAACTTGTCCCGCAAAAACAAGCCCTCACATGGCCATATTGATGGAAAAATAAAAAAGTTTTGGCTCTGGTAAGAAGGGGAGAAAAAAACTGAAAAGGGCAAAGGCAACCTCTCAAAGTGGTTAATAGACAGCATTTTGCTTATTTAGTATAATGCACACCATAGTCCTCCATATTGTATAATGCACACCTAATAGTTCTCCATATAGTATAATGTGCACCATAGTCTTCCATATAGTATAATACACTCCCCATAGTCCTCCATGCAGTATAATGCACTAGCCATAGTCCTCCATACAGTACAGTATAATGCACAGCCCATAGTCATCAATATAGTGTAATGCTTTCATAGTCCTCCATATAGTACAATGCACTCCATAGTCTTTCATATAGTTAAATGCATTCCCCATAGTCCTCAATACAGTATAATGCATTCCCCATAGTACTCCATGCAGTACAATGTGCAACACATTGTCCTACGTACAGAATAATGCGCTCTCCATATAGTACATACAGTATAATACACAGCATATAGTCCTTAATAGATTATAATGCAGCCGTCATATAGTATAATGCAACCCCCATATAGTACATATAGTATAAAGAACTCCAAATAGTCCTCAACAGAGTTCAAAGAGGCCCTACAGAGTGCAATGCGGCACTTAAGAGTACAATGCAGCCTCATATAGAATAATGCAGCCACCATAAAGCATAATGCAGCCCCATATAGTACATATAGTATAATGCACTATGCATAGTCCTCAACAGTGTACAATGTGGCCCCACAGAGTGCAATGTGGTCCGACAGAGTACAATGCGGCCCCACCGAGTACAATATGGCCCCACAGAGCACAACGCAGCCCCAAAGAGCACAATGCAGCCTCATATAGCATAATGCAGCCCCCATAAAGTATAATGTAGCCCCAAAAAGTACAATGCAGCCCTATAGAGCACAATGCAGCCTCATAGAGTATAATGCAGTCCCATATAGTATACTGCAGCCTCATAAAGTATAATTCAGCCTCATATAGTATAATATAATATGAGATCTCAGAAACAGAAACCTTATTATTGAGAATCAGTCCAAAAATCTATGTATTAGGACTGTTATAGGCAATAGCTCCTATATAGCATTTAAACATAAACACATAGAGCAGATAATCCACTGAAGAATTACAAAAAGTATGTTTTTAATAAATAGTTCATTGTATACTATCACAATTCTTTTATACAAGACATAGGAGTGCTGAAACCCATGAATAGTAAAAATATATAAATTTTATTTGAACAACAATTTCACATCTATCAATTATATTTTAACATCGATAAAAATTCAATACAGAAAAATTGTATATATATATAAAATTCAATACAGAAAAATTGTATATATATATATATATTATATAAAAGCATATACAAAATGGGAGAATAGGGCTAAGTAATAGCACATGTGAAAAAGACTTGGGTATACTAATTGATCACAGACTGAACATGAGTCAACAGTGTGATGCAGCAGCAAAAAGGCAAATGCAATTCTAGGTTGTATCACCAGAAGCATACAGTCTAGATCACGTGAGGTCATTATTGCCCTCTACTCCTCTTTGGTCAGACCTCATCTGGAATACTGTGTCCAGTTTTGGGCACCACATTTTAAAAAAGACATCAACAAACTGGAGCAAGTTCAGAGAAGAGCCACCAGAATGGTGACCGGTCTGCAAACCATGTCCTATGAGGAACGGTTGCAGGATTTGGGAATGTTTAGCTTGCAAAAAAGAAGACTGAGAGGAGACTTAATAGCTGTCTACAAATATCTCAAGGGCTGTCACATTGTAGAAGGATCATCTTTATTCTCATTTGCACAAGGAAAGACTAGAAGCAATGGGATGAAACTGAATGGGAGGAGACACAGATTAGATATTAGAAAAAACTTTTTGACAGTTAGGGTGATCAATGAGTGGAACAGGCTGCCACGAGAGGTGGTGAGTTCTCCTTCAATGGAAGTCTTCAAACAGAGGCTGGACAGACATCTGTCTGGGATGATTTAGAGAATCCTGCTTTGAGCAGGGGGTTGGACCAGATGGCCCAGGAGGTCCCTTCCAACTCTACTATTCTATGATTCTATCTCTGAAATTGTGAAGGTCACAAAACAACCAGTAAGATCTGACCTGTTCAAAAAATCATTGGATTGGGATTTAATAGACCATAGTACCAGGGGCAGCACGAACTGACTGTTGTTCTGGATATATCTGGGTGAGACTTACTATTTATGCTGAGAAATTTGCTGAGATATTTGTGGCTCATATATTTTTGATGTTATATGATTGAAGATAGGATTCTCTACAAAAGTAACATGGAATTACTATATGTGAGCCCTTATATTGACTAAGCAATTGGGGATGATATATTTTACTATGGTCTATTAAATCCCAATCCAATGATTTTTTGAACAGGTCAGATCTTACTGGTTGTTTTGTGACCTTCACAATTTCAGAGAAATATATATACAATTTTTCTGTATTGAATTTTTATCGATGTTAAAATATAATTGATAGATGTGAAATTGTTGTTCAAATAAAATTTATATATTTTTACTATTCATGGGTTTCAGCGCTCCTTTGTCTTGTTGTATATAACCTATTTTTGGAATATACCCTATTGTGCTTGTGTAAGCAATAGCCATTTTTATTAATTCTGGTGTTTTTCTAAATATCACAATTCTTTTGTGAATTATATGCTCCATGTGTTTCTGTTTAAAAACTCATATAGTATAATGCAGCCTCGTAAAGTTTAATGTAGCCCCATAGAGTATAATGCAGCCTCATATAGTATAATGCAGCTCCATAGAGTACAATGCAGCCTCATATAGTATAATGCAGCCCCATATAGTATAATGCAATCTCACAAGGTATAATGCAGCCTCTTATAGTATAATGCAGCCCCATAGAGTATAATTCAAACCCATATAGCATAATGCTGCCTCATAGAGTATTATGCAGCCTCATATAGTATAATGCAGCCCCATAGAGTATAATTCAACCCCATATAGCATAATGCAGCCTCATATAGTTTAATGCAGCCCATATAGTATAATGCAATCTCACAGAGTATAATGCAGCCCCATAGAGTACAATGCAGCCTCATATAGTATAATGCAGCCCCATAGAGTATAATTCAACCCCATATAGCATAATGCAAACCCATAGAGTATAATGCAGCCCTTGTCAAGTATAATGCAACCCGATAGAGTACAATGCAGCTCCATATAGTATAATACAGCCCCATATAGTATAATGCAGCCTCATCGCCCTCCAGTACTATGGCCAATACAATGTAAACACTGATTTAAAAAAAATAAATAAATACTACACTCAGTTCTCTCCATTCCCCTGATGCTCCAGAGTCTGCAGCGCATCCCTTCAGCAGCGATGCATGCGATGAAGTAACATCATCACATTTGCTGCATCAAACACAGAGGTGGAATGATGGGGAAGGAAACGTCAACTGACACTCTCCTCTATCATTGCTTTTCAACTGTATTAGCATCTATGATGCTGACACCAGGCACCCCTGCTTCACAGGCCCATAGCGGCTGCATGGTGGGCCTATATTAGCAGCATGCCACTAGCTGGGGCACCTGGGAGAGTTGGGCCTTAGGCAAATGCCCAATTTGTCTGCCCTAACGCCAACCCTGCATGTCTGCCATGAAAGCTTCTACCAGATTTGCCAACTTCATTTTTCTTTTTTTTTCTGGGCAACTGAAAAAAAATAAGGACAATCAACACTTTTTACAGACACATAAGAAAACCATTAAAAAAATCTTTAAAATATTAAGTGATTCATGTCTACAGTCAGTAATTATAATGTGAAGACATTAGCTACATTCACCGTGATCTGTGATAATAAGATCATTACAGTCATACTAATCTGTGCAAGTTTCTCCAGCTTCAAAAAGTTCATGGTCACATTAATTTTTTTTATGAACATGAGAATTTTTTTTAAAAAACTTATTATTAAATATCTGTTTCAGTCTTGGGTAGAGTTGAGCGAAACAGGTCGGTCAGATTCATAAGTCGCTGACTTTCGCCCAGTCGAGTTTCGCTGACCGAAACCCGAACATAGCGTCAAGTCGGCAATGCGGTCGGCAAAATGAGCGCCAAAGTCGGTTTTCCCAGAATGCTTTCAGGCTCCTTTTTTCAGACAATGAGCAAGGACGTACACTGTGGGCAACGAGATGACGTGCAGCGTCCACTATCTTAGAGAAGGGCATTGCAGTGATTGGCTTGCTTTGGGGGGCATCATAGTGTCTATAAAAGCCCTGACCGCCGACCTCCATTTTACTTATGCCGATCTTAACAGTAGGGAGAGGTTGCTGACGCTGATTATCAGTAGGGAGAGAGTTAGGGCAGGAAAGAGAAGTTCTTCTGTTCTTGTGCTAATAGGAATTGTGCTGTACAGTTAGTGTGCAGTGACAGGGGAGGATTTTCTTGTGTGCAGCAGCGCTGGTTATTAGGCTGCCTGATAGCTGTATTGCTGTGTGTACACTGCTGTGCAGACTGCTTTTTACACAGCACTAATACTTTTATTCTTTTTTTCTGCACAGTTACGAGCGTTCATTTTTTCCCACATCGTATAGAGCTGTACACTCCTCACCACATACCGTGTACTGGCTGGTATCACGGACAAGTACATGCTGACTATCTGTGTGTGACTCCGGAAATAAATACGGAGATTTAAATTTGTCCCTGCACCGTATACAGCTGTCCGCTTCTGATACAGTACCGTCTATCTGCTCTTTGTATTACAGTGAAATTCATACTGAGAGAGCGTCTGTGTGTGACTCCAGAAATATATACAGAGATTGAGATTTTCCCCTACACCGTATACAGGTGTGGCTTCTGATACAGTACCATTTTTTTTGCTTTTTGTATTACGGTCAAATCCATACTGAGTGAGCGTCTCTGTGTGACTCCGGAAATATATACGAAGATTTAAATTTTCCCCTACACCGTATACAGCTGTCCGCTTCTGATACAGTACCATTTTTTTTGCTTTTTGTATTACGGTCAAATCCATACTGAGTGAGCGTCTGTGTGTGACTCCGAAAATATATACGGAGATTTAAATTTTTCCCAACACCGTACACAGCTGTACGCTCCTCATACAGTACCATATATCTGCTGGTATTTTTGGTACATTTTCCCAAACATGAGGAAGTATGGTGGAAGAGGCCACGGATGTGGGTGGGGGGGCAGCTGGTACTGATGGTGGTGGTGGTGCATCTGCTGGTAGTGCCAAAAGCACATTAGCACCTAAGGCAGGAGGTGTTGAGCCTGCATCATCGTCTGGCTCCAGAAGGCCTGGAAGGCTTCCTTTTCTGGGAGTAGGTAAACCGCTTTTAAAGCCGGAGCATCAGGAACAGGTTTTGGCTTAAATTGCCGAAACAGCCTCCAGCTCTATCGCCTCCGCTTCTGAAGTTTCAAAAAATGCAAGCACTGAGTCATCAGTGCAGGCTCCTGGTCAGGAACAACACCTTTCCTTGTGTCCTTCACCCCACCAAAAGTGAAGGATGCGGCAGGCCACACTTCAGATTACTCCCTGGAGCTGTTTTCACATACCATGCCAGGGTTATCAAGTGAAATCCTGAATTCCCCAGTAGAAGATGAATATGACATGGAGTGCACTGATGCACAGCCACTGCTATATGATTCTGCTGGTACATTCACACAGAGCACTGCATTGCCCTCGCAGTCTACTGAGCCAAATTCTGACACTGATGAAACTCAGGTGCCCCTTCCCGCATACTATACCACCTTACACGGTGACACAGAGGAAGGTGCAGATGAAATTAAAGAGGAGGTGATGGATGACCCAGTTGTTGACCCGGATTGGCATCCATTGGGGGAAGAGGGTGCTGCTGGCAATAGCTCAGAAGTGGAGGAGGATCCGCAGCAGGCATCGACATAGCAGCTGCAGTTATCTGGCAGGCCCGTAGCAGTCCAAAAACGTGTTAAAATAACAAAAAGATTTGCAGGACAGCTTGGGCTGACGGTCAAATTAGCACAGCGTGCAAGCCCTGAAAATTTATCCTATAGTAGGAAGAGTGCAGTGTGGCACTTTTTTGACCAAAATCCTATTGATGAGGCAAAGGTTATCTGTAAGAAGTGCGGAAGGACCTTTAGCTGAGGGAAAAACCTCCAAAATTTGAATACCAGTTGCATGCTTAGACATTTAAACACCATGCACTTCCAAGCGTGGACAGACTACAAAACCTGAGGTAGACATGTGCACCTGCTCCGCCTGAAGGTAGCCAGCAACGCTACATCGCTTCCCCACTGTACACCCACCGGTTAGCACACCACCAGCAAGAAATGTTGAGGTATCGTCGCAAGGCCAAAGCAGTCAGGGAATCCCAATGTTTTTCCAACGAAAGACTGAATCTAGGCCATCACCACCACTACCACCATCACCATCACCAACCCCCTCTCAGTCTGCTATGTCCACCGCTATTTCACACCATATACAGCTCTCAAGTCCAGCTCACCCTAGCAGATACTCTGAGTAGGACAAGAAAGTACTCATCCTCTCATCCGCGTAAACTGGCTTTGAACGCCTACATTGCCAAACTGATCTCGTTACAGATGATGCCCTTCCGTTTGGTTGAAAGCGTAGCGTTCCGAGAGCTCATGGCCTACGCTGTCCCTCGCTATGACCTATCCAGTCGGCACTTCTTTTCTAGAAAAGCCATCCCTGCCCTCCACCTGCATGTGAAAGACCGCATTGTCTACGCACTCAAACAATCAGTGAGTGGAAAGGTGCACCTCACAATAGATACGTGGGCCAGTAGGCATGGTCAGGGCCATTACATGACCATCACAGTGCACTGGGTTAATGTGGTGGATGCAGGGTCCACAGGGGACAGCGGTGGTGGGACAGTGCTGCCTAGCCCACGGTATAGGCAACAGTTGGCTGTAGGCGTTCGACACTCCTCCTCCTCCTCCTCCAGAAGCAAAAGCTCATCGACAGAGCGCAGTCGCACGAGCACTCCATCCACAGCTGCCAGTGTTGTACTTGAGGTGTCCCACTATCGAACAGCTAGTGGTAAGCGTCAGCAGGCTGTTTTAAAGATGATGTCTTTGGGCGATAACAGACACACCACGGAGGTACTGGCCGACTACTTGCAGCGAGAAAGTGAGTCATGGCTGGGCAGTCTACATCTTGAGCCAGGCAAGGTTGTCAGTGATAATGGATGTAATTTTGTGGTGGCCATAGCCCTGGCAAAACTCAGACACATACCTTGCCTGGCTCACACCTTGAACCTGGTGGTGCAGTGCTTCATAAATAATTATTCGGAGTAAACAGCCTTGCTCCATAAAGTGCGTAGACTGTGCTCGCACATCCGTCGCTCGCCCGTAGACTCCAGTCGTATGCAGAGGCTGCAGCGATCGCTCTACCTCCCCAAGCACCGTCTAATCATAGACGATGCAACAAGGTGGAACTCCACCATGCACATGGTTGAGAGGCTGTGCGAACAGAGGCAGGCTGTAATGCATTTGTGGGAGGATACACGGGCAGGCAGTTTGAGGGCAGACATAGAGTTGTCGGGTGTGCAGTGGTCAAAGCTGAAAGACCTATGTAAAGTCCTTCAGTGTTTTGAGGAATGCACATGGCTGGTAAGCGCAGACGACATCATAAGCATGAGCATCCCACTTATGCATCTGCTCATGCAAACTTTGACGCACATTAAGGATCAGGCATCTGCAGCGGAGGAGGAGAAGGAGGAGTAGGAGGGAAGCCTTGATGACAGTCAGGCATTGTCTGCTCAGGGAACTGTCCTGGACGAGGTTGTGGAAGAAGAGGAAGAGGAGGAGGAGGAGGAGAGGGGGATGATTATTTTGGGGAGGAGGATGCTTCTCAGGGGGCAAGAGAAAATATTGTCTTGCCAAGGTCAGGTACAGGGTTTGTGCGTGACTGGAGGGATGTGGATTTGGCAGAAAGTGCTCCTCCACCCACCACTGATAGTGCATCATTGACACCTGGAACATTGGCCCACATGTGTGACTAATGTCTTGCGGATCCTAAAAAAGGACCCCGCATTGCCAAAATTATGAAGGATGACGATTACTGGTTAGCCAGCATCCTCGATTCACGCTATAAAGGCAAATTACAGAACATCATGCCACAGGAGAACCTAGAGCTAATATTGGCGAACAAACAAGCAACTCTGGTAAACCGTTTGTTAGAGGCATTCCCAGCACACAGCAGCGGTGCAGGTTCTACCACGAGCATTACTGGCTATCATGGAAGAGGTGTTCGTGGTGCACACAGCTGAAGTGGCGTTGGAAACAGGGGTTTCTTGACCATGTTGTGGACTGATTTCTCGAGTACAGCTCACACGACTGTTAATTAGAGTTGAGCGATACTTTCCGATATCCTAAAGTATCGGAATCGGAATGGTATCGCCGATATCACTAAAAAATCGGCGATACCCGATACCGATACCGGAAGTCCCATGTAAGTCTATGGGAACAAAATATCGCAACTAAAAAAACCCCATTCTTTCCTTGTAAACACTAAATATACACACATAGAATACATATATATATATACATGTCATTGTGACATATATATATATACATATATGTATAGTTTATACACTTCTACATAGTAAAATATCCTTTGATTCAATTGCCGGGTAAAGCCGGCTTCAGTGAAAAGACAGAAGCACCCGACATGAAATGACACTTGGTGTACATAGGGTTAACCATGTCTTTTCATGTCGTTTGCTATCTGATTTGCACAAACAATTAAATCAGACTATGTGTGCAAAATTTCACACCTGTAGGGGTTAATTAAAGGTGTAAATTCGTTGTAAAAAAAACGGACTTTTTTGCTACGAATTTACACCTTTAATTAACCCCTACAGGTGTGAAATTTTGCACACATAGTCTGATTTAATTGTTTGTGAAAATTAGATAGCAAAGGACATGAAAAGACATGGTTAACCCTATGTACACCAAGTGTCATTTCATGTCGGGTCACCCGACATGAAATGACACTTGGTGTACATAGGGTTAAACATTTCTTTTCATGTCCTTTGCTATCTAATTTGCACAAACAATTAAATCAGACTATGTGTGCAAAATTTCACACCTGTAGGGGTTAATTAAAGGTGTAAATTCGTTGTAAAAAAAACGGACTTTTTTGCTACGAATTTACACCTTTAATTAACCCCTACAGGGTGAAATTTTGCACACATAGTCTGATTTAATTGTTTGTGCAAATTAGATAGCAAAGGACATGAAAAGACATGGTTAACCCTATGTACACCAAGTGTCATTTCATGTCGGGTTCTGCATTTTCACAAAAGCCGGCAATTGAATTAGCGGCTATTATACAATGTAGAAGTGTATGAACTACAAATATAAATATATATATATATGTGTCACAAATTCAATGACATGTATATATATATATATATGAGGTGTAAAATTGCTGAAAAAAAATGCGTGGGCTCCCGCCCTATTTTCGCAACCAGACAGACAAAGCCAGTGAGTGGGGGCAGATAATAATAGCCCAGAGAGGGACCATTATTTTTGGCCCCCCCCGGCTACTTAACATCTGCCCCCAGACACCCCAGAAAGGGCAAATCTCTAATTAGATTTGCCCTTTCTGGCACTTTGCCCGTCTATTCCCATTGCCCTGTAGCGGTGGCGAATGGGTTAATAAGGGGTTAAAATGACCTTGCAATTGAAAGGTCACTTTAAGCCAGGTTAATAATTGAGAGCTGTCAATTAGACAACTATCAATTATTAATCCTATTGTATGAAAGAAAAATCAAACACACACACTTTAATAAAAAAGAAGTTTAATGAAATAATCACACAGTTTTTGACCATATTTTATTTACCTGCTAAAACCATTTCCTGTAATAAAAATAAAATAAAAAAGCAAAATTATTCTTACCTATCCCATGCACAGTCAGGTCCCACGGTGAAATCCTTCAGAAAGGGTTAATGTTTACTGCAGGGACCGCAGCTAATGCTGCAGCCTCACAGTAAACCCCAAATGAATGAGTTCCTCTCCTGCCTGACAGGAGAGTAAAGGCTGGGTGTCACATAACGATACACCAGCGATCCCGACAACGATATGCACTTGTCAGGATCGCTGGTGTATCGCTACATGATCGCTGCTGAGCTGCCAAACAGGCAGCTCAGGCAGCGATCTGGGACAGCGACACTGCGGGTAACATCGCTTAAGGGCCCGTCTCACATAGCGATATCGCTACCGAGATCGCTGCTGAGTCACTAGTTTTGTGACGCAGCAGCGAGCTCACCAGCGATATCGCTGTGTGTGACATTCAGCGACGATCAGCCCCCCTGCCGGGTATCGCTGATCGTCGCAGAAATGTCAGGACCTTTTTTTGATCGCTGGTTTCCCTCTGACAGGCACGCATCGCTGCGTGTGACAGGCGGGAGACCAGCGATCCGCTGGTAACCAAGGTACACAGCGGGTTTCCAGGCACCGCGCAGCGCTTGGAAACCCGCTGTGTACCTTGGATACCAGCTCCCTGCATCAGGGCGCTGGTATCCAAGGTACACAGCGGGTTTCTAGGCACAGCCCCGCGCCTGGAAACCCGCTGTGTACCTTGGTTACCAGCGGATCGCTGGTCTCCCGCCTGTCACACGCAGCGATGTGTGCCTGTCAGCGGGAAACCAGCGATCAAAAAAAGGTCCTGACATTTCAGCGACGATCAGCGATACCCGGCAGGGGGGCTGATCGTCGCTGAATGTCACACACAGCGATATCGCTGGTGAGCTCGCTGCTGCGTCACAAAACTAGTGACTCAGCAGCGATCTCGGTAGCGATATCGCTATGTGAGACGGGCCCTTAAGTGGAAAGCTTAATTGATTGCTTTCCACTTTCACTTCAGGTCAGCCAGGGACACAATCAGTGACGTCAGAGGGAACTGATTAACAAAAATAGGGGTTCCCTTCGAAAAAAAAATGGCGTGGGGTCCCCCCTATTTTTGTTAACCAGCCAGATGAAGCAGACCGCTGAGGCCTGGATTTTCAGGCTGTTAAGGAGCCAAGATCCATGGACCTTGCCAGCCTGATAATACTAGGCCACAGCAGTCTGCATATCTTGGCTGATTAACAAAAATAGGGGATCCCCTCGAAAAAAATTGGCGTGGGGTCCCCCCTATTTTTGTTAACCAGCCAGATGAAGCAGACCGCTGAGGCCTGGATTTTCAGGCTGTTAAGGAGCCAAGATCCATGGACCTTGCCAGCCTGATAATACCAGGCCACAGCAGTCTGCATATCTTGGCTGATTAACAAAAATAGGGGATCCCCTCGAAAAAAATTGGCGTGGGGTCCCCCCTATTTTTGTTAACCAGCCAGATGAAGCAGATCGCTGAGGCCTGGATTTTCAGGCTGTTAAGGAGCCAAGATCCATGGACCTTGCCAGCCTGATAATACCAGGCCACAGCAGTCTGCATATCTTGGCTGATTAACAAAAATAGGGGATCCCCTCGAAAAAAATTGGCGTGGGGTCCCCCCTATTTTTGTTAACCAGCCAGATGAAGCAGACCGCTGAGGCCTGGATTTTCAGGCTGTTAAGGAGCCAAGATCCATGGACCTTGCCAGCCTGATAATACCAGGCCACAGCAGTCTGCATATCTTGGCTGATTAACAAAAATAGGGGATCCCCTCGAAAAAAATTGGCGTGGGGTCCCCCCTATTTTTGTTAACCAGCCAGATGAAGCAGACCGCTGAGGCCTGGTTTTTCAGGCTGGTAAGGATCCAATATCCATGGACCTTGCAAGCCTGATAATACCAGGCCACAGCAGTCTGCTTAGCTTGGCTGGTTAACAAAAATAGGGGATCCCCTCGAAAAAAAAAACGGCGTGGGGATCCCCCCTATTTTTGTTAACCAGCCAAGTAAAATGCAGACTGCTGCGGCCTGGTATTAAAAGACTGTCAAGGCCCATGGATTTTGGCCCTCAACAGCCTGATAATACCAGGCTACAGCAGCCCCACATTTGGCGCATCAAAAGATGTGCCAATTGTGGCACTTTACCCGGCTCTTCCCACTTGCCCTGTAGCGGTGGCAAGCGGGGTAATAAGGGGTTAATGTCACCGTTGATTGCACGGTGACAATAAGCCCGGTTAATAATGGAGAGGTGTCAATAAGACACCGATCCATTATTAATCCCAAAGTTATTAAATGTATAAAAAAAAGACAAAGCAAGAAAAAAGTATTTTAATGAAATAAAAGAGACAACACAGTTTTCATTAATTTTATTATACACTCATTCCTGCGACGCCATCGATCTCCTGTAAAAAAAGAAAAAAAACAAACCAACAGTATACCACCTGTCCGACGCAGTCCATAGTAACGACAGTCCCACGACGATCCAGCTGTGCTACATCGCAATGACAGGCAGAGCTGTCATCGCGACGCAGCACAGCTGATTACCTGCTTCCCCGGCGGTGACGTCATCGGACTGACTGCTTTACGGCCGGGATTACCCAGCAGTCACTGCAGTTATCGCGAGAAACTGCATGTGACCGCCGGGGAAAGAAGATGGCGGCCATGAAGCAGTCCGGGATGTGACCGCCGGAGATCTTCTGCCAGGTAAGTGCCGCTGACTCCTGACAGACCCGACCGACGGACACTGACAGTGACAGTGACAATCCCGATTCCGGTATCCGATAAGACGAAAATATCGGAACTCGGAATCGGAATTCCGATACAGCCAATATCGGCCGATACCCGATATTTGCAGTATCGGAATGCTCAACACTACTGTTAATACTAAATTGATTGCAACAGACAGGAGACAGCAGTTGTCAACTATGGTTCAAAATTACCCCTCCTCCCCTATCGATGTTCTCCTTCACAGTTCATTCCCCTTTGACTACTGGGCCTGTAAAATGGACACCTGGCCTGAATTGGCAAAATATGCCTTACAGGAGCTCGCTTGCCTTGTTGGTAGTGTGCTATCAGAAAGAGTCTTCAGTGCTGCTGGATCAATCCTAACAGAAAGAAGGTACACGAATGTCGACCCAAAATGTAGGTGATCTCACCTTCATTAAAATGAACCATGCCTGGGTTTCAAAGGATTTTGTACCACCTTCCCCTGATGACACATAGGTTGCCAGTAAAATGGCTTGCTTTGTCCTCCTCTTCCTCCGACTTTTCCAATTCCTCCATTTGCAACTGCTGAACGTCCAGCCTACACCTCAACATATGCCAGTTTTTCCACCTCCCTAACTGAGCTTCCCCCCCAGGGGGAGCAGGCTGGGGGCCCAGAGCAGGTTGGGGGCCCAATTGCTCTCAGAGACACCGGTGTACTATGAGGGGCCCTGTGCCAGTGCCATTGCCCATGAGTGAGCCCCCCCTGCTTGCTCAGGGCCCCAGCACTTGCAATACTTACCTCTCCCTGCTCCACCGCTGTGACGTCTTCTGCATTTCCTGACAGTGACATTCAGGTCAGAGAGCGCAATGACGTCATGTCTGTGCGCCCTCTGCCTGAACAGTCACAGTGCAGAGAACTGGAAGATGGCGACGCTGAGGAGTCCAGAGTAGAGCAGTGCCTTGCGAGGAGAGGTATTTCTCTTTTTTTTAATGTTTAGAGCAATATATGGGGAGCATTATTCACTGGACAATTATATATAGGGCCCATCATACACTTGAGCATCATAGATAGGGCCCATCATACACTGGAGCATTATAAATGGGGCCCATCATACACTGGAGCATCCTCCATGGGGCCCATCATATACTGGAGCATCATTTGGTGCCCATTAAATATGGCGCATCATATGGGGCACATTATACACTGGAGCATCACATGGAGCCCATAATATATGGAGCATTATATATGGGGACCATTATATTTGGAGCATTATATGGGGCTCATCATACACTGAAGCATCATATATGGAGCCCATCATATACTAGAGCATCATATGCGGTTCATTATTTATGGGGCATCATATAGGGCACTTTATATATGGAGCATCATATGAAGCACATATGGGGCCTATTCTGTATGGAGCATTATATGGAGCCCATTCTGTATGGAGCAATATATGTTGCCCATCATATACTGTATGGAGCTTTATATGCGACTCATTATACTGTATGGAGCAATATGTGGGGCTCATTATACTCTATGGGGACCATCCTATACTGTATGGCACATTATATGGAGACCATCATATACTGGAGCATTATGTGGAGCTCATCATATACTGTATGGAACATTATATGGGACCAATTATATATGAAGCAATATATGGGGCTCATTATTTTGTATGGAGCAATATATGTGGCTCATTATACTGTATGAAGCATAATATTGGGCCCATTATTCTGTATGGAGCATCATATATGGGACTCATTATTCTGTATGGAGCAATATATGGGGCTCATTATTCAGTTTAGAGCAATATATGGGGCTCATTATTCTGTATGGCGCACTATGTGGTGCCCATAATACTGTATGGAGGACTATACTGTCTGGTTTTTGAGTTATTGTAGAATTTACAATAGATATCACTCGTAATGTAAGAAGTGACGTATTTGGCATTGTACTATACCTATATTTCTGTGCCGTATCGGAGCATTATGAATTGTGATATGTGTTAAAGGGGCCCACTGAGACTCTTTCGCCCGGGGCCCACGAAAACCTGTAGCCAGCCATACCCCCCACAACTTTAGCCAAATAATCCCCAGTTTTCAATGCCTTACTATTATTATAAAGTAAATTAATGTTGACAAGCTTAAGTAATAAGAATTGATGTCGTTGGCATTGAAATGGGCACTGTAGGTGTGTTTACTGTCCTCCACTGACTGCCGACTATTCTTCCCCATTGACTTGCATTGGGGTCGGGTTGAGTTTCAGTCGGAACTCCGAATTTTCCCAATAGCCGGCCGATTTTGTTCGACTCAACTTTTGATAAAGTTGTGTGGTCCGAAACCCGTCTCGACCCTCCCGGAGGCATAGTCGCTCATCTCTAGTTTTGGGTCCTGTTGGATATTTTACATGGGATCCACAAATTTCAAGTTCCGCAAATGCCTGGTTTCTACTGTAGCTCAATGTTGTCCACAGTCTCTAGGGTCCCTTCTGTACTAATGCCCTTTCTACATTTTTATTGACAGTGCTTATATTAATGTATCTATCTATCTATCGATCTATCTATCTATTCTATCTATCTATCTATCTATCTATCTATCTATCTATCTATCTATCTATCGTTGATTCTCAGAAAATTTGAATATCATCAAAAAGTTAATTTATTTTAGTTTTTCAATACAAAAAGTGAAACTCATATAATATATAGAGTCATTACAAAGTGATTGATCTATCTCAAGTGTTTATTTCTGTTAATGTTGATGATTATGGCTTACAGCCAAAGAAATCCCAAAAGTCATTATCTCAGTAAATTAGAATAATTAACAAAAAACACCAGCAAAGACTTCCTAAGTGTTTAAAAAGGTCCCTTAGTCTGTTTCAGTAGGCTCCACAATTATTTGAAAGACTGCTGACTTGACAGATGTCCAGAAGGCAGTCATTGACACACTCCACAAGGAGTGTAAGTCGCAAAAGGTCATTGCTAAAGAAGCTGGCTGTTCACAGAGTGCTGTATCCAAGCATATTAATGGAAAGTTGAGTGGAAGGAAAAAGTGTGGTAGAAAAAGGGGCACAAGCAACCGGGATAACCGCAGCCTTGAAAAGAAAAGGTCATTCAAAAATTTGGGGGAGATTCACAAGGAGTGAACTGCTGCTTGAGTCATTGCTTCAAGACCCATCACACACAGTCATATCCAGGACATGGGCTGCAAGTGTCGCATTCCTTGTGTCAAGGCACTCATGACCAAAAGACAAGTGAACTATGTAAGACAGCTGTCTTTAATGCAGATAACAAGTTGATTAGTAGCGTCTAACTGGTCTGTAGGAGCCAGAACTCTTAATGGTTGGTAGGGGATCAAATACTTTTTTCTCACTGCAAAATGCAAATACTGTACATTTATATAATTTATACAATGTGATTTTCTGGATTTTATTTTGATATTCTATCTCTCAATGTTAATATTAACCTACCCTTAAAATTATAGACTGTTCATGTCAGTGGGTAAACTTACAAAATCAGCAAAGGATCAAATACTTAGTTCTCAAACTGTATCTATCTGTGTAATTTGTATATCTTTTCAAGAGACAATTTTTACATTCATCTTTTTGTATTATTTATCTTCATTTTACTTTTCTGCAGGATTTTGCACAATTATTACAATATACTAAAACTGAATAGCTCTTTTATAAAGAATATTTTTTCTATGTTAGGTCTTATTTATATCACTGATAATTTCCCACTTTGTTTTAGTAGCTTTCTTTTTAAGATACAGATGGAATAGGGTTGATTCAGGTAAGCATCGCAATGCAGCACATATCTAACTGAAATAAGTGTGCCACATCTCTGTGACAGGCAGCCAATTGTAAGTCTTTCCAATCGAATCCTGCAGCATCTGTAATTTGAACCGAGCAATCTTTCTTTTTCGAGATAAAGTTTTGAAACATGATGTATGGTTTGTATTAGAAGGTTATAAGGTGCGAAAATGAAAACATAAGGTGACATTTTCCGTCGGTTAAGCTGCAACTTACAAGCAGATGTCAACTTTTGTAAGAAATTACACAGGCAGTTTAGTAACAGCATATAGAGCAAAAAAAATCAATCATATTTTTTTTTAGTTTGGGCGCCGTTCATGTTCCCAAACTTTTGTCTATTTTTAATCTCTATGTTTATTCTGAAACTTTTGTGCAGTCATCATACATCATCAGCAAGGTAGAGCAACAATAATTCAAATCATCATACTATGGGAATATTACATTTAATTGAGTGTGCACCCTGTTTGTTAGGCAATCCCTGCATGTGTTCCGGCTGTTCAACAGCCACAAAACATGCAGCAACGGTGACTTTAACATAGTATTGGAGCACACTGAAGATGCTTTATTAGCACTTGAGCATGCTCAGATAACATCTGTTTGATGCCTTTATTCCTCAAATACAAGTAGCTATATGACAAAGAAAACTGCATATATTACTTAATAGATCTCTTGGACCTGATGAGGTTGGTATCTTTACTTTTATGTTTACATAATAATTTTCTAAGTGTAGCTACAGACTGCCAGAGCTCATGAGTGTAAGTGCATTCAATCTCAGCCCACCCATCCTGGTAGAATGTTACAGCTTGTACTGAGCTAAGTGAGATTTCAGCAGAAGAAGTTAGGAGCGGCACTGAGGAACTAGGTTGGTGAAATTGAGTTTAATCTTTCGAAAATGATTATTGAGTATTTTCACACCAGTGCACCAGCCTCATGCAGTCTTAGAGATGTACTTCAATTTGTAGTGTGAAATCTTGTCATAGAGCTGCCCTACATGCATTGTCTTAAGGGGCTTATCCTGGACTATTTTATTTTATCATGGGGCTAAGAACTGACAGGCAACCTGCGTGTTGTGTTTGGCGCCATCTCAGAGAGATCACGGACTGCTGCTGGTCTTCTCCCGAATTGCTGTCGATGGTGTGTGACTGCCGGCATCATGCTGATTGACAGCACAGTTATGCAGCTGGGACTTGGCTGTCAATCAGCATGACATCAACATCTCATCAAAAAGCAGGATGGAAGAGAAGCGGCTTTTCTATCAACGTGACATCGATGGAAGCCGCAAAATCGTTCCCAGGAGCAGTCTGTGACCGCTCTGAGATGGCAGAGATTGGAGCAGATACAACAGGCAGGTAATTAGTAACTCCCTGCCTGTAAGTTCTAAGGCCCATAAGAAAAAATAAAATAGTCCGAGGTAACCCCCGTTAGCTAGTCTCAAGGGGATTAAAACAAATAAATGAACCAATAAACACCATTATCTAGGCCCTCAAACCTCTCTAATGCTCAATGCAGAATCTAAATTGGCAATAAAATTTGAAAAATATAATACAAAAATTAAGTGATCTGTTTAGTCGAGATAAAAGCCTACATGAATAAAGCCTAACACTAGTGCTCATATGGAAAATCTATACAAAATCTCAAAAATAATTTGAGAACTTTCAATTATTGAATATCATTTCAGTATAAAACTCCATGGTGCCTCTGTTTAAATCTTTGCTGACTTACCCATATGGAAGTTGTACAGTCATGGCCAAAAGTTTTGAGAATGACACAAATATTATATTTTCACATGATCTGCTGCCCTCTGGTTTTTATGTGTGTTTGACAGATGTTTTTATTACAGACAGAAATATAATAATTGCAAACATATGAGTAACAAAAGCTTATATTGACAGTTAGAATGAGTTAATGCAGCAAGTCAATATTTGCAGTGTTGACCCTTCTTCTTCAGGACCTCTGCAATTCTCCCTGGCATGCTCTCAATCAACTTCTGGACCAAATCCAGACTAATAGCAGTCCATTCTTGCACAATCAATGCTTTCATTTTGTCAGAATTTTTAGGTTTTTATTTGTCCACCGTCTCTTGATGATTGACCATAAGTTCTCAAATGGGATTAAGATCTGGGGAGTTTCCAGGCCATGGACCCAAAATCTCTATGTTTTGTTCCCTGAGCCATTTAGTTATCACCTTTGCTTTATGGCAAGGTGCTCCATCATGCTGGAAAAGGCATTGTTGATCGCCAAACTGCTCTTGGAGGGTTGGGAGAAGTTGCTCTTGGAGGACATTCTGGTACCATTCTTTATTCATGGCTGTGTTTTTAGGCAAGACTGTGAGAGAGCCGATTCCCTTGGCTGAGAAGCAACCCCACACATGAATGGTTTCAGGATGCTTAACAGTTGGCATGAGACAAGACTGGTGGTAGCGCTCACCTTGTCTTCTCCAAATGAGGCGTTTTCCTGATGTCCCAAACAATCGAAAAGGGGATTCATCAGAGAAAATAACTTTACCCCAGTCCTCAGCAGTCCACTGCCTGTACCTTTTGCAGAATATCAGTCTGTCCATGATGTTTTTTCTGGAGAGAAGTGGCTTTTTTGCTGCCCTCCTTGAGACCAGGCCTTGCTCCAAGAGTCTCCGCCTCACAGTGCGTGCAGATGCACTCACACCTGCCTGCTGCCATTCCTGAGCAAGCTCTGCACTGCTGGTAGCCCGATCCCGCAGCTGAAACACTTTTAAGAGACGGTCCTGGCGCTTGCTGGTCTTTCTTGGGCGCCCTGAAGCCTTTTTGGCAACAATGGAACCTCTCTCTTTGAAGTTCTTGATGATGCGATAGATTGTTGACTGAGGTGCAATCTTTCTAGCTGCGGTACTCTTCCCTGTTAGGCCATTTTTGTGCATTGCAATGATGACTGCACGTGTTTCTTTAGAGATAACCATGGTTAACAGAAGAGAAACAATGATGCCAAGCACCAGCCTCCTTTTAAAGTGTCCAGTGGTGTCATTCTTACTTAATCATGACAGATTGATCTCCAGACATGTCCTCATCAACACCCACACCTGTGTTAATGGAGCAATCTCTGAAAAGAGGTTAGCTGGTCCTTTTAAGGCAGGGCTGCAATGATGTTGAAATCTGTTTTGGGGGATAAAGTTCATTTTCTAGCCAAATATTGACTTTGCAAGTAATTGTTGTTAAGCTGATCACTCTTTATAACATTCTGGAGTATATGCAAATTGCCATTAGAAAAAGTGAAGCAGTAGACTTTGTAAAAATTAATATTTGTGTCATTCTCAAAACTTTTGGCCATGACTGTACTATGTAGAGAGGAAGGTAATACACTATACTGAACTGCTGTTGCCAATGATCATACTTTATCTATCTTTCTAAAATACTTTTATGGTATTTGTATTTCACAATTGAGAAAGTGCTTTTAATCATGGTTTGTCAAAATGTCAGTGTGTTTCCTTAATGTATTGTTTTCTACATTAGATAAATGGAGCCTTTTACTATAGATTGCAATTGATCTTAAATTTTAAAAAAGTGCTCAAATCTCATTGCTAAATGTATTTATACACCACGGTGTGTTTTTCAGCTTTTAGTGTGCAGAAGTGCAATGTTATCATTTTCTGTAGCCTTTGTTGATCCTTAACACTAAGGGTATGCCAACTAAACAATATCGCTAACGGATCGCTAAAAAACGTCATATTTAGCGATCCGTTAGCGATATTTCAGTGCGGCAGCTTCCAGCGACGGCTTCCTGCTGTGATCTCGCTCGTCGCTGGAATCGTTCCGGACCTATTTCATCGCTGCGCTCCGCTGGGTAAGTATCTAATCGCTTGTGGCACCTTTTTAGCGATTTAGCGGTACTTTTGTACCGCTAAAGTCGTAAGAAGATCGCTAACGGCGATAGCGTCGTTAACTATATCGCTAAATGTGGCCGCATTTAGCGATATAGAACGATCCGCTAGCGATCTATTAGTATGCAACGCTAACGAGATCGCTAGCGGATTGTTTAGTGTGGCAGTACTTTAGTAAGAAGAACTATCCTTTATGGCACAATAAATATGTTTTATGCAACAGACTAAATATCTGACATAGTCGAATAAAAGGTAACAGTTTTGAATTGCATATAAATAGTCTCTAAAATATAAAAAGGTTTTAAAAGTTTAAAGTAACTCAATTTTTTGATGTACAGATACCAATAAAGTAGAAGAAGAAGCATATTGTTAAAAAAAATCCAATATGCATACTGGAAAAATTGAATTTTAACAACCATTTACAGAGTTACACAATTTTTTCTAAATGTGTAATGTATTTAACCCTGATAGCTAATATTTACGGAAATAGAGACTGTAGGCTCTAATAACATCTTAAAGACGCAGTCCAGTTTTCATTTTAATGGCTCAGCAAAGATGAGCGGTTCAATCCATGGAGGATTGAGGTCAAATTAAAATTCATGAAATTTGTGGGCTCACACAAATTCAAGCGTTTTGAGATTTAGTTTGCAGAAAAAAATCCTTGTCACCATTTCCCACACTGGGCAGGCTATAATAATTTTGTGTTGCCGCATAGACATCCCCATAACATCTTACTTCTGTGACATCTTACGGATTATTCTACCTTGTGCATTGGCGGTCAGCACCTGGGCCATCACAGATCAGCAGTTCCCAGTGGAGCTCAGTTTGTACAGCAGAGTCGTTTTCCATCTCCATAGTCACTGGGCAAGTCTTTCTGCACTGCATGGTGTAAGCTCTTATGATAAGCAGGGTCCTTCCTGTGTCGCTCCAGGAGTGTGTAAGCTTTCACGATCATTGGAGTCCTCTTTCTCTCCTGTACAGTGTAATCTCTTATGATCATCACGGTCCTCTCTCTACTGTAGAATGTAAACTCTTAGGTTCAGTGGGTCCCCTCTCTCATAGAGTGTAAGCTCTTAAGTTCAATGGGGTCCTTGCTCTTTTTTCTGTAGAATATAAGCTCTTAGGTCAGTTGGTTCCTCCTCTCTTCTGTAGAGTGTAAGCTCTTATGGTCAGTTGGTTCCTCTCTCTCTTCTGTAGAGTGTAAGCTCTTATGATCACCAGAGTTCACTCTCTCTCTGTCCTGTATAGTGTAAGCTCTTATAATCAGTGGGGTTCTCTCACTCTTTTTCCTGTAGAGTGCAAGCTCTTATGATCAGCTAGGTTTTATGTCTCTCCCTCTTTTCTGTAGATTTTAAGCTCTCATGGTTAGCAGTGTTCTCTCCCTCTCCTGTAGAGTGTATGTTCTTGTAATCAGTGAGATCCTCTCTCTCTCCTTTAGAGAGTAAGCTCTTACGATCAGTGAGGTTATCTCTCTCTTGTAGAGTGTAAACTCTTATGATCAGCGGAGTCTTCTCTCATTTAGTGTGTAAGCTCTCATGGGGAGAGGGGTTCTCTCTCTCCTATAGAGTGTAAGCTCATATGGTCAGTGAGGTCCTCTCTCTTCTCAAACACATGTTTATTTTCCGAGCAATTATAAGCTTTCCAGTATTGAGATTTTTCACTGCAAATCTAGTTTTTGAGGAAAATTCTTTGAAGTTGGCAAATTCAAAAACTCAAAAGATTCGATCATCTCTAGTGCTAGTTTTTATTTACATTACATTTTCTAATGAATAATGTAAAGAAATACAATTCCACTATTTTATTTATTTGTGCTTATGATATTACAGATTTGCCAAATATGTGAAAAAATTGTTTTACTGGTTTTGCACTGTAAAAATACTGATAGGTCACTGCCAGTTATGGCAACTCATCAGCACCCTGAAATTGCATTGTACTGTGTAGAGACTTTTAGATAGATCTCCTCTTTTGTAGATGACTTTGGTGCCACAGATGCTAATGGCCAATTGAGGGGTTAAACTTTCAGGATTTGAGTTATGTCAAATTATGGTTTTTAAATTGGACTGTAGGATGAATAACACAAGGAGCCGCTGAAAGTGATTATGTGTGCACTGATTTTGTGCTTACATTGTTACTGCACAGTGATTTTATAATGGGAAAAACCTTCACAACGTAATGTACCATTATTACGCAGTAACAGTGTGGGAAGCAGTTCATAATATTGTTTGTCCATAAAAAAAAACCTGATGGTGAGCTGAAGAGTCCCACAGAGAGTGCACAATGCAATCAGACACATTGGTGGCGATTAGTGATGAGCAAACGCGCTTGCTACTACAGTACTCGGTGTACTCGGCGAGCACCGAGCATTTCCAGGATTACTCGGCGGGAACTGGGGTCTCCACCCAGCATTTTTTGGGGACTCTATAGACCCAATCACACTGCAGGGAATGTCTGCCAGGCCATGAAACGCCACAGCCATTTTTGTTGTAGTCGTGCAGTGATTGGCTTGGCCGCACCGCATCATCATAAGTATAAGAGACCATTTAAGGACTAATTCCGGGGTATATAGGTTCCAGTGTTAGGCAGGCAGGGGAGTGAACGTCGCTCTATACACTTAAAGACAGCACCATGTTGCATTATTTTTAAAAGCAGGCCACATTTAACTGTGTGGACTATCTGTGACATGCCTCATACATCCGTGTGCAAAATTTGATGCATTTTTGGCCTAACTTCCCTTTTTTGGCCTAACTTCCCTTTTTTGGCCATTCTCTCATTCTCGTTATATCCAGCAGGCTTTTTTATCCACACAATCATAAAAAATTAATCCAGTCTGTTATCTCAGGCTGAGGCCTGGTGTATCTGTGGTGGAAAAATCTTTTGGCAGGCATATGTTGCATAGTTCTGTCTGCTAGCCTTCTTGTACGCCTTTTTTATTGTGTGCAAACAGTAACAAAAAACCAAACCCAAAAAATTAATCCAGTCTGTAATTTCAGGCTAAGGCATGGTGTATCAGTGGTTTAAAAATCTTTGCTTCGCAGGCATACGTTGCATAGTTCTGTCTGCTATCCTGGTTCAACTCATTCTTTTGTTTTTTAAAACAGTAAAAAAACCTAACTGCAAAAATTAATACAGTCTGTGATCTCAGGCTAAGGCCTGGTGTATGTGTGGTGGAAACATCTTTTCTTGGCAGGCATACGTTGCATACTTCTGTTTGCTAGTCTTCTTGTACCCCTTTTTTATTGTGTTCAAACAATAAACAGAAATATAACCCAAAAAATTACTACAGTCTATCTCATGCTGAGGCCTGGTGTATAAGTGGTGTAAAAATGTTCACTTTGCAGGTTTACTGATCACATATAATTTTTATCCAAATAAATCCACTTGTATTGAGCTTTTCAAATATTTCAGTAGTCCATTGAAAATGGGCAACACAAGGAGCAAGGGACGGGGAAGTGAACTTGATGCTTATGGTGCATGCAGAGGCCGAGGCCGTGGCCAAGCTGAAAGTGGGCCACAGTAAAGACCCACATGTTCTTGCTCAACCTTCCTGTCCCAGTTTCTAGGGGACCGCAGCACACCACTATTGAAGCCCGAGCAGTGTGAAGCAGTAGTTGGTTGGATAGCGGATAATTCTTCAAGTCACTTAGCCACCACCACCATGTCTTCCACACAGTCAAGTCTGAGTAGCCATGAGTGTGGATAGGCTATTACTCACCCTGATCCTTCTTCCTCCTACCATGCCGAGCACCCTGAGACAACAGATCCCATACTCGGACACTTCGAAGAGCGGGAGATTCGTGCCTCTCGCCCGCTCCACTTGAAGCGGGGAAAGGTGATATTTCATGTAGCGATGCACAAATCTTTGAGCAGCCACGGTCACAAGAGGTGGATGATGATGAGACACAATTGCCAGAAAGTCAGGAGGAGGAGCATGGTGCAGATGTGGAAGACGAGGTGGTGGATGACATAGTGACTGACCCAACCTGGCAGGAGGACATGCAGAGCGAGGACCGCAGCACACATGGGGAAGGAAGCATATCACCCCAACAGGCAAGAAGAAAGTGTGTGTGGGACTCAGACGGAAGGCGTGCATCCGTTCCCCATAACAGCAACAGGACGGAAGTTGCCATTCCAACTGTTAGATATTCCCGAGTCTGGTTATTTTTTAAAAACTCTGCTGATAATGCCAAACAAGCCATTTGCAACACTTGCCATGCCCGCATCAGCAGGGGTAGGAAAACTACCAGCCTGACCGCCACCAGCATGATTAGGCACATGGCAGCAAAGCACCCGACTTTGTGGGCCGAACCACAGACTCCAGGAACACTATCTGCAGGTGACAACACTGCTTCTTCCAATGTTTTGTGTAAAAGCCAATCCCCAGTTCAGCATGCCTGTGAAGATGCCTCGGGCCCTGCACCTGTTGTTGCCCAGAGTAAACCAGAACCATCGTCAAGCCTGTCCACGTCCTTGACCCAGCGCAGCCTTCAATTGTCTATACCCCAGTCATTGGAACGCTGGTGGAAATACCCAGCCAATGCCCCACAGGCCACAGTATATAATTTGCACATTTCTCGACTGCTTGCGCCTGAAATGTTGCCTTTTTGGCTCGTTGAGACGGAAGCTTTCCGCAACCTGATGGTGATGGCCGTCCCGAGGTACTCGGTCCCCAGTCGCCACTATTTCTCCCATTGTGCCGTTCTGGAATTACACCAGCATGTGTGCCACAACATTACCCGTGCCTTCAACAATGCTGTTACTGCGAAAGTTCACCTAACCACGGACACGTGGACAAGTGCCTGTGGGCAGGGACGGTACATCTCACTGACGGCACACTGGGTTAACATAGTGGAAGCCGGGACCCAGTCGGACGTTGGGATGGAACACATTCTCCCCACGCTGAGGATTGCGGGTCCTACGTCAATCAGGGTTGCACCCACAGTTTACAGCTCCTGCACCTCCTCCTCGTCCTCCTCCTCCTCTTCTTCAGCCTCCATCTCTGAAATGAACACATCAGACAGAAGCTGTGCTGAAGCCAATCTGCATAGGTGACAAACCGCACAATGCAGAAGAGTTGTGGACAGTGCTGAAGGAGCAGTCAGATATTTGGCTGACACCGCTGAACCTACAGCCAGGCATGGTCGTGTGTGACAACGGCCAGAACCTGGTGGTGGCTCTGAGGCAAGGTCAGCTCACACACCTACCTTGCCTGGCCCATGTGCTTAACCTTGTGGTTCAAAGTTTTCTCAAAAGCTACCCGAGCTGCAGGATCTGCTGTTAAAAGTACGCTGTATTTCTGCCCATTTTCGAAAGTCAGCGACAGCTTCAGCCGCCCTTACTGGGCTTCAGCAGCGCTTGCAGCTTCCGGCTCACCGACAGGTGTGTGATGTCCCCACGCGTTGGAACTCTACACTGCATATGTTGCAAAGAATTTGTGAGCAGTAAAGGGCAGTTGTTGAGTACCAGCTTCATCAAGGCCGTCGATATTCAAGTCAGACTCCACATATAAAACCTCAGGAGTGGATGTGGATGTCAGACATATGTATCATCATCCAGAATTTTGAGGACTGCACCAAGATGGTGAGCGTGACGATGATGCCATAATTAGCATCACCATCCCGCTTCTCAGCATTCTGAAAACCTCTCTACTCACAATAAAAGAGGATGCATTGCAGGAAGAGCATGAGGACATTGAGCCAGGAAACATACCGGGTGATTACACTCAGCTGTTGTGAATGGGTTTGAGATGAGTTCTGAGCAGAGGCTCCCTCTGGTGGTTACAAGCAGTGCTAGTCTGTCCAGTGAAGATTGTGAGGACTGGGAATCAGGTGTTACTGACTGGTCTTATATAAGGGAGTCACCTTCCCATCAGGGTTGCCGGTGATCAATTGTTCTGGTCTGAATCCTTTATTCCAGTTTCCCTTGTAGCCTGCTGTGTCGTGTCTGCATCTCCTGCTAACAGATAAGACTTTTTCTTCTTTTGTGTTTGTGCTATATTTTTGCATTTTGTCCTGCACTTCTGTGGGGCCTTCTGGGTCCCCTCCGGGGGCTTCTGCCCTCTCAGTTTTGTTCAGCCACTGATGTTTGTACTTTTGCTTTTTCCAGTTTTTTCAGTGGCTGCTGTTTTGATTTTGTTACACCAGAGAACTAATTTAGGTGGAAGAGGTCGTGTGATCTCAGGTGTTTTTGAAATTAGTAGAGTTGGTGCCTTTCAGGGTTTTCTGGGATTGCAGTAAGTACCCTTCCTATCCTTTTCTATTTAGTTAGTTTGGGCCCAGCGTTTGCTCATACTATTTTCTTTCTGTGTCAGTATTTCATCTTGTCTAACCGCCATTACATGTTTGGGGGCTTTCTATGTTCTTTGGGGATCTGCTCCGGGGCAGATAGCTTTCCTATTTCTATCTTTAGGTGTAGTTAGTTTCTCAGGCTGTGACGAGGCGTCTAGGACCAACGTAGGAACGCTCCACGGCTGCCTCTAGTTGTGGTGGTTAGTCAGGGTACTGCAATCTCATAGATTCCAACTGCTCTGGTGTATTGCCTTTTTTACCTGCACTCCTCAGCTACCGAAACATAACACTCAGCCCAGCCTCATGTCGTCGCAAGGTGGATTGGTAGACAGTGAAGAGGAGCAGGAGGAAGAACAGGAACTACTTTCATGCACTGTAAATGGTACTACAAGCACAGCTGTCATACCGTCTGTTCACCGGGGATGGCCTGAGGACAGGGAGGAGGAGTATGAGGATGAGGAGAAGGAGGACACATGGTCAGTCGTACTGTTGGTGAGGACATGGAAGGCATGCCTGTTAGTAGTCTGGCATGCAAGACTGACTTTATGTCGCACTGCGTTTCCTGTGATCCTGGCATTATAACAATTTTCGGTGACACTCATTACTGGTTCAGCCCTGAACCTGATGGATTTTGACTTTGCCAAATGTTGTGGTTTTCTCATGGTACCCCTGTGGACTCCGATTCCTTTGAAGGGTATTGATGCTACCCCTTTGGCGGAGAATAAACCCCAGTTTTGGACCCAGGTGATAATGCGGGTAGCCCCGGATCACCAAGAGAATTGTAAATTTTTGGTGTTACATAATTTACATGACATTATTGTACTGGGTTTTCCTTGGTTGCAGACCCATAATCCTGTTTTGTATTGGAAGTCTGTGTCTGTGGTTAGTTGGGATTGTCAATGTGTACTTAGTGACACTCCTGTTTTCTCTACCTCTCCCCAGTCTCAGGATGTCCCTGACTATTTGGCTGATTTTTCTGATGTGTTTAGTGAGAGTAAGTCTGCGTCCTTGCCTCCTCGCAGGAGTTATGATTGCGCGATTGAGTTGGTGCCCAGTTGTAAATTTCCCAAGGGTCGGCTCTTCAATATATCTGTACCTGAACATGATGCTATGAGATCTTATATCAAGGAGTTACTGGAGAAGGGTCATATTAGACCGTCCTCTTCACCTTTAGGTGCCGGCTTTTTTTTTTTTAACAAGAAGGATGGCTCATTGAGGCCAATATACATAAATATAGCTAGCCCAAAAGCCTCAGAACTGATACCTTAATGCACGCCTGCATTAATATTTATGTATATTACCACCTCCTATTAATTGACTTATTCATGCTTGTCTCCCTCAGTATTTATAAGCACTTGCACCTTACTTATGATAGGATACCGCTCTACATATGCCATTTAGGTATCGATTTTTTGGGGCTAGTTATATTTATTCATATATATCACCATCTATTTATTTACTATTTGACTTATTTCAGTCTGCCTTCTCCGTTTACATAGTACATGCACTTTATTAATGATAGGATGCCTTACATTTTGCATATGTCACTTTTTGCATTGTCATCTTTTTGAGCGACATATATACATTTGATATTTTATTATTTGGAAATTGATCTGTCGCTTTAATATCCTGCTGATATTTTCTGTCCATTGTGTTGTGCCCCAAACATCCGGTGTTGGTTCACACTTTATTATTTTGTATAAATATCTTTAATAAATACTTTCATTACATATTGGAATAATTGACTATTGTCGGCTCTTTCTTGTTCTTCAACCTCTCTGGGTGTTTGGTTGCATAGCCTATTTTTCCTATTATCCTCCTCAGTTACCGAATCATAACACTCTTCCTTATCTGCCACTAGATGACCAGGGTAAACGTGTTATGTACTGTTCTAGGCTGGTGACTTTTGGGCAAGGGGGCTGTGATGGCTATAGTTTATTTTTAAAAAAGGTACACCCCATTGGGCAAATGCTTGTCAGGCCATGCACTCCATTACAAGTCTCAGAGAACCACACCCCTTCATTGGGCCTACTTTTTAACTCGGTTTCCAGCAATGTCTCTTCCTTATCTCCGACTACATGACCTGGGTGAACGTGTTCTGTACTGTTATAGGCCGGTGAATTTTGGCCAATGGGGGCTGTGATGGCAATAGTATATTTTTAAAAAAGGTACAACCCATTGGGCAAATGCTTGGCAGGCCATGCACTCCATTACAAGTCTCAGACCCACACCAATACATTGGGCTTATTTTTTAACTCAGTTTCCAGCAATGTCTCTTCCTTATCTCCGACTACATAACCTGGGTGAACGTGTTCTGTACTGTTATAGGCCGGTGAATTTTGGCCAAGGGAGGTTGTGATGGCAATAGTATATTTGTACTGTTCAATCATACTAGTCCTTGAATTTTGTACTTTGAAAGAAAATAGCGTTATATTGGAAGTATTAGCCTTGTTTAAAGTCTTTTCTGAAACTTAGTGATTAAAACTTGGCAAATCAAATAGCCAAATTCTACAGTAAATTATTCTGCAAAGAGGGAACCATCATACCATTAAAAAATACAAAAAGTTGATCGTCCTTCAATGTAGTGCATCCGGCTTTCACATATTGTCGGGATTCCATTACCATTTGAAAACCAAGAAACGGCTTGACAGCTTGAGGTTTCATGGTATACTCCATTTTTTTTTCAAACTAACAGTCTCCTGTCTCCAATCACGTCATTCAGACTGAATTGTTGGTTATTCTCAAAAGCTTAACTGAAAACATACATCATTTTGTGTCACATTAGTAAACTTTATAGTCTTGCAAGAATTTTTAGTAATCTGTTTCACTAACTTTTGGACTAATTGGTGAGATTTTTATCAGCCTCAACTCTGAAGTGTTAGCAAGTTTTGGTGGAAGAGATGCAGATTCTTTCCTATTTTTTCCTTACAGTCAGTTCTCCTTAACTATGTGTGATTTTCTATTCTATGTGATTTTTTATTTGAACATTGAGAAATGGATTTGGTAGGGGAAGAACGCACTTTTCTGACATTTGAAAATATTTTTTGAAACCATGCCTTGTGTAACATCCACCATCTTGCAATGTACGATCTTTGCCTACAGTTCACTGAATACTCTTCTTTGGCATCAGAAGACAATTTCAGGGAAGCCACATTATTTTCTTTATCTGATACAATAACAGTCGAAAAAAAATATAATGATCTTCAAGTGTTTCTGTTGAGAAAATGCACACTTTGCAAGTAGGTGTAATTAAATTTTTATGGTGGAAATGCCATTTACTTTGATATGTTGGAAATCTTGCCCTGAAGCCACTTAATCATCACTTGGGTAGATTAACTTAGACCTTTTATGTCTATCATTGGCAACTTCTGGATATAACAAATAAATATTGTGAAGTGGATTTTCATGGGCCCATCCAGTATGTGGGTTCCAAGGTGCAATGGGGTGCATATGACTATGCAGCAGGGCAGACATTGCTGTCAATGTGTAAAAAAAGAGCAATTCTAGGATGTATTAACAGAAGCATACAGTCTAGATCACATGAAGTCATTATTGCCCTCTACTCCTTGGTCAGACCTCATCTGGAATACTGTGTCCAGTTTTGGGCACCACATTTTTAAAAAGACATCAACAAACTGGAACAAGTTCAGAGAAGAGCGACCAGAATGGTGACCGGTCTGCAAACCATGTCCTATGAGGAATGGTTGCAGGATTTGGGAATGTTTATCTTGCAAAAGAGAAGACTGAGAGGAGACTTAATAGCTGTCTGCAAATATCTCAAGGGCTGTCACATTGTAGAAGGATCATCTTTATTCTCATTTGCACAAGGAAAGACTAGAAGCAATGGGATGAAACTGAATGGGAGGAGACACAGATTAGATATTAGAAAAAACTTTTTGACAGTTAGGGTGATCAGTGAGTGGAACAGGCTGCCACAGAGGTGGTGAGTTCTCCTCAATGGAAGTCTTCAAACAGAGGCTGGACAGACATCTGTCTGGGATGATTTAGTGAATCTGGCTTTGAGCGGGGGGTTGTACCAGATGGCCCAGGAGGTCCCTTCCAACTCTACCATTCTATGATTCTATGATTATGATGAAGTGGATTTTACGGGGCCCATCCAGTATGTTGGTTCCAAGGTTTAATGGGGTGCATATGGCTATGAAGCAGGGCTGGACTTGCTGCCAATGTGTAAAACCAAAGAGTACGGGAGTACAAAATGAATATGGTGAAGTGGATTTTACTGGGCCCATACTGTTTGTGGATTCAAAGGTGTAATGGGGTGCATATGACTTTGCAGCAGGGCAGACATTGCTGTAAATGTGTAAAACCAAAGAGTACGGGAGTACAAAATGAATATGGTGAAGTGGATTTTACGGGGCCCATCCACTATGTGGGTTCCAAGGAGTAATGGGGTGCATATGATTTTGCAGCAGGGCAGACATTGCTGTCAATGTGTAAAACAAAGAGTATGAGAGTACAAAATGATATGTGAAGTGGTTTTTACGGGCCATCCAGTATGTGGGTTCAAAGATGTAATGGGGTGATATGCTTGCAGCATGGCAGACATTGCTGTCAATATGTAAAACAAAGAGTACGAGAGTACAAAATGAATATGGATGAAGTGGTTTTTATGGGGCCCATCCAGTTGTGGGTTCCAAGGTGTAATGGGGTACATATGGATGTTTCAGCAGGGCAGACATTGCTGTCAATGTTTAAAACAAAGAGTACGGGAGTACAAAATTAATATTGTGAAGTGGATTTTACTGGGCCATCCAGTATGTGGGTTCAAAGGGTAACGGGGTGCATATGACTAGGCAGCAGGGCGGCCTTGCTGCCAATATTTAAAAAAAGAGTACGGAGTACAAAATGAATATGTGAGTGGATTTCTAAGGGGCCCTACTGTATGTGGGGTTCAAGGTGTAATGGGGTAATATGACTATGCAGCAGGGCAGACTTGCTTTCAATGTGTAAAACAAAAGAGTACAGGAGTACAAAATGAATATGGTGAAGTGTTTTTTACGGGGCCCATCCAGTATGTGGGTTCAAAGATGTAATAGGGTGCATATGACTAGCAGT
>JARQOD010000002.1:248407201-248418268 GCA_033576555.1 Oophaga sylvatica | reverse complement strand
AAAGACCGCATTGTCCATACACTCAAACAATCAGTGAGTGGAAAGGTGCACCTCACAACAGATGCATGGGCCAGCAGGCATGGCCAGGACCATTACGTGTCCATCACTGCGCACTGGGTTAATGTGGTGGATGCAGGGTTCACAGGGGACAGCGGCGGTGGGACAGTGCTGCCTAGCCCACGGTATAGGCAACAGTTGGTTGTAGGCGTTCGAACCTCCTCCAGAAGCGAAATCTCGTCGACAGAGCGCAGTCACACAAGCACTCCATCAGCAGCTGCCAGTGTTGCACACGAGGTGTCTCACTATCAAACAGCTAGTGCTAAGCATCAGCAGGCTGTTTTAAAGATGATGTCTTTGGGTGACAACAGACACAAGGCCGACTACTTGCAGCGAAAAACTGAGTCATTGCTGGGCAGTCTACATCTTGAGCCAGGCAAGGTAGACAGTGATATAGGATGTAATTTTGTGGCGGCCATAGCCCTGGCAAAACTGAGACACATACCTTGCCTGGTGGTGCGGTGCTTCATAAATAATTATCTGGAGTTAACAGCCCTGCTCCAAAAGGTGCGAAGACTGTGCTTGCAGTCGTATTCAGAGGCTGCAGCGATCGCTCCACCTCCCCAAGCACCGCCTAATCATAGACATTGCAACAAGGTGGAACTCCACCATGCACATGGTTGAGAGGCTGTGCAAACAGAGGCAGGCTGTAATGCATTTGTGGGAGGATAAACGGGCAGGCAGTTTGAGGGCAGACATCGAGTTGTCGGGTGTGCAGTGGTCAAAGCTGAAAGACCTCTGTTAAGTCCTTCAGTGTTTTGAGGAATGCTCACGGCTGGTAAGCGCAGATGACACCATCGTATTCATGACCATCCCACTTATGCGTCTGCTCATGCAAACTTTGACGCACATTAAGGATCAGGCGTCTGCAGCGGAGGAGGAAGAGGAGGAGGTGGAGAGAAGCCTTGATGACAGTTAGCCATTGTCTACTCAGGGAACTGTCCTAGATGAGGTGGAGGAAGAAGAGGAAGAGGAGGAAGATGAGGGGATGATTATTTTGGGGAGGAGGATGCTTCTCAGGGGGCAAGAGAAAATTTTGGCTTGACAAGGTCTGGTACAGGGTTTGTGCGTGACTGGAGGGATGTGGATTTGGCAGAAAGTGCTCTTCCACCCACCACTAGCAGTGCATCATTGACACCTGGAACATTGGCCCACATGTGTGATTATGTCTTGCGGATCCTAAAAAAGGACCCCTGCACTGCCAAAATTATGAAGGATGACGACTATTGGTTGGCCAGCATCCTCGATCCACGCTATAAAGGAAAATTACAGATCATAATGCCACAGGAGAACCTAGAGCTAATATTGGTGAACAAACAAGCAACTCTGGTAAACCGTTTGTTAGAGGCATTCCCAGCACACAGCAGGATTGCAGGTTCTACCACGAGCCGTACTGGGCAACATGGAAGATGTGTTCGTGGTGCACACAGCTGAAGTGGCATTTGAGACAGGGGTTTCATGACCATGTTGTGGACTGATTTCTCGAGTACCGCTCACACGACTGTTAATACTGAATTGATTGCAACAGACAGGAGACAGCAGTTGTCCACTATGATTCAAAATTACCTCTCCTCCCCTATCGATGTTCTCCCTCACAGTTCATTCCCCTTTGACTACTGGGCCTGTAAACTGGACACCTGGCCTGAATTGGCACAATATGCCCTACAGGAGCTCGCTTGCCCTGCTGGTAGTGTGCTATCAGAAAGAGTCTTCAGTGCTGCTGGATGAATCATGACAGAAAGAAGGACTCGGCTGTCGACCCAAAATGTTGTTGATCTCACCTTCATTAAAATGAACCATGCTTGAGTTTCAAAGGATTTTGTACCACCTTCCCCTGATGACACATAGGTTGCCAGCAAAATGGCTCGCTTTGTCCTCCTCTTCCTCCGACTTCTCCAATTTCTCCATTTGCAGCTGCTGAACGTCCAGCCTACACCTCAACATATGCCAGTTTTTCCAAATCCCAAACAAGGCTGTACCCCCCCAGGGCTGGCATCAGCACCTGGCACACTCAGGCAAGTGCCGGGGCCCTGAGCAGATGGGGGGCCCACTCGCCATCAGAGACACCGGCGTACTATGAGGGGCCCTGTGCCAGTATCGGCGTCCATGAGTGTGCCCCCCCTGCTTGCTCAGGGCCCCATCACTTGCAATATTTACCTCTCCCTGCTCCACCGCTGTGACGTCTACCGTGTTTCCTGACAGTGACATTCAGGTCAGACAGTCACATCTATGCGCCCTCTGCCTGCACAGTCATAGTGCAGAGAGCTGGAAGATGGCGACGCTGAGGAGAGGTCTTTCATTTTTTTATGTTTGGAGCAATATATGGGGAGCATTATACACTGGAGAATTATATATGGGGCCTATCATACACTTGAGAATCATAGATAGGGCCCATTATACACTGGAGCATCATATGGGGCCCATTATATATGGAGCATTTGGAGCATTATATAGGCCCATCATACACTGGAGCATCATCCATGGGGCCCATCATATACTGGAGCATCATATACGGGGCCCATTATACACTAGCGCATTATAAATGGGGTCTATTATATATGGAGCATTATATAGTCCCATCATACACTGGAGCATCATCCATGGGGCCCATCTTATCCTGGAGCATCATATAAGGGGTCCATTATACACTGGAGCATATATACGGGGCCCATTAAACACTGGAGCATTATAAATGGGGCCCATTATATATGGAGCATTATATAGGCCCATCATACACTGGAGCATCATTTATGGGGCCCATCATATACTGGAGCATCATATACGGGCCCTTTATACAGTGGAGCATTATAAATGGGTCCCATTATATATGGAGCATTATATAGGCCCATCATATACTGGGAGCATCATCCATGGAGCCCATCATACACTGGAGCATTATAAATGGGGCCCATCATATACTGGAGCATCATATACGGGGCCCATTATACACTGGAGCATCATCCATTGGGCCCATCATACACTGGAGCTTTATAAATTGGGCCCATCATACCCTGTAGCATCATATATGGGCCCCATTATACACTGGATCATTTAAATGGGGCCAATTATATATAGAGCATTATATAGGCCCATCATACACTGGAGCATCATCCATGGGGCCCATCATATACTGGATCATCATATACGGGGCCCATTATACACTGGAGCATTATAAATGGGGCCCATCATACACTGGAGCATCACATAAGGGGCCCATTATACACTGGAGCACTATCCATGGGCCCATCATACACTGGATCATTATAAATGGGGCCCATTATATATGGAGCATTATATAGGCCCATCATACACTGGAGCATCATCCATGGGGCCCATCATACACTGGAGCATCATATAAGGGGCCCATTATACACTGGAGCATCATCCATGGGGCCCATCATATACTGGAGCATCATATACGGGGCCCATTATACACTGGAGCATTATAAATGGGGCCCATTATATATGGAGCATTATATAGGCCAATCATACACTGGAGCATCATCCATGGGGCCCATCATATACTGGAGCATCATATGGGGCCCATTATATATGGAACATTATATAGGCCCATCATACACTGGAGCATCATGTGGAGTTCATTATTTATGGGGCATCATATAGGGTATGGAGCATCATATGGAGCACATATGGGGCCTATTCTGTGTGGAGCATTATATGGAGCCCATTCTGTATCGAACAATATATGGGGCCCATCATATACTGTATGGAGCTTTATATTCAACTCATTATACTGTACTATGGAACAATATGTGGGGCTCATTATACTCTATGGAGACGGTCCTAAACTGTATGGCACATTATATGGGGACCATCATATACTGTAGCATTATGTGGAGCTCATCATATACTGTATGGAACATTATATGGGACCAATTATTTATGGAGCAATATATGGGGCTCATTATTCTGTATGGCACACTATGTGATAACCATAATACTGTATGGAGGAATATACTGTCCGGTTTTTGAGCTATTGTGGAATTTAAAATAGATATCACTCATGTAATGTAAGAAGTGAAGTATTTGGCATTGTACTATACCTATATTTCTCTGCCGTATCGGAGCATCATGAATTGTGTTATGTGTTCAAGGGGCCCAATGAGACTCTTTGGCCTGGGGCCCACGAAAACTTTGAGCCAGCCCTGTCCCCCCCACAACTTTAGCCAAATAACCCCCAGTTTTCAATGCGTAACTATTATTATAAGGTAAATTAAGATTGACAAGCTTAAGTTTATAAGAATTGATGTCGTTGGCATTGAAATGGACACTGTAGGTGTGTTTACTGTCCTCCACTCCCTGCCGACTTTTCTTCCCCATTGACTTGCATTGGGTTTCGGTCGAGTTTCAGTCGGACCTTCGACTTTTTCTGATAGATAGCCGATTTTGTTCGACTCGACTTTTGAAAAAGTCGGGTGTTCCGAAACCCGACTCGACCCTCCCGAGTACCTCTAATAAATAGAGGTACAGTATTTCTACATAGTAGATGTCGATGGGCATCACTTTATAGTTCTGCACACATCAGAGCTTGAGGAATAAAACATGCTCAATAAGGCTACGTTCACACGTTGCATTTTTTCAGCATTTTTTAATGTAAACTTTCACCTGCGTATTACAGTATCAGAAAAGTCAATGACATTTGAGAAATCTCATGCACACAGCTTGTTATTTTTGCCCTCAGTATTTTGTGCAGAACTTTGTGTTTTGCAGAATGCAGCATGTCACTTTTTTCAGCGTTTATTCAGCGTTTTTCAGTCAATGAAAGCAAAGGGTGGCGGAAAAAAATGCTGAAAAAACGCAGTTATCAATTTTTGCTGTATTTTTTGTGCCAAAACCTGATGACGGTTGCATCAAAAACACAATGTGTGAACATGGCCTTATTTTTGCCTTCAGATTTGGCACAGGAAATAATCTGCAGCATGTTATTTCTCTGTGCATTTTTGCCCTGGGTCTATGTGCACACATTGAGTAAAATTTCGGCACCATTCCTGCAGCTCTTGGCAGGAAAAATGCAGCTGAAAAAAACTGTGTTTTTCCCACTGTACACACAGAGAATTGACATGCTACAGATTATTTCCTGCACCAAATCTGCAAGTCAAAAATAAGCAATGTGTGCATGACACTTCAGATTTCTCATTTACTTTACTGGTATCAGGATTTCTTCAGGTTTATCTAGAAGGAAAAAACGCACCAAGGACGCACCAAATCTGCAATACGTGCACACAGCCTAAGGCTATGTTCACACGTTATGTTTTTGATGCATTTTTTCACACGGGCAAAACCTGCTCTCAGTAAGAAACTTGCGGCAAAAAAGCAGGTTTTGCTTAGTCTTTGATGCATTTTTTCCCTGTGTTTTTGTCATGGTGCATTTGTCCCTTGTGCATGTTGATAAAGTTCAGTGTAAAATTAAAAAATAATCTGATTCTACTTCATCAGGTTTTGGCACAAAAAATACAGAAATGACATGCTCCATTTTATAAAGCCTGGGGTTTTGCATAAAATACTTAGGACAAACAAAACAAGCTGTGTGCATGAGATTTCTGAAACCTGTAAAACGCAGGTGAAAATTTGCATAAAGAAAGCATTAAAAAAACACTGAAAAAGCGCAATGTGTGAACATAGCCTAACAGTGACTAATTTTCTTTTGAACTCCTTGTCATAAGAGCGATAATATATTCATACATTGTCCTCATTGTTTTAATGCAAACATTAAATTATAATTCTTCGCATTGATTGACGATACCAACATTTCAACTGACACATATAAAACTTACCATAATAATAATAAATACACGTATTTTAACAATGAATAGTTGTTCAGTTAGGATTCTGAGAATTTAGGTTGTTTTCTGAAAACAGAATAGAGAATATAGTAAATTTATTTCTATTCCATTTCTGTGTTCCAAGCTGAGTCCACGTTATTTATAGATACCATATACACGGGAAATGTAATAAAATGATAAACACTCTTCCTTCTTCGTGGCATCCTGCCACACTTCAAGGATCTGTTTTTAATTCCAACCGAATCATAAATAAAGATAAACTTCCTCATCGTGGTTCTAATAAAAAACATACAGAAATGTGTGACCCATTCAGGGAGGATGGATGAAGTTTATTTCAATCTAGTAACTTTATATATCATTACTGAGTCCAGAAGCCGTTTTGAAATTCAGGAAAAAAATACAGTGTTATAGCAAAACATAGAACGAGAAAGCTTAGGAAATGGGCAGAAAAAATAGCAAAGGAGAAACAAAGGGTGATTTTCTTTACTGACCTTTTAGCTACATAGATAGTCTCGACCTTTGATGGAAATTTCTTGCCTGCAATTCCTGTAAATACCATAAAAATAGGCAAGTTCCAGATTGACCCCTGATTATTTTAATTTTTTTTGCAAATCTAATAATAAGAAAGGAAAAAGTTACATATACAATGTTCTTGGTTGCTTTTTAGTCGTTTTTATTTGTGCATAACTGAACTATTTTGTTTGTGACATCTAAAGTGTGTGTAACTATTTTATTTATTTTGGCGTCTTCAGGTTGTACTAACATACATTTGCACAGAGATTTGAACTAAAAGATTTGCATTTACATTTGCCTGTTACATTTCCAGCCCTTTTTCTGATTAGTAAACCCCCATGACAGCCTACTAATCAAGAGAGGGACCCAGTGCTGAATAGGGACATCATACTTTGTGGGGGGACTCTAAAGGCATTAAACTGTGGGGGAGCTGTGAAGGCATCATACTGTGTGTGGGTGGAATCATACTGTGCATTGGGAACTTTGTAGGCATCATATGATATGGAGTGCTTTACTGTAATGAGACAATCACACTGTATTAGAGGCACTGTGGGGGCATTATACTATGTTGGGGCAATGTGGAGTAATCATACTTTTCTGGGGGTACCTTGGAAGCATCATACTGTATCTGTAGGCAGTACTGTGGGGCATTATGCTATGTGGGGACACTGTGGGGACATCATACTTTGGTGGAGGCACTTTGGAAGCATCATACTGTATGTGTAGACAGCATTGTTGGGGGAAAATACTATGTGAGTGTAAGGAGGAAGACCGGGCTGCGGATATCTGCACTGAGTCGGGTCCAGAACTGTTGAGGCTGCCTCCCATGTTTCCTGAGAAAGAAATGAGGGAACGAACTAACCTCATGACCCGGGTAGGAGGGGCCAAATGAAAGAAAAAGAGCGCGCAGCAGCAACGAGTTTGGTGCGAATCAGCAGGAGTGCGCAGCCGGGTGAGCAGCGTGCTCCATCCCCTAAGTACTGGCGCCGCGACAGGCTGTGTTTATGAGCTCCTGCCCTCTCCAGTGGGACCACTGAGGAGAGAGGTGCCATGTGCCCGGTGCATGTAAGAGGGAGAGCTGCTGTGCGCTCTGTGACTGTGAGTACTGCGCACATGCGGAGGAGAGAAAGCCAAGTACCGGACATACTTCTGCGACCTTCCCTGCCAGCTGCTGTGCGTCAGCTCACGTTTGACTCTGGAAGAGTTGTGGCCTTGTTTGCTTCGGCCGCACTAGTTCATGGACTAGGGGTTTAGCAGAAGGTGCCGGAGACCGACAGAAGACGGATCATCGTTCCAAGGACCCCTTCTGTGGATATTCCCCCGGCTGCTGCTGGTGCTACAGCTAGTGATGAGCGAACGTGCTTGCCGCTACTCGTTACTTGCCCGAGTATCACAGTACTCGGTGTACTTGGCAAGCAGCAAGCATTTCCGGGATTACTCGACGGGAACTCGGGTCTCCACCCAGCATTTTTGGCAGACGTTAGAGACCCAAAAACGCTGCAGGGATTGTCTGTCAGGCAATGAAACGCCGCAGCCATCTTTGTTGTGGTCATGCAGTGATTGGCTGGCTGCACAGTTTCATCAGGGGTATAAGAGACCAGACGCCGCCCTGCTCGCTGCATTCAGCTCCCGATTGAGATAGTGTAGGGAGAGCTGCTGCCGAGATAGGGTCAGATTTGGCGATTACTTAGTCAGTGTGGGGTCTCCCATCCTAAACTACTCAAATTAACACTGAGTTAATCAAAAAAGCACAAATCCTTCTCACTATGACAATGTGTACCCTATCGGGAAAAAAAGAGGAAGTCACACTACTCTGAGATTAGGTAGTAAAAACTTAGTAAAAGATTCCCTGTAATGATGAGCGAGTGAGTCGCACGTACCAGGGCTTATGGGGTACTCGGCACCGAGCCCGTTCACTTCAATGGGGGAGAGGTCATGGGTAGCGCAGCTCGGTCCGTTGCCCTGGGCGCTCATTCAAAGGGGGATATTTACAGGGGATTTAGAAATGTTCGTGACGCCACCTGTGGTTTCTGGTCAGGGTGACCAGCGCTGCAGGGTGAATCCTCTGAGGGGTTGTAACTGGGCAGCAAGGTGTCTTTCGCTTTCTCTTCTTAGCATAGAGGATGAAGAGGAGGCGGATCTCCCTTGCAGTGGGGCAGGCTCGGACATTATAATAGCACTTAGACAGGGCGCCCATAGCTTTCGCGCCACAGGGGGGGCACGCCCACGAATGCACGCCCTTCTTCTTCACCAGCGCCTCAGGGCGCGAATATGGCGGCAAAATGGCGGAAAATGGCGCCAAAAGTCACAAAAACTGCACACAGTCTTTTTCACAAAAACAGTCCATTCAGGCACACAGGACTCACATATTGCGAGCTTCAGATCCTGTTCGTGACGCCAAAGATGAGTCGCACGTACCAGGGCTTATGGGGTACTCGGCACCGAGCCCGTTCACTTCAATGGGGGAGAGGTCACGGGTAGCGCAGCTCGGTCCGTTGCCCTGGGCGCTCATTCAAAGGGGGATATTTACAGGGGATTTAGAAATGTTCGTGACGCCACCTGTGGTTTCTGATCAGGGTGACCAGCGCTGCAGGGTGAATCCTCTGAGGGGTTGTAACTGGGCAGCAAGATGTTAATTCTTCCACAGGTAAGACTGATCCCTCGAGGTATATGGCGGTGCAGGGGTGCAGGCAATAAGGCAGACACACACAATGAGTCTCTTTCCGTACCTTTACTGGTGATATTTGCAGGCACGGCCCGGGAAGCTGCTCAGGGTGGAGGATGCACGTCCAGTAATCACTGAGTAGGTGTAGGGCCTCCTTATGTCTTCATATGTGTGAGTTTCTAACTTGCATAAAGCTAAGTTTAACTCCGTGTGTAACAGCTACGCCCGGCTGACATTGTGGTAGAGCCTTATTGCGGACAGAACTAAGTCCTCTATGGCTGATCAGGCCTGACTCCTGTTCTTCCTGACCCCGGTTACGTATCAGCACTGAAGGGCCCCTCTGCGACCTGAAGTCCAGCAGGGTCTCCGGTTTGTCCCACTAGCCGAGAAGGTACTAGCAAGCTCGGACCCGGTGTCCGGTTGTGCAGAGTGGAGGTAAGCTATCGTTGCTATTTCTCCTCAGTCACTCTCTCTTTCCACTTTTTCCACTTGCCTGTCGTCCTACTCACACCTTTAACATAAGCACAGACAGCAGTAGATGTCAGCTTTCGTCTCTTCTCCGCTCTCTAACAGTGCCTCAGTTGACTCGGTGTTACAAATACTGCAGTTCCCTTTCCTTCACTTCTTTCTTAGGCTCTGTCCGAAGCAGCTATCAGGACCTTACGTCAGACTGATCTGTGCACACCCCGAGAGTCACTTTCCACTTCCCTAGGGAACTAACAGTCAGCACGTTCTGAGGTAACAGTTTGTTTCTCTGCTTCCGTCTCATCTGACAGGAATCTCCGTCTGTCTGAACTCTGCACTGAGCTCTGCTCTGACAGGAAATCAACTCCAAAAAGGCTCTCTCTGGAATGACTACTGCTGCGTATCTCCACACCCTTATATACTCTAAAGGGCTCCCTCTGGTGGCACTATAGGGAAATGTGAAGTGTGAATGAATATCGGGTGATTGTGAATTACCTTTCTGTGCATCCTCCTGGGTACATGTGGCACCAAGCGCAGCTGGGCTACACACGAGCATACTCGATGCTCAGTTATCATCCGAGTATTTTGGCGTGCTCAGAGATTTCGCCTGTGTCAACGCAGCTGCATGATTTTCAACTTTTGAGGCCATTATGTTTTCTTTTTATTCAATGTGGTCCAAAAGCAATGGCTGTTTTATTTTTCCATCAAATTAGCCATGTGAACATTTGGTTTGGTCAAGCTACAGATTATAATGGTACCTTTTGGGGTACATATTATGTGTATGATGTTTCACAAGGTAACATATGCAAGGAACATGTGTATGCAATTTCTACTGGATTATGTAGTTTTCTCCCACACTACGGTATCATCCTGAAGGTTAACAGATTTCTCTAGTGTGATCATGATCACTTGATCACTAGTGGGTCCATGATCCCTAGATCCCAAGTGGATCCATAATCCCTAGATCCCTAGTGAGCGCATGATCCCTAGATCCCTAGTGAGTCCATGATCGCTAGATCCCTAGTGGGCCCATGATCCTTAGATCCCTATTAGACCTATGATCCCTAGATCCCTAGTGGACCCATGGCTGCTTTACATAAGGAAAAGCTTTTAATCCTTATTGGGGAAACATATAGGAGGAGATATAGTGTAATATATGCAACTGAATATAAATAAAACAAATGTACCTTAATGTTTGGGGTCAATCAGATGTTTAGTATCATATTTAACACCCTTACTACCTTAATAATATATGGCAACTTTTATAACTTGTTGATAATATAGCTGAGCTTATAAAGAGGATGAAAGCATTGAACATGTATTTCACCTCTGCTCATGGTAGATAATTAGCTTCTCAATTTAACAATACTTATAAAGAAAATAGATAAGTATCTCAGTAGCTGCAAATGCTAAATGTAAATATATAATGACTTGAATTTACCTTTCATGATTTATTAACCATCTTGAATTAAATATGAATGTGCTCCGACTCTCAGACCTCACCCTGTTACCTCTGAACTTTTTAGAGATTGCTTCTATAAACTCCATAAATCTCCTTCTTTT
>JARQOD010000002.1:248389733-248407101 GCA_033576555.1 Oophaga sylvatica | reverse complement strand
CCTGGTATACATGGCTCCCAACCCCATTCTGGTATACATGCTTCCCATCCTAGTATACATGGCTTCCTATCCTGGTATACATGGTCCCCCATCCAGGTATACATGGCACCCCTTCCTGTTATAAAAGGCACCCCATCCTGGTATACATGGCCCCCATCCTTATATACATGGTCCATTCTCCATCCTGGTATACATGGCCCCCACCCTGGTGTACATGTCTCCCATCCCCATGCTCCTTGTATACATGGCCCCATCTCCATCCTGATATAGATGGTCCCCAACCCCATTCTGGTATATATGGCCCCATCCTGGAATACATGGAACCCCATCCCCATCATTGTATACATGGTCCCATCCCCATCCTGGTATACATGGCCCCATCCTCATATACATGGTCCATTCCTTATCCTGGTATACATGGCCCCCACCCTGGTATACATGGCTCCCATCCCCTTCCTCCTTGTATACATGGCCCCATCTCCATCCTGATATAGATGGTCCCCAACCCCATCCTGGTATATATGGCCCCCATCCCCATCCTGGTATACATGGAAACCCATCCCCATCATTGTATACATGGTCCCATCCCCATCCTGGTATACATGGCCCCCATCCTCATATACATGGTCCATTCCCCATCCTGGTATACATGGCCCCCACCCTGGTATGCATGGCTCCCATCCCATCCTATTATACATGGCCCCATCTCCATCCTGACATATATGGTCCCCAACCCCATCCTGGTATATATGGCCCCCATCCTTGTATACATGGCACCCCATCCCCATCCTGGTATACATGGCTCCCCATCATGATATATATGGCCCCCTCCCTACTGTCCTGATATATATGTCCCATCAAGGTACATATAATCCCCATACTTGTATATATGGCCCCAATCCAGGTATACATGGCCCCTCCATCCAGGTATACATGGCCTCCTATCAAGGTATACATGACTCTGATTCCTGTTAACATGGCACCCCATCCTTATATAAATTGCCCCCCATCCTAGTATACACGGCCCTCATCCCAATCCTGGTATACATGGCCCTCATCTCCATCCTGGTATATATTGTCCCTCAACACCATCCTAATATCTATGTCCTCACCAGATATATATGATCTCCATCCAGGTATATATGGCCCCAAATCCAGGTATACATGACTCCCATTTCTGATATACATGGCACCCCATACCCATCCTGGCACACAATGTCCCCTATCCTGGCATATATGGCCCCATTCCCATCCTGGTATACATGGTCTGCATCCCTATCCTGGTATACATGGTCCCCATCAAGGTATACATGGCCCCATCCCCATCCTGGCATACATGGCCTATCCCCATCCAGGTATACATTGCCCCATCCCCATCCTGATATACATGTCCCCAACCCCATCCTGATATACATGGCCACCATCCCCATCCTGGTATACATCGCCCCTATCCCCATCCAGGTAAATATGGCCCCATCCATTTCCTGGTATATGTGGCCAGCCATCCCCATCCTGATATATGATATACATGGCTCCCTATCCTTGTATATATGCCCACCAATCCAGGTATACATGGCCCCCATCTCCATCCTGGTATACATTGTCCCTTCACACCATCCTGATATATATGTCCTCATCCAGGTAGGTATGATCCCCATCCTGGTATTGATAGCCCAAAATCCAGGTATTTAAGACCCCCCTTCCTAATATTCATGGCACCTCATCCCCATCCTGGCATACATGTTCTCCATCCTGGTATACATGGCCCCATCCCCATCCTGGAATACATGGCCCCATATCCATCTGGTATACATGACTCCTTTCATATCCTGGTATACATGGCACACATGCCCAACATGTTATACATGGTCACCCATCTAGGTATACATGGGCCCCCATCAAGGTATACATGGTCCCCCTTCCTGGTATACATGTCACCCATTCCTGGTATACATCGCCCCATCCCCATCCTAGTATACATGGTCCGGTCCTCATCCTGGGATACATGGCCCATCACCATCCTGGTATTCATGGCCACCATCCCCATCCTGATATACATGGCACTCCATCCCCATCCTGATATACATGGCCCCCATACCCATCCTGGAGTACATGGCTCCCCATAATGATATATGTGGCCCACCTCCCCACTGTCCTGATATATATATATGTCCTCATCCAGGTATATATGATCCCCATCCTGGTATATATGGCTTCCAATCCAGGTTTACATGTCCCCCATCCAGTTGTACATCAACCCCCATCCAGGTATACATGGCACCCCTTCCAGGTATAGATGACCCCCCCTCCTGGTATACATGGCACCCCATCTTGGTATACATGGTCCCCATCCCCATCCTGACATACATGATCCCTCATCCTAGTATACATGGCCCTCATTCCCATCATGGTATACATGGCTGCCCATCAAGGTATACATGGCCCCAAATCCAAATATTGCTATACATGGCTCCCATCACCATGCTGGAATACATGGTCCCCATCCCCATCCTCATATACATGGCCCCATCTTGAAATACATTGTCCCCATCCTGGCATTCATGGCCCCATCCCCATCCTGATATACATTGCCCCATCCCCATACTGTTATATATGATCGCATCCCCATCCTAGTATACATGGCCCCACATCCCCATCCTGGTTTACATGGCTTACTATCTTGGAATATATGGCCCTCCTCCCCACTATATATATGTCATCATCCAGGCATGTATATATGGCCCCCAATCCAGTAATTCTTGGCCCCCCATCCAGGCATACATGGTCCCCCATCTCCATCCTGCCATACATGATCTCTCATCCTGGTATACAGTGCCTTGCGAAAGTATTCAGCCCCTGGAACTTTTCAACCTTTTCCCACATATCATGCTTCAAACTTAAAGATACCAAATGTAATTTTTTGGTGAAGAATCAACAAGTGGGACACAATTGTGAAGTTGAACGAAATGTATTGGTTATTTTAAATTTTTGTGGAAATACAAAAACTGAAAAGTGGGACGTGCAATATTATTCGGCCCCTTTAATTTAATACTTTGTTGCGCCACCTTTTGCTGCGATTACAGCTGCAAATCGCTTGGGGTATGTCTCTATCAGTTTTGTACATCGAGAGACTGAAATTTGTGCCCATTCTTCCTTGGCAAACAGCTCGAGCTCAGTGAGGTTGGATGGAGATCGTTTGTGAACAGCAGTTTTCAGCTCTTTCCAAAGATTCTCGATTGGATTCAGGTCTAGACTTTGACTTGGCCATTCTAACAGCTGGATACGTTTATTTGTGAACCATTCCATTGTAGATTTTTTTTTATGTTTGGGATCATTGTCTTGTTGGAAGACAAATCTCTGTCCCAGTCTCAGGTCTTTTGCAGACTCCAACAGGTTTTCTTCAAGAATGGTCCTGTATTTGTCTCTATCCATCTTCCCATCAATTTTAACCATCTTCCCTGTCCCTGCTGAAGAAAAGCAGACCCAAACCATGATTCTGCCACCACCATGTTTGACAGTGGGGATGGTGTGTTCAGGATGATGAGCTGTGTTGCCTTTACGCCAAAAAGTTTGATTTTGGTTTTATCTGATCAGAGAACCTTCTTCCACATGTTTGGTGTGTCTCCCAGGAGGCTTGTTGCAAACTTTAAACAACACTTTTTATGGATATCTTTGAGAAATGGCTTTCTTCTTGCCACTCTTCCATAAAGGCCAGATTTGTGCCAGATTTGTGCAGTGTACGACTGATTGTTGTCCTATGGACAGACTGTTCCACCTCAGCTGTAGATCTCTGCAGTTCATCCAGAATGATCATGGGCCTCTTGGCTGCATCTATCTCTGATCAGTCTTCTCCTTTTTTGAGATGAAAGTTTAGAGGGACGGTCGGGTCTTGGTAGATTTGCAGTGGTATGATACTCTTTCCATTTCAATATGATCGCTTACACAGTGCTCCTTGGGATGTTTAAAGTTTTGGAAATCATTTTATATCCAAATCCAGCTTTAAACTTCTCCACAACAGTATCACGGACCTGCCTGTTGTGTTCCTTGATCTTCATGATGCTCTCTGTGCTTCAAATAGAACCCTGAGACTATCACAGAGCTGGTGCATTTATAGGGAGACTTGATTACACACAGGTGGATTATATTTATCATCAGTAGTCATTTTGGACAGCATTGGATGATTCAGAGATCTACAATGAACTTCTGGAGTGATAGACTAATATCCAAAGGAAATAGATGCAGCACTCTTCAATTCCGTTAAAAAACCAAAGTCCTTTACTCAAATTTTGGTCAAGGTTAACATCGGGCTAGGTACATGAAAAACATGCAGTGAAAAAAGACAGGACTACGGCCGTTTCGCGTTATGCACGCTTCAACGGGTCCAGTAAAGGACTTTGGTTTTTTAACGGAATTGAAGAGTGCTGCATCTATTTCCTTTGGATATTAGTCTGTTACTACATGTGTTTTCTTGCAAGCACCGAATCAACCGCATTGAAACCACCTATGTGTCCAGAATTCAGGAGTCATCACCCCCCACCAGTGAGTAGACTTTTCATGGTGCCGTTTTTCTATATTTCTCAACATGAACTTCTAGAGTAAGTTTGCTGCACTGAAAGTAAAGGGGCCAAATAATATTGCATGCCCCACTTTTCAGGTTTTGTATTTCCAGAAAAATTTAAAATAACCAATAAATTTCGTTCAACTTCACAATTGTGTCCCACTTGTTATTGATTCTTCACCAAAAATTTACATTTGGTATCTTTATGTTTGAAGCATGATATGTGGGAAAAGGTTGAAAAGTTCCAGGGGGGCGAATACTTTCACAAGGCACTGTACATGGCCCTCTTCCCATCCTGGTATTCATGGTCTCCATCCTGGCATACATGGCCCTCATCCCCATCCTGGTATACATGGCCCCCATTCCCATCATGGTATACATGGCCTCCATTTCCATCCAAGTATACATAGCCACCCATCCAGGTATACTTGGCCCCCCTTCCTGGTATACATGGCACCCCATCCTGGTATACATGGACCCCCATCCTGGTGTACATGGTCCCATCCCCATCCTGATATACATGGCCCCCACATCCATCCTGGTATACCTCGGCAAAGTCACAATCCTGGTATATATGGCCCCCCATCCTGATATACATGGCATCCCATCTCCATTCTGGTATAAATGGCTCTCCATCATGTGATATGTGGCCTCATCACGCAGCACACATAAAAAATAATCAATTCTATTTACCTTTCCTCCACTCCCTCACAGCATGGTGACCTTGGAGTGTAGCAGTAACGCAATGCACTGCTTACACACTGAAATAAGCTGCTGGCATCAGAACAGGATGCCGTGCTACTCTCCACTTCCATAATCCTTCCAAGCTCTCGGCACCGACTGTAGTGCATAGACGTGGGAGGAACTATGGGCGTGAGGAGCAGTGAATATCAATCTTCTTTAATAGCAGGCACACGTGTTAGCTGCTGCTCCAACCCATCAACAGCCACAGCTGGACTAAAAATATATAAGGTACATCCAGATTATAAGAAGCACCTCCAACTTTCCCCAAAAATTTTGGAGGAAAAAGTGCAGTTTACAATGAAGCTTTCTGCATCAATTAAACGTATTCTTCTCTATCTCGTTGGTCCTATTGCAATATTATTGTGTGTGTGTATATACATATATATAATATATATATATATATATATATTATATATATGTGTGTGTGTGCTCTGTCTTTGCCACCAGTTACCCACTTTAATGATAATAAAAGTATTTTATTTTATAGCATCTCGTATTTTGAAATTCTTTTTTTGGTTTGGTTCTTCTCTGATTGCTCTTTCCAATTATCCAGCAGGCATACATCTAATCTAATATGGTTACCTTATTGTTTACCAAGCACACAATTCAATATGGTCACTTACCTTTTACCATGTTATGGGTGATGTTTCCCAGGAACCATATTTATATTTGTGTGTTATCTGCTCCTCCTTTACCTCATTTGTTTAATGTTCTTTCACCTGCACAAGGAGGGGAAGGTTATGAGCTGTTAGCCCTATTGTGAAAGATGTGATTCTCTGAAATCTAAATTTAGATTCTACCTCTCATTGTATTCCTGCCTAGGATCAACCTAATATTAGGCTTATTGGCCAGATGGAAAACTGTATTTTTTTACTAAAACTTTTAAAGTATTTTTAACAGAGTCTGCAATCTGTAGAGAGCACCATACAGCCGTTCTCAGAGTTCGTTTCACAGACGTTCCCAGAGAGCAATTTCTTATTTTTTCATGATGTACGCATCACTTCAATCTCATTCCTTCAGGATTAAAGCAAGTTCTATTATGAGAATAGATTTTTATATTAGTGAGGTTTTAGATAACATCAATGTACGATACAGAAATCTAATGTTTGTAATTGTCATGTGTCATACCATGTGATTACTAACTGAACTTCGACATGATGTCATGTGTTTCAGTTTTTTCTAACTTGTCATACATGTGGTTTTTCCTGAAGAAGAAGAAACCATATACTTTGAAAAGTGTTGAAATAAATACTCTCCTTATTTTACATCACTGTGATATACTTCTCAACTTTATCAGTAGCGCGGAATCTATCCACCAACTCCCTACACTTTTGATGTCTGATGGTCACTTGCTGACCCAGGATCTGCTGCAGCTGACTTCTTCATATTATATGCCCTTTTAAATGGATTAAACAGGTGAGTTTAATCTGAGCATAATAATTTACTGCATTCTCGGATAAAAGCCCATTTGTACTGAACTTTCATACAGTTCTTGGACTTGCAACCACTTTGCACGTCATCCAGCTTTCCACACTGATTTTTCCTTTCTGTGCTTCTTGGTATGTTTTTCAACTAACGACTGTTATACCCCCAATGATATTTATGACCTCCTTGTTTACTCTAACTTGAATCTCCTGCATCTGGCTCAGTCTTAATAATCTCACCAAGATGAGCACAGACACACCTGAATGCATTTTCTAGCAAATAAATTGCAAACCAGATGGTACATCATTCAGCTTTTCACACTGATTTTCCCTACCTGTGCTTCTTGGTATGTTTTTCAACTGACTGTTATACCCCCAATGATATTTATGACCTCCTTGTTTACTCTAACTTGAATCTCCTGCATCTGGCTCAGTCTTAATTATCTCACTAAGATGAGCACAGACACACCTGAATTCATTTTATAGCAAATATATTGCAAACCAGATGTCTGCAAGGCGATGAGCCTGCAGAGTGCACCATACAAGTGCAACATAGAAGTGTGGAGCTATGATTTAACCCAGAATTGAACCAGAAGGGAACTGGATACATAGTCACAGTAAACAATGTTTCTGTTTGATTTCACTCTCATCCCTATAATCCTTCATTTTCTACTAACCCCCTAATCCCTACACCCTACAATCCCTGACCAGTGAGGAACTGGTCATCTGTACCTCCCTCCTTCCTCCCCATCCATCTCACCTCCTCCTCAGATCTGTTCCTCAACATACAATCTTCTGTCTCCAAACACAGACAGCCACCTCATGCCCTCTCCTGCCTCCACATGCTAACACTTTCTCTGCTCTTCATCAATGCCAGTGATATTTCTCCAAATCCTGGTCCTCACCACATCCAAATAGTAATTTCTACCTCCCATCCACAATTTATCACAACTTTCCGTAACCTCCCTAACCTTATACCCATTCGCCCAGCCCCCACTCCCCCAGTCCCACTAACAGGATCTCTATGGAACCCTCGCTTTTTCTGCAATAAACTTTCCTACATCCATGTTCTTTTTATTGCTAACAAACTTTCCTTCCTCACCGAAACCTGGCATACCCTCTCTGATACAGCCTCTCCAGCTGCACTTTTGTATGGCGGATTCCACCTTTCCCACACACCCCACACCATCAGAAAACATGACAGAGGAGTTGGTTTTCTACTGTCAGATAACTGTTCCTTCACCCAAAACCAATGCCATCCTCTGTTACCCTCACTTTCTTTGAAGTGCACTCTATGCTCATCTACTCACCCTCCAACTTCCAATTGGCTGTCAATTACTGCTCCCCATGGCTAGCCACCACCTTCTTCGACCACTTCACCACGTGGCTACTTCATTTCCTCTCCGCTGACATTCCCACTATCCTCATGGATGACTTCAACATCCCCATTGACACTTCCCTCGCAGCTGTCACTAAACGTCTATATCTCACTTCCAACCTTCGGCCTTGCTCAATGGTCTTCTGCAACCACTCACAAAGATGGCCACAGATTGGAACTCATCTTCACCCGGCTCTGCTGCCTATCTAACCTATATAACTCACTGCTCCCTCTTTCTGACCACAACCTACTTACATTCCCTTCCCTCTCCCCTCCAGGTCCACAACCCCACTCCACAAACTTGCACACCCTGACAGAAATCTTAAACACCTTGATCCACACTCACTCTCTGAATACCTTCTCCCACTTACAAACATAAGTTCCTTACACAATGTGGACGCTGCTGCTTTATATAAAACCACAAACTCTGTAGCTCTTGATTCATTCGCTCCTCTCACAAATACCAAAGCTCACAAAATCAACAGACAACCCTACCACATCAGCCTGACCAAAGAACTGACCAACTTCACCATCATTACAGAAGATCAACTTTCCACTCTACTCTCAAGATCACATCTCACCACCTGTGCACTTGACCCGATCCCATCCCACTTCATCCCAAAACCTCACTACAGTCTTCATCCCAACTCTAACCCATCCCTTCAACCTATCACTTACAACTGGTGTTTTCCCCTCATTCTTCAAACATGCCTGAATCACACCCAAACTCAAAAAACCCTCTCTTGACCCATCCTCTGTATCCAGCTATAGCCCCATTTCACTTCTCCTCTATGCCTCAAATCTACTGAAAAACACATCCATTTTGAACTATCTTCCCACCTCTCTTACTGCTCCCACTTCGACCGCTTACAATCTGGCTTCCAACAGCATCACTCCACTGAAACTGCCCTGACTAAAGTCACCAATGACCTACCGCCAAAGCCAAGAGCCACTACTCTGTCCTCCTCCTCCTGAACCTGTCCTTTGCCTTTCACACAGTGGACCATACCCTATTACTACAGACCCTCTCATCTCTTGGCATTATAGACTTAACCCTATCTTGGATCTCATCATACCTAACAGACTGGACATTCAGCATCTCCCACTCACACACCACCTGCTCACCCCTATCTGTTGGAGTCCCACAAGGTTCAGTTCCTAGGGACCCTGCTCTTTTCAATTTAGACCTTCCGACAGGGGTGTCCAGTTCACCTCGAATTTCTGGAGAGTGGTCTGTAAACTAATGAAGGTAAAACTGGACTTTTCTTCTGCTTATCATCCTCAATCCAATGGGCAAGCGGACCAATCAAATCTTTTCGGGTTTCCTGCAACACTTCATCAATGTGCATGATGATGACTGGGTCAAGTTACTGCCCTGGGCAGAGTTTTCTTACAATAATCATGTAAGTGAATCCTCTGGAAGGTCTCCCTTCCAGATTGGGTTTGGACTTCAACCCTGAATCCCTCTTCCCATCTCTGAGCCTTCAGGCGTCCCTGCAGTTGACATCTTTGCAGAGGAATTCTCTAAAATGTGGAGTGATACCAAGTCCGCTATGGAAAAAGCTTCACAACCTAAGAAGAGACATGCGGACAAAAGACGCCTGGATGCTCCAATCTTATGTCCCGGAGTTAAGGTGTGGCTCTCCTCCAATTACATCCATCCGAAGGTGCCCTCTTACAAATTGGGTCCCCGCTTCATTGGTCCCTTTGGTCTTGAAACGAATTAACGCATTCTCGTAAAAATTTAAATTGCCTGCATCATTACGTGTGCCTAACTCTTTCCATGTTTCCCTCCTCAAACCAGTAGTCTTGAGCTCCTTCTTTAAGGACCCGGGTACCACTCCTGATCCCGTCAGTGAGGAGGATGTCTTTGAGATAGAAAATATTTTGGCCACAAAGAGAGTAAGGGGTAAGACCTATTTCTTAGTGGATTGAAAGGGCTTCGGTCCTGAGGAGAGGTCATGGAAGCCTAAAGAGAACATCCAGGCTCCTCTCTTATTGGAGAGATTTTATGCTGGCTTGAAAAAGAGGGGGTGTAAAGAGGGGATACTGTAACACCCTTGCCCGTACCTCCGCAGGGTCCCCGTCAGAGTATCCTCTCTCAGTCTGCTCCCAGCTGCTTTGCCTCTGCCTCTAGACTTTCATCTGCTCCTGTTTCCTGGCACGTGGCCAGCAGATCTCAGGGTATGTTGCTGAGGTCGCGTGCATGCTCCCGGTCTCTTAAAGTGACAGTGCACAGTTTTAAAAAATGCTGCTAACCAATGATGTCATAGTGTGTGCTATTTCTGGCTATTCCTGGCCCCTCTGCCATAGAGAGGGTGCCGGAGCAACAAGTGTTTCCTATTGCTAGCTTCTGGTTTAGTGTTCTATCGTGCCTGTGTTCTGTTGTGCTTTGCCACTGTCCTGCCCAGGGCCGGCTCCAGGTTTTTATGGGCCCCGGGCGAAAGAGTCTCAATGGGCCCCTTTAACACAGACCACGATTCATGATGCACAGATACTGCAGAGAAATATGGGTATAGTACAGTGCCAAAGATTTCACTTCTTACATTACATGAGTGATATCTATTGTAAATTCTACAATAGCTCAGAAAACGCCAAATTCTCACAGCGCACAGTACAGACCGGACAGTACAGTCCTCCATACAATATTATAGGCACCACATAGTCTCCCCCTCATCACCCATATAATACCCATGCAGGATGTCACCCCCCCATCCTCCATATAATGCTCCATACAGAATACTGGACTACATAAATTGCTCCATACAGGATATTGGTCCCCATATAATGCTCCATACAAAATATGGAGCTCTCCTCTGCACTGCGCTGCGCTCTGCACTGTTACGGCTCAGGAGAGGCCGTATCACCTCCCCATCACCTCCATCATGGCCTTCTCCCCATCACCTCCATCAATGCCTTCTCCCCATCACCCCCATCATTGCCTTCTCCCCATCACCTCCATCAATGCCTTCTCCCCATCACCCCCATCATTGTCTTCTCCCCATCATCTCCATCATGGCCTTCTCCCCATCACTCCATCATGGGCTTCTCCCCATCACCTCTATCATGGCCTTCTCCCAATCACCTCTATCAATGCCTTCTCCTCATCACCTCCATCAGTGCCTTCTCCCCATCACCCCCCATCATTGCCTTCTCCCCATCACCTCCATCAATGCCTTCTCCCCAACACCTCCCATCATTGCCTTCACCCCATCACCTCCATAATGGCCTTCTCCCCATCATTGCCCTCTCCTCCACCTACACACACACAGACACACACAGCAACATTCACCTGTCTGCACATTCACACACACACGCACAGACACACACAAACACACATGCACACACACACACACCACATCTCACCTGTCCAGCGTCCGCACCGCAGGCACTCCTGCAGCATCATCGGCGCCCGCGCTTTCTCTCTCTGCCACAGCCAACCGCTGAATGATGACATCATTCAGCGACGCTGCTGTGAGAGGAAACGCGGGCGCCCTCTGGAGCCTGGAGCTGCAGAGGCACTGGGAGAGGTAAGTATTGTGCCGGCTGCCAGGGTCCTGAGCAAGCGGGGGGGCCAGTGGCAGCGCTGGCACCGCTCTCTTCCGCTAACGGGCAGGAAAGAAAAAGACTGCTTGAGTGCGATATATCTACCCGCTATATAATGCAGCATAAGAATATCTTCCCTAAATAACACCCCCGGTTAGTTAAGAATACATATCCAGCTCATATCCATATAGCCAAGTGGCTTGTAGATATTGTGTAGCCAAAGAAAGTTCATTGTGCTTAGCAAAAAAGTGCCTATGTTAAATGCCTGTCCAACTATGCATTTGGACATATATAAGACAAATGTTAAATAGCGCTCACAAAAAACAAATTCATGGCTGGCAAAGTATTACCATACCTCTAAATAGGCTGCAGCACCCCTATAATATTTACCTGGCCCCTTTAGTGATCATTTGACATAGATACCCTTATTAGGTCTGATTTACACATTCTGTTGCATTTGTGGTCCCCATTTTTGTATATGTATGTACATTTTAAAATTTATTTTAAATGATTGTTTAATAGTGTTGAGCGATACGATACTGCAAATATCGGGTATCGGCCGATATTAGCTGTATCGGCCTTTCGATTCCGAATACCGATATTTTCGTCATATCGAATACCGGAATCGGATTTGTCACTGTCACTGTTTGTGTCCGTCGGTCGGGTCTGTCACTGTCAGTGTCCGTCGGTCGGGTCTGTCAGGAGTCAGCGGCACTTACCTGGCAGAAGATCTCCGGCGGTCACGGCCTGGACTGCTTCATGGCCGCCATCCTCTTCTCCCCGGCGGTCACATGCAGTTTCTCGCGATAACTGCAGTGACTGCTGGGTAATCCCGGCCGTAAAGCAGTCAGTCCGATGACGTCACCGCCGGGAAGCAGGTAATCAGCTGTGCTGCGTCGCGATGACAGGCTCTGCCTGTCATTGCGATGTAGCAGAGCTGGATCGTCGTGGGACTGTCATACTATGGACTGTGTCGGACAGGTGGTATACTGTTGGTTTGTTTTTTTTCTTTTTTTACAGGAGATCGATGGCGTCGCAGGAATGAGAGTACAATAAAAGAAATGAAAAGTGTGTTGTCTCTTTTATTTCATTAAAAGACTTTTTTCTTGCTTTGTCTTTTTTTTATGCATTTAATAACTTTGGGATTAATAATGGATCGGTGTCTTATTGACACCTCTCCATTATTAACCGGGCTTATTGTCACCGTGCAATCAATGGTGACATTAACCCCTTATTACCCCGCTTGCCACCGCTACAGGGCAAGTGGGAAGAGCCGGTAAAGTGCCACAATTGGCACATCTTTTGATGCGCCAAATGTGGGGCTGCTGTAGCTGGTATTATCAGGCTGTTGAGGGCCAAAATCCATGGGCCTTGACAGTCTTTTAATACCAGGCCGCAGCAGTCTGCATTTTACTTGGCTGGTTAACAAAAATAGATGGACCCCTACGCCGTTTTTTTTTCGAGGGGATCCCCTATTTTTGTTAACCAGCCAAGCTAAGCAGACTGCTGTGGCCTGGTATTATCAGGCTTGCAAGGTCCATGGATATTGGATCCTTACCAGCCTGAAAAACCAGGCCTCAGTGGTCTGCTTCATCTGGCTGGTTAACAAAAATAGGGGGGACCCCAAGCCAATTTTTTTCGAGGGGATCCCCTATTTTTGTTAACCAGTTCCCTCTGACGTCACTGATTGTGTCCCTGGCTGACCTGAAGTGAAAGTGGAAAGCAATCAATTAAGCTTTCCACTTCCTCTCCTGTCAGCCAGGAGAGGAACTCATTCATTTGGGGGTTTACTGTGAGGCTGCAGCATTAGCTGCGGTCCCTGCAGTAAACATTAACCCTTTCTGAAGGATTACACCGTGGGACCTGACTGTACATCGGATTGGTAAGAATAATTTTGCTTTATTATTTTATTTTTATTACAGGAAATGGTTTTAGCAGGAAAATAAAATATGGTCAAAAACTGTGTGATTATTTCATTAAACTTCTTTTTTATTAAAGTGTGTGTGTTTGATTTTTCTTTCATACAATAGGATTAATAATTGATAGTTGTCTAATTGACAGCTCTCAATTATTAACCTGGCTTAAAGTGACCTTTCAATTGCAAGGTCATTTTAACCCCTTATTAACCCATTCGCCACCGCTACAGGGCACTGGGAATAGACGGGCAAAGTGCCAGAAAGGGCAAATCTAATTAGAGATTTGCCCTTTCTGGGGTGTCTGGGGGCAGATGTTAGTAGCCAGGGGGGGCCAAAAATAATGGTCCCTCTCTGGGCTATTATTATCTGCCCCCACTCACTGGCTTTGTCTGTCTGGTTGCGAAAATAGGGCGGGAGCCCACGCCTTTTTTTTCAGCAATTTTACACCTCATATATATATACATGTCATTGAGTTTGTGACACATATATATATATATATTTATAGTTCATACTCTTCTACATAGTATAATAGCCGCTAATTCAATTGCCGGCTTTTGTGAAAATGCAGAACCCGACATGAAATGACACTTGGTTTACATAGAGTTAACCATGTATTTTCATGTAGTTTGATATCTGATTTGCACAAACAATTACATGAGTGTAAGTGTGCAAAATTTCACACCTGTAGGGGTTAATTAAAGGTGTAAATTCGTAGCAAAAAAGTCCGTTTTTTTTACAACGAATTTACACCTTTAATTAACCCCTACAGGTGTGAAATTTTGCACACATAGACTGATGTAATTGTTTGTGCAAATCAGATTGCAAACGACATGAAAAGACATGGTTAACCCTATGTACACCAAGTGTCATTTCATGTCGGGTGCTTCTGTCTTTTCACAGAAGCCGGCTTTACCCGGCAATTGAATCAGAGGATATTTTACTATGTAGAAGTGTATAAACTATACATATATGTATATATATATCTCACAATGAATGTATATATATATATATATATATGTATTCTATGTGTGTATATTTAGTGTTTACAAGGAAATAAAGGCTTTTTTTAGTTGCGATATTTTGTTCCCATAGACTTACATGGGACTTCCGGTATCGGAATCGGATATCGACGATATTTAGTGATATCGGCGATACCATTTCGATACGATATTTTTAGATATCGAGCAGTATCGCTCAACACTATTGTTTAATAAAAATTACTTTTTTATGATGAAAAACCTCTTTTCCTTGTTTGAAGTATATTTGTGGAGGTGCTTTTTTGTAGGCATTTTTATATATATGAATATATCTCAGACTGTCAGCGGCTTGCTTCTCCATACCAGTACTGCCTGTGCAAGTTCCATCCTGCTCAACCGTCCGTCATTACGTTACCCAGTAAGACGTCAGTACTGCCTGTGCCAGCTCTGTCCCGACCACCTGCTTCCGCGCTTGTCAAGTTCTACGCTACCTGTTATCACTGTCTGTTCACCAGCTTCCTCATGTCCGGGCTCTAACTGGAGGTAGCACCCGAGTCCCCTGAAAACTCCAATTTGATCCTGTTCAAGGGGTCTTACTGTGGTTGTCTGGGGCTTGCATAGTCATGCCCCTTCAGAGCCCCCCGGTTCGTGGTTCCACAAAAATAGCAATAAATAAATGTGCACTTCAACATCTGTGCCTCTGCTTCCATTCGTTACAGTAGTCAAGGAGAGCAGAGGGTCAAAGCCAGGAGGGAGCAAAGAACCTAAGGATAAGACAAAGAGTAAACAGGGACAAGCCACGGGGTCTTATTACCAGGAGAGACAGAACAGTATAAAGCTGAATGCAAAGGCAGAAGTCAGGGAACAGAACCGATTCATACACAGCAAGACACACAAGCACAGAGGCACAATGTTTACGGACGAGTAAACCTGGGTAAGCAACCACAAGCCGAGTATACGGAAGTATCACCGACACACAATCCAGGAATTGCCAATATTAAATAGCCACCCCAGAGCCAAAAAGAGGTGGACTAAAATTAACCCTGACCTGCCCAGTATGAGGCGGCACCAGCCTGTCCAAAGTCATGACAACACCCTTTTAAATTTTTCACTCTTTGTTTCATTGCAGCCATTTGGTAAATGCAAAAATGTTCATTTTTTTCTCATTAATCTACACTCTGCACCCCATCTTTACTGAAAAAAAAAACAGAAATATTGAAATTTTTGCAAATTTATTAAAAAAGAAAAACTGAAATGTCACATGGTAATAAGTATTCAGACCCTTTGCTCAGTATTGAGTAGAAGCACCCTTTTGAGCTAGTACAGCCATGAGTCTTCTTGGGAATGATGCAAAAAGTTTTTCACACCTGGATTTGGGGATCCTCTGCCATTCTTCCTTGCAGATCCTCTCCAGTTCCGTCAGGTTGAATGTTGACGTTGGTGAACAGCCATTTTCAGGTCACTCCAGAGATGCTCAATTGGGTTTAGGTCAGGGCTTTGGCTGGGCCTGTCAAGAATGGTCACAGAGTTGTTTTGAAGCCACTACTTTGTTATTTTAGCTATGTGCTTGGGATCATTGTCTTTTTGGAAGGTAAACCTACTTGACCGCATTCATGTTTACTTCAATTGCAACCAGTCGTCCTGTCCCTGCAGCAGAAAAACACCCCGATAGCATGATGCTGCCACCACCATGTTTCACTGTTGGGACTGTATTGGGCAGGTGATGAGCAGTGCCTGGTTTTTCCAACAAACACGGCTAAGAATTATCACCAAACAGTTCTATATTTGTCTCATCAGACCAAAGAATCTTATTTCTCATAGTCTGGGAGTCCTTCAGTGTTTTTTTTAGCAAAGTCTATGCGGACTTTCATATGTCTTGCTCTGAGGAGAGGCTTTGGTCTGGCCACTCTACCATAAAAGCCTGATTGGTGGAGGGCTGCAGTGATAGTTTTCTTTACGGAACTTTCTCCCTTCTCTCTACTGCATCTGTGGAGCTCAGCCACAGTGGTCTTGGGGTTCTTCTTTATCTCTCTCACCAAGGCTCTTCTCCCACGATTGCTCAGATTGGCTGGACGGCCAGGTCAGGAAGACTTCTGTTCGTCCCAAACGTCTTCCATTTAAGGATTATGGAGGCCACTGTGCTCTTAGGAACCTTGAATACTGCAAAAATTCTTTTGTAACCTTGGCCAGATGTGTGCCTTGACACAATTCTGTCTCTGAGCTCCTTGGCAAGTACCTTTGACTTTATGATTCTCATTTGGTCTGACATGCACTATGAGCTGTGAGGTCTTATATAGACAGGTGTGTATCTTGACAAATAAAGTCCTATCAGTTTAATTAAACACAGCTGGACTCCAGTGAAGGAGTAGAATCATCTATAGGAGGATCACAAGGAAATGGACAGCATTTAAAGTAAATATTAGTGTCTGAGCAAAGGGTCTGAATACTTATGACCATGTGATATTTCAGTTTTTCTTTTTTAATAAATTTGCAAAAATTTCCACATTTCTGGTTTTTATCGGTCAAGATGAGGTGCAAAGTGTACATTAATGAGAAAAAAATAACTTTTTTTTGCATTTACCAAATGGCTGCAATGAAACAGAGTGAAAATTTTAAAGGGGTCTGAATACATTCTGAACCCACTGTATATGTCACCGTCCTGGTATATATGACCCCTCCCACCATCATGATATATATGTTTTCATCCATGTATATATGATCCCCATCCTTGTATATATGGCCCCAATTCCAGGTATACATGACCACCCTTCCTAGTATACATGACACCCCATCCCCATCCTGGCATACATGGTTCCACATCCTGG
>JARQOD010000002.1:248280049-248389633 GCA_033576555.1 Oophaga sylvatica | reverse complement strand
TAATAAGTGGTCATGGGATTGGGTATAATTAACAGAGAAAGTGCCCGAAAGCTGCAAAAATGCTAGTAGACAATGGATAGGTAGGGGGAGACATATGAAAAATAGAAAAGAGAGACCCCCAAAAAAGGGTGTGGGGAAATCCGTGCTGTAGTAAGAAGGGGTTGTGGCTTCAAGTGGGGGCCCGGGCGCATCGTTATCTTGAAAGAGATAAGCCTGGTGAGAAAAGTGGCATGGCGATAGGATTGAGTGAGTAAGAGTACTTGTACGAAAACCCGTGAGACACCAGTGAAGCTGAAGATATTAGGGGAGGGGTGAAACTAGCATTGTGCAAGAAATGGGGCCAACCGCCCCGAAATGAAGCCTGGAAATGGAGATTCTTTTTTGGGTCATAAAAAGTCTGGCGATGTGCCCCGGCCCGGGTATCCACCGAGTTGAAGGGTGGATGCGCGCGTGAATAAAGCAGGAGAGGGGGGCCCCCATGAGTGCGGCAATTTATGAGGAATCGGAAAAACGGAAGTGACTTGGGGAAAACACTGGCTGACCCTTCAAAACACAATAAGTTGCTTTCCCAGCAGAGAGGCGTGGTTACACTAAGGAGAATAATATTGGGTATAAGGGGGTGGGTTGCGAAAACGCGGTAGGGGAGGGTTTGAGATTATCAATGGGTCAAAAATTAACAGGAAAATGTGGTAAGGTGAGATGGCGAGACAAAATTGCGGCCCACAAAATGTGTAAATTCCAGGGGACTCCAGTAGATTTTTTATTATGCTATAGGTGGACAAAATGAGCATGAGGAGAAAAGTAATACAGTGCTGTTAGTGGGTGAAATATTCATTAAGTCCACAAGTCCATCCTCCTTCATATGTGGAATCTGCACGATCACCTCTCATTGACCCTGGCTTAATGAATATTTTCACCACTATACAGCACTGTAGTTACTTTGTCTCTTCATGCTCATGTTGTCCACCTATAGCATAATAAAAATCTATTTCGGTCACTGGATTCACTCATTTTGTGTCCGCAATTTGTCTCTGCCATCTCACCTTACACATTTCTGGTTAATTTATGACCCATTGAGTAATCTCAACCCCTGTCCTTTGTTCCCTCCCCTACAGCTGCTTTGCGCCACCATACCCTTATTCGCCCATATTATTCTCCTATAGTGTAACAGTGCCTCTCTGTGGAACGCAAGCTTAATGTGTTGTGGAACGCTCAGCCATGCTGTTCCGCTATGTCACATCCGGTTTTCCGGCATTTCTCTAGTAATTGGCCGCAGGCTCATAGGGACCGCCCTTTCTGCTTTTAATCTCATGCGCAGTCCTTGCCCTGTCAGACTTGCGGTGGATATTGGAGCAGTATACCCGCGTTCCTTTCATGCACCTATTGCAAGTGTGCACCATAAGTGTTATCACCTTGTCCATTTGTTCTTTTTTGATATTTAATAAAGCATATTTTATATTATATATGGACTGTTGGTCACTTGTTTTTCTCTGCTCATTGCCTTTTCTGTGACTAGTCCTTTGTATATGTCCAAAATTTTGGTATCACGATGAGGTGTTAATAATACTGTGTTATACTCTCTTTCAGAATAATGATACCGTTATGGTTGTTCAAGCTCTATTTATATGATCCCACAAGGTATTCTCATGTTCCATGGTGCATTGCGGGGGCGGTTGACCCATTTCTGCACTAACGGCTAGTTTCACTCCCTCCTCTAATATCTTGAAGCTTCACTGGCTGTCTCACACGGATTTTCGTAGCAAGTACTCTTATCTCACTCATCTCTATCTGCCATGCCACTTACTCAACAGGCTGTATTCATTTCATAGATTACAGCGATGAGCACCTGGTCTCTCACTTGAGAGCCTCTACCCTGTATTGCTTACTACAGCACGATATGTCCACACACCCTGTTTGGGCGTCTCACTTTATTATGTTTTCATATGTCTCCAGCTAACTATCATTGTCTAGCTAGTAGTGTTGAGCGATACGATACCGCAAATATCAGATATCTGCGATATTAGCTGTATCGGGCTTTCGATTCCGAATACGATATTTTCGTCATATCGAATACCGGAATCGGATTTGTCACTGTCACTGTGAGTGTCGTCGGTCGGGTCTGTCAGGAGTCAGGCACTTACCTGGCAGAAGATCTCCGGCGGTCACGTCCTGGATGCTGATGGCCGCCATTATCTTCTCCCTGGCGGTCACATGCAGTTTTTTGCGATAACTGCAGTGATGCAGGGTAATCCCGGCCGTAAACCAGTCGATGACGTCACGCCGGGGAAGCAGGTAATCAGCTGTGCTGCGCGGGATGACAGGCTCTGCCTGTCATTCTGATGTAGCAGAGCTGGATCGTCGTGGGACACTCGTTACTATGGACTGCGTCGGTCAGGTGGTATACTTTTTTTTTTTTTTTCATTTTTTACAGGAGATCGATGGCGTCGCAGGATGAGACTGTAATAAAAGTAATGAAAACTGTGTTTTTTTTTTTTTTTTAAATTAAAAAACTTTTTATGAACATTCACCCGTCCGGGTGTACATCAACAATTTAACTATTTACATACAGGGACCCTGTCCGGGTTATTTATAATTCTTTGGCAGGGGTGTTCCAGGTACCACCTGGTACTCTTTGATGCTTGCCAAACATCCGAGACACCAAGGACACCAGGACTGATGACGTCGTGTGGCCTGTACAGTCAAGTCGTGACCCGCTATCTGGGTCTGTGTGGCCACCTCTTTCATCTCCTCCGGGTTGGAACCCTATGTCCCAGACTGAACGAACCCAGGGGGCCTAACAGGCGCGGGTACAGGCCAGCTATACTTATCATGTCCATAGCTGGGGCTGCTGAGGAGACCACTGAGGGAGGCTGGGGAGATTTGCGGGTTGGGTGGGCACTTTTGCAGAGGCCTGGATGTGGGAGGCTGAAGGCTCCGAGGGTCTCACAGGTTCCTGACACTCTGGGGAGTAGGGGTCGCACACTGGTAACATTTAGGGCGTACATCCATTGTAACCCCGTGTCGGGTGTAAGTCACCAAGTCTCTGGCAACAGGTCCCTCCCGGGTGTCCTTCTGGGAGGTGAGCCTCCACGTCCCGCGGTTCACAAAAACTTCTAAATAAAGTCCAGGCTCCTGGATGAAGCCCCAACCACCTTTCAATTTAAAGCTCCGTACTGCACCTTACGCCGCGGCTCCCACAGGGTTCCTTTATCTTTTCTCATCCGGTCCTTATCTGCCCGGTCCTTCTACAGGTTACGTTGCCGAAGCTTTTGGGTTTTCGCTGCTCCTTTGTCGCTCTGCTTCCCGCTCCCAACGTCTCCACTCTTCTCCTGACGCCGGTTGAAATTCTCCTCCACCAGCAGCTCCATGTCTCCACCATCAAACTGCAGCTTACAGTGTCCGGTTTGCGGCAGCTCTCTGGCGCCCCCAGTCTGGCGGCGCTCACTGCGGAGGAAGCAGCCGGCTCTGGAACAGATGACAGTCGGGGCTCCGGTACAGGCAGGTAGTGCTCTGGGTGCCTGCGCGGCTCCTCCATGAGGACGGGTGTCGCTTCTTCTGTCTCAGCGACGGGGGCAGACAGCGGGATCTGGGGTGCTGCCGGTGCGAGTTTTTTGCACGAACGGGTGCCTCCACTGCGACAACGTCAACCGGATCACATTGCAAGGGCTGCGATGCCCGCACGGACTCCTCTACTAGAACGGGTGCTCACCTTCCGGTACAGACACTTCAGGTAAGAGGGATTTGGCGCCGCTCCAAGTTTAGTTTTAGGGCACGCCAGCTGGCTTCCATCCTGGCGACCTCCTCCGGTGCGGGCCAGGCCTCTTAGGGTATCCTCCGCTTCTTGCAGCGTAGGAGGGTTTCCAGGCCGGGTGCCCAACGGTGGTTCCGTGGCGATCGGGTCGCTTCCGTGGGGGGAGAGCTCTGACTGCTCCATCCCTTCACACTTCTGCTCGTGTCCATTAGCATCTCTGCCAAGTCACATGTGTCATTAGCATCTGAAGAGGGCCCTCTTTTGTAGGGAGGCGGGACCTTTGTGTTAGTTTCCGCACACTGAGGAGGATGAGGAGGCGGAAACTGAAGAGCTGTGGGGCACGATCTTACATTGCAGTACCATTTACAGTGGTCGGCCATCGTTTTCGCGCCACTGAGTGAGTGTACACCACGAAGAGCACGCCCTTCTTCTTCACCAGTGTCTCGTCGTGACGCAGATATAGCTGAAAATGGCAAATACATTCTCTGATGATTTTAGCATTCTCAAGCACAAAACAGTTCAATTCAGGCACACAGGACTCGCTTATAGCGAGCTACAGAATCCTGTTCGTGACGCCCAAGTTGAGTGCACAGAGCAGAGGTTTTGGGGGTACTCGGCACCGAGCCCGTCGACTTCTATGGGGTATGTCACGGCTTTACCCGGCAATTGAATCAGAGTCTATTTTACTATGTAGAAGTGTATAAACTATAAATATTATGTATACAGTTATATATGTCACAATGACATGTATATATATATATATGTATTCTATGTGTGTATATTTTGTGTTTACAACGAAAGAAAGGGTTTTTTTTGTTGCGATATTTTGTTCCATAGACTTACATGGGACTTCCGGTACCAGAATCGGATATCGACGATATTTAGTGATATCGGCGATACCATTTCGATACGATATTTTTAGATATCGAGCAGTATCGCTCAACACTACTAGTAGTATGGTGCGGCATATTTGGTCAGCTTTCTCTGTTAATTATAAGTCCATCTCCATGACCACTTATTATTACTGTGTATATACTTTTGTTTATTTTATTTATGTTATTTCTGATTTCATTATGTCACGTCACGTGTTGTTTATCTATTCTACAGTTGTAGTAACTGAAGAAAGTCATCACTGACCAAAATGTTTTTTCGTGTTACTATAATAAATTCTTGTTTCACGTACCTAAAGTTGAGTGCTAGGTTTAATATTTTATTATACCTATGGTTTGGGAACCTAACCTCAGCACCATCCCATAGCCGTGCTCACGGTGTCTCTCTATCTGCATGGAAAATAGGATAGATTCGACCACAAGGGGAGACGTTCTGGGAATCAGATCAATGGAACAGTCATTCAACCTGTGTGGAGGTAGACTTTCTGCTTCCTTTTTCCCGAAGACATCGAGAAGGCCCAGTAAGAGGATGGTAAACCTGGTAGGGCAGTTGGCTGAATGGAAGAGGAACTGACGGATGGGAGAGATACATTGATGGAGCAGGAATGTCCCCAGCTCAGGATCTCTCCAGTCCTCCAATTTAAGACAGGTTCATGCATTTGCAGCCAGAGTAAACCCTAGAAGCAAGGGGTGAGAGAAACCAGGCAAAACATAAAAACAGATTCTTTCGGAATGCGTTAGACCAACCCGAAGTTCTACTGGCTCAGTCTTGAACCGAACGGTCTCGATCAAGGGTTTGCCATCCACGGAAGTCACCCACAACGTATTTGGAAGACACTGGACTGGAATCTGGTAACTGCTTGCTGGATGAGATTTTCGGCGGTTCCAGAATCCAGGTAAACAAAGTTCACAAAATGTAACTGTGCCAAATGACATGGAGACAGTCATTTGCAGAGATGGAGAGAGATAATACTTACCCAGGGAAGCCTCTCCTAATGACTCTAGGCTCTGGAGTTTCCCGACCTCTCTGGACAGAAGCAGATCCGATGCTCAGAACTGCCGCAGTAGAAACAGGCTCCCTTCCAAGCAGTGCGCCTTCTGGAAGAGAGACTGGATTTCCTGGAATGTTCTTGGAACCGAAGATTGATCCAGGTTGCGAGGGATACCAGATCATTCAGAGCCACAGGAGTATCTCGACCCATCAGCTCATCCTTTATTCTCCCAGACGAACCTTCCCAGAAGGTAGCCACCAAGGCCTCTTCATTCCAGGATAACTCCAAAGAGAGGGTCCGGAAATGAACTGCGTACTGAGCCATCGTGAGATTCTCCTGGCATAGATGAAGAAGCGAAGAGGCTGTCGAAGAAGAACGACCCGGCTCATCGAAGGTCCTGTGGAACGCCTCTAGGAAAGACTGAAGATTATTAACCAGAGGGTCCCCTCTCTCCCACAACAGATGCATAAAATTTTTTTTCCAGTTTGTCTAGGAGCGCTTCTGGCTGATTCATTACTTACTCCGAATATTTCAAGGAATATCCAATTTATTATATGCAAATTGCCTCTTCAAACAAAGAGGACTTGTACTCTATAGCGCCACCTATTGGAAGTAGTGATCCTACAAGTCACAATCAACCCTTTGTTTGAAGAGGCAATTTGCATATTAAAATTTCCGGAGGAGCATTGCACGGCGAATAAGCCTCCTTACCTCGACATGCCAGAGCTGGTATGTCACTCTCACAAGGAGAAACCTTACCCCCAGACCACAGTCCAGAGCCTCTCATCTAGCCAAATCAGATCTCTCCTACTTTGCACTGACGAGGACCAACAGTCCGAAACACCGTGTCTGCAAATGGAGATTCTGATTTGGCTTTTATCCTAAGTCATATTACAAGACTCGTTAAAGGGTTGATTGTGACTTGTAGGATCGCTACTTCCAATAGGTGGCGCTATAGAGTACAAGTCCTCTTTGTTTGAAGAGGCAATTTGCATATTAAAATTTCCCGGAGGAGCATTGCACGGCGAATAAGCCTCCTTACCTCGACACGCCAGAGCTGGTATGTCACTCTCCACAAGGAGAAACCTTACCCCCAAACCCCAGTCCAGAGCCTCTCATCTAGCCAAATCAGATCTCTCCTACTTTGCACTGACGAGGACCAACAGTCCGAAACACCGTGTCTGCAAATGGAGATTCTGATTTGGCTTTTATCCTAAGTCATATTACAAGACTCGTTAAAGGGTTGATTGTGACTTGTAGGATCGCTACTTCCAATAGGTGGCGCTATAGAGTACAAGTCCTCTTTGTTTGAAGAGGCAATTTGCATATTAAAATTTCCCGGAGGAGCATTGCACTGCGAATAAGCCTCCTTACCTCGACACGCCAGAGCTGGTATGTCACTCTCCACAAGGAGAAACCTTACCCCCAGACCCCAATTTATTATAAACATATAAGCACAACGCGTTTCGGCTATACATAAAATTAGCCTTCATCAGGTAAAATCAAAGGATGCATGTAATTGTATCTCCCTGCTGGGGATCACAATGTGATTAATTTTGGATTACCAATTGAACTAAATGGTGTTTATTTGGTTAGTTATTGTAATCTAGGTTTAATATATAGCTTATTGCTGAACCAAATACAGTGATTCTTGTTAGCATAATTGAATGATTACTTAGAGTTCGCCATACATTTTTTTGCTTGCTTAGTGAGTGTTGCTCTGTCTTTTTTTATTATGTAGTGCATATATTTATGTAATAAAAGTATTTAATTTTTTAACAACAATCTTTTGACCCTTTTTATATCCCTTTATTACGGGATTTGGTATATAAGGGTTTCTTGATATTGTCATTTTGAATTTCTGGACCAGTTACCTTTTCCATTGGTTTAGGGAAATCTTTTCTGGTGCTTAATAGTTGTCCTGTGGACAGATTTTCCGACTTCAGCTGTGGAGCTCTGTAGCTCCTCCAAAGTGAACCATGGCTGCTTCTTTAATTACCGTATATACTCATGTATAAGCCGACCCGTGTATAAGCCGACCCCCCTAATTTTGCCACAAAAAAATTGGAAAACTTATTGACTCGTGTATAAGCCGGGTGTATAAGTTGCCGTCCTGCTCTGTGCTCCCCCATCCAGCTCTGTGCGCCCCCATTCTCCTCTGTGCTCCCCTCCTCCTGCTCCATTATCCTGTCCTGCTCCGTGCTTTCCATCCTCCCCGTCCTGCTCCGTGCTCTCCCATCCAGCTCTGCACTCCCCCATTCTCCTCTGTGCCCACCCCCGTCCTGCTCTGTGCTCTCCGTCCTCCCCCCGTTCTGCTCCGTGCTCTCCGTCCTCCCCGTTCTGCTCCGTGCTCTCCGTCCCCCCCATTCTGCTCCGTGCTCTCCGTCCTCCCCCCATCCTGCTCCGTGCTCTCCGTCCTCCCCCGTTCTGCTCCGTGCTCTCCGTCCTCCCCCGTTCTGCTCCGTGCTCTCTGTCCTCCCCTCGTTCTGCTCCGTGATCTCCGTCCTCCCCCCGTTCTGCTCCGTGCTCTCCGTCCTCCCCCCGTTCTGCTCCGTGCTCTCCGTCCTCCCCCCGTCCTGCTCCGTGCTCTCCGTCCTCCCCCGTTCTGCTCCGTGCTCTCCGTCCTCCCCCCGTTCTGCTCCGTGCTCTCCGTCCTCCCCCGTCCTGCTCCGTGCTCTCTGTCCTCCCCCGTTCTGCTCCGTGCTCTCCGTCCTCCCCCCGTTCTGCTCCGTGCTCTCCGTCCTCCCCTGTTCTGCTCCGTGCTCTCCGTCCTCCCCCCGTTCTGCTCCGTGCTCTCCGTCCTCCCCCCGTCCTGCTCCGTGCTCTCCATCCTCCCCGTTCTGCTCCGTGCTCTCCGTCCTCCCCCCATTCTGCTCCGTGCTCTCCGTCCTCCCCCCGTCCTGCTCTGTGCTCCTTGTCCTCCTCCATGCTCCCCCCATCCTCCTCCATCATACTCACCCTCCCCGTGCCATCGCTGAACGTCCCGGCCGGCAATCCTGCGTTCTCCCCGGCTTCCTGCAGCTCTCCAGCGCTGAGCGGTGATGTAATACCGCTCATTAAGGCCATGAATATGGAGGCCACGCCCATGGGAGTGGCGTCGCGTCCATATTACATGACCTTAATGAGCGGGTATTACGTCACCGCTCAGCGCTGGAGAGCTGCAGGAAGCCAGGGAGAACGCAGGATTGCAGGGACGTTCAGCGATGGCACGGGGAGGGTGAGTATGATGTCCCAGCCACCGGCTCCTGCCGCCGCATCCCCTCCCCCGCTGGTTTCTGCCCTATGACTCGTGTATAAGCCGAGGGGGCATTTTCAGCACAAAAAAAGGTGCTGAAAATCTCGGCTTATACAAGAGTATATACGGTAGTGCTCTCGTTTCTCATTATATGGCTGTTTTTCAGTTGTGAGAGAGCAAAAAAGTTAAACCAGCTCACCGGTATGCCAAGGGTGCACGGAACTCCGCCAGATCAAGCGTGTGCAGCATGAGAAAAAACGATTTTGTACAAAGACCTTTTGTTTGTGTCCAATTCAGCCCTCAGTTTAATGAGATTAGGAATATCATTAACAAATTCCTCCCTATTTTATTTGAGGATCATTCTTTAGGTCAAATATTATCATTAGTTGTCAATGTGGTGTCGAGGAGAGCACCATCACTTGGCAATAATGTCTCTCCAAGTTTGTTTTGTAATTCCCAGATAAAATTATCCTGGATTAATCATAGAGGATTTTTCAAATATGGTCATAATAAATGTAAAACATGAAATCATGTTCTTGTTACCAAAGTTTTTGAAAACCACATACGATCAAACAGTACATCAACTGCAATTCTTCTTTTGTTGTTTATAGAATTCTCTTTACTGCCTGTAATTTATCTTATATCGGATGCACTACAAGAAAGTTAAAAATAAGAATTTCTGAACATTTGCAGGACATAGGGAGTACAACATTCAGTCGCAATGTTTCAACTGCAGCGAAACATTTCATTTCTCATCATGCACGTGATACTCGCACATTTTACGTATCTGGTACAGAAAGGATAAGTGTCTCATCACGTGGTAGTGATGCTAGACAGTGTCTCCTAACACATGAGGCTTTTTGGATTTTTAATTTAAACTCTAGATTTCCAAATGGACTTAATAAGAGAAATGAATTGATGTTCCATTGTAAAGTTTAATTTGTTGTTTTCAATTATATTTCTTCCTGCCCAACAGGACCTTTGAAAAAAATATCATGTGATAGTGTTTGATGTTTCTATTGGTTAAACCTTTTGATTAATATCCGAGTGTTGCCATTTGTAGATAAGCTGTGATAAAGATCTTCCTGATCGAAATGCGTCGCTTAGCTTTAAGGTGACCCAATGAGCATGCCAACTCTATTTTTGTTTTTAATGGATCAATAAATTTGAAGATTATATGGAAGCTGGAACTACTGTTTCAGTTTTTCAGTTGTGCCATACTCCTTCCTTTTTTGAATGAGGGATTGAACAGTGCTCTCCGAGATGTTCTGCTCTTGGTCTATTTTTTTCTAACCTAACCATACTTTACTATTCTATACAACTTTATCCCTAACCTGTCTGGTATGTTCCTAGGTTTTCATGGTGCTGTTTGATTTCTAATGTCCCCAATCAAACCTCTGAGGCCTTTAAAGAACAGCTGTAGTTATACTGAGAATAAATTACATACAGGTGGCCTCAATTTACCAATTATGTGGCTTCTGAAGACAATTGGTCACTCAGAATTTTTATTTAGGGGTATCAGAATACAGTGGGCTGAATATAAATGTACATCACAATTTTCAGATTTATATTTTTAAAATAACTGAAAACCATGTATTATTTCCATTAAACTTCCCAAATACTTGCTACGTTGCATTAGTTATCACATAAAACCCCGATAAAATGCATTTAAGTTTGTGGGTATAACATTAAAAAATGTGGAAAAGTTCACTCTGTATGAATATTTTTTCAAGGCACTGTATCTAAAAGCTGCTACCAGAAGCCCAGGCAAAATTTCTGTCCCAAAAATCAATCACAGAAAACATAATAAAAATCTACAATCAAAAAAGAAAAGTAAATTGCCAAAGAAGTGCAGCTCTATCTGGTTTTAATTAAACAATATTGGTGATGCATTGTTCCTAAATTGACTGTACGAGCCAATTTCTTTTTGGTATAACAGCAATTTCATTTGATGCCCTCATAAAAAGGAATTCCAACAGAAAAAATGAACTTCCAACAGACACATAAATTAATTCCCATTACCCTAACTCAGTCCACATTATACATTTTCAGTCTCTAAAACATCTTAACGTAATTCACCCTCATCCCCAACCATATTACAGCTGCAGTCAGCTATCTTGCTTGCAAATGCAGTTCCTCTGGTACCTATAGTACGTGTCTACGAAAAGAAGTTTAAGAAAGTGTCACTTAGACAAACACCTGATCTTATTATAAGGGACTGCTGCACAATATCCAAATCTGCAGCCACAGTGTTTTTCAGTGGCACATTTATACTGACACCTACTGGTGTCCTTTGAGCACCTGCACTTATGCACTTTTTTGTATGTATATACAGTTTTGTTTATTTTGCACATTATTGTTTTTGTTGGCTTTTTATCACCAATGAATATTTTGTATGCTATTATACCTGGATAATATTGCCCCTTTCTGCAGTATATATATATATATATATATATATATATATATATGACCCCATGACGAAGGCAACGTGTCGAAATGTGCTTTGGGGTGGGCCTCTATCCGGGTGACCAGGAGCTGTGTATACTGTAAGTCTTTCTGAGCACTTGGCGATTATTTCATTATATTAATTCTTGTATTATGTCAGTCCTGGTCTTTATGCATACGATATTCTTACACTGACACTCCTTGGTTTCACATTACTAAGTGTTTTTCAGTGGCACATTTATACTGACACCTACTGGTGTCCTTTCTGCACCTGCACTTATGCACGTTTCTGTATGTATATACAGTTTTGTTTATTTTGCACATTACTAATGTTTTTTTTTTTTTTTTTATCACCAATGAATATTTTGTACGCTATTATACCTGGATAATATTGCCCCTTTCTGCAGTATATATATGCATTATCTATGCATTGTTTTTAACTCCATTTTTAAACTTCAAAATTTTACTAATAAAATATACAATGTATCTGCAGGCTAATTACTTTACACAGATTCCCAACAGCTGTACTGAAAGGAGAGAAACTGAACTTTATTTCTCATAGGAGCTGCCAGCTTTCACTCATGTTGGCGTGCCCAGAGCAATTACAGTCACTGTTCAAAGCAGTGAGAGTGGCAGCGCCTTGGCACTGATTGACAGCCAGCTATACAGTGCATCAGTGCAGACCAGCAGTCAGTCATTGCCAGAGCGTTCAGCCTCCACTCTCAGTGTTGTGAGGACCTGTGACTATAATTGCTCTGGGCACACCAGCATGACTAAAAGCTGGCGGCTTCCAGAGAAAATGATCTTGAATTCTCCTGGGAGCCACCTGCTTTCAGTACTGTGGCCAGGCACCTTCATAACTCTATTAACTCACAGATCAACCCCATATCTTCAGGTTAATACTGTTTTTGGACCTGACAGGTTCCCTTGAACTTTGATTTTTGTCGTAAATCAATTTAGTGGATATTCAGGTGAGGAGTGAGGGACACTAGATAAGCGTTCTGAAGGATATCACTGTGAACAGCATTCCAAGGTCTGCTATGTATTGTGATGAGGAAACCAAAGCAATTTTCTATACATTTCATTAGCAAAAATGCTTTTCAACCAAAAGTGCATCCAATTAACAAAAATGTTTCCAAAGTTGTGCATAGCTATTCTTAGGTGTCCATAGAAGTCCATATCCATGTCTTTACAGTATCAGGAGTATTGACATGATTTTTCTCTTCATTTTGCCAGAGTCCAGGATATATTATTTGAGCATTTTCTTCTAAAACAAATATGTTAAGTCAGATCTGAAAAAAAGAACATTAAGTTTCAGCAGGCAAATCACATCTAACAATCAGAGAGCTTTGATTACAATACAATTTAAGCTTAGGTCAAAACAAATTCACCTAAACTATAGAGACCCACAATTAGGGATAAATTAAGGATTTTCAGCTGCATGGCTATAAAGCAAACAAAATAGCATATAAATTATAAAAATCAAATTGAGTTTGAGTGAGTTTAATTAACTTTTCATCTAGTCTGACTCATTTGCATTTAAGAGGCATGCATTCTCTTGTTTTCTGTGGATAAGCTATATTGATTACCGTAATTCAAGAAATGAGAATTTAAAACGTTTTCTTTCCAGGTTTTTCCATTATCTCCTCTTGTTTATTTAGTCCAGTCACATTAACTAGTGTGAAATGGCATGATATAATTATTATTTTTTTTTCCTGGGTAGTTTACTAGTATTAGTCATCATCATAGCAATTACCTTGACAAGATGGCAAAGTTGACCTTGGCAGGTGAAACATCAATTATTTACCCCATATCATGTGCTGTCTCCACCTGGGCGAGTATTAATCCTGGCTTTCACTTCTTGTGGAGGATTCAGCTGTGTTGGGTCTGACACCTGCAGTCTTACATTAACATTTCCATTACTCTGAATAGCTCGATGCCTCACTTTTTCTACCCACACAATTCCTAGGTTATCTTCAGATTGTTACATTTTATATTTGCATAGTTTCATTTAATGCAATATGCCTTAATGGCGCTGACATAGACTCATTTATGTCTTTTTTTTTTCTTTGGCGCTTAACACATTTTATCTATCTAGGTTGTCATATTTATTGTCACGATCTGAACCTTTTAGATGTATTTGTCACTCTACGCTTATAAGTGCACAATAAGATTTGTTTAATCCCCTGAGAGGATTTCCGAACGCGCGTCGGGAGGGCGGGAGATGTGCGCACTGTAGGTCACTATGTTCATATATTGATTGTTACGCATTTGGTCCCCTTATGTGGGCTCATGAGAGTTATATAGCCACCTCCACTGGACAATCATACAGGATTCTGCTATGGTGGTACATTTCCATATTGTGTGGCAATCCTGGTGTGACCAGTTTCTGCCCGTTTGGCTTGTTTACATGTGTCTATTTAGCCCTTCATTGTCTTTATCTTGTTGTCTTTTGATACAATAATCATTTTTGTATATAATTGGACTATTGCACGTTTTTTGTGTTTCCACATGTCTGTTTTTTTCTGCGATGATGGTGTGTCCATTAACTATATATGGACCAGTATTATCTTATTTCTTATTCCCTGACATATCATGGCTATTTATTCTGTCAACATGTACTCCTTTTGTTATGTCAATTTATTGTCACTGATCTGAACCTTTTCAGATGTATTTGTCACCTCTACGCTTTATAAGTGCACAATAAAGATTTGTTTAAGTGCACTGGTTGCTATGATCTTGGTTTGTATTCTGTAAAACGCTTGCTAAAAGTTTTGCCCTTCTGTTGAGATCATCTAAAAAAAAACTGTCCGTGCTGGAGTCTGTTCATAAAAGAGCTACATAACAGTATACTTTAGAAGTATGCAGATGCTGAGGTTTTATTTCCCAGTAAACTCATAAGATTATCACTTCCAGGCTTTCTTACTGTGCAAGTATTTTGACAGAAATCTGAACTTATGTGTTTACTTACTGCAAAAGCCCTACAGGAAATGAGAATGTAATTGGTATATTATTGGTATAAGTATTGTTTATTTGCGTTGAGAGTTGAGAGTTGATCTTCACTGTCTTACCTTATGCTTGTTGCATTGATTTTACAAAGGATACTAAAAATAAAACCCTGAATACTATGTGCAATATAGGCACTTAGACCCTACCTTCTGGTTTTCTGTTTTATTTTTGCAATATATTCAGATTTACACCTATAATACTAAAAATTCAATATAAGGCACCAACAAAGAAGAATCATAAACGACTCAATAAAATACCAAAATGCTTTATTAATTGGACAGTAATATTTCATATATAAGAACAGTATTAAAAAAATCCAGTGAACACCACAAAAAATAGTGGGTCACCTGGACTAATAGGTACAATGTATATATATGACTAATAGTAATAAGAGTGTATATACATATACAGTATGTCATAATAAGTTAATCCGGGAGCAGCCAATATAAATAACATTATAAAAAAATTGGACATTACAAATCAAGTGTACATATCGTGTTACCGATAGATGCCCAAGTAGCCAAATACAAAAAAAGCATAATCCCAGAAATGAAAAAGTCATATACTTTACCTATTGTGGTAGAAATAGTCCAGGCAGCCACCACACCCGATGCTCATTTCGCATTGAAATGCTTCGTCACACGTCGGGTGTGGTGGCTGCCTGGACTATTTCTACCACAATAGGGTACGATATATGACTTTTTCATTTCTGGGATTATGCTTTTTTTGTATTTGGCTACTTGGCCATCTATCGGTAACACGATATGTACACTTAATTTGTGATGTCCAATTTTTTGATAATGTTACTTATATTGGCTGCTCCCGGATTAACTTATTATGACATATATGTATATACACTCTTATTACTATTAGTCATATATATACGTTGTACCTATTAGTCCAGGTGACCCACTTTTGTTTTGTGGTGTTCACTGGATTTTTTTTAATACTGTTCTTATGTATGAAATATTACTGTCCAATTAATAAAGCATTTAGATATTTTATTGAGTCGTTTATGATTCTTCTTTGTTGGTGCAAGATATTCAGATGGAAAGAAAGGGCAGCAATGGAACTAGAGTTGAGCGAATATGTTCAGAATCAGTCGCCGAATCTGAATTTCGTGCCATACTGGTACACTATTTGTGCCAAATTTACGTTTAATGATCAGTCCCGAACACATTCCTTCATTTACACTTCCATTGACTCCAATGACGTTCGACTGTGTTCGGTGAATATTGCAAAAACAGTATTTGGCGCCGATCACAATTGGAACCAAATTTTGAAAAATTCGCTCAACTCTAAATAGAACCTCTCTGATGGATATCATTGTCAATGGCATACCGAGTTCTGCTATGTATTGTGACACATAGAATTTGCCAAAACCAAAGCACCTTTTTTATGTTTAATAGCAAAAATTCATTTCAACCAAAAGTAGATGCATTGAAGAAAAAACAATAAAAAAGTCCCCAAAGTTGTACACAGCTTTGCTGCTCTCAATTTGTTTTATAGGCAGGCTTGGACTGGTCCATTGGGGGACAAGTGAATCCCGAGGTTGGCCTCTGTGCAAATGAGCATTATTTGGTAAAATATTTTAATTCCCTATGTACACATAGAGTATATCATCATTCATTTAACAAACTATCCCAGTTTGTTTCATATAGAAGCATAGGTACATTTGTAAATATCGGTAGCGTAATATTTGCATATAATTGAATAGTTGGCCCTCAAAGTTACTGTTACTGGTGGGCCCTTAGGAACTTATTCCAACACAGTTTATAGGAACCTGTTTTCCAGATAAATACTCTGTTTATTTGTATTATGGTTAGGACATTCACTAAAATGGTTTTCCAGTCTAGAGAGACTGATGAAGGAATTCATAGAAGAGGATCCCTTGTTCAAGATCATCATATCTTGGCCAGAGTTAGGAGGGGTTACCAGGAGTGTCTCTTCCTCTGCAATATGTGAACTGTATTACACAGACAACCACCAGTTGATTTAGATGTGTTTATAAAATGAATGTCAGAGACGAAACACACTGATGAAAAGGTTGCCGCTAACTGGTTCTCTACTGAAGAATTTTCAGAACTCATGAAACATACTGGGGTCACCATTGTGCCAGTTATTGACTGCAATGATTATATCCCTATCTAGACCACACGGGAAGTACAGAGAGCGACATGGGTGCTATTGTAATAGGATCAGTGGGAATATGTAACTTGAGTGCACTTTATTTATTTTTCATGTGAATTCTTAATGGATTATTTTCTGTTCTGGGTGGACAACCACTTTATGGATTTTTCAAGATAGTGTCACATCCATACACAAACGAGGGCACAGCAGCACTCTGTAAGCACTAAGATGTATGTAAACACTGAATATATGAGATCCAACCTGCATTATTGCTAAATAGAATGTACTTACAAAAATGAAGGTTCTTAGAGCATAAATTGTCCGATTACTGTATACCCATCAACCATGGTGAGGTGACTTTTCTCTGATGGCTACTGTGATGGATTGCACAGAGGAAGGGAGTGTCGACTTCGCTCACCTCGGGGGAGAGGAGAGAAGGACCCAGCAGGGATTGGCTCTCTGGCATCAGCACTTGCTCCAGGTAAGCCAGGGAACTGCACCAAGGGCCATTAGTCGCAGGAAGGGCTTCCCTTATAGGTACCAGTTATTGGGGCACTCCCAGTGAGGGGGGATATACATCACCAGTCCAGGCTGGGAAATATATATAAACCTCCCGGCTGTCACTGCCAGAGTTCCTCACTAACACAGTACGGTATGCCACCAGTTCATTGTTCGAAATAAGCCCTGTCTGACAACAGGCTTATATCAGGTCAGAAACCAACCTGGGTAGCGTATAATATAAACAACCGAGCGTACGGACACCTTCGTGAATCGAGATAAAAAGCAGCGCAAGATTAATTTCATATTTAATCGCCAAAAAGGCGCACTAGAAATATACAGGCATATATTTACAGAACAGTATAAAGGTATACAGTCAAGAATGTAGTACAAGGGCAGGTTATAGATACGTTGCCGATCTTAGAGTAGGGAGAAGTTGCTGGCGCTGGTTCTCAGCAGGGAGAGCGTTAGGCAGGCAAACAACACTAATTCTGTGCTTGTGCTCATAGCGATTAGCTGTACACTTAGTATGCAGTGACAGGGGAGGAATTGCTTGTGTGGAGCAGCAGAGCTGATTATTAGGCTGCCTGCCAGTGAGAGGGGAGTAATTTTTTTATGTGGAGCAGCAGAGCTGATTATTAGGCTGCCTGCCAGTGACAGGGGAGGAATTTCTTGTGTGCAGCAGCAGAGCTGATTATTAGGCTGCCTGCTATCTATTGCTGTGTGTACCCTGATGTGCAGACTGCTTTTTAACACAGCACCTACACAGCACTAATACTTGAATTTTTTTTGCACAGTTACAGAGCACTCATTTTTTCCCACACCGTATAGAGCTGTACGCTCCTCACACTACCGTGGACCGGCTGGTATCACGGACAAATGCATGCTGACTATCTGTGTGTGACTCCGGAAATATACACGCAGATTTAAATTTTCCCCAAAACTGTATACAGCTGGTATCTTCTGATACAGTACCGTTTTTTCTTGATTGTGTATTACGGTCAAAGCCATATTGAGAGAGAGTCTGTGTGTGACTACGGAAATATATACTGAGATTTAATTTTTCCGCAAAACCGTATACAGCTGGTATCTTCTGATACAGTACCATTTTTCTGCCTTCTGTATTACGGTCAAATCCATACTAAGAGAGCGTGTGTGTGTTACTCCTGAAATATATACGGAGATTTAAAATTTCCCCAACACTGTATACAGCTGTACGCTACTGATAGAGTACACTTTTTCTGCTTTTCATATTCTGGTGTTATCCAGACTGGGCCTGTGACCGTGTGTGTTACACCTGAAATATCTACGGAGATTTAAAATTCCCCCCAACACTGTATATAGCTGTACGCTACTGATAGAATACACTTTTTCTGCTTTTCATAATCTGGTGTTATCCAGACTGGGCCTGTGACCATGTGGGTTACTCCTAAAATAAATACGGAGATTTAAAATTCCCCCAACACTGTATACAGCTGTACGCTACTGATAGAGTACACTTTTTCTGATTTTCATATTCTGGTGTTATCCATACTGGGTCTGTGACCGTGTGTGTTACTCCTGAAATATATACGGAGATTTAAAATTCCCCCAACACTGTATACAGCTGTACGCTACTGATAGAGTACACTTTTTCTGCTTTTCATATTCTGGTGTTATCCAGACTGGGCCTGTGACCGTGTGTGTTACACCTGAAATATCTACGGAGATTTAAAATTCCTCCAACACTGTATACAGCTGTACGCTACTGATAGAATACACTTTTTCTGCTTTTCATAATCTGGTGTTATCCAGACTGGGCCTGTGACCATGTGTGTCACTCCTGAAATAAATAAGGAGATTTAAAATTACCCCAACACTGTATACAGCTGTACGCTACTGATAGAGTACACTTTTTCTGATTTTCATATTCTGGTGTTATCCATACTGGATCTGTGACCGTTTGTGTTACTCCTGAAATATATACGTAGATTTAAAATTCCCCCAACACTGTATACAGCTGTATGCTACTGATAGAGTACACTTTTTATGCTTTTCATATTCTTGTCTACTCCAGACTGGGTCTGTGACCGTGTGTGTTACAACTGAAATATATTCGGAGATTTAAAATTCCCCCAACACTTTATATAGCTGTATGCTACTGATAGAGTACACTTTTTCTGATTTTCATATTCTGGTGTTATCCAGACTGGGCCTGTAATCGTGTGTGTTACTCCTGAAATATATACAGAGATTTAAAATTCCCCCAACACTGTGTACAGCTGTATTCTACTGATAGAGTACACTTTTTCTGCCTTTCATATTCTGGTGTTATCCACACTGTGCCTGTGACCGTGTGTGTTACTCCTGAAATATATACGTAGATTTAAAATTCCCCCAACACTGTATACAGCTGTACGCTACTGATAGAGTACACTTTTTCTGCTTTTCATATTGTGGTGTTATCCAGACTGGGCCTGTGACCGTGAGTGTTACTCCTGAAATATATACGAAGATTTAAAATTCCCTCAACACTGTATACAGCTGTACGCTACTGATAGAGTACATTTTTTCTGATTTTCATATTCTGCTGTTATCCAGACTGGGCCTGTGACCATGTGTGTTACTCCTGAAATATATGCGGCGAATTAAAATTCTCCCAACACTGTATACAGCTGTACGCTACTGATAGAGTAAACTTTTTCTGATTTTCATATTCTGGTATTATTCAGACTGGGCCTGTGACCGTGTGTGTTACTCCTGAAATATATACGCAGATTTACAATTCCCCAACACTGTATACAGCTGTACGCTACTGATAGAGTACACTTTTTCTGATTTTCATATTCTGGTGTTATCCAGACTGGGCCTGTGACCATGTGTGTTACTCCTGAAATATATGCGGAGATTTAAAATTCCCCCAACACTGTATACAGCTGTACGCTACTGATAGAGTACACTTTTTCTGATTTTCATATTCTGGTGTTATTCAGACTGGGCCTGTGACCGTGTGTGTTACTCCTGAAATATATACGGAGATTTAAAATTCCTCCAACACTGTATACAGCTGTACGCTGTTGATAGAGTACACTTTTTCTGCTTTTCATATTCTGTTGTTATCCAGACTGGGCCTGTGACCGTGTGTGTTACTCCTGAAATATATACGTAGATTTAAAATTACCCCAACACTGTATATAGCTGTACGCTACTGATAGAGAACACTTTTTCTGATTTTCATATTCTGGTGTTATCCAGACTGGGCCTGTGACCGTGTGTGTTACTCCTGAAATATATACGTAGATTCAAAATTCCCCCAACACTGTATACAGCTGTACGCTACTGATAGAGTACACGTTTTCTGATTTTCATATTCTGGTGTTATCCAGACTGGGCCTGTGACCGTGTGTGTTACTCCTGAACTATATACGGAGATTTAAAATTCCCCCAACACTGTATACAGCTGTACGCTACTGATAGAGTACACTTTTTCTGCCTTTCATATTCTGGTGCTATCCATACTGGGCTTGTGACCGTGTGTGTTACTCCTGAAATATATAAGGAGAGTTAAAATCCCCCAACACTTTATACAGCTGTACGCTAGTGATAGAGTACACTTTTTCTGATTTTCATATTCTGGTGTTATCCATACTGGGCCTGTGACCTTGTGTGTTACTCCTGAAATATATAAGGAGATTTAAAATTTACCCAGCACTGTAAACGGCTGTACGCTTCGGATACAGTACACTTTTTTGCCTTTTATATTCTTGTGTAATCCATACTGAGCCTGTGAGAGTCTGTGTCTGTTACTCCGCAAATATATACGGAGATTAAAATTTTTCACCTTGACAATATACAGCTGTACGCTTCTGATACAGTACCATATTTCTGCTGTTATTTTGGGTCCATTTCCACAAACATGAGGAAGTATGGTGGAAGAGGCCACGGACGTGGTCATAGGGGGCCACCTGATACTGATGGTGGTGGTGCATCTGCTGGTAGTGACAAAAGCACAATAGCACCTAAGGCATGAGGTGTTGAGCCTGCGTCATCATCTGGCTCCAGAAGGCCTGGAAGGCTCCCTTTTCTGGGATTACGTAAACCGCTTTTAAAGCCGGAGCATCAGGAACAGGTTTTGGCTTACATTGCCGAAACAGCCTCCAGTTCTATCTCCTCCTCTTCTGAAGTTTCAAAAGCTCCAAGCACTGAGTCGTCAGTGCAGGCTTCAGGTCAGGAACAACCCCTTTCCTTGTGTCCTTCACCCTCACTGAAAGTGAAGGATGCGGCAGGCCACACTTCAGATTACTCCATGGAGCTCTTTTCACATACCATGCCTGGGTTATCAAGTCAAATCCTGAATTCCACAGTCCAAGATGAATATGACATGGAGTGAGCTGATGCACAGCCACTGCTAGATGATTGTGCTGGTACATTCAACCAGAGCACTACATTGCCCTCGCAGTGTACTGAGCCAGAATGTGACCCTGATGAAACTCAGGTGCCCCTTCCCGCATACTATACCACCTTACACGGTGACACAGAGGAAGGTGCTGATGAAATTGAAGAGGAGGTGATGGACGACCCAGTTGTTGACCCGGATTGGCATCCAGTGGGGGAAGAGGGTGCCGCTGGCAATAGCTCAGAAGAGGAGAAGGATCTGCAGCAGGTATCGACATCACAGCTGGGGTTATCTGGCAGGCCTGTAGCAGGCCAAAAAGGTGTTAAAAAAACAAAAAGAGTTGCAGGACAGCTTGGCCAGACGGTCAAATTAGCATAGCGTGCGAGCCCTGAAAATTTATCCCATAGTAGGAAGAGTCCAGTGTGGCACTTTTTTGACCAAAATCCTATTGATGAGGCAAAGGTTATCTGTAAAAAGTGCTGAAGTACCTTTAGCTGAGGGAAAAATCTCAGAAATTTGAATACCAGTTGCATGCTTAGACATTTACTGAACACGCACTTGCAAGCGTGGACGGACTACAAAACCTCAGGTAGCACATGTGCACCGGCTCCGACTGAAGTTAGCCAGCAACGCTCCATCGCTTCCCCCACTGTAAGCCCACCGGTTGGCACACCACCAGCAAGAAATAATGAGGTGTCATCGCGAGGCCAAAGCAGTCAGGGAATCACAATGTTTTTGCAATGAAAGACTGCATCTAAGCAATCACCACCACCACCATCACCATCACCAACCCCTCTCAGTCCGTCATGTCCACTGATAGTTCCCCCATATGCAGCTCTCAAGTCCAGCTCACCCTACCAGACACTCTGAGTAGGACAAGAAAGTACTCATCCTCTCATCAGCGTACACTGGGTTTGAACGCCTATATTGCCAAACTGTTCTCATTAGAGATGATGCCCTTCCGTTTGGTTGAAAGCGAAGCATTCAGAGACCTTATGGCCTACGCTGTCCCATGCTATGACCTACGCAGTCGCCACTTCTTTTCTAGAAAAGCCATCCCTACCCTCCACCTGCACGTGAAATACTCAAACAATCAGTGAGTGGAAAGGTGCACCTCACAACAGATGCATGGGCCAGTAGGCATGGCCAGGGCCGTTACGTGTCCATAACTGCGCACTGGGTTAATGTGGTGGATACAGGGTCCACAGGGGACAGCGGCGGTGGAACAGTGCTGCCTAGCCCACGGTATAGGCAACAGTTGGCTGTAGGCGTTCGACCCTCCTCCTCCAGAAGCGACAGCTCGTCAACAGAGCGCAGTCGCATGAGCACTCCATCAGCAACTGCCAGTGTTGCACACGAGGTGTCCCACTATCGATCAGCTAGTGGTAAGCGTCAGCAGGCTGTTTTAAAAATGATGTCTTTGGGCGACAACAGACACACCGCGGAGGTACTGGCCGACTACTTGCAGCGATAAACTGAATCATGGCTGAGCAGTATACATCTTGAGCCAGGCAAGGTAGTCAGTGATAACGGGCGTAATTTTGTGGCAGCCATAGCCCTGGCAAAACTCAGACACATACCTTGCCTGGCTCACACCTTGAACCTGGTGGTGCAGTGCTTCTTAAATAATTATCCGGAGTTAACAGCCCTACTCCATAAAGTGCGAAGACTGTGCTAGCACATCCGTCGCTTGCCCGTAGACTCCATTCGCATGCAGAGGCTACAGCGATCGCTCCACCTCCCCAAGCACCGCCTAATCATAGACGTTGCAACAAGGTGGAACTCCACAATGCAAATGGTTGAGAGGCTGTGCGAACAGAGGCAGGCTGTAATGCATTTGTGGGAGGATACACGGGCAGGCACTTTGAGGGCAGACATGGAGTCTGTAAAGTCCTTCAGTGTTTTGAGGAATGCACATGGCTGGTAAGCGCAGACGACGACACCATAAGCATGAGCATCCCACTTATGCGTCTGCTCATGCAAACTTTGACGCACATTAAGGATCAGGCATCTGCAGCGGAGGACAAAGAGGAGGAAGAGGGAAGCCTTGATGACAGTCAGCCATTGTCTGCTCAGGTAACTGTCCTGGACTAGGTGGAAGAAGAAGAGGAAGAGGAGGAGGAGGAGGGGGGATGATTATTTTGGGAGGAGGATGCTTCTCAGGGGGCAAGAGAAAATGTTGGCTTGCCAAGTTCAGGTCCAGGGTTTGTGCGTGACTGGAGGGATGTGGATTTGGCAGAAAGTGCTCCTCCACCCACCAACTCTAAGTGCATCATTGACACCTGGAACATTGGCCCACATGTGTGATTATTTCTTGCAGATATTTTTATATTCTTGTGTAATCCATACTGAGCCTTTGAGCGTCAGTCTGCCTCCTGAAATATATACGGAGATTTATAATATTTTCACTATACTATATATACCTTGTATCTGGTGAAACAGTACCCTTTTTATATTCTTGTGTAACAGATACTTAGCCTGAGAGCGTCAGTGTCTGCCTGCTGAAATATATACTGACATTTCGAATATTTTGACTATACTATATATATATATACCTGGTATCTGCTGATACAGTACCCCTTTTTCTTCTTATTATATTCTTGTATAATCCAGACTGAGCCTGTGAGCGTCCGAGTCTGCCTCCTGAAATATATACGGAGATTTAGAATATTTTCACTATACTATATATACCTTGTATCTGGTGAAACACTACCTTTTTCAGCTTTTTATCTAATTGTGTAATACATACTGAGCCTGAGAGCGTCAGTGGCTGCCTCCTGAAATATATACTGAGATTTTGAATATTTTGAGTATACTATATCTACCTGGTATCTGCTGATACAGTACCGCCTTTTCTTATTATTATTATCTTGTGTAATCCAGACTGAGCCTGTGACCGTCAGAGTCTGCCTCCTGAAATATATACGGAGATTTATAATATTTTCACTATACTATATGTACCTGGTATTTGCTGATACAGTACCCCTTTTTCATATTATATTATTGTGTAATCCATACTGAGCCTGAGAGCGTCAGTGTCTGCCTCCTGAAATATATATATGGAGATTTAGAATATTTTCACTATACAGGAGCTCGCTTGCTGGTAGTGTGCTATCAGAAAGAGTCTTTTGGCTCAAGAAGGCCTGGAATGCTCCCTTTATTGGGAGTAGATAAACTGCTTTTAAAGCCGGAGCATCAGCAACAGATTTTGGCTTACATCCATGGGGCCCATCATATCCTGTAGCATTCTAAATTGGGCAGATCAGACACTGGAGTAGCTTCCATGGGGCTTATCATATACTGGAGCATTGTAAATGGGGCAGATCAGACACTGGAGCAGCATCCATGGGGCCCATCATATACTGGAGCATTGTAAATGGGGGACAGCAGACACTGGAGCAGCATCCATGGGGCCCATCATATACTGGAGCACTGTAAATGGGGGACAGCAGACACTGGAGCAGCATTTACGGGGCCCATTATACACTGGATCATTAATAATGGGACCCATTATATATGGAGCATGATTTTGGCCCATAACACACTGGAGCACCATCCATGGGGCCCATCATATACTGGAGCATTGTAAATGGGGCAGATCAGACACTGGAGCAGCATCCATGGGGCCCATCAGGGGGGGACATATCATTGGTGCAACCTGTGCAGCCGCACAGGGGCCCAAGAGGTGAAGGTGCCCATTTATACCTCCAAAGCAGGTGCAATTTTGCATTTTTAGGAGATCTTGAGCTGCAAAGGGCCAATGTATTGTTCTTGCACAGGGGCCCTTTTCTGACTTTGTCCACCAGTGGGGCCCATCATATACTGGAGCATTCTAAAAGGGGGAAAACAGACACTGGAGCAGCATTTACCGGGACCATTATACAATGGAGCATTATAAATGGGGCCCATTATATATGGAGCATTATTTTGGCCCAAAAGACACTGGAGCATCATCCATGGGGCCCATCATATACTGGAGAATCATATGGGGTTCATTATTTATGGGGCATCATATAGGGTATGGGACATCATATGGGGCACATATGGGGCCTATTCTGTATGGAGCATTATATGGAGCCCATTCTGTATGGAGCAATATATGGGGCTCATTATTCTGTATGGCGCACTATGTGGTGGCCATAATACTGTATGGAGTAATATACTGTGTGTTTTTTGAGCTGTTGTAGATTTTAACATAGATATCAGTCATGTCATGTAAGAAGTGAAGTATTTTTCATTGTACTATACCTTACCTATATTGCTGTGCCGTATCGGAGCATGATGAATTGTGCTATGTGTTAAAGGGGCCCACTGACACTCTTTGGCCCGGGGCACATGAAAACCGGGAGCCAGCCCTACCCACCCCACAAGTTTAGCCAAAGAACCCCCAGTTTTCAATGCGTAACTATTAGTATAAAGTTAGTTAAGGTTGCCAAGCTTAAGTAATAAGAATTTATGCTTTTGGCATTGAAATGGGCATTGTAGGTATGTTTACTGTCCTCCACTCCATGGCGACTTTGCTTCCCCATTGACTGGCATTGGGTTACGTGTTTCAGTCGGACCTCCGACTTTTCCCGATAGTCGGCCGATTTCGTTCGACCCGACTTTTGAGAAAGTGGGGTTTCATGAAACCCGACTCGACCCTAAAAAAGGGAAAGTCGCTCATCTCTAGCTGCCAGGCTTCCACGAACAGTTCACACATGACATATAGCCTTTAAAGGATACCTATCATGTATCTAAACAGTAGTTAAATATACTGTAATATCTAAGCATTGCAACTATCTTAATGCAGCAAATAAACAATAAGTAAGTCTGTCTTCTAATTGGTAATGGCAGTAGAATAAAGCGTTTACTCTTGTAATCATGTGCAAGAATCTTGTCCTACTTGACCACATGAGAAAGTTGCTAGAGTTTGATAGTCATATAAGTTGAAAAAAGATGTAGGTATATCAAGTTAAAACTTTTTTTTATGATGACACATTATCTATCAAGAATACCACATCTTGTGGTAGGTTATTTAATTGGCTGGCTACTCTAACTGTAAAGAATCCTTGCCTATTTAGATGCTGGAATTACCCTTCTTCCACACGACATAGTCTGGTCTTTTTGCAATTATGGAAAAAAGAATAAAAGAACCTCAATTATGATTGGTTTTGACATACATTTCACCAAGAAGCCATCTGAATAGAAATATTATTATTCAGTGCAAGAAAAATTGATAGTAATAATAGTAATTAGAGATGAGCGACTTTGCCTCCGGGAGGGTCGAGTCTGGTTTCGGACCATCCGACTTGACCAAAAGTCAAGTCGAACGAAATCGGCGGACTAACTACCGGCAAAAGTCGGAGTTTCGACAAATAACGAAACCCGACCCCAATGCAAGTCAATGGGGAATAAAGTAGCCAGTGAGTGGAGGACAGTAAACACACCTACAGTCAGGGCCGGCTCCAGGTTTTTATGGGCCCCGGGCGAAAGAGTCTCAGTGGACCCCCTTAACACAGACCACGATTCATGATGCACAGATACTGCAGAGAAATATGGGTATAGCACAAAGCCAAACACTTCTCTTCTTCCATTACATGACTGATATCTATTGTAAATTGTACAATAGCTCAAAAACCGCCAAATCCTCACAGCCTAGTACAGACTGGACAGTACAGTCCTCCATAAAATATTATGGGCACCACATAGTCTCCCCCTCATCACCCATATAATACCCCATGCAGGATGTCACCCCTCCATGCCCCATATAATGCTCCATACAGAATACTGGACCCAATATAATGCTCCATACAGAATACTGGACCACACATAATGCTCCATACAAAATATGGAGCTCTCCTCTACACTGTGCTGCGTTCTGCACTGTTACGACTCAGGAAAGGGCGCTGTGGAAAGACTCCCCATTAACATCATCGCCTGCCCATCATCATCATCATTGCCTCCCCTCATCATCATTGCCTGCCCATCATCATCATCATCATTGCCTGCCCATCATCATCATCATTGCCTCCCTATTATCATCATTGCCTTCCCATTAATATCATCATCATCATTGCCTTCCCATTATCATTGCCTCCCCATCATCATCATTATAATTGCCTCCCCATTAATATCATCATCATTGCTTTCCCATTATCATTGCCTCCCCATCATCATAATTATCATTGCCTCCCCATTAATATCATCATCATTGCCTTCCCATTATCATTGCCTCCCCATCATCATCATTATCATTGCCTCCCCATTAATATCATCATCATCGCCTTCCCATTATCATTGCCTCCCCATTATCATTATCATCATCATCCCCTCTCACCACCATCACTGCCTGCCTCCTCCCACCACCATCACACATTCAGCACCGCAGGCAGCACTCTCTCACATACACACAGGCAGGCACACACACGCCTCACCTGTCCGGCGTCCGCGCGCTCTCTGCCACAGCCAGCCGTTGAATGATGATGTCATTCAGCGGCGCTGCTGTGAGAGAGGAAGCGCCGGTGCAGGCGCCCCCTGGAGCTCGGAGCTGCAGCAGCGGAGGCACGGGGAGAGGTGAGTATTTCGCCGGCTGCCGCCGGGGCTCTGAGCAAGTGGGGGGGGCCCAGTGGCGGCGCTGACACCGCTAACGGGCGCCGGGGTGCCCGACGGCGAGTGGGCCCCCCGCCTGCTCAGGGCCCCGGCACTTGCCCGGGTGTGCCGGATGCTGACGCCGGCCCTGCCTACAGTGCCCATTTCAATGCCAACGACATCAATTCTTATTACTTAAGCTTAAGCTAATGTTGTGGGGTGGGCGCAGGGATGGCTCCTGGTTTTCGTGGGCCCCGGGCGAAAGAGTCTCAGTGGGCCACTTTAACACATACCACAACTCATGATGCTCCGATACGGCAGAGAAATATATGTATAGTACAATGCCAAATACTTCACTTCTTACATTACATGAGTGATATCTACTGTAAATTTTACAATAGCTCAAAAACCAGACAGTATAGTCCTCCATACAGTATTATGGGCACCACATAGTGCGCCATACAGAATAATGAGCCCCATATATTACTCCATGTAGAATGGGCTCCATATAATGCTCCATACAGAATAGGCCCCATATGTGCTCCATATGATGCTCCATATACTGTATAAAGGGCACTATATGATGCCCCATAAATAATGAACCCCATATGATGCTCTAGTATATGATGGGCCCCATATATGATGTTCCAGTGTGTGATGAGCTCCATATAATGCTCCAAATATAATGGCCCCATATATAATGCTCCATATATAATGGGCTCCATGTGATGCTCTATATATAATGTGCTCCATATGATGCACCATATATAATGGGTCCCATATGATGCTCCAGTATATAATGGGCCCCATGAATGATGCTCCAGTGTATGATGGGCCTATATAATGCTCCATACAGAATAGGCCCCATATGTGCTCCATATGATGCTCCATATACTGTATAAAGGGCACTATATGATGCCCCATAAATAATGAACCCCATATGATGCTCTAGTATATGATGGGCCCCATATATGATGTTCCAGTGTGTGATGAGCTCCATATAATGCTCCAAATATAATGGCCCCATATATAATGCTCCATATATAATGGGCTCCATGTGATGCTCTATATATAATGTGCTCCATATGATGCACCATATATAATGGGTCCCATATGATGCTCCAGTATATAATGGGCCCCATGAATGATGCTCCAGTGTATGATGGGCCTATATAATGCTCCATATATAATGGGCCCCATATGATGCTCCAGTGTATAATGGGCCCCGTATATGATGCTCCAGTGTATGATGGGCCCCTTTTATAATGCTCCAGTGTATGATGTGCCCCATATATAATGATCCAGTGTATAATGGGCACTATCTTTGATGCTCAAGTGTATGATGGGCCCCATATATAATTCTTCAGTGTTTAATGCTCCCCATATATTGCTCAAAACATTAAAAAAAAATGAAATATCTCTCCTCGCTGCGCACTGCTCTACTCTGGACTCCTCTGCGTCACCATCTTCCAGCTCTCTGCACTGTGACTGTTCAGGCAGAGGGCGCACCGACTTGACGTCATCGCGCTCTCTGACCTGAATGTCACTGTCAGGAAACGCACAAGACGTCACAGCGGTGGCGCAGGGAGAGGTAAGTATTGCAAGTGCCTGGGCCCTGAGGAAGAAAGGTGGGGCCCACTCGTGGGCGCCGGCACTGGCACAGGGCCCCTCATAGTACGCCGGTGTATCTGACGGCGAGTAGGCCCCCCACCTGCTCAGGGCCCCGGTACTTGCCCGGGTGCGCCAGGTGCTGACGCCAGCCCTGGGGGGTACAGCCCAGTTAGGGAGGTGGAAAAACTGCCATATGTTGATGTGTAGGCTGGACGTTCAGCATCTGCAAATGGAGGAATTGGAGAAGTCGGAGGAAGAGGAGGACAAAGCGAGCCATTTTGCTGCCAACTTATATGTCATCGGGGAAGGTGGTACAAAATCCTTTGAAACCCAGGCATGGCTCATTTTAAATAAGGTGAGATCAACCACATTTTGGGTCGACAGCCGGGTCCTTCTTTCTGTCAGGATTGATCCAGCAGCACTGAAGACTCTTTCTGATAGCACACTACCAGCAGGGCAAGCGAGCTCCTGTAAGGCATATCGTGCCAATTCAGGCCAGGTGTCCAGTTTACAGGCCCAGTAGTCAAAGGGGAATGAACTGTGATAGAGAACATCGATAGGGGAGGAGAGGTAATTTTGAATCATAGTTGACAACTACTGTCTCCTGTCTGTTGCAATCGATTCAGTATTAAAAGTCGTGTGAGCGGTACTCGCGAAATCAGTCCACAACATGGTCATGAAACCCCTGTCTCCAACGCCACTTCAGCTGTGTGCACCACGAACACCTCTTCCATGTTGCCCAGTATGGCTCGTGGTAGAACCTGCACCGCTGCTGTGTGCTGGGAATGCCTCTAACAAACGGTTTAACAGAGTTGCTTGTTTGTTTACCAATATAAGCTCTAGGTTCTCCTGTGGCATATGTTCTGTAATTTGCCTTTATAGCTTGGATCGAGGATGCTGGCCAACCAGTATTCGCCATCCTTCATAATTTTGGCAATGCGGGGGTCCCTTTTTAGAATCCGCAAGAGATAATCACACATGTGGGCCAATGTTCCAGATGTCAATGATGCAGTGCCAGTGGTGGGTGGAGGAGCCCTTTCTGCCAAATCCACATCCCTCCAGTCACGCACAAACCCTGTACCTGACCTTGGCAAGCCAACATTTTCTCTTTCCCATTGAGAAGCATCCTCCTCCCCAAAATAATCATCCCCCTCATCCTCATCCTCCTCCTCTTCCTCTTCTTCCACAGCCTCGTCCAGGACAGTTCCCTGAGCAGGCAATGCTTGACTGTCATCAAGGCTTCCCTCCTCCTCCTCCGCTGCAGACGCCTGATCCTAAATGTGTGTCAAAGTTTGCATGAGCAGACGGATAAGTGGGATGCTCATGCTTATGATGGCGTCGTCTGAGCTTACAAGCAGTGTGCATTCCTCAAATCGCTGAAGGACTTTACAGAGGTTTTTCAGCTTTGACCACTGCACACCCGACAACTCCATGTCTGCCCTCAAACTGCCTGCCCGTGTATCCTCCCACAAATGCATTAAAGCCTGCCTCTGTTCGCACAGCCTCTCTATCATGTGCATGGTGGAGTTCCACCTTGTTGCAACGTCTATGATTAGGCAGTGCTTGGGGAAGTGGAGCGATCGCTGCAGCCTCTGCATACGACTGGAGTCTACGGGCGAGCGACGGATGTGCGAGCACAGTCTTCGCACCTTATGTAGCAGGGCTGGTAAATCCGGATAACTATTTATGAAGCACTGCACCACCAGGCTCAAGGTGTGAGCCAGGCAAGGTATGTGTCTGAGTTTTGCCAGGGCTATGGCCGCCACAAAATTACGGTCATTATCACTGACTACCTTGCCTGGCTCAAGATGTATTCTGCCCAGCCATGACTCAGTTTCTCACTGCAAGTATTCGACCAGTACCTCCGCGGTGTGTCTGTTGTCACCCAAATAGACAAAAAAACCTGACTGGCACATCCAGACTAATGTGAACTAGGTGCAAACCAGGTGGTGATTTTAATTACACCAGGTCCCTACTTTACCCATAAATGCAGGCATTGCTGACAGAGGTGCATATTCACCCAGAAATTCAGATATCAGCCTAATAGAGGTATGTTCACATTAGGTCAGGGACTCACCAGTATTGAGACCACCTTGACGATGGTTGGTGGGCTTTAAAATGTTTGGCCAAATGTTTATACTAAGCGTCTCAAATTTTTCCTTATATTCCAAAGCCATATTGCTATTCTAAATTTCATGTATTCCATATTGTCATGCTTTAGTATGCTTGAGTGCAGCCTTTTTTTGTATGTTGTCACCCAAAGACATCATCTTTAAAACAGCCTGCTGACGCTTACCACTAGCTGTTCGATAGTGTGACACCTCGTGTGCAACACTGGCAGCTGCGGATGGAGTGCTCGTGCGACTGCACTCTGTCAACGAGCTTTCACTTCTGGAGGAGGAGGAGGGTCGAACGCCTACAGCCAACTGTTGCCTATACCGTGGGATAGACAGCACTGTCCCACCGCTGCTGTCCCCTGTGGACCCTGCATCCACCACATTATCCCAGTGCGCAGTGATGAACACGTAACGACCCGAGCCATGCCTACTGGCCCATGCATCTGTTGTGAGGTGCACCTTTCCACTCACTGATTGTTTGAATTCATGGACAATGCTGTCTTTCGCATGCAGGTGGAGGGCAGGGATGGCTTTCCTAGAAAAGAAGTGGCGACTGGGTAGGTTATAGCGTGGGACAGCGTAGGTCATGAGCTCTCGGAACGCTGCGCTTTCAACCAAACTGAAGGGCATCATCTCTAATGAGATCAGTTTGGCAATGTAGGCGTTCAAAGCCAGTGAGGTTTTGTAGTCCGTCCACGCTTGCAAGTGCATGGTGTTTACATGTCTAAGCATGCAACTGGTATTCAAATTTCAGACATTTTTCCCTCGGTTAAAGGTCCTTCCGCACTTCTTACAGATAACCTTTGCCTCATCAATAGGATTTTGGTAAAAAAAAGTGCCACACTGCACTCTTCGTACTATGGGAAAACTTTTCAGGGCTTGCACGCTGTGCTAATTTGACCGTCTTGCCAAGCTGTCCTGCAACTCTTTTTGTTTTTTAACACATTTTTGGACTGCTACAGGCCTGCCAGATAACCGCAGCTGCGATGTCGATGCCTGCTGCAGATCCTCCTCCTTTTCTGAGCTATTGCCAGCGGCACCCTCTTCCCCCAATGGATGCCAATTCGGGTCAACAACTGGGTCATCCATCACCTCCTCTTCAGTTTCATCTGCACCTTCCTTTGTGTCACCGTGTAAGGTGGTATAGTATGCTGGAAGGGGCACCTGAGTTTCATCAGGGTCAGATTCTGGCTCAGTAGACTGCGAGGGCAATGTAGTGCTCTGGGTGAATGTACCAGCAGAATCATATAGCAGTGGCTGTGCATCACTGCACTCCCTGTCATATTCATTTTGGACTGGGGAATTCAGGATTTGACTTGATAAGTTAGGCATGGTATGTGAAAAGAGATCCAGGGAGTAGTGTGAATCGTGGCCTGCCGCATCCTTCACTTTTGGTGAGGGTGAAGGACACACGGAATAGTGTTGTTCCTGACCAGGAGCCTGCACTGACGACTCAGTGCTTGCATTTTTTTGAAACTTCAGAAGAGTGTTATGTTTCGGTAACTGAGGAGAAATAGCAAAAAATAGCAACAGCGGTAATACACCAGAGAGGCTGGAACCTATTGGATTGCAGTAACCTGAACTAACCACACAACTAGAGGTAGCCGTGGAGCGTTCCTACGGTGATCCTAGACGCCTCGTCACAGCCTGAGAGATAACTACACCTAAAGGCAGAAAGATGAAAGCTATCTGCCCCGGAGCAGATCCTCAAAGAAAATAGGAAGCCCCCAAACATGTAATGGTGGTTAGACAAGAAGAAAGCACGGACACAGACAGAAAATAGAATGAGCAAATGCTGTGGTCCAATCTGTCTAGACAGAAAAGTACAGGAAAGAATTCTGACTGCAATCCTCAAAACCCTAACAAAAAATACCAACACTTCCGATTGCCAAAAAACCTGAGATCACACGATCTCATCCACCTAAATCAGATCTCTGGTGTAACAAAACGCTATTCAGTAAATAAAAAGTAACAAAAGAGCAAAGCAAAAGTTCAGACACAAATGGGGCACATTTGCAGCACCAGACCCCCAAAAGGGGGACAGGCTGCAGTCAACTGCAGGCAGCAAACCAGCAGAGAAAATCAAACCAAGAAAAAAAAACAGCAAACACTTATCTGAAGGAGAGCAGGAAACCAGCAGTGCTTCAAGCAAGACCAGAAGGAACAATTGATAACCGGCAAGGCTGCTGGGAACTCAGGCCACTTATATCCTACCATTCAGCGCCAGCTGAAGGCCATTCAGTAATCAGTTCATTACCCTCAGCAACCACCGGAGGGAGCCCCAGCTCAGAAGCCGCCTCTAGCATATTCACAACAGTACCCCCCCCTTGAGGAGGGGTCACCGAACCCTCACCTGCGCAACCAGGCCGATCAGGATGGGCTCGATGATAGGCACGGATCAGTCTCCCAGCATGAATGTCCGAAGCAAACACCCAAGAATTGTCCTCCTGACCATAACCTCTCCACTTAACCAAATATTGGAGTTTCCGTCTAGCAAAACGAGAATCCAATATCTTCTCAACCACATACTCCAAATTACCCTCAACCAAAACAGGGTCGGGAGGCGCAGCCATAGGAACCACTGGTTCGACAAACCTCTTCAATAAGGACTTGTGGAACACGTTATGGATCTTAAATGTCCCTGGAAGAAGCAAATGGAAGGAAACTGGATTAATAATTTCCTTTATCTTATAAGGTCCAATAAACCTTGGCTTAAATCAATCCAAGTCCCCCACTTTAAACCGAGGACCATCAGTCCTATGCCGGTTGGCAAACCGCTGGGCCTTCTCCTGAGAGAGAGACAACCTCTCCACCACCTGGTCCCAAATCTGCTGCATACGCTGCACAATAGAGTCAACCCCCGGACAGATAGAAGCCTCCGCCTGTCCTAAAGAAAATTGAGGGTGAAACCCGGAATTGCAGAAAAATGGAGACATCAAGGTGGCAGAGCTAGCTCTATTATTAAGAGCAAACTCAGCGAAAGGCAAAAAAGAGACCCAGTCATCTTGATCAGCAGACACAAAACATCTCAAATAAGTCTCCAAGGGTGAAATGCAGAGGAGAAAGACAACTGAACATCAAGTTTAGAACAAAATGTCCTCCAAAATCTGGAAACAAACTGGACTCCTCTGTCAGACACAATGTTCTCAGGAATGCCATGTAACCAAACCACATGCTGAAAGAACAAAGGCACCAACTCGGAGGAAGAAGGCAACTTAGGTAATGGCACAAGATGTATCATCTTGGAAAGCCTATCACAGATTACCCAGTTAACAGTCATTCTCTGAGAGACAGGAAGGTCAGAAATAAAATCCATAGAAATATGGGTCCATGGCCTCTTGGGTACAAGTAATGGCATTAACAAACCACTAGAACGAGAGCAAGGCTTGGAATGAGAGCAAGTCCCACAGGACTGCATAAATTCCCTGACGTCACGAGACAAAGTAGGCCACCAAAAGGAGCGACTCACCAAGTCTCTGGTACCAAAAATCCCGGGATGACCAGCCAACGCGGAACAATGAATCTCAGACATCACACTCTTTCTCCACTGGTCTGGAACAAACAACTTCCCAACAGGGCAGCACTCAGGTTTATCCTCCTGACACCCTTCCAGAGCCAGTCTCAAATTGGGCAAAATGGTGGAAAGAACCACACCCTCTTTCAAAATAACAGCAGGATCAGATAACTCAGGAGAATCTGCAAAGAAACTCCTCGAGAGGGCATCCGCCTTGACATTCTTAGTGCCAGGAAGAAAAGATCCACAAAATTAAAACGTGTGAAAAACAAGGCCCACCTGGCCTGTCTAGGATTAAGTCGCTTGGCTGATTCAAGATAAACCAGGTTCTTATGGTCCATGAGGACCACCACCTGATGTTTGGCTCCTTCCAGCCAATGTCTCCACTCTTCAAAGGCCCACTTCATGGCCAATAACTCCCGATTACCCACGTCATAATTACGTTCAGTTGGAGAAAATTTTCGAGAGAAAAAGGCACAAGGGTTACTCTTAGAGGTCTCTGGATCCCTTTGGGACAAAACGGCACCAGCCACAATCTCAGAGGCATCAACCTCCACCTGAAACGGCAGAGAAACATCAGGCTACCATAGAACAGGAGCAGAAATGAATCTCTGCTTAAGTTCCTGAAACGCAGAAACTGCCTCAGGAGGCCAATTCACCACATCGGAACCCTTTTTGGTCAAATCAGTCAATGGTTTAACAATACCAGAGAAATTACCAATAAATTTACGATAAAAATTGGCAAAACCCAAAAATCTCTGAAGAGCCTTCAATGATGTAGGTTGAACCCAATCACAGATGGCCTGAACCTTGACCGGGTCCATTTCAATAACAGACGGAGACAACCTGCTGTGCCGCGTTCCCTGAGGACTTAGTCTTTAAGGCAAAAAACAACTTACAGTTATTTTTGAAATTCAGAAATTTAGATTGATCCCCCAAAAACAAATCTGGCATGGGGATTCTAGGTTCCACAACCGACAACCCAGCAAGATAGGTAGCAATACTCCGAACCTCAGTGGCAAGCTGATCCACACGGCCAGACAACTGTGCAAACTCCATTGAGAGAGGAAAAAAAAAAATTCCTCCTCAGCACCCAGAGAAAAGAGGGGAAAAAAAATGCAACAAGCAGAGTTTCCTTATTACTATTTTCCCCTTCTGTGAGTACCAAACAATTTTCAGTTTTTTGGCCGGTTATACTGTTATGTTTCGGTAACTGAGGAGAAATAGCAAAAAATAGCAACAGCGGTAATACACCAGAGAGGCTGGAGCCTATTGGATTGCAGTAACCTGAACTAACCACACAACTAGAGGTAGCCGTGGAGCGTTCCTACGGTGATCCTAGACGCCTCGTCACAGCCTGAGAGATAACTACACCTAAAGGCAGAAAGATGAAAGCTATCTGCCCCGGAGCAGATCCCCAAAGAAAATAGGAAGCCCCCAAACATGTAATGGTGGTTAGACAAGAAGAAAGCACGGACACAGACAGAAAATAGAATGAGCAAACGCTGGGACCCAATCTGTCTAGACAGAAAAGTATAGGAAAGAATTTTGACTGCAATCCAACAAAACCCTAACAAAAAATACCAACACTTACGATTGCCAAAAAACCTGAGATCACACGATCTCATCCACCTAAATCAGATCTCTGGTGTAACAAAACGTTATTCAGCAAATAAAAAGTATCAAAAGAGCAAAGCAAAAGTGCAGACACAAACGGAGCACATTTGCAGCGCCAGACCCCAAAAGGGGACAGGCTGCATTCAAATTCAGGCAGCAAGCCAGCAGAGAAAATCAAACAGAGAAAAAAAACAGCAAACACTTATCTGAAGGAGAGCAGGAAACCAGCAGTGCTTCAAGCAAGACCAGAAGAAACAATTGATAACCGGCAAGGCTGCTGGGAACTCAGGCCACTTATATCCTACCATTCAGTGCCAGCTGAAGGCCATTCAGTAATCAGTTCATTACCCTCAGCAACCACCGGAGGGAGCCCCAGCTCAGAAGCCACCTCCAGCATATTCACAACAGAAGAGGAGGCGATAGAGCTGGAGGCTGTTTCGGCAATGTAAGCCAAAACCTGTTCCTGATGCTCCAGCTTTAAAAGCGGTTTACCTACTCCCAGAAAAGTGAGCCTTCCAAGCCGTCTGGAGCCACACGATGATGCAGGCTCAACACCTCCTGCCTTAGGTGCTATTGTGCTTTTGGCACTACCAGCAGATGCACCACCATCAGTACCAGCTGCCCCCCCACCCAGTACCAGCAGATATATGGTACTGTATCAGAAGCGTTAAGCCGTATACGTTGTAGGGAAAATTTAAATATCCGTATATATTTCCGAAGTCAGACACAGACACTCACTCAGTATGGATATGACCGTAATACAAAAATCAGAAAAACAGTACTGTATCACAAACGTACAGCTGTATATGGTGTAGGGGAAAATTTAAATCTCCGTATATATTTCTGGAGTCAGACACAGACGCTCACTCAGTATGGATTTGACCGTAATACAAAAAGCAGAAAAACGGTACTGTATCAGAAACGTACAGCTGTATATGGTATAGGGAAAATTTAAATCTCCGTATATATTTCTGGAGTCACACACAGACGCTCACTCAGTATGGATTTGAACGTAATACAAAAAGCAGAAAAACGGTACTGTATCAAAGGCGTAAAGCTGTATACGGTGTAGGGAAAATTTAAATCTCCGTATATATTTCCGGAGTCACACACAGATAGGTGTGGGGAAAAATGAACGCTCGGTAACTGTGCAGAAAAAAAGAATAAAAGTATTAGTGCTGTGTAAAAAGCAGTCTGCACAGCAGTGTACACACAGCAATACAGCTATCAGGCAGCCTAATAACCAGCGCTGCTGCACACAAGAAAATCCTCCCCTGTCACTGCACACTAACTGTACAGCACAATTGCTATCAGCACAAGCACATAAGAAGTTCTCTTTCCAGCCCTAACTCTCTCCCTATTAATAAACAGCGTCAGCAATCTCTCCCCACTGTTAGGCTAAGTGCACACGTTCAGGATTATTTGCGTTTTTTTCGAGTTTTTTCGCGGGAAAAAACGCGTCAAAAATGCATGAATTAAGCATCCTATCATTTAGAATGAATTCTGCAACTTTTGTGCACATGGTGCGTTTTTTTCCGCAAAAAAAACGCATTGCGGAAAATCTAGCAACATGTTCATTAATTTCGCGGAATTCTAGCGTTTTTCCCGCTATATTATTGATCTAGAAAGCTCAGGGAAAAATCGCGGTAAAAACGCGTCAAATCCGCTCAAAAAACGCACCAAAGACGTGGAAAATCCGCGCAAAAAACGCGCATTTTTACCGCAAAAAAAGTCCGTTTTTGCTCAGGAATATTCTGCAAACATTCCTGAACGTGTGCACTTAGCCTTAAGATCAGCAGAAGTAAAATGAAGGTCGGCGGTCAGGGCTTTTATAGACACTCAGACGCCCCCCAAAGCAAGCCAATCATTGCAATTCCCTTCTCTAAGATGGTGGTGGACGTTGCACATGTCATCTTTTTGCCCACAGTGTATGTCCTTGCTCATTGGCTGAAAAAAGGCGCCTGAAAGTATTCTGGGAAAACCGACTTTGGAGCTCGTTTTGCCGACCGCATGGCCGACTTCACGCTATGGTCGTGTGCAAAATATAAATTTCTAGCTCCTTGTCTATCATAAGATAATCACAAGGGAAGATTTTCCTAATACCAAACATTACAGCCATGCTATCATGTGATAATACTGGGTTCAATGGCTTCTCATTGATAATATGGATTAACTTTACAGTTTGCTTCTTGAAGTTCAATAGATGTGGGGGGAAATGTCCACATTCTCAGCAATGATCTGCATATATTGACAAGTTAGCATGCCAAGTGGACTCACTAAAATTAAAGTTGTCAGGGCATACTTCTCTATCATTATGTATCTGTTGGCATTTCGGAAGCATTTGGTTACCATTTGTTATATCAGCGGGTGTTGTGTTAACGAGACACACCTGCGACTTATGTATATGATCTATGCAAGATTAAACCCAGACCTTTTACTATAATGATTTATAAAGTGGGAGTAATCGTATTGAAGGGGCCACAATGGGCTCTGTCTTACCACGCTTTTTTGAGTGAAAACACAAATGCACAGATAACATATTGAATTATTCCAAGCATAAAAGCAGCTCTTTTCCTCATACTTCTATTTTTAGACATGTAAAGCAAACTTGATTGCAAACATCTGTTGTTTCTCTGTTGAGAAGAATAGCTAAGGAAAAACAGATTGTTGGAAACCTTAAAAATATGAAGAAAAAAAAAACAAGTTTAGAAATGTAATTTTTACCACCCTTAAAGTACCGATATGTATGACAGATTCTAGTTATTAGTGTTTCTGTACAGATGCAGTCCTCGCTATCACCTACATGCAGCTCTATGTTCAATGGACAGTGTGAATAGGAAGCTGAACCATTATTGGTCATCCTCTGCTTACAACCTGGATAAGGAGCCTCAAGAGGGGAGGAACTACTGACTCCAGGGATGAAGTATTAATCCTGAACTGCACTGGAACTCCAGGAATTAAAAAACTACCACTCTCTGCCTCCAAGGATACTAACTATTAACCTAAGACCATCAAGGATTTTTACATTAACCTTTTATCTACTCCCAAACCACCAGGGATTTTGACATCATTTATGCTTTCTCTACTCAATACCATGAGAGATACTAGCCATTTTCAGTTTTAGACCATGATGGATACTGATATTAAGCCATTCTCCAAAGTAGACCACCAAGGATGCAAATTTTAAGCCCTTCATTGATTTAGACAACAAGCAATAGTGTTATAAACTCTTCACTGACCCTGACAGTATAATTAAACCTTTCTTTCCTCATGGTCTGCATGGTGGCTGATAACACCTTCATTGACTCAGATCACTATGGATGCAGTGTTAGCACCACGCTGGATCCCTGCTCTGACAGGCAGGGTCGCCGGAGTGTCACTTCACTCACCGGCGCTGAGGTTGGTTCTTCCCGTCCCCATGCTCTGCATGCTTCCAGCAGAGCTTCCAGCTAGGCCTCCAGTCTATTCTTAGAGCACGTGTGTGCGAGCTCCCATCCTCTTAAAGGGCCTGCGTGTGCACTTGCTATTTCCTCCCCAGCCAATGGCTGTGGGTCATTATGTGTATATATTGCTTCCTCCCCACTGGGGAGGTGCCTGAGCAACCTTCCTGTTAAGCAGTCTAAGTTGTGTAAGGTTGCGCACCAGTTCTTGCTGCACTCTGGTGCAGATCCTACCTGCTACACTTTGGGGCAGATCCTGCCTCCTGAATTCTGGTGCAGATCCTGCCTGCTGCACTCTGGTGCAGATTTTACCTGCTGCACTCTGGTGCAAATCTTGCCCGCTGCACTCTCGTGCCGATCCTGCCTGCTGCACTCTGATACAAACACTGCCTGCTGTACTCTGATACAAACTCTGCCTGCTGCACCATCCAGTCTGTCCAACTGGGTCCAGCTGCTGTGTGTCCATTGGTCTGTCCTGGAGTGGCATCTGGCATTCATTGGGAGCCAAGTCTAACCTCACCATCAGAGGCTCTAGTGAACAGTCCGGTGCTTGCTTAGTCATGCCCCTCCAGGCTCTCCGCGGTCCGTGGCACAGTGGTTCCACAAACCACATCCGTGACAGTTTGCTCAGGCCATGGACCCCGCTGGACCCTGCCTGTTTGGACCATGTACCAAGAGCTCTGCAGACAGAAAGATGCGCAGGAGGAGCTGTCCATTCAGTTGCAGTCTCTGACTTCCAAGTTGTAGGCTTTAAACATCTTTCCAGAGTTCCCGCATGTTGAAGCAGCCGTGTCTTTTCTGGAGACTTCTCAGACTGTTTAGTTTGAAGTCTGGGCCTCCGACTCGCTGCTCCACCATGCTTTGATGGCAATCCGAAGCTCTGTCATGGGTTCATCAATCAGTGCCGGCTATATTTTGAACTTATTCCTCACCACTTCCAGTTGGACCGAGCAAAGGTGGCATTCCTTATGTCGTACCTTGGAGGTGAGGCCCTTGCGTCGTTGAATCCATTATGGGAGAGAGCGGACCCAATCATCTCTAATTTGCCTGCATTCTTGGAGGCTTTTCTAAAAACATTTGATAAACCCGGGCGAACCACCTGTTCAGCTTCTGCTCTTATCCATTTACGTCAGTCCAATTCATCTGTCAGACAATATGCTGTATGTTTCCGCAATCTTGCTCCCCAACTCGGACGGACTAACGAGGCTTTGGTGGCGACATTTTGGGAGGGGCTTTCCAGAGATATTAAGGATGAGCTAGCTGGTCGAGACCTATCTACTGCCTTTGACGACCTGATCTCCCTCGCCATCTGTATAGACCTTCGTTTCCGAGAGCATGCACGTGTAGTGGCACGTGAAAGAGGACCGCGGCGCCTGGCTCCTTCTTTTCATAGGCCGCTTGTTCCTTCGCCCTCCCCTGTCGAGGTCTCACCTGAACCCATGCAGGTCGACCGCTTTGCCCTTGCCAGTCAGCGACAGAGGGATTGCCACGCTATAGGCCAGTGCCTGTATTGTGGAGACATGGGTTACTTCATTCGAGCCTGTCTGGTGAAGCCGGAGAAACTCGAGCAACTAGGGGTGGTAGGAGAGGCCTCCCTAGATGGAAAAGACATCTCTCTACCCCTGACCCTTATTGTGGCCGTGACAACTGGTGAATCCCAGTTTATTGAGTCAGTGTATTTGGATTCCAGGGCAACAGGAAATTTTATGCTCCAGGCTGTCGTGGATAGGTTCCAAATCTCAGTTCATCCACTCCAAAACCCTATGGCAATAATATCTGTCTATGGGAGAATTTTTCGGGAGATGGTTCGTCTGGCTACTGAGCCGCTTGAAGTCCGTATTGGAATGCTTCATACTGAGAAGAAAGTCTTCTATGTTCTTTCCCACATGTCTCACGCCTTTCTCTTAGACCTACCATAGCTAGGACAGCACAAACCTGTGTTGGACTGGAGAACTGGAGAGGTGCTCCGCTGGGGACATTCCTGTCATGAGAAGTGTCTGGCTTCAGTACGACCAGCTAAGGCCTCGTCTTCTCCTGCATTGCTGCCCAGTTTGCCGTCGGCCTATTGGTCCATTGCCAATGTATTTGACAAAAAGGAAGCATAGACTTTTGCGTATGACTACCCTATCTACTTGATTCCCGGATCTACACCCCCTAGAGGCTGAATTTACCCTCTGTCCCCAACTGAGACTCAAGCTATGTCAGACTACATTCAGGAGAATTTGGCCAGGGGGTTCATTCAGAAGTCCTCCTCTCCTGCTGGGGCAGGGTTTTTCTTCGTTAAAAAGAAAGACAGATCACTCTGACCCTGTATAGACTATTGTGGTCTCAACCAGATCACGGTGAAAAATAAATATCCCACTGATTCCTGAGTTGTTTGACAGATTAAGAGGTGCCACGATCTTCACCAAATTAGATTTAAGAGGCGCCTACAATCTAATCCACATTCGCCGGGAAGACGAATGGAAGACGGCTTTCAACACCAGGGACGGACATTATGAATACCGAGTGATGCCCTTCGGTCTCAGTAATGCACCGGAAGTTTTCCAAGAGTTCATCAATGGTATCTTCCGGGACCTGCTTTATTCCGGCACTGTTGTGTATCTGGACAATATTTTGGTATTTTCTCCAGATCTGGGCTCCCACAGATGAGCAGTTCGGCAAGTTCTTCAACATGTTAGGGAGAATCGACTCTACACCAAGTATGAGAAATGCATTTTTGAACAGTCTGCCCTTCCCTTCTTGGGTTACATTATCTCAGATACCAGAGTCAGGATGGATCCTGAGAAAGTCTCTTCCATCCTTAAATGGCCGCTGCCCGTTGGAGTCAAAGCAATACAGAGATTCCTTCGCTTTGCTAATTATTATCGACAATTCATTCCTCACTCCTCCACTCTGATTACTCCCATCTCTGCTATGACCCAAAAAGGAGTCGATCCAAGTAACTAATCCTCTAAGGCTGAGGAAGTCTTTTGCTCTCTTAAACGGTCCATCTCCTCCGCTCCCGTTCTGCATCGTCCAGATTTGAACAAATAGTTTTTCCTAGAGGTGGACGCATCCTCGTTGGGGGCTGAAGCTGTGCTCACTCAGAAATCTTCCTCGGGTCACCGCGTGTCCTGTGGTTTCTTCTCTAAGTCCTTCTTTGCTCAATAATGTAATTACCCCATTGGTGACATAGAGTTTTCGCCATTATGATGGCTTTGGAGGAGTGGCGATACCTGCTGGAAGGCGCAATCTATCTATTGATTATCTACATAAGAACCTGGGGTACCTCCAGTCCGCCCAGAGACTTAATCCACACCAAGCCAGGTGGTCTTTGTTTTTTGCCCGCTTTAACTTTTTATTACATTCCAGGTCTGGTGACAAGAATGTCAGAGATATTGCCCTCTCTCGCTTATTTCTGTCTGGGGACCAAGAGGACGACCCTCAATTTATCATCGAACCGTCCAAGATGGTTACTGTCGGTACAGTCAGCCTGTCACGAATTCTCCAAGGAAAAACCCTTTTGGCTAAATCCGAGAAGGATCGAGTTTTGACTTGGGACCACTCGTCCAAAGTGGCTGGTCATGCAGGACAAAGGAAGACTATACAAATAATTTCTTGCCACTACTGGTGGCCATCCATAAGGAGAGAGATCTATGCTTACGTGGCTGCCTGTCCGATTTGTGCCCGCAATGAAGTCCCCAGATGACTTCCTACCGGTTCTCTCCTGCTATTACCCGTGCCATCTGGTCCATGGCTGCACATTGCAATGGACTTCATTACAGATTTGCCAGTATCCGAGGGTTGCATCTGGGTAGTCATGGATCGCTTCTTCAAAATGGCATAATTTACCTTGTTGTCTGCTCTTCCGTCTGCTCCTGAACACACTGACAGCTTCATCAAACATATTTTCCGCCTGCACAGATTTCCTCATCACATTGTGTCTGATCGAGGTTCGCAGTTCTCTTCCAGATTCTTGCGAGCTCTCTGTAAACATCTGGATATCGTCTTGGATTTCTCCTCAGCCTATCACCCTCAATCCAATGGGCAAGTGGAGCATGTCAACCAGGTCCTGAGCAACTACCTGTGACACTTCATTAATGCTCACCACAATGATTGGGTGAAATTACTTCCATGGGCTGAGTTCTCATACAACAATCACGTTGGTGAAGCTTTTGGAGGGTCTCCTTTCTACATTGTGTTCGGTTGGCAACCCAAGGTTCCCCTCCCAGTGACTGTTCTTTCTGATGTCCCTGTGGCAGATGTCCTCTCCAAGGATTTTGTAAAGTTGTGGGAGGACACCAAAACCACTTTAGAAGCATCTTCAGCCCGTATGACGAGACATGCAGACAAAAGGTGCCTGGATCCTCCGTTTCTTCCGCCCCGGCGACAAGGTATGGCTCTCATCCAGGTACGTCCATCTGTAGGTTCCCTTTTACAAGTTGGGTCCTCTTTTTAATCGGGCCTTTTGAAGTGCTAAAGTAGATCAACGAGGTCTCCTATAAACTGAAGTTGCCTCCTTCATTACGGATTCCGAATTCTTTCCATGTGTCTCTGCTGAAGCCGGTCATCCTGAGCCCCATTTTCAAGGATCCTAGTACCACGCCCATGCCAACTGCCTTGGATGATGTTTTTGAGGTGGAGAACATCTCGGCCATGAAGAAGGTGAGAGGCAAGACCTTCTTCCTTGTCGACTGGAAGGGATTTGGTCCCAAACAGAGATTCTGGGAGCCTAAGGAGAACATTCCGATTCTTTTCCGGAACTTCCTTGATGGCCTGAAGAGGAGGGGCATAAAGGGGGGTACTGCTAGCACCATGCCGGATCCCTGCTCTGACAGGCAGAGTCTCCAGGCGTGTCACTTCAATCACCGGTGCTGAGGTTGGTTCTTCCCTTCCCCATGCTCTGCATGTTTCCAGCGGGGCTTCCAGCCGGCCTCCAGCAATGTCCTTAGAGCATGCTCGCGCTCCTGCCTTCTTAAAGGGCCAGTGCATGCTCTTACTATTTCCTCCCCAGCCAATGGCTGTGGTGAATTATGTATATATTGCTTCCTCCCCACTGGGGAGGTGCCTTAGTAACCTTCCTTTCAAGCAGTCTAAGTTGTTTAAGGTTGCGTACCAGTCCTTTTTGCCCTCTGGTGCAGATCCTGCCCACTGCACTCTGGTGCAGATACTGCCTACTGCACTCTGGTGCAGATCCTGCCTGCTGCCCTCTGATACGAACTCTGCCTGCTGCACTCTGATACGAACTCTGCGAGCTGCACTCTGATAGAAACTCTGCCTGCTGCACCATCCAGTCTGTCCTATTGGATTCAGCTGCTGCGCATCCTTTGGTTTGTCCAGGAATAGCACCTGGTGTTCATCGGAAGCCAAGTCTAATCTCTCCATCAGAGGCTCTAGTGAACAGTCCGGTGCTTGCTTAGTCACGCCTCTTCAGGCTCTCCGTGGTCCGTGGCACAGTGGTTCCACAAACTATGTCTGTGATATGCAGACATTAATCCCTTCTTTGCCCTAGACCCTAGGCATGTTACAACAAATTCATGAACGACAAAAGCTAAATATAAGGTCATATTACAATATTTTTGATGCATTCCCTACCTGGCCAGCTCCTTAGCTACAAAGGCTAAGTGGGAACAATGGTGACTTCCTGATTTTGCATTAAATCTTCTTGTAATGATTGAATAACACTTTGAACCAGAACGCAAGAGTACTGAAAATGACTGTTCTGTTAACCCTCTGAGAAGATTGTCTCTTTTGTCTGTGTACTTTCCGCTCCCTACTTGGACTTGTGTGGGCCTTGATACAAGGGATTACGAATCAGGTTTTTGCTACCACATCAGAGAGAAGAAAGTTACCAATCAGTGGGTTATACGGAACTCATGAATATGGAAGACTACATGGCAACAGGTTCACTAGTCCTCTAATGATAATCTACTGATATTACAGTGATTTTATAAAAATATAGCAAGCAGACCAGTAAGCGAAAGCATTGGAATAAGGGTCTCTATCCCTACATCATGCTGCTCTCAGATTAGGTAGCAATACCTGGTGACAAACTCCCTTTAATAAAGTGACATTTGTAATGACTTGCATTAGACTTGTGGGGAGAACGGATTCATTGCAGTGGTGGAAACCTAATTTTCTAAGCTGCCACTATGCTGATATTCATTAGCATTGAAACAGCAAGGATATGTCCATGATCCCAAGACACGACTTCGGCTGAAGTTCCTTTTAAAAACCCTATGTTTGCCCCTGCCCTCTTTCCAACTTTGTGGTTATAGTTATTCTTATGACTTTATTGAAGATTTAAGCTTTACTTGCATTTTTAAATAATATGTTATGTGACTTATTAAATTACATAAACAATCTTGTGCAATCTCTTTTGCTTCTAGTAGTAAAGTTGGTTTGTACTTTAATATGTTAAACACGAAGACAGTTCAATGGTTATTGAATCATACTATTCTTTGTGAAATGGTGAATGAATATTTGTGCAGTTTTAGAAATGGTTCTTCATGGCTAATGCTGACGCTAAATTCTGTTAAGACAATTTTACCATTTTACCTTATTACTAGGATTCCTCTTATTAAAGAGAAACATTTCTTTAACCACTTTTTTACAGCTTGCTGCTTTCAAAGTCATAAAGCCCTAATTTACCCTAAATAAGGCAGCAGCAAAGCACAGGTTCAACAAATGTAGCAATGTCTTGAGAAAGTGAGTGAGCTTGAACATTTTATTTCATCCCATGGAAAAATAAAGTTCAATCTCTTACTGAAATATTTCATGCCTACATTTTAATACTGCATATTAGATTCACTTTATTACCCACAGGGATGTCATTTATATTGACATTTCATAGTTAAATTGAGCCTATCCACAAGGATACACATTAACTGTCTGGCAAAACGCCACTAATCTAGCATTTCAACTGGTGTGGAATATCACATTAGTTTGATTATAAAATGGAATAGTTTTTTTTCTACAATTTAGTGTATTTCTCTGTTCAGTTGTAAGCAAATACAAATGCAAATTCATTTGGGATATTTCGCTTATAAAACTTATTTGATTTGAAAACAAATCCATTTCTTTGTTCAGTTAAGCAGCTTAAAATCATTCGTTGGGAATGAGTCAGCATTAGAGATGATTAAATTGATAGCTGCAAATCGACTTTAAGTTAAATTTCCTGAAATTTGCAGATTCCAACAATTTTGAACAATTTACATTGATTTGTGCAGATCGAAAAAAATACCCAATGTCACTTCACTAGTGATGGACAATCTCGAACAGTAAAGTAACACCTACTGTTCAGGCACGGACCCGGAACACGGACTTTTCCAGGAAGTCTTTGTTAGTGTTCGGGGTTGGCAACCCAAACATCGGGTGTTTCCAACTCTGTCATCTGCATGACAACATGAGAAGCAACGGCGACTCTGAATGACCGTAAGCTTATTAGCATCAATCAGAGCACCTGCAGCTGTGACCAGCATTAAAAAGTTTACTTCCGGTCACAGAGGCGTCGGGCTGACGTGAGTACTTCTCACAACAACCAATGCCTGCTGCCGCTAATAACAGCAAGAGCAGGTGCCGCTGATAGGAGTATTCATCAGCCAGTGCTTGCTCTATACATAATTACATTTTTTTTAAATGACTTGGGGTCTGTTCTATTTTAGATAACAAACATGGCAAAACTGACAGCTGGGGGCTTCAACCCTCAGCTGCCAGCTTTATCATGGCTGGTTATCAAGAATAGAGGGGCCCCCATGCCATTCTTTTAAATTATTTAAATAAATAATTAGAAAAAAAGCATGGCGTCAACCCATTTTTTGACAACCAGCTAACCTAAAGCAGGCAGCTGGGAGCTGGTTGTTTGGCTGGTAAGGGGCCATTTATATTGCCCCCTGCCTCTTTCCACTTGCCCTGTGGTGGTGGCAAATGAGGTTAATATTTGTGTGGTTGATGTTACCTTTGTAATATCAGGTGACATCAATCGCACAGGTTAGTAATGAAGAAGTGTCTATAAGACGTCTATTAATTACTAACCTCACAGTCGTATTATAAATAAAAAACTCCCAGAATTTTTTTAAATAAAAATCCACGCTTAATTTCAAATAAAGGATTTTATTCTTGCTGTGTCCTTAATTCAAAACTAAAACTTACTATATGGTTAGTAATGGGGGTGTCTTATAGACGCCTCTCCATTACTAACTCCTGGGCTTGATGTCACCTGAAAATACAAAGATGACATCAACCTCAACAATTTTACCCCACTTGCCACCACCATAGGGCAAGTGTGAAGAGAGAGGCTAAGCACCAGATTTGGCGCATTTTATGGATGCACTGTTGTGAATGTGTTGGAGACAACTTTGGAGCTGGGGCTCCCTCTGGTGGTTGCTGAGGGTATTGAACCTATGTTGAACAGCAAAAGTCCACCACCTGCAATGGATGAATGGTTATCAGGTGGGACGGACTGGCCTGATATAAGTAAGCTGACCTCCCATGATCCTCGCTGGTGATCAATTGTTACTTCCTGGTCTAGGTTGGAAATCAGCTGGATTTTCTGCTGTCTCCTGCTATCATTCAGATAAGTTACTGTTAAGGGCCTGCGAAACGCACCTAATAGATATTAAGGAGAGGTGCGTTCGCAGCCTGGGGTCCACCGTGCAGGCAGAGCCTGCTGCTAGTAAGATGGTGTGAGTAGTGAACTCTGTTATCCCGCAGAGTCGCTAAAATAAACTCTGTAGCGCGGTGTGGCAGTTAGAGCGAACTCTGTTAATCCACAGAGCCGCTAGTGGGAATGCCACAGCACAATATGGCGATAAGTGCGAACTCACTTAGCTTCAGTGAGCCGCAAAGTAAAACACTAGGGCGCTGACTAGCGTTTTAAAGCGAACTCTGTTGCGTCACAAAGTCGCTGAGTAACCCTACTGGGTACAGGTACACGGTTAACTGCTGTGCGGATAGCAGTCCGTGATCATGCAGTCAGAACACAAGCAATAATCTCCTCACCGGAGTAGCCGGTATTCTAATGGCGTTTTCAGCCGAGCCCTGAACACGTGCATACAATCTCCTCATCGGAGGTGCCGGCATTCTAGGGGCTTATTTCAGCCAGACCTAACCACATGCATACATGACCACACTGCCGCAAGCACGTAACGGATTTGATACTAGCGCATGGTGGCCCAGCCATGCCACCCTTTTATAGTAGCAACTGCAGGACCTACCAGAAAAGGACCAATGCGAAACCATTCCAGACCACATGTAGTTTCAGGCCCTTCCTGGCGGACCAATGGGAGTCGCTGCTGTAACCGAGCATGTGACCCCTGATCTCCAATGGGAGATCTTGCCCTGGGCATGCTCAGATGGAGAAAGCAGGGACTTAGTTCCCGAACTGCCTGCTCCAGCACTGGTTATAATAGAGGAACCAGTAAAGACCACAACAAGCCTCTGCACAGTGTTAAACTGGGCGAGATGCTGGGACCGACGTCTTTGCTGAGCAGGCTCCACTGCGGCCGGAGATGAATGGGGGACCGCAGCGGGACTGGTTCGAGACTCCCCTTGTGCAGCAGCAGGAACTCGAACCGAAACAGTTACTTTTTTTTTTCTGTGGTTTGATTTTCCTTGTTTTTTTGCTGCCTTGATTTTGAGTTCAGCCGAGTCCCCTTTGGGGGTTTGTGCTGGTCCCTGTTCTCTTTTTGTATTTGTTCTTTTGCTCTGTTCCTGTGATTTTTTACTGCTGCATAGCTGTGTGTTCACACCAGAGTTCTGATATAGGTGGTCGAGACCGTGTGGTCTCAGCATTTTTGGAATCAGAAGTGTTGGAGTTTTTCCTAGGGTTTTGTTGGGTTGCAGACTGTATTCTCTCCTGTACTATCCTATCTAGACAGTTTGGGCCCCAGCGTTTGCTCAATCTATTTTCTGTCTGTATTCGTGTTTTCATCTCTGTCTAACCGCCATTATATGTTTGGGGGCTTCCTATTTCTTTGGGGCTCTACTCCGGGGCATTTAGCTTTCCTCTTTCCATGTTCAGGGGTAGCTGCCTTTGTGTTTTTTTGCTCCTGTCCTCCTCAGCTATCAAAACATAACAATGCACCATTTCTGGGGCAGCTGAGGGCTTATGTTGGTAGCCTGGGGATGCAATAACTCTAACCCCTTCCCTGAATACTAATATCAACCCACAGCTGTCTCTTTAGCCTTTGCTGGTTTTAATTTATAGAGTGACCCTACGTCATTTTTTTTTCTGGGGTCCCCCGTGAACTCACCAGGTAATTTAAGGTAAGGTTATTAATAGCCTTGGAACCTTATGGGATTTTGCCACTTTTCCCAGACTATTAACATGAGCCCCCAGCCATAGGCTTTCCCTCTGCTTGTTATGAAAATTGCCCATGCTGCTATTTCATTTAATTCTATATTTTACACAGGAGGGACACAGCGAGTGCTAAAAACAACTCTCATCATTGTGGCTTACATTCAGCAGCCAGCCGGCACATGGGAACAATGCAAACTGTACCGCTTGTTCCCAGTTGCCGTAAAATGTCACACGTATACACGAGCAGCACATGGACCACACATGAATGTGAAACATGGACACACAGACATGGACAGCAAACAGACACACTGATGAAGTCCAATAAAGAGAGCAGGAAACTGGCACTAGGGAATCAGTTGCAGTAATTCTTCTTTATTCAGGTAAAACAACATATGGGTACAGGGGTGAGGGTGCAGTCAAGAATGACGGCCACTTTGCATCGATCAGACGCTTCAACGGGGCCAAGAAAGGACCCATTCTTTGACCTGTTTTGCATTAGGCCAAAGTGAAAAGGAAGATGTCCGTGAATCATTGCAACTGATCACCAAATGCAACTGTTTCCTGCTTTTCTTGATTGGACTTTACACAACACTGTTTCATTCCCATTGAAGCATCGGTGTCCAAAAAGCTTTCATAAACTGCTGGTTCTGCTGTGAGGTGTACAAAGTATTTACCATGTTGTTTGGTGCTGGTTTACTCTATTTCTACGACACACAGAAGTCACATGGATACATACAAATGGATGGCACACAGACAAAGACCATGGATCTCATCAGTACTGGTTTTTGCTGTACAGGAATCACCAGGAGACCTAAGGTTGCATAGTACTGTTTGGGCACACAGGCTCGGGAGGGAAGGAGCGCAACTTGACTTTGGTTGCACAATTTTTTCTAGAATATTTTAAGCCCCTAATATGCATAAACAGCAGTGAAAACATCCATCAAGTGACCCCTTATTGGAATTTGATCCCCTCTGGGATTATGTGTGGTGATGATTTTTACACTATGTGCTTTTTCCAGAAACAAACATGCTGTCGAAGTTGGAAAGTGAAAATTGCAAATAAAGCTGTGACAAAAATTAAGAGACCACCACATCAAAACCCTGTCATGGGCAGCCCAAACTCCAGACCTGAACTCCATTGAAAACCTCTGGAATGTAATCAAGAGGATGATGGAGAGTCACAAGCCATCAAACAAAGAAGAACTGCTTAAATTTTTGTGCCAGAAGCAGTGTGAAAAATTGGTGGCAAGCATGCCAAGGCACATGAAAGCTGTTTTTAAAAATCATGGTTATTCCACAAAATATTGATTTCAGAACTCTTCCTGAGTTAAAACATTAGTACTGTTGTTTCTAAATTATTATAAACTTGTTTTCTTTGCATTATTTGAGGTTTGAAAGAACTGTTTTTTTTAATTTTGACCATTTCTCTTTGTCAGAAAAAAATACAAAATTTATTGTTTGGAAAATTTGGTGACATGTTATCAGAAGTTTATAGACTAAAAGAACAATTTACATTTTACTCAAAAATATACATATAAAGAGAAAAATCAGACAAACTGAACATTTGAAAGTGCCTCTTAATTTTTGCCAGAGCTGAATGTCATTGTAGTACCCAGTACATCGTAGTGCCCAATACATTGTGACACGCTTGTGCTTCTTGAGCCACACACTCGTAAATTAAGTGGGCTCTTCTCATTATGTTAATGTTAAATATGGATTTTGCTGAATTTATTTTGGTGGGAGCCATGTCTCTTTTCCAAAGTCTTTGTACTACCAGGTACTTGGACACCCCAAATATTTCTGTTAACAAGTGAGGAAACCGAGTGATGACTTATTTTTTGTGTGTTGAATTGAACCTTTTATTGGTTGCATTTAGGGGTAGAAAACATTTTGGATCAGTTCACATTTATCCCGTGCTTTACGCTGAGCACTTACATCAAGGTTTCTATCAAAATACCTGAAACAAGTGATTCAAATGAAACCTTCGATAGTTCCATTCACTAATGAGGCAAGCAGAGTTACGCAATACTCCACTTGTCCTCTGTTTAGCAGTGTCTGGGTTTTCAGAGGTGCACAAAACTATAGCCGACCATGCTTTTGTGCACTCCTAAAAGATGCCTAAAAAAGATGGACACTGTCAGATAATAGGCTGGAAGGCATCCAAAATGTCTCCATCTGCCTCATTATATGGAAATTTCCATCAGGGGTTCTGTCTAAATCATGTATTTCAGAGATTTACACAGAAATCATGGTGTAAGCGCTCCACACAGAGCGCAGGATAAATGCGAGTCGTACCTTACTGCAATCTTTGGAAGCTAAAATAAACAAATCAACAGCAGGTCAAGAATTGGTTTTAAATAATTTTTTCTTTATTACCTGGATGTAGAAAGTGTGGCTGCCCCATAGATGGTTACTGCACACTGGCTTCCCTCACCCCATCACACATTTCACAGATGCATGCCCCCAGGAAGAAGCATCTGAGAAATTCGCATCAGGTTGAGGGAAGGCAACATGCGGTCACCATCTTTGGGGCAGCCACAGTTTTTACATCAAGATAATATGTACCTGTCTGAATTGTTTCATTGTTGGCTATTTCTTTGTTATTATGTTATTATGCATGATCCGTTTAATTAGTTTCATGCCTATGTAAACCATGGACAAGCTTAAAAAGAAACAGCAAGGGTGGGAACATACAAACCTTGCAATTATGTGTACCTGATCTATTTTCAAACGGGCACTTTTAGAGTTGAGCGAAAAAGGTTGGTCAGATTCATAAGTCGCCATAGCGTGAAATCGGCCATGCGTTCGGCAAAACGAGTGCCAAGGTCGGTTTTCCCATAATGCTTGCAGGCACCTTTTTTCATCCAATGAGCAAGGACATACACTGTGGGCAACGAGATGACATGGGCAGCGTCCACCACCGTCTTAGAGAAGGGCATTGCAGTGATTGGCTTGCTTTTGGAGGCATCATAGTGTCTATAAAAGCCCTGACCGCCGACCGCCATTTTACTTCTGCCGATCTTAACAGTAGGGAGAGGTTGCTGACGCTGTTTATCAGTAGGGAGAGAGTTAGGGCTGGAAAGAGAACTTCTTATGTGCTTGTGCTGATAGCAATTGTGCTGTACAGTTAGTGTGCAGTGACAGGGGAGGATACCAGCTGGTATCACGGACAAATACATGCTGACTATCTGTGTGTGACTCCGGAAATATATACGGAGATTTCAGTTTTCCCCTTCAACGTATACAGCTGGTATCTTCTGATACAGTACAGTTTTTCTGCCTTTTGTATTACGGTCAAATTCATACTGAGAGAGCGTCTGTGTGTGACTCCTGAAATATATACGGAGATTTCAATTTCCCCCTTCACCGTATACAGCTAGTATCTTCTGATACAGTACCTTTTTTCTGCCTTTTCTATTACGGTCAAATCCATACTGAGTGAGCGTCTGTGTGTGACTCCGGAAATATATACGGAGATTTATATTTTAACCTACACTGTATACAGCTGTACGCTTCTGATACAGTACCTTTTTTCTGCCTTTTGTATTATGGTCAAATCCATACTGAGAGAGCATCTATGTGTGACTCTGGAAATATATATGGAGATTTATATTTTCCCCTACACTATATACAGCTGTACGCTTCTGATACAGTACCTTTTTTCTGCCTTTTGTATTACGGTCAAATCCATACTGAGAGAGCATCTGTGTGTGACTCTGGAAATATATATGGAGATTTAAATGATCTCCTACACCGAATACAGCTGTACGCTTCTGATACAGTACCATATATCTGCTGGTACTTTTGGTACATTTTCCCAAACATGAGGAAGTATGGTGAAAGAGGCCGCGGACGGGGTTAGCCAGCTGGTACTGATGGTGGTGATGATGCATCTGCTGATAGTGCCAAAAGCACAATAGCAACTAAGGCAGGAGGTGTTGAGCCTACATCATCATCTGGCTCCAGAAGGCCTGGAAGGCTCCCTTTACTGTCAGTAGGTAAACCGCTTTTAAAGCCAGAGCATCATGAACAGGATTTGGCTTACATTGCCGAAACAGCCTCCAGCTCTATCGCCTCCTCTTCTGAAGTTTCAAAAAATGCAAGCACTGAGTCATCAGTGCAGGCTCCTTGTCAGGAACAACACCTTTCCTTGTGTCCTTCACCCCAACCAAAAGTGAAGGATACGGCAGGCCACACTTCAGATTACTCCCTGAAGCTCTTTTCTCATACCATGCCTGTGTTATCAAGTCAAATCCTGAATTCCCCAGTCCAAGATGAATATGACATGGAGTGCACTGATGCCCAGCCACTTCTATATGATTCTGCTGGTACATTCATTCAGAGCACTGCATTGCCCTCGCAGTCTACTGAGCCAGATTCTGACCCTGATGAAATTTCGGTGCCCCTTCCCGCAAACTATACCACCTTACACGGTGTCACAGAGGAAGTTGCAGATGAAATTGAAGAGAAGGTAACGGATGACACAATTGTTACCCCGGATTGGCATCCATTGGGGGAAGAGGGTGCCACTGGCAATAGCTCAGAAGAGGAAGAGGATCTGCAGCAGGCATCGACATCGCAGCTGCGGTTATCTGGCAGGCCCGTAGCAGTCCAAAAACGTGTTAAAAAAAAAAGAGTTGCAGGACAGCTGGGTCAGACGGACAAATTAGCACAGCGTGCAAGCCCTGAAAATTTATCCCATAGTAGGAAGAGTGCAGTGTGGCAGTTTTTTGACCAAAGTCCTATTGATGAGGCAAAGGTTATCTGTAAGAAGTGCAAAAGGACCTTTAGCCGAGGGAAAAATCTCCGAAATTTGCACTTGTAAGCGTGGACGGACTACAAAACCTCAGGTAGCACACGTGCACCTGCTCAGACTGAAGGTAGCCAGCAACGCTACATCGCTTCCCCCACTGTAAGCCCACCGGTTAGCACACCACCAGCAAGAAATGTTGAGGTGTCGTCGCAAGGCCAAAGCAGTCAGGGAATCACAATGTTTTTCCAACGAAAGACTGAATCTTAGGCCATCATCACCACCACCACCATCACCAACCCCCTCTCAGTCCACCTAGTCCACCGCTAGATCACCCATATGCAGCTCTCAAGTCCAGCTCACCCTAGCAGACACTCTGAGTAGAACAAGAAAGTACTCATCCTCTCATCCACGTACACAGGCTTTGAATGCCTACATTGCCAAACTGATCTCATTAGAGATGATGCCCTTCCGTTTGGTTGAAAGCGCAGCGTTCCAAGAGCTCATGGCGTACACTGTCCCATGCTATGACCTACCCAGTCGGCACATCTTTTCTAGAAAAGCCATCCCTGCACTCCACCTGCATGTGAAAAACCGCATTGTCCATGCACTTAAACAATCAGTGAGTGGAAAGGTGCACCTCACAATGATGCATGGGCCAGTAGGCTTGGCCAGGGCCGTTACGTGTCCATCACTGCGCACTGGGTTAATGTGGTAGATGCAGGGTCCACAGGGGACAGCGGCGGTGGGACAGTGCTGCCTAGCCCACGGTATAGGCAACAGTTGGCTGTAGGCGTTTGACACTCTTCGTCCTCATCCTCCTCCAGAAGCCAAACCTCGTCAACAGAGCACAGTCGCACGATCACTCCATCCACAGCTGCCAGTGTTTCACACGAGGTGTCCCACTATCGAACAGCTAGTGGTAAGCATCAGCAGGCTGTTTTAAAGATGATGTCTTTGGGCGACAACAGACACACCGCGGAGGTACTGGCCGACTACTTGCAGTGAGAAACTGAGTCATGGCTGGGCAGTCTACATCTTGAGCTAGGCATGGTAGTCAGTGATAACGGCCGTAATTTTGTGGCGGCCATAGCCCTGGCAAAAACTCAGACACATACCTTACCTGGCTCACACCTTGAACCTGGTGGTGCAGTGCTTCATAAATAATTATCTGGAGTTACCAGCCCTGCTACATAAGGTGCGAAGACTGTGCTCGCACATCTGTCAATTGCCCGTAGACTCCAGTCGTATGCACAAGCTGCAGCAATCGCTCCACCTCCCCAAGCATCGCCTAATCATAGATGTTGCAACAAAGTGGAACTCCACCATGCACATGGTTGAGAGGCTGTGCGAACAGAGGCAGGCTGTAATGCATTTGTGGGAGGATACACGGGCAGGCAGTTTGAGGGCAGACATGGAGTTGTCGGGTGTGCAGTGGTCTAAGCTGTAAGAGCTCTGTAAAGTCCTGCAGTGTTTTGAGGAATGCACACGTCTGGTAAGCGCAGACGACGCCATCATAAGCATGAGCATCCCACTTATGCATCTGCTCATGCAAACTTTGATGCACATTAAGGATCAGGCGTCTGCAGCGGAGGAGTAAGAGGAGGAGGAGGGAAGCCTTGATGACAGTCAGCCATTGTCTGCTCAGAGAACTGTCGTGGACGAGGTGGAGGAAGAAGTGGAAGAGGAGGAGGATGAGGGGGATGATTATTTTGGGGAGGAGGATGGTTCTCAGTGGGAAAGAGAAAATGTTGGCTTGCCAAGGTTAGGTACAGGGTTTGTGCGTGAGTGGAGGGATGTGGATTTGGCAGAAAGTGCTCCTCCACCCACCACTGGCAGTGCATCATTGACACCTGGAACATAGGTCCACATGTGTGATTATGTCTTGCGGATACTAAAAATGGACCCCCGCATTGCCAAAATTATGAAGGATGACGACTACTGGTTGGCCAGCATCCTCGATCCATGCTATAAAGGCAAATTACAGAACATCATGCCACAGGAGAATCTAGAGCTAATATTGGCGAACAAACAAGCAACTCTGGTAAACCGTTTGTTAGAGGCATTCCCAGCACACAGCAGCGGTGCAGGTTCTACCACGAGCCGTACTGGTACAAACGGAAGAGGTGTTCATGGTGCACGCAGCCGAAGTGGTGTTGGAGACAGGGGTTTCATGACCATGTTGTGGACTTATTTCTCGAGTACAGCTCACACGACTGGTAATACTGAATCAATTGCAACAGACAGGAGACAGCAGTTGTCAGCTATGGTTCAAAATTACCTCTCCTCCCCTATCGATGTTCTCCCTCATAGTTCATTCCCCTTTGTCTACTGGGCCTGTAAACTGGACACCAGGCCTGAATTGGCACAATATGCCTTACAGGAGCTCGCTTGCCTTGCTGGTAGTGGGCTATCAGAAAGAGTCTTCAGTGCTGCTGGATCAATCCTGACAGAAAGAAGGACCCGGCTGTCGACCCAAAATTAAGGTGATCTCACCTTCATTAAAATGAACCATGCCTGGGTTTCAAAGGATTTTGTACCACCTTCCCCTGACGACACATAGGTTGCCAGCAAAATGGCTCGCTTTGTCCTCCTCTTCCTCCGACTTCTCCAATTCCTCGATTAGCAGCTGCTGAACATCCAGCCTACACCTCAACATATGCCAGTTTTTCCACCTCCCTAACTGGGCTGTACCCACTCGCCGTCAGAGACACCGGCGTACTATGAGGGGCCCTGTGCCAGTGCCGGCGCCCACGAGTGTGCCCCCCCTGCTTGCTCAGGGCCCCAGCACTTGCAATACTTACCTCTCCCTGCTCCACCGCTGTGACGTCTTCCTCATTTCCTGACAGTGACATTTCAGGTCAAAGAGCCCAATGTTGTGTGCCCTCTGCCTGAACAGTCACGCTACAGAGAGGAGGAATATGGCGATTCTGAGGAGTCCAGAGTAGAGCAGTGCCGGAGGGGAGAGGTATTTCATTTTCTTAAATGTTTGGAGCAATATATGGGTAGCATTATACACTGGATAATTATATATAGGACCCATCATACACTTGAGCATCATAGATAGGGCCCATCATACACTAGAGCATTATAAATGGGGCTCATCATACACTGGAGCATCATATACGGGCCCATTATACACTGGAGCATCATATGGCACCCATTATATATGGAGCATTATATAGGCCCATCATACACTGGAGCATCATCCATGGGGCCCATCATATACTGGAGCATCATATGGGGCCCATTATATATGGAGCATTATATAGGCCCATTAACATGGAGCATCATATGGGGCCCATTATACATGGAGCATTATGTAGGCCCATCATACACTGGAGCATCATCCATGGGGTCCATCCTATACTGGAGCACCATATGGCACCATTATATATGGAGCATTATATAGGCCCATCATACACTGGAGCATCATCCATGGGGCCATCATATACTGGAGCATCATATGGGGCCCATTATATATGGAGCATTATATAGGCCCATTATACATGAGCATCATATGGGGCCCATTATACATGGAGCATTATGTAGGCCCATCATACACTGGAGCATCATCCATGGGGTCCATCTATACTGGAGCATCATATGGGGCCCTTTATATATGGAGCATTTTATAGGCCCATCATACATTGGAGCTTCATCCATGGGGCCCATCATATACTGGAGCATCATATGGGGCCCATTATATATGTCACATCATATGGGGCACATTATATATGGAGCATCACATGGAGACCATTATATATGGAGACCATTATATTTGAAGCATTATATGGGGCTCATCATACACTGGAGCATCATATATGGGGCCCATCATATACTATAGCATCATATGGGGTTCATTATTTATGGGGCATCATATAGGGCCCTTTATATATGGAGCATCATATGGAGCACATATGAGGCCTATTCTGTATGGAGCATTATATAGAGCCCATTCTGTATGGAGCAATATATGGGGCCCATCACATACTGTATGGAGCAATATGTGGGGCTCATTATACTCTATGGGGACCGTCCTATACTGTATGGCACATTATATCGGGACAATCATATACTGGAGCATTATGTGGAGCTCATCATATACTGTATGGAACATTATATGGGACCAATTATGTATGGAGCAATATATGGGGCTCATTATTTTGTATGGAGCAATATATGTGGCTCATTATTCTGTATAAAGCAATATATGGGGCTTATTATTCTGTATGGCGCACTATGTGGTGCACATAATACTGTATGGAGCTATTGTAGAATTTACAATAGATATCACTCATGTAATGTAAGAAGTGAAGTATTTGGCATTGGACTATACCTATATTTCTGTGCCGTATCGGAGGATCATGAATTGTGGTATGTGTTAAAGGGGCCCACTGACACTCTTTCGCCCGGGGCCCACGAAAACCTAGAGCCAGCCCTGCCCCCCCACAACTTTAGCCAAATATCCCCCAGTTTTCAATGCGTAAATATTATTATAAAGTAAATTAAGGTTGACAAGCTTAAGTAATAAGAATTGATGTCATTGGCATTGAAATGGGCACTGTAGGTGTGTTTACTGTCCTCCACTCCTTGCCGACTTTTCTTCCCCATTGACTTGCATTGTGGTCGGTTCGAGTTTCAGTCGGACCTTCGACTTTTTCCGATAGTCGGACGATTTCATTCGACTCGACTTTTGGGAAAGTCGGGTGGTCCGAAACCCGACTCGACCCTTCCAGAGGCAAAGTCGCTCATTTCTAGCCACTTTCTATAAACATTAATAACTTCCTCATATTTGATAATCCATTTGATTTGCTCCTATTAACTTGCAACTATAATAATCTGTGGGTATATATTGTGTTTGAAAAATTAGATAGATTGTCTTGAGGTCATATTATACTTTTGCGTGACTGCAGCTGCCTACCCTTTCAGTTTGATTTGAGGCACCTTTTTAATATATGTATTTTAAATTGTTAAAATAAAGAATATAATTTGACTTTTATGTTTGAACACTTCTTTTTCACACAAATTATTGGTTGTGAGAAGGTGTATGGATTAGAATTTATATACTGTATTATGCACTTATCTATTTTTAAGTGAAACATGATATGCCCAACTCGTAAAATACAATCTAGTTCTTGAATCCTGCATGCAATTTTCAGTACAGTGACAAGCCTAATTTTCAAGCGCATATTATTCTCACTAAACTGAGCTAGCAACTCTGGCAATTATTTTTTCTTAAATAGTAAAAGTGCATGTAAATACTAAAGTGTACTGACACTATTTTGAACAAAGGAGCATAAATGCCATCTCATCATAACAGGGTGTACACATTCAGGATGTTCCTTGTTCGGAAAACGTTCACCAATTTCAAATTTGGCACGAATGTAGCACATTTGGATTTGTATTCGGTTTCACAAGCACTTTTACTCAAAGTTGGCAAAAATTCGGTCACAGTTCGGTAAATCATCGCTTTTCAGCTAATGCTTTAGTTATTACTTTGGCTAGGACAGTAGTCCTGTATGATGAGCGGGAGGAACGGGGGGGATGTGTTTGATAAGGGAGGATGTTATGTTTCGGTAGCTGAGGAGAAATTGCAAAAATAGCAAAAGTAGTAATACACCAGAGAGGCTGGAAACTATTGGATTGCAGTACCCTAAACTAACCGCCACACTAGAAGTAGCCGTGGAGCGTACCTACGGTGATCCTAGACGCCTCGTCACAGCCGGAGAGATAACTACACCTAAAGGCAGAAAGATGAACGCTATCTGACCCAGAGCAGAACCCCCAAAGAAATAGCAAGCCCCCAAACATGTAATGGCGGTTAGACAAGAAGAAAATACGGACACAGACAGAAAAAAAAATGAGCAAACACTGGGGCCCAATCTGTCTAGATAGAAAAGTATAGGAAAGAATTCTAACTGCAACCCAAAAAAACCCTGACAAAAATACCAACACCAATTAAATGTCCTCACAGTAAATAAACTGGCACTTCACATTCACATAACAACACAATTGGACATATACTCTAATATAGCCAAAAAATGAAGAGATCCAGCAAGTAGCTAATAAAATTACCAATTTTTATTAATAATTATTAAAATCACTACATAAAATTCCACAATGGAAAGGTACATAATCCAAACACCCAATAAGGGGAGAATATCTGAAAGCAGACTATACTGCAAAATATGTAGCACCCACACTAACACACTCCGGGTAACAACAATAGTTATATCCTCTAAGTCACAGCGAAAATACACTCATTAGTAGATAGTACTTTACCAGGAGGTGCGATGTAAACGTGGTGACACCCGCAGTGCTGCAGCCAGAGATCTCCCCCTCACCCCCCCGTGGGCTTCCTAAAAACATCTGTATGGAGTTTACCATCCCGAGTTGCCAGAATACCAATGTCCAAAAAATCAAAGGCTCTACCATGACGAAAGGTAAGTTTGACATTAACAAACAAGATGTATAATTATGTGCTTAATTGTAAAACACTGGGCAAAACTGTCACTGAAAAAGACCTGGGTGATGGGTGGACGACAAACTCACATTTAGTGGCCAATGTCAGGCAGCTGCTGCTATTAGTTGCCTTGCCGCACTCATTTTTTTCCTGTGGGAAGGGACCATAGACGGATTGAATGCATTTATGAATGTCTTGAATAACAATGACATTAATGTCAAACTTACCTTTCGTCATGGTAGAGCCTTGGATTTTGCCTTCTGTTCCTTCCTTTGTAGTAAAACGTTCAGCAGATGTTAGTAGCCAGGGGGGGCACAAAATAAATGCACCCTCCCTAGGCTATTATTATCTGCCCCCACTCGCTGGCTTTGCCTGTCTGGTGGAGAAAATAGCGCGGGAGCCCACGCATTTTTTTTCAACGAATTTACACCTTTAATTAACCCCTACATGTATGAAATTTTGCACACATACACTCATGTTATTGTTAGTGAAAACCATATATCAAACTACATGAAATGACATGGTTAAATGTATGTAAACCATGTGTCATTTCATGTCGGGTTCTGTAATTTCACAAAAGCCGACAATTGAATTAACGGCTATTATACTATGTAGAAGTGTATGAACTTTAAATATATATATATATGTGTCACAATGACATGTATATATATATATATATATATATATATATATATGTATTCTATGTGTATATATCTATTCTTTTTATTCTTTATTAAACCTGTCAGTGTGATTTTACAGTATAGCCAGGGATGAATTGCCAGCTTTTCTAAAGGACACCGGTGCAATTTAATCGCAAGTCACACGTGCTGTCCGTTTGTAATCCGATTTTTCATCGCACCCATATACTTGCATTGGCGATTGTCGACCCACAATCGGTAACAATCGCAGCATGCTGCGATTTCACTCGCACGTATAAAACGGTCGACAAAAAATAGGATGGTGGGAGCTGCTCCATAGATTAACATTGGTCCGACTGCAATGCGATATTTCATCGCTTTGCAGTCGTCCGATTTTGTCGCCAGTGTGACCCCGCCCTAAAAGTAAAAATTTGGGGATGAAAACATCATTTTTGTGGAAAAAAAATGTTTTTTCTTATTTCTGTGGCTTTGCATTAAAAACTTCTGTGAAGCACTTGGGGGTTCAAAGTGCTCACCACACTTCTAGATGAGTTCCATAAGGGGTCTAGTTTCCAAAATGGTGTCACTTGTGGGGGGTTTCCACTGTTTAGGCACAACAGGGGTCTCCAAATGCAACATGGCGTCCGATCTCAAATCAAGCCAATTCGGCATTGAAAAAGTCAAACGGCGCTCCTTCCCTTCTGAGCTCTGCCGTGCACCCAAACAGTGGTTTACCCCACATTTGGGGTATTGGCGTACTCAGAACAAATTGCACAACAACTTTTGTGGTCTATTTTCTCCTATTACCCTTGTGAAAATAAAAATTTGGGGCGAAAAGGTCATTTTTGTGTAGAAAATATGATTTTTTTTTCCATGGCTCTACGTCATAAACTTCTGTGAAGCAATTGGCGGTTGAAAGTGCTCAACACACATCTAGATAAGTTCCTTAGGGGGTCTAGTTTCCAAAATTGTGTTACTTGTGAGGGGTTTCCACTGTTTAGGCACATCAGGGGCTCTCTCAGTTCCAGCCAATTCTGCATTAAAAAAGTCAAACAGCGCTCCTTCCCTTCCGAGCTCTGCCATGCACCCAAATAGTGGTTTACCCCCGCATATGGGGTTTCAGCGCATTCAGTAGAAATTGCACAACAAATTTTGTGGTTCATTTTCTCTTTTTACACTTGTGAAAATAAAAAAAATTGGTTCTGAAGTAATTTTTTTGTAAAAAAAAAGTTAAATGTAAATTTTTTCCTTCCACATTGCTTCAGTTCCTGTGAAGCACGTAAAGGGTTAATTAAATTATTGAATGTAGTTTTGAGCACCTTGTGGGGTCCAGTTTTTTGAATGAAAAAATGGTTTTGCAAATTTTGTTGTAAAAATGAGAAATCGCTGTTCAAATTTTAACCCTTACAACTTCCTAGCAAAAAAAAAATTTTGTTTCCAAAATTGTGCTGATATAAAGTAGACAAGTGGGAAATGTTATTTCTTAAGTAATTTGTGTGACATATTGCTCTGATTTAAGGGCATAAAAATTTAAAGTTTGAAAATTGCAAATTTTTTTTAAATTTTCACAATATTTCCGTTTTTTTCATAAATAAACACAAGTCATATCGAAGAAATTTTGCCAATAGCATTAAGTACTGTATATCACGAAAAAGAAATCTCAAAATCAGCGTGATCCGTTGAAGTGTTCCAGCCTCACAAAGTGACAGTGGTCAGAATTGTAAAAATTGGCCTGGTCATTAAGCTGCAAATGGCTCTGTCACTAAGGGGTTAACCTGGTGTTTCACAATCTTAGGCAAACTCCTGTCAGTGACCTTTCACTCAATGAACAATAACTATTTATTTTCCTAGATAGTGTTCTTGAACAACATTCTTAAATGTTTAGATGTTTAAATTTAGATTACCAAATAGGGTCTAATGATTCCTGACTGCAACACAGTTTTAGCCCAAATGATTTGGATTAGCAAATGGAGCCTCCTCTGACTGCAACACAGTTGTAGCCCAAACGTTTTGGATTAGCAAGTAGGGCCTCGTGGCTGAACCCAATATTTGGCCTAATGATTTTTAAGAGCAAATTCTTCATTGCAACAGTTCCAGCCCAACCAATTTGGATTAGCAAATGGGGCCTCCTGACTGAAACACAGTTGTAGCCCAAACAATTTGGATTAGCAAATAGGTTCTCCTGGCTGAACCCCAATATTAGGCCATACAATTTTGATTAGACAAATGGGGCATCCTGATTCCTCACTGAAACACAGTTTTAGTTCAAATGATTTGGATTAGCAAATAGGGTTTTCTGGCTGAACCCCAATATTAGGCCTAATGATTTTGATTACCAAATGGGATGTTAGGGTTTGCCGATTGTACCAAATATAAATTATGATAAGGTGTGATCGAAACCTGGGGTCCACCGTGCGGTGATGGTTTAACCGCAGCTAGTAGACAATGGCGGAGCGAAGCTGCATGCAAGTACCGTAAACACACCGAGTTAAATGTCACTCGGTGTGAACAGAGTGCCAGATACCTGACTCTGTTACTTCACAGAGCAGTAAAAACAGAAAGCACTCTAAGTTGTGCCCTGTTAGATGTCACAGGAGCACAGTAGATATGACGCTAGTTGGGGTCCCTATAACTCACCCCCCACTATGCTGGTGGTTGAGCTTGTTCTTTGATTCTGCTGTGCTAACTGCACACAGAATGGGAAGCAGTTACCAAGCCAAGCGGGAACTCCCATCCTACACTGGCTGACCAGAAACACACTCACAGTGCCAGTAGCAGCACACGTGCATACAGGGTGGTAACTGTCCCACCTACTAACACACAGCAAATAAAAGTGATCTTAGTGCGCCGACGGGCGCCCCAAAGACCCTTTTATAGACTTCACCTAAGTCCAGTCAGACAGGATCTTGCTTGCTGGCCAATCCGGAGCCGGGACAGGACCTGAGCAGCTGACGACTGACCACCAATGAGAGGCCGCCACCTCACGAGCATGCTCAGTAGGGTGATTCCTGGACTTTGCCTCTGGAATACCTGCTCGTCACTGCCTATTGCTAGTTACTATGGCAGTAGCTGGAGAACCAGGAGTAATAAAGCGCACAGCACAAGTCTGAGCAAGACGCAGAGACCGACGTCTTTCCTGTGCAGGCTCCACTGCGGTCGAAGAAGAATGGGAGGCCGCAGAAGGAGATAAGGCTTGGAATCTACTAACCCAATCAAATGGTATAGCATTAATATTTTTTTTTTAAAGATGTTTGGATTGACGAAGAAATTGACAATGTTGTTAACCTTTTTTATATTCTGGCAAATATGTATGTTTCACAACTTCCATGCTCTTCACCTTTTTAACTTTTGCCACACTTTCTCCTTCATAATCTTCAGCAGCATCATCTTTTTCATCAAATTATTCTTCATCTTCACCTTCTTTATCTTCTTCTTAAACTTCTTGCTATTCATCTTTTTGTTAACATTACTCATATTGTTCTTATTAAACTATTATTCTTCTTCATATTCTACTTCTTCATCTTCTTCCTCTTCATCTTCTTCATCATATTCTTATTTGTGACAGAGATTCCTGTACTTGTAATCTATAAAAGTATGAATTTTTCATCCTTCCGTTCTTGCTGTTACAAAAGATTTAAATTACAACAGTATTTGTCCGTGTTCAGTTTAGCCTGCAGCAGCAGGCATTTTCCAGGGGCACCACGAGGAGGAACGGACTCACCCCCATACACTGCTTAGTCTTCTTCTGCTTAGAATTTAGAGCATATATTTTGCTCTGAATTTTGGTCTTATGCTTAATGTTCTTCTGCTTTTTGTTCTTCTGCTTCTTGTTCTTCTGTCTCTTGTTCTGTATCTTGTCGTTTGTCTTAATCTTCTTTGTCCTGTTGGTGATCTTCTTCTGGGTAATCTTTTATTTCTTCTTTGTGGTGCTGTTCAGGCTCGTCATCTTCATGGTCGTCGTCCTTGGGGTCGTCGTCTACTTCGGGGTGGTCTTCAGGGTCGTCGTCTTCAGGGTCGTCGTCTTCGGGGTCGTCGTCTTCTTCGGGGTGGTCTTCAGGGTCGTCGTCTTCAGGGTCGTCGTCTTCAGTGTCGGAGTCAGGGAGATCCAGAGTGATTACCCAAAAAATCATTTAAAAAATCTTCAACTTGGAAATGTAGCTGAAGGTACAAAAAGGCTGAGTAACTTCCGAGAACCAGCTGACTGTCCTGGAACCCGGATGGGTAGTAGAGGGAACAAGAGCCAATGGCACAACCGAGGACCAGCTGACGGTACTGGGAAACGGTTACTAAGCAGGAGGTATCTGTGCTACAAAGCACTACCAAGGACCAGCAGACGTTGCTAGAACTCGGATACCGAGATGGAGGCACCTAGGCCAAAGGCACTGCCGAGAACCAGCTGACGGTACTGGAACCCGGACGGGTAGCAGATGGTACAAGAGACAATGGAAGTAACGAGGACCAGCTGACTGTGCTGGAACCCGGAGGGGCAGCAGAAGGAACAGAACCAATGGCACAACCGAGGACCAGCTGACGGTACTGGGACATGGTAACTAAGCAGGAGGTACCTGTGCTACAAAGCACTACCAAGGACCATCAGACGTTGCTGGAACTCGGATACCGAGATGGAGGCATCTAGGCCAAAGGCACTGCCGAGAACCAGCTGACGGTACTGGAACCCAGACGGGTAGCATAAGGTACCCATGAAAATTAAAGTTGAAAGGCCGCGAGCGGGCCGCAGTTACTGAATCCCACAGTCCTACAGGGGGTGCTTGTCCTATTGGCACAATGGAAACAGCCTTTATTTACATATCCCGCAGCCCACATAGGAAGCACCTAAACTGCAGGCACCATAGAGTCGGCTAACCCGACCGCAACACGATAGGACAACTTATTGGAGGCAAAGTGACGTTGACACTGCCAGGAAACAGCTGGCGTGCTGTAACCAGGCTGGGCAGGAGTGAATACCCGTGCCAAAGACACTGTTGAGAACCAGCTGACAGTACTAGAACCCGGACAGGTAGCATAAGGTACCCATGAAAATTAAAGTTGAAAGGCCGCGAGCCGGCTGCAGTTACCGAATCCCACAGTCCTACAGGGGGTGCTTGTCCTATTGGCACTACGGAAACAGCCTTTATTTACATATCCCGCAGCCCACATAGGAAGCACCTAAACTGCAGGCACCATAGAGTCGGCTAACCCGACCGCAACACGACAGGACAACTTATTGGAGGCAAAGTGATGTTGACACTGCCAGGAAACAGCTGGTGTGCTGTAACCAGGCTGGGCAGGAGTAAGTATCCGTGCCAAAGACACTGTTGAGAACCAGCTGACGGTACTGGAACCCGAACGGGTAGCATAAGGTACCCATGAAAATTAAAGTTGAAAGGCCGCGAGCCGGCCACAGTTACTGAATCCCACAGTCCTACAGGGGTGCTTGTCCTACTGGCACTACGGAAACAGCCTTTATTTACATATCCCACAGTCCACATAGGAAGCACCTGAACTGCAGGCACTATAGGCAAAGTGACATTGACACTGCTAGGAAACAGCTGGCGTGCTGTAACAAGGCTGGGCAGGAGTGAGTACCCGTGCCAAAGACACTTCCGAGCACCAACTGGCGGTGTTGAAGCCCAGGGTCAGTCAGGGTGTAGGCTGAGACCTAGTATGAGCAACTTTGTAACTTTAAATTGTAGGCAGCAGGACTTCTTGCCATACACACAGCAGGGAAACAGCTGATATTACTGATCCCCAGTAACACAGGAGCAAGTGTTGACTGTGCAGACAGCACTTCTGAGGAGCAACTGGCAGTGTTGGAGCCCAGGGATGAGAGGAGAACAGGGTGGAGGCAGCAGGATTTCTTGCCGTACACACAGCAGGGGAACAGCTGACATTACTGAACCCCAGTAACACAAGAGCAAGTGTTGACTGTGCAGACAGCACTTCCGAGCAGCAACTGGCGGTTTTGAAGCCCAGGGTCAGTCAGAGTGTAGGCTGAGGCCTAGTGTGAGCAACTTTGTAACTTTAAATTGGAGGCAGCAGGACTTCTTGCCGTACACACAGCAGGGGAACAGCTGACATTGCTGAACCCCAGTAACACAGGAGCAAGTGTTGACTGTGCAGACAGCACTTCCAAGCAGCAACTGGCAGTGTTGGAGCCCAGGGATGAGAGGAGAACAGGGTGGAGGCAGCAGGACTTCTTGCCGTACACACAGCAGGGGAACAGCTGACATTACTGAACCCCAGTAACACAGGAGCAAGTGTTGATTGTGCAGACAGCACTTCCGAGCAGCATCTGGCGGTGTTATGTTTCGGTAGCTGAGGAGAGCAAGCAAAAACAGCAATACACCAGAGAGGTTGGAAACTATTGGATTGCAGTACCCTGACTAACCACCACAACTAAAGGCAGCCGTGGAGCGTTCCTACGTTGGTCCTAGATGCCTCGTCACAGCCTGAGAGATTAACTACACCTAAAGAAAGAAAGAGGAAAGCTATCTGCCCGGAGCAGATCCCCAAAGAACATAGGAAGCCCCCAAACATGTAATGGCAGTTAGACAAGAGGAAATACGGACACAGACAGAAAATAGTATAAGCAAACGCTGGGGCCCAATCTGCCTAGACAGAAAAGGATAGAAAGGATACTCACTGCAATCCAAAAGAACCCTAAAAAATGCCAACGCTACTGATTGCAAACACACCTGAGATCACACGACCTCTATCACCTAAATCATTCTCTGGTGTAACAAAACTAAGCCGCAGCCACTGAAAAAACTGAAAAAGGCAAATGAACAAATAACAATGGCTCCAGAGAAACTGAGAGGAGCCCAAGCCCCCCGGGGGGGAACCTGGCTAACCTCACAGAAATGCAGAGAAATATGCAAATGGTAAGCACAAAAACAAAAACAGAAAATATCTTATCTGAAAGCAGAAGAAGAGGCAAGACTCAGCAAGCTTCCAAGTGAACCAGGAACCACAGTTGAGACAAGAACAATTGATCACCGGCAACCATGGTGGGAGGGAACCTCCCTTATATCAAGCCAGTCTGTGAATCCTGATTGCCAATCCTCATTGAATGGTTCAGTACTGTTTGTAACCACCAGAGGGAGCTTCTGCTCAGATTTCATTTCTAAAACATTCACAACAGGCGGTGTTGAAGCCCAGGGTCAGTCGGGTGTAGGCTGAGGCCTAGTATGAGCAACTTTGTAACTTTAAATTGGAGGCAGCAGGACTTCTTGCCGTACACACAGCAGGGGAACAGCTGACATTACTGAACCCCAGTAACACAAGAGCAAGTGTTGACTGTGCAGACAGCACTTCCGAGCAGCAACTGGCGTTGTTGGAGCCCAGGGACGAGAGGAGAACAGGGTGGAGGAAGCAGGACTTCTTGCCGTACACACAGCAGGGGAACAGCTGACAATTACTGAACCCCAGTAACACAGGAGTCAGTGTTGACTGTGCAGACAGCACTTCCGAGCAGCAACTGGCGGTGTTGGAGCCCAGGGATGAGAGGAGAACAGGGTGGAGGCAGCAGGACTTCTTGCCGTACACACAGCAGGGGAACAGCTGACATTACTGAGCCCCAGTAACACAGGAGCAAGTGTTGACTGTGCAGACAGCACTTCCGAGCAGCAACTGGCGGTGTTGGAGCCCAGGATGAGGAGAACAGGGTGGAGGCAGCAGGACTTTTTGCCGTACACACAGCAGGGGAACAGCTGACATTACTGAACCCCAGTAACACAGGGGCAAGTGTTGACTGTGCAGACAGAACTTCCGAGCAGCAACTGGCATTGTTGGAGCCCAGGGATGAGAGGAGAACAGGGTGGAGGCAACAGGACTTCTTGCCGTACACACGCCAGGGGAACAGCTGACATTACTGAACCCCAATAACACAGGAGCCAGTGTTGACTGTGCAGACAGCACTTCCGAGCAGCAACTGGCGTTGTTGGAGCCCAGGATGAAAGGAGAACAGGGTGGGAGGCAGCAGGACTTTTTGCCGTACACACAGCAGGGGAACAGCTGACATTACTGAACCCCAGTAACACAGGAGCAAGTGTTGACTGTGCAGACAGCACTTCCGAGCAGCAACTGGCATTGTTGAAGCCCAGGGCCAGTCAGGGTGTAGGCTGAGGCCTAGTATGAGCAATTTTGTAACTTTAAATTGGAGGCAGCAGGACTTCTTGCCGTACACACAGCAGGGAACAGCTGACATTACTGAACCCCAGTAACACAGGAGCAAGTGTTGACTGTGCAGACAGCACTTCCGAGCAGCAACTGGCGGTGTTGAAGCCCAGGGTCAAGGAGGGTGTGTAAATACTATATAGAGTATTTGCCTTGTTACGTGTCTCTTCAAAATGTATATACTCCAAACAAGATAAAGATAAGCTTTACTACCATAAAATGATGAATTGAATTTAAAAAAAATATAGAAATAAAGAATTTACAAAGATAAACGCATATATTCACATGGCAAAAAGCAATGCAAGCAAAAAAAATTATTAAGGAATCAGATATAGGGGTTTAAAATAAATGCATACAAGTACATTTCAGAATCCATTAATGCTGACTAAGTAACAGTATGTACACCTGTAATATAGTGTTGACAATGAATGTAGGACGTCTAAACATCATCAGCATTACAAGTTATATGTGACATAAAAAAAAAAGAAATTGCGGAAAAATGTAACTTAACAGGTTCTGCAAATATATAAAATCTCCATCATGTAATCCTGATAATATGGGCCAATAATCAATTTTCTGATCAAGCATAACTTAGAAAAAGTGCATAGTGCATTGTGAAAATTGATATTTATGCCTGACAGTGCACTTGCAACCATGACAACGGATAGATAAGGTATATATCGATCAGACTGCATAGCCACTAGTGTTGAGCGATACGATAACCGCAAGTATCGGGTATCGGCCGATATTAGCTCTATCGGCCTTTCGATACTTTGTTTCGATATTTTCCATATATCGTATACCGGAATCGGAAGTTTTCCCATAATTCTTTGAGAGGCAATGTGATTTTAGTCAGCCAATGAGGAATCCTAAGAAGTGTGGGCACATCCTGTACTGCTGCGGTCATGTTAACTAATGGCATGGCTGTGATTGGATGCTGAAATGATGTCAGAATGCACTATAAAAGGCGCCGCCGCCATTTTAGCGTCACTGTGCTGTGAATTCAGTTAGGGACAGAACGCTGCTGTGCTGACTCTGAGGGACATATTAAAGACTGGGCACACTCAAGGTTGTGTAAAGAAAAAAATTTTAATACGTACACCTGATTACTAGTTACAACAAACGTTTCGGTCGATATTGACCTTCATCAGTGTACTAAAAAAATAATAATAGGTGATCAATATATTTGTTTACAAAAAAGAAGAAATAAAGTATTAACACATATATACAAGGGTCATAATGAGCTATGGTAAATCTCAAAAGAGTCTAATCAGCATCATGATTATCAAAAGTACTCAGGACGATGAAATGGTATAGAAGAAATAAAGAAATAAAATCTGGACATACCTAGTGGCAGTGTGTACCCAATATAGTAGGGTATAGAGATTGTGTCTGTGAATCAGATTAATCTAGTATTTATCATATTATCAGGAAAGCTGTGCTTGTATTGAATAGAGGGATAACATACCGATTGCAGTGAATTATCAGCCTATGAGTGATGCTGTGAACAGCTGTGATGGAGGACAAATACCAGTAAGTGGCTATAAACTATATCAATAGAGTCATTGTGGATGGAAAGAGAATGAACTACCGCTTTAAATAGATCTCTGGATGAAAATATAAACTGTGGAGGGTATAACATGAGCGCTCATAAGGTATGGAGCCATGCAGTATAACGTAATCCAGTGTGGTATCGCTGGTAATGTGCACTTACCCAGAGCAGACTATAGCACATGTGGGGTCCTGTGACGCGGTATCCACCGCTTGTCTCGTGGTGGCAGGAAGTAGTGACTGGCCATACTAAATAGAATTTGCGGTCTGCTAATGGCCTAGGCGCCAGACCGGAAGTGCTCAAAACCGGAAGTGACGTTGGCGCTGCTGTACAGAATGTAGAGGCAGCGTTCTGCGTTCCACAGGGACCGCTTGCGTTCCAACTACAGAGCGCATGTCAGGAATTGTGAGAGGAAGGTGCACAGTGAAGGAGAAAGTGACCATCCAAAACAGACATGTTAAATAGCGGTTCTGTAAAAAAAGGACATAAGTATCAGTAAGCGATAATATACAACTATAAGCTAAGTGCACACGATCAGGAATAATTGCGTTTTTTCGCGGTTTTTCCGCTATTTTCCGCGTTAAACCGCGAACAAAACGCAAGCATTAAGCATTCTATACGTTTTAATTGATTCCGCATGTTTTGTACACATGTTGCGTTTTTTTTCCGCGAAAAAAACGCTTACGGAAAAAAAAAAAGCAACATGTTCATTAATTTAGCGTAACCGCGGTGATTTCCGCCGCCATAGGAATGCATTGAACCGCTTACTTTCCGCATGTGGCTATGCCCACTATGCGCAATGTAAGCGGTTCATGTGCGGATGGTACCCAGGGTCTGGAGCAGAGGAGACTCTCCTCCAGGCCCTGGTACCATATCCCTGGTAAAACAATAATTAAAATAAAAAATAATGATATTTTCTCACCTTCCGGCGGCCCCCGCAGCCTTCCCGCGGCCCCCGCAGCCTTCCCGCCTTCAGCGACGCTCCCGGCAACTTCCGGTCCCAAGAGTCCTTTGCGAGAATCACCCAGATGGCATAGCGGTCTCGGGGAGATGCTACGTCATCGGTGTGATTTGTCCGCAAAGCACTCCTGGGACCGCGAGTTGCCGGGAGCGTCGCTGAGAGGCGGGAAGGCTGCGGGGGCCGCCGGAAGGTGAGAATATCATTATTTATTATTTTTTTTTATTATTTTTACATTAGATCTTTTTACTATTGATGCGGCATAGGCGGCATCAATAGTAAAAAGTTGGTCACACGTGTCAAACACTATGTGTGACTCGTGTGACCAACCTGTCAATCAGTTTTCCAAGCGATGCTACAGATCGCTAGGAAAACGCTAGCATTCTGCAAGCTAATTACGCTTGCAAAACGCTATTATTCTGGCGGGAATCAGCATAAAAAAACGTGCGTATTTCCTGCGGGAGAAGTGCGGGATTTTCCGCGGAAATTTCCGCGGCAATTCCGCAACGTGTGAACTTAGCCTAAATGTTATGACATAATCATATACAATTTGGACAGATAAATTCAAGAAAAATTAAATAAAAGAGTGGAGATCATAATCTCTATTTAACCCCTTGGGGTATAGGGTGTCCAATTCATGGATCCAGTAAGCCTCTCTCCGTTTAAGCTGAGTTATACGGTCTCCACCCCTCCTTGATTGTGGTACATGTTCTAATACTTGATAGCGTAAGTTGTGCTATATTGTGACCGGCCGACAAAGGGGGAGCAATTGTGGTTATGGACAAGACAGCATATATTGGCGAAATCCAGCGCCAATTGAGTGACACTACCACCTATACCAGACTATCGGGCAACCCAAAACGACTAACATTCAATTAAAGATTAGCGACATGCTTGATAAATACTATGGCCTTGGCATAATTGACAGAAAGACAAGCGACTTTTTGACTAAGAAATGTCCTATCATACCTGTCTTTTATACCCTTCCCAAAATACATAAGGACCTCAATAATCCACCAGGACGCCCCATAGTTGCTTCTACAGAATCAGTCCTGTCCCCATTATCCATATATTTAGAAAAAATCATGACTCCTCTGATCAAGCAAATTCCTTCTTTCTTGCTGGACAGGGGATCTTTCTTATACCATCCAGGCAGGTCACCCCCATTCCACCAGATGCTATTCTGGTCTCATTCGATGTACGGGACTTTATACACGTCAATTCCCCAACACGGAAAGGGCATAACCTCCACACGACGTCTCCTTACCAACTCAGGCATGCACCCAATCAAGTAGACCTATGCAGCGACTTATTATCCATAGTACTTAACTGAGAACTTTTTCCTTTTTGAGGATAACTTTTACTTGCAGACAAAAGGTACCGCGATGGGTAGTAATGTCGCGCCTCCATACGCTAATGCCTATATGGGCACACTATGAGGAGACTCTTATCTATCAACATCATCTTTCAGCACCATGCCTTGGTCGGAAAAGATATATAGATGATGGTCTTCTGTGTGTGGGGGGTGACCTGACAACACTAAATACTTTTTTTAAATTTCCTGAGAACATCGTGGCCGGGCCTAGACTTCCACTATGACCCATGACACTGAACAAATCAGTTTTCTGGACACCTTAGTGGTCAAGGATCCACAGGGCAACTTAACTACTGATATCTTCTCAAAAGCTACTGACAGAAATAGCCTTCTCCACTTCTCTAGTTTCCACCCCTACAAAATGAAGTGTTCCATCCCACAATCCCAGATTCAGAGAGTTACCCGCATTGTATCTAAGGGTACTGCCACACTAAGCTATCCCGCTAGCGATCTCGTTAGCGTTGCAAAACTAATGAGAATCGCTAGCGGGATTGTTTCTATATCGCTAAAATGCTGCCGCATTTAGCGATATAGTTAACGACGCTAGTCGCCGTTAGCGATCTTCTTAACGACTTTAGCGGTACAAAAGTACCGCTAAATCGCTAAGAAAAGGTGCCACACAGCGATTAATACTTACCCAGCGGGAGCGCCGACGAAAAATAGGGTCCGAACGATTCCAGCGACGAGCGAGATCACAGCAGGAAGCTCGTCGCGGAAGCTGCCGCACTGAACAATATCGCTAACGGATCGCTAAATAGTGACGTTTTTTAGCGATCCCGTTAGCGATATAGTTTAGTGTGGCATACCTTAATCCTTCCTACAACAGACAAGGATTAAAGAAATGCAGTCTAAATTTCTAGACAGAGGTTACCCACCCATACGGTTAGGACACGTCCCTTGGTAGAAATCGACAATCAAACAAAGGACTAGAATACCATTCGTACACGACTACCATCCGGCAAACCTACAGAATCCATTCCAGCCATACGGCGATATTGGCATATTCTTCAGGCCGCTCACCCTGAAGTCGAGGCCTTTAAACATCCGTTTATGCCAAAGCTTTAGGCGACCACGGGAAATACGGGACTGTCTAGTTAGGGCTGACATTGGTACAAACAAACCTACCACTACTCAAAGATTTCTCAAAACCCTAAGACGGGGACCTTTCCGTGCCTTTCATGCCACCAGTGTAACAATGTTGTCAAGGGTAACATTGTATACCATCCTCATACTGGCAAAAAGATATACCATCAAAGATTACCTTCACATGCAATACAAATTATGTGGTATACTTGATTAAATGTCCTTGTGGCCTCCTATATATAGGCGAAACCACACAGAGTGTAAAGAACAGGATATCCAAGCATAAGTCCCCCTATAAGATGCAAAGATACGTTGTTACCTATTCCAAACACTTCATTGCGGCAGGTCACAATATAGCACAACTACCTATCAAGTATTAGAACATGTACCACAATCAAGGAGGGGTGGAGACCGTATAACTCAGCTTAAACGAGAGAAAGGCTTACTGGATCCATGAATTGGACACCCTATACCCCAAGGGGTTAAATAGCGATTATGATCTCCACTCTTTATTTAATTTTTCTTGAATTTATCTGTCCAAATTGTATATGATTATGTCATAACATTTATAGGTGTATATTATCGCTTACTGATACTTATGTCCTTTTTTACAGAACCGCTATTAACATGTCCCGTTTTGGATGGTCACTTTCTCCTTCACTGTGCACCTTCCTCTCACAAGATTCCTGACATGCGCTCTGTAGTTGGAACGCAAGCGGTCCCTGTGGAACGCAGAACCTGCCTCTACATTCTGTACAGCAGCGCCAACGTCACTTCCGGTATGAGCACTTCCGGTCTGGCGCCTAGCGCCATTAGCAGCCCCGCAAATTCTATTTAGTCTGGCCAGTCACTACTTCCTGCCACACGAGACAAGGGGTGGATACCGCGTCACAGTGACCCCCACATGTGCTATAGTCTGCTCTGGGTAAGTGCACATTACCAGCGATACCACACTGGATTACGTTATACTGCATGGCTCCATACCTTATGAGCCCCGCTCATGTTAATACCCCCCCACATTTAATTTTTTCATCTCCAGAGATCAAATTTAAAGCGGTATGTGTCATTCTCTTTTCCATCCACAATGACTCTATTGATATAGTTTATAGCCACTTACTGGTATTGTCCTCCATCACAGCTGTTCACAGCATCACTCATAGGCTGATAATTCACTGCAATCGGTATGTTATCCCTCTATTCAATACAAGCACAGCTTTCCCTGATAATATGATAATACTAGATTAATCTGATTCACAGACACAATCTCTATACCCAAACTATATTGGGTACACACTCCCACTAGGTATGTCCAGATTTTTTTTTCTTTATTTCTTCTATACCATTTCACGTCCTGAGTACTTTTGATAATCATGATGCTGATTAGACTCTTTTGAGATTTACCAAAAGCTCATTATGACCCTTGTATATATGTGTTAATACTTTATTTCTTCTTTTTTTGTAACAAATATATTGATCACCTATTAATTATTTTTTTAGTACACTGATGAAGGTCAATATCGACCGAAACGTTTGTTGTAACTAGTAATCAGTGTACGTATTAAAAATTTTTTCTTTAACACAACCTTGAGTGGGTGCCCAGTCTTTAATATATACATTATACGGTTTGGGAACCTACTGACAACCTCCCCTATAGAACTGTGCCAAATTACTTACCATATAGACTCTGAGGGACAGTTAGAGATTGCGATTAAGTGTAGTGTGCGTTAGGCAGGCTAAACACCAACCGCTGTGTAAAGCTTCATTTTGCCTGCAGTGTGTTTTAACAGCTCGCAAGGTGTGTGTGAGTGCAGGTGACGCTGCAGTTTGCTCTGCATGCAACGCTGTCTGTAGGCATCTGCACGTGTCACTCACAGACTCTTTTTTTTTTTTTTCAGTGTAATTCTTGCTGCTCCATGCAATTTAATTTTAGTGTGACGCGCTTCCTCCGTATCAATACATTGGTTGCAAACACTATAGAAGTAGACAAAGGAGTAGCCTTTCACAGATTGTGAACAGTTGTGTTTCAGTTTCACTTCAGTCTGTGTTTTTTATTTTTTGAGTGCACATCACGCTCCAGTTACTTGTTCAAGCACTGCTGCTTGTACTCTGCTGAGCGTGTCTCAGTGCCTCATCCTTTCATTTCTCTCCAATTGGTTCTGCTCCATTTCCATTTAAAATAAATATAAGCTATTAGTGTGACGGCGCTTCCATCCGTATCCAATACATTGGGTTGCAAACACTATAGAATAAAACAAAGGAGTAGCCTTTCACAGATTGTGAACAGTTGTGTTTCAGTGTTCACTTCAGCTGTGTTTTTATTTTTTGAGTGCACATCACGCTCCAGTTACTTGTTCAAGCACTGCTGCTTGTACTCTGCTGAGCGTGTCTCAGTGCCTCATCCTTTTCATTTCTCTCCAATTGGTCTGCTCCATTCCATTTAAAATAAATATAACTTATTAGTGTGACGCGCTTCCATCCGTATCCAATACATTGGTTGCAAACACTATAGAAGTAGACAAAGGAGTAGCCTTTCACAGATGTGAACAGTTTGTGTTTCAGTGTTCACTTCAGTCTGTGTTTTTTATTTTTGAGTGCACATCACGCTCCAGTTACTTGTTCAAGCACTGCTGCTTGTACTCTGCTGAGCGTGTCTCAGTGCCTCATCCTTTTCATTTCTCTCCAATTGGTTCTGCTCCATTCCATTTAAAATAAATATAATCTATTAGTGTGACGCGCTTCCAGTCCGTATCCAATTTCATTGGTTGCAAACACTATAGAAAGTAGACAAAGGAGTAGCCTTTCACAGATTGTGAACAGTTTGTTTTCAGTGTTCACTTCAGTCTGTGTTTTTTATTTTTTGAGTGCACATCACGCTCCAGTTACTTGTTCAAGCACTGCTGCTTGTACTCTGCTGAGCGTGGGCTCAGTGCCTCATCCTTTTCATTTCTCTCCAATTGGTTCTGCTCCATTCCATTTAAAATAAATATAATCTATTAGTGTGACGCGCTTCCATCCATAAACCAATACATTGGTTGCAAACACTATAGAAGTAGACAAAGGAGTAGCCTTTCACAGATTGTGAACAGTTGTGTTTCAGTGTTCACTTCAGTCTGTGTTTTTTTATTTTTTGAGTGCACATCACGCTCCAGTTACTTTTTCAAGCACTGCTGCTTGTACTCTGCTGAGCGTGTCTCAGTGCCTCATCCTTTTCATTTCTCTCCAATTGGTTCTGCTCCATCCATTAAAATAAATATAATCTATTAGTGTGACGCGCTTCCATCCGTATCCAATACATTGGTTTTCAAACACTATAGAAGTAGACAAAGGAGTACCTTTCACGGATTGTGAACATTGTGTTTTTAATGTTCACTTCAGTCTCTGCGTAATAACCACACTTAGGCCTTATAACTTTCTGACTTTCTTTATCAATCTACCAAGATGAAGAAGTCAGTGAGTAAGGCACGTGGTCGTGGCGTGGAGTTCTCAGCAGGGAGAGGACGTGGGGATTCTGTGGGCTGCTGCCGCCCTCAGTGACACAGCATCCACCATTTATCCCCGTGAGCGTTTCTTTATGCGCACTTTGTTAGGAGCTCGGCGTGCCCCCCTGCTGGGGGAAAGAACAAATTGAAGCGTTGTTGGTTGGAGGCGCCAATGCACCCGACTTAAATTTCCCTTTCCCCACCTCCTCTCAGGAACAAAAACACTGTTGAGAAAACCATCTCGGTTCACCGCCGTAAAATTGCAGGCAGTCAAGGGGTTTCCTGTACAGGACCAGCTGATCTCTCTTCTGTTCCGAATCGGTTGGCTCGCAAAAAAGGGCACCGGCCCAGCGCTTTTCTGCAATGTAAAGGGAGAGGGAGTAGCAGTGAGCGCAACAGCTGTGTCACCCCAAATCTGAAGGGGCCCGGTTTACCATCCCCCGATGGACGCACACCGCAGAACGCATTTTCCATGTTGATGATGAAACTCAGTCCAGTTTTTGTGGACATGGTGCTGCCAAACCATCCAACAGCACAGGGTTGGAAAGGGTAGTGGAAGATAAATAAGTTTCCCAAGGGGAACCCAAAGGGCCCCGAGTCAAAAGGGGGGGGGTGGGGGGGGGGAGGGGGGGGGGGGGGGGGGGGGAGATGGCCCCGACGGTACCAGGGGGGGGGGGGGGGGGGGGAGAGGGAGGGGGGAGGGGTTGGGGGGGGGTGTGGGGGGGCCAATTTTTTTGGGCCCCTGTTTGGAGCATTCTCTTAAAAAGGGGGGTCAAAATGGGCGCTCCCATGGCGGGCCACTCTGGCCCCCTTTTTGACAGACTTGAAGATGATATTTGTTATAAAATCAAGCTGTGTAAAAAAAAGGGAAAAAAGTAAAAATCAAACCGAATACCACAAATATGTGAAACATACGGACAAACACTACTGGGGGAACAAAGCCCCGGAGAGGTTGGGGAATTTAATAGATAAAATTAAGTGGTGTGAAGTTTTAACTCCCACACCTGTTCGGTTTCCCCAGAATCCCATGGAAGAACCTCGGCATGTTGTCCATAGCAAACGTATCCACCCACAGCACCCAAAACCCAAAAAGTCATCGCACACCCAGACACAAAACACCCATCTTACCACAGAAAGGGAATAAAAGACGGCCATACCCGGCAAACCATCCACGAGCACGGGCTCTGAAGGGGGGGCATTGCAAAACTCCTGTCCCTTGAAATGCTGCATTCAGGCGTGGAGACTGACATTCGGGAAATTTAAATGGCATTTGGCAGTCCCACAATATAATGTGCCAAGCCGATTTTATTCACAGGCAAGCCGCCCGCTCTGCATAAAATGTCGAGGGAAACATTAAACATGCGTTAACTAAAACCGGGCCGGGGGGGGGATCCGTCCACCTACCAACCATGCGTGGACCAGTACCCAGGCCAGGACGATACCTTTCCCCACTGCCCATTTGGGTCAAAGTTGTGGAGGGCCGGGTACAAAATCTTTCCATGGGGCTGGGAACGTGTTTTTGCCAACTCCAGATTGCGGGAAACTCTGTACACAGGTTCCTCCTACTACTCCAGTTCTCAGGGGAATCATCGGGGGCCGGCCCTCACGGTATACCTCCCCATGACCCTGAACGCTTTCCTTTGCGACCGATATGACAAGCCGTGGCCAAATGTCAACAACCCCCCTGGGAATTAATCCCCTGGGAATCGAACCCCACACAGCGCAGGGGCTCTGGGGTGCCATCAAGCAGGAGAGCGACGGGGTAAATTGTTCAGCTAATCTCCAGCCAGGCTTGGTAGTGTGTGACAAGCCGAAATCTGGTGGAGCTCTGGCTTGGCAACCTCACTCACATACCATTCTGGCACATGTGCTCAACTGGTCGTGCAAGTTTTGAGGGACATCCGGATCTGATGCCTGCGCACAAGGTCCGCCTAGAGTGCGCTCACTTTGGGCGTTCCAGCATGCCAGATCGCGATGCAGGTCTGCAAGTCAATTTGGGCCCTTTCCGAACATCGCATCTATGGACTTACCCACCAGTGGAATTCCACATTACATATTTGGAGCGTTTGTGTGGGCAGGAGCCAGGGGGATAAGGGGGTATCGCGCAAAAAGGCGCAATCAAATCGCAAATTGCGCCCTTCACACTTCACCACTACTGATGGCCCCTAGAAGGACATCTGCACGTTTTTGCGTGCGTTTATGCTTCACGCGAGGGCGAGTGCAGATGCGTGGCACTACATCCAGGGGCGATGTAGGGTGGGTCCCACCGGATGCGGGGGGGGGCGGCGGGGGAGGGGGCAAAAGCGACTGAAATCACTATAGTAATGGGAGGTTGGTGGGGGGATAGGGGGAGGGGAGGTGGGAGGAGTGGGTGGGTAGTGAATGTACTATTATACAGAAGCAGGTGATCATGCAGCGAGCAACTGAGTGCCTCACCGGCCTGCATATCTCACTTTGTGAGAGGATGAGTGAGGGTAGAGGAGTCAATGAGGAGGAAGAAATCCCTACAGAAAGGAGTGACGCACAACGCGAGCTACACAGTCTATGTAGAGCGAGGGTGTGGTAATGAGCGCGAGAGGCAGAAGACCCCTCTTCCAGAGACAGCCGTGTATGGCCAGTTGGGAGTCTGCAGCACATGGTTGATTCATCCTTCAGTGCTGAGAAACGACTGCCCGCATCGAGCGCACATTCTCACCACTCTAGATTATTGGGTGTTACTGAGCCTCATGATCAATCGATTCCGGGGGAAATACTACAATATCTCATCACACCGGTGAACCGGGACCGTAAAATGCAGGATACCAAGACACACTGTGCAATCCAGACTGATGTAGCATTCCAGCCATAGAGTGTTTGTTTTTTTGTTAGGGCTGCTGCTGGTCATACTGCTGTACATTTTCACGGAATAGGCACAAACAATGCTGTGCGGTGAGCGGGAGCGCGTGGTAGACACCTCACAACTTTAGGGAGGGCTCGATGCAGGCGCCGGTGCTGCACAGGCAAGGAGGGAGGGTTTTACAAATTAGCGAAGGGGGTAGGTTTGTGTATGGGGCAAGAAGTCTACACCATCCGAGACCGCTCCAGTCACCAGGAAGAAACGTTTCGTAAGATGGTGACAGACATTGGCTTTCTCCTCTAAGATGTTCTCCCCCAGATGCCTCTTCCCTTTCAAATTTTGGTCTCCCTAATTGGATACATGGCCAGACTTAGCAGGTCTGCATTGAGGTGCGAGGCTTGCCCTGCTGCCTTATCTGAAGCGCGTCTAGTACTGCAGTGGGAGTGGGGAGAGGGGGGGGGGGAGGGGGCGGGACATACCGGCCGCATGCGACTATCCTCAGAGAATGTAGACCGACTTACCTGTTCTGAAAAGACCAAGGCATGGATCTCACCTGAATTTGCCCTGTCCCCGTTTTCAGAATTATAACTTGGAAATGTTTTTCCATGTCTCCTGTTATGTTTCAACTTTCTAACCCACCTGAACTCTACTCCCTGGCTTCAAACACGGCCATGTTGTTGCTCGTAAGTAATGGCAGGGTACCAGACACCTGGCCAGCCTGGTACAGCACGACAGCTGATTTCCTGAGCAGTGTGAACGTCAATTATCCTCCAATGAGTTTGTGGCTGTCGTGTTGCATTCGGGGGGTTAGAAGCGCGAGGCGCTATGGGTGGCCCTTCGTGAGGGGGAAGGGAATTCCTATGTGTGCTGTGGATATGTAAATAAAGGCTGTTTTCCATTGTGACAATAGACAAGCACCCACTGTAGACTGTGGTGATTCAGTAACTGCGGACGGCTTTTGCGTCCTGTCAACTTACATTTTTCAATGGGTGCGTTCTGCTACCCGTCCGGGGTCCAGTACCGTCAACTGTTTCCCCAGTGCCTTTGGCCCTAGGGCCTCATCTCCGTAATCCGAGTTCCACCAACGTCTGCTGACCTAGGGAGTGCTTTGGAGCACAGGTACCTCCCCTGCATATAACCGTGTCACAGTAACGTCACTGGTACTCGGTTTGTGACATTGCCTCTTTTCCTTCTGCTGCCCCTCCGGGGTTGCAGTACCATCAACTGGTTCCTCCCCCAGTGCCTGTATGGGCCTAGTCCTCCATCTCCGTATCCGAGTTCCACCAACGTCTGCTGGTCCCTTGGAGTGCTTTGGAGCACAGGTACCTCCTGCTTAGTAACCGTGTCACAGTAACCGTCAGCTGGTAACGCGGTTGTGACAATGCCTCTTTTCCTCTCTGCTACCCGTCCGGGGTCCCAGTACCGTCAACTGGTTCTCCCCAGTGCTTTGGCCTAGGTGCCTCCATCTCCGTACCGAGTTCCAACCAACGTCTGCTGGTCCTTGGTATGTTTGGAGCACAGGTCCCTCCCTGCCTACGTAACCGTGGGGTCACAGGGAGCGCGCGGTGGTCAGCCTGGTAACTCGGTGGGAGACATTGCCACACACACCTTGTCCTTCTGCTACCCGTCCGGGTCCAGTACCGTCACTGGTTCTTCCCCAGTGCCTTTGGCCTAGGTGCCTCCATCCTCCGTATCCGAGTTCACCCAACGTCTGCTGGTCCTTGGTTAGTGTTTTTTTTTTTGGTGGACGACGAGGTACCTCCTGCTTAGTAACCGTGGTCACAGTAACGTCAGCTGGTACTCGGTTGTGGACAGTTCCTCTTTTCCTTCGCACGCCGTCCGGGGTCCCAGTACTGTCAACTGGTTCCTCGCCCCACAGTGGCCTTTGGCCTAGGTGCCTCCATCTCCGTAATCCGAGTTCTTCCAACGTCTGCTGGTCCTTCGGTAGTGCAACTGCCTCAACAACGTCAAAGGGGAGGGAACACGGGTCCGTACATGGGGGGGGGGGGGGTGTGATGGTAGGGTAGGGAAAGGGAGAGAGATGCTCTACCATGGAGCCAGCAGACGGTGGAGGAAAGCGGTGGGGGGGGGGGGGGAGGGGGGTGCGATACGGAGATGGGGCACCTAGGCCAAAGCACTGGGGGAGAACCAGTTGACAGTACTGGACCCGGACGGTAGCAGAAGGAAAAGAGCAAGTCACAACCGAGTACCAGCTGACGTTACTGTGATCACGTTACAAGCAGGAGTAACCTGTGCTCCAAGCTACTACCAAGGACCAGCAGACGTTGGTGGAACTCCGGATCCGGAGATGGAGGCACCTAGGCCAAAGGCCTGGGGAGAACCCGTTTGACGTACTGGGACCCCGGACGGGTAGCAGAAGGACAAGCGGCCATGTCACAAACCGAGTACCAGCTGACGTTACTGTGACCCGGTTACTAAAGCAGAGGTACCTGTGCTCCAAAGCACTACCAAGGACCACAGACGTAATGGTGGAACTCGGATACGGAGATGGAGGCACCTAGGCCAAAGGCACTGGGGAGAACCAGTTGACGGTACTGGACCCCGGACGGGTAGCAGAAGGAAAAGAGGCAATGTCACAACCGAGTACCAGCTGACGTTACTGTGACACGGTTACTAAGCAGGAGGTACCTGTGCTCCAAAGCACTACCAAGGACCAGCAGACGTTGGTGGAACTCGGATACGGAGATGGAGGCACCTAGGCCAAAGGCACTGGGGAGAACCAGTTGATGGTACTGGACCCCGGAGGGGCAGCAGAAGGAAAAGAGGCAATGTCACAACCGAGTACCAGCTGACGTTACTGTGACACGGTTACTAAGCAGGAGGTACCTGTGCTCCAAAGCACTACCAAGGACCAGCAGACGTTGGTGGAACTCGGATACGGAGATGGAGGCACCTAGGCCAAAGGCACTGGGGAGAACCAGTTGACGGTACTGGACCCCGGACGGGTAGCAGAACGCACCCATGAAAATGTAAGTTGACAGGACGCAAGCCGTCCGCAGTTACTGAATCACACAGTCCTACAGTGGGTGCTTGTCCTATTGTCACAATGGAAACAGCCTTTATTTACATATCCCACAGCACACATAGGAATCACCTAAACTGCAGGCACCATAGAGTCGGCTAACCCGAATGCAACACGACAGCACAACTTATTGGAGGATAATTGACGTTCACACTGCCAGGAAACAGCTGTCGTGCTGTAACCAGGCTGGCCAGGAGTCAGTACCCCTGCCAATTACTTACGAGCAACAAATGGCGGTGTTGTAGCCCAGGGAGTAGAGTTCAGGTGGTAGAAAGATGAACATAACAGGAGACATGGAAAACATTGCCAAACAGTTATTTAATCTGAAAACGGACAGGCAAATTCAGGTGAGATCCATGCCTTGTTCATTTTCAGAAAAGTAAGTCGGTCTACATTCTCTGAGGATAGTCGCATGCGACGGTCTGTTACTACACCACCTGCAGTACTAAAGACGCGCTCAGATAATACACTGGCAGCAGGGCAAGCCAGCACCTCCAATGCATACTGGCTAAGCTCTGGCCATGTATCCAACTTAGAGACCCAAAATTTGAAAGGGGAAGAGGCATCTGGGAGAACACTTAGAGGGAAAGCCAAGTAGTCTGTCACCATCTTACGGAAACGTTTCTTCCTGGTGACTGGAGCCGTCTCGGATGGTGTAGACCTTGCTGGCGCTGTCACAAAACTTCGCTACATTTGTAACATACAGCTCTTGCCCTGTGCAGAGGCGCTGCTTGTGCTCCCTCTTGTTGTAGAGGTGTCTACACTGCCTCGACGCACAGAGCTGCTTTGTAAAGCAGTAGCAGCAGCAGCTCTCTCGGCTGGAATGTACAACAGTATGGATTGCACCAGTGTGTCTTGGTACTCCTGCATTTTACGGTCCCGGTTCACCGGTGTGATGAGGGTTTGTAAGTTGTCCCGGTAGCGAGGGTCTAGGAGGGTGTACACCCAATAATCTGACGTGGTGAGAATGTGGACGATGCGGCAGTCGTTTCTCAGGCACTGAAGCATGAAATCAACCATGTGCTGCAGACTCCCAACTGGCCAACAAAGGCTGTCCTCTGGAAGAGGCGTCATCTCTGCCTCCTCTGCATTACCCCACCCTCGCTCTACATACTGACTAGAGCGTTGTGTACCTCCCTCTGTAGGGATTTCTTCCTCCTCCATTGACTCCTCCTCCTCCTCATCCTCCTCACAAAGTGAGCCCTGCCCAGGCCTTTGTGAGGAACCACGTTGCGCTGACTGTCCTGAAGGTAATTGAATTTGTGACTCCTCATCCTCCACCTCTTCCAAAACCTCTTCCTTTAGTGCTTTCAGTGATTTCTGAAGCAGGCAGATAAGGGGGACAGTCATGCTGACTAGTGCATCATCTGCACTCGCCATCCGCGTTGAGACATCAAACGCACGCAAAACGTCGCAGATGTCCTTCATAGAGGCCCACTCAGTAGTGGTGAAGTGTGAACGGCGCAATTTGCGAGTTGATTGCGCCTGTTGCAGCTGATACTCCATTACTGCTGGCTGCTGCTCACACAACCGCTCCAACATATGTAATGTGGAATTCCACCTGGTGGGTACGTCACATATGATGCGATGTTCAGGAAGGCGAAATCTGACTTGCAGAGCTGCAATGCGCGATCTGGCCATGCTGGAACGTCGCAAGTGAGCGCAATCTAGGCGGACCTTGTGCAGCAGTGCATCAAGATCCGGATAGTCCCTCAAAAAACTCTGCACGACCAAGTTGAGCACATGTGCCAGACATGGTATGTGAGTGAGGTTGCCAAGGCCCAGAGCTGCCACCAGATTTCGGCCATTGTCACACACTACCAAGCCTGGCTGGAGATTAGCTGACAAAAACCACACGTCGCTCTCCTGCTTGATGGCATCCCAGAGCTCCTGCGCTGTGTGGCTTCGATTCCCCATGGAAATTAATTTCAGGACGGCCTGTTGACATTTGGCCACGGCTGTGCTCATATCGGTCGCAACAGGTAAGCGTTCACGGGTCCATGTGGAGGTATACCGTGACGGCTCGTGCAGCGATGATTCTGAGGAACTGGAGTAGTAGGAGGAATCAATGTGTACAGACTGGATTCCTGCAATCCTTGGAGTTGGCAGAACACGTACAGCGCCACTGGCAAGATCTGTACCCGGCTCCACAACATTGACCCAAATGGGCAGTGAGGGAAAGGTATCGTCCCTGGCCATGGGTACTGGTCCACGCATCGGTGGTCAGGTGGACCCTGCTACTGACGGCGTTTAGTAACGCATGTTTAATGTTTCCCTCGACATGTTTTTGCAGAGCAGGGACGGCTTGCCTGCTGAAATAAAATCGGCTTGGCACATTATATTGTGGGACTGCCAATGCCATTAAGTTCCTGAAACTGTCAGTCTCCACCAGCCTGAATGACAGCATTTCAAGGGACAGGAGTTTTGCAATGCCAGCATTCAGAGCCTGTGCTCGTGGATGGTTTGCCGAGTATGGCCGTCTTTTATCCCATGCCTGTGGTACCGATGGCTGTTTTGTGGTCTGGGAGTGTGACGATGACTGTGAACTTGCTGCTGTGGGTGGAATAACAGTTTGTCTATGGACAACAGTGACCGAGGTTCTTCCATGGAGATCCTGTGAGGAAGCCGAACCAGGTGTGTGTGAGCTGGAGGTAGAGGCTCCAACACGACCTGAAGATGTAGGTGCTGCTGTAGGTTGGCCTACATCTCCAGTGTGTCTTTGTAACTCAGCTACGTGCTTTGTCCGTACATGTTTCCACATATTTGTGGTATTCAGGTTACTGATATTTTTACCTCTTTTAACTTTTTGCTTACACAGCTTGCATTGAACATAACAAATATCATCTACAAGTCTGTCAAAAAAGGACCACGCAGTGCAAGTCATGGGAGCGCCAATTTTGACATTTGTAAGAGAACTGCTCCCAACATGTGCCAAACTGGAGGCTACAGGCAAGCGAGTCTGCAGCCTACCTCTCCCTCCTCTTTGTACCGTTGGGCCAATCTCTTCCTCAGAGCTGCTCCCACCACCTTCCTGTTGCTCACGCCATGTTGGGTCTTGGACTTCATCATCTCCACTACCCTCTTCCAACACCTGCTGCTGTTGGATGGTCTGGGCAGCACCATGCTCCACAAAACCTGGCACCTGAGTCTCATCATCATCATGAGATGCGTTCTGCGGTGTGCTGTCCATCGGCACTGGCTCACCCGCCTCTTCAGATTGAGAGAGACACAGCTGTTGCGCATCACTGCATACTCCCTCTTCTTCAAATTGCAGAATGCTGCTTGCCTGTGCCCCTGTTTGCGAGCCAACAGATTCTGAGAACAGAAGCAGAGACTCAGCTGGCTCCTGTACAGAACTCTCTGACTGCCTGGCCAATTTGACAGGCGGTGAACAGACAGATGGTTGCTCAACAGTGTTGTGTTCCTGAGAGGAGGTGGAAGGAATTGAAGTCGATGCATTGGCTGCCATCCAACCAACAACGGCTTCAATTTGTTCTTCCCGCAGCAGGGGGGCACGCCGAGCTCCTACCAAAGTGCGCATAAAGAAACGCTCACGGGGATAAATGGTGGATGCTGTGTCACTGAGGGCGGCAGCAGCCACAGAATCCCCACGTCCTCTCCCTGCTGAAACTCCACGGCCACGACCACGTGCCTTACTCACTGACTTCTTCATCTTGGTAGATTGATAAAGAAAGTCAGAAAAGTTATAAGGCCTAAGTGTGGTTATTACGCAGAGACTGAAGTGAACACTGAAACACAACTGTTCACAATCCGTGAAAGGCTACTCCTTTGTCTACTTCTATAGTGTTTGCAACCAATGTATTGGATACGGATGGAAGCGCGTCACACTAATAGATTATATTTATTTTAAATGGAATGGAGCAGAACCAATTGGAGAGAAATGAAAAGGATGAGGCACTGAGACACGCTCAGCAGAGTACAAGCAGCAGTGCTTGAACAAGTAACTGGAGCGTGATGTGCACTCAAAAAATAAAAAACACAGACTGAAGTGAACACTGAAACACAACTGTTCACAATCTGTGAAAGGCTACTCCTTTGTCTACTTCTATAGTGTTTGCAACCAATGTATTGGATATGGATGGAAGCGCGTCACACTAATAGATTATATTTATTTTAAATGGAATGGAGCAGAACCAATTGGAGAGAAATGAAAAGGATGAGGCACTGAGACACGCTCAGCAGAGTACAAGCAGCAGTGCTTGAACAAGTAACTGGAGCGTGATGTGCACTCAAAAAATAAAAAACACAGACTGAAGTGAACACTGAAACACAACTGTTCACAATCTGTGAAAGGCTACTCCTTTGTCTACTTCTATAGTGTTTGCAACCAATGTATTGGATACGGATGGAAGCGCGTCACACTAATAGATTATATTTATTTTAAATGGAATGGAGCAGAACCAATTGGAGAGAAATGAAAAGGATGAGGCACTGAGACACGCTCAGCAGAGTACAAGCAGCAGTGCTTGAACAAGTAACTGGAGCGTGATGTGCACTCAAAAAATAAAAAACACAGACTGAAGTGAACACTGAAACACAACTGTTCACAATCTGTGAAAGGCTACTCCTTTGTCTACTTCTATAGTGTTTGCAACCAATGTATTGGATACGGATGGAAGCGCGTCACACTAATAGATTATATTTATTTTAAATGGAATGGAGCAGAACCAATTGGAGAGAAATGAAAAGGATGAGGCACTGAGACACGCTCAGCAGAGTACAAGCAGCAGTGCTTGAACAAGTAACTGGAGCGTGATGTGCACTCAAAAAATAAAAAACACAGACTGAAGTGAACACTGAAACACAACTGTTCACAATCTGTGAAAGGCTACTCCTTTGTCTACTTCTATAGTGTTTGCAACCAATGTATTGGATACGGATGGAAGCGCGTCACACTAATAGATTATATTTATTTTAAATGGAATGGAGCAGAACCAATTGGAGAGAAATGAAAAGGATGAGGCACTGAGACACGCTCAGCAGAGTACAAGCAGCAGTGCTTGAACAAGTAACTGGAGCGTGATGTGCACTCAAAAAATAAAAAACACAGACTGAAGTGAACACTGAAACACAACTGTTCACAATCTGTGAAAGGCTACTCCTTTGTCTACTTCTATAGTGTTTGCAACCAATGTATTGGATACGGATGGAAGCGCTCACACTAAAATTTAAATTGCATGGAGCAGCAAGAATTACACTGAAGAAAAAAAAAGAGTCTGTGAGTGACACGTGCAGATGCCTACAGACAGCGTTGCATGCAGAGCAAACTGCAGCGTCACCTGCACTCACACACACCTTGCAGAGCTGTTAAAACAACACTGCAGGCAAAATGAAGCTTTACACAGCGGTTGGTGCTAGCCTGCCTAAAGCACACTACACTAAATCGCAATCTCTAACTGTCCCTCAGAGTCTATATGGTAAGTAAATATTGGCACAGTTCTATAGGGGAGGTGCTCCAGTAGGTTCCCAAACCGTATAATGTATATATTAAAGACTGGGCACACTCAAGGTTGTGTAAAGAAAAAAATTTTTAATACGTACACCTGATTACTTTACAACAAACGTTTCGGTCGATATTGACCTTCATCAGTGTACTAAAAAAATAATAATAGGTGATCAATATATTTGTTACAAAAAAGAAGAAATAAAGTATTAACACATATATACAAGGGTCATAATGAGCTATGGTAAATCTCAAAAGAGTCTAATCAGCATCATGATTATCAAAAGTACTCAGGACGATGAAATGGTATAGAAGAAATAAAGAAATAAAATCTGGACATACCTAGTGGCAGTGTGTACCCAATATAGTAGGGTATAGAGATTGTGTCTGTGAATCAGATTAATCTAGTATTATCATATTATCAGGAAAGCTGTGCTTGTATTGAATAGAGGGATAACATACCGATTGCAGTGAATTATCAGCCTATGAGTGATGCTGTGAACAGCTGTGATGGAGACAAATACCAGTAAGTGGCTATAAACTATATCAATAGAGTCATTGTGGATGGAAAAGAGAATGAACATACCGCTTTAAATAGATCTCTGGATGAAAATATAAACTGTGGAGGGTATAACATGAGCGCTCATAAGGTATGGAGCCATGCAGTATAACGTAATCCAGTGTGGTATCGCTGGTAATGTGCACTTACCCAGAGCAGACTATAGCACATGTGGGGTCACTGTGACGCGGTATCCACCGCTTGTCTCGTGGTGGCAGGAAGTAGTGACTGGCCAGACTAAATAGAATTTGCGGTCTGCTAATGGCGCTAGGCGCCAGACCGGAAGTGCTCATACCGGAAGTGACGTTGGCGCTGCTGTACAGAATGTAGAGGCAGCGTTCTGCGTTCCACAGGGACCGCTTGCGTTCCAACTACAGAGCGCATGTCAGGAATTTGTGAGAGGAAGGTGCACAGTGAAGGAGAAAGTGACCATCCAAAACAGACATGTTAATAGCGGTTCTGTAAAAAAAGGACATAAGTATCAGTAAGCGATAATATACAACTATAAATGTTATGACATAATCATATACAATTTGGACAGATAAATTCAAGAAAAATTAAATAAAAGAGTGGAGATCATAATCTCTATTTAACCCCTTGGGGTATAGGGTGTCCAATTCATGGATCCAGTAAGCCTCTCTCCGTTTAAGCTGAGTTATACGGTCTCCACCCCTCCTTGATTGTGGTACATGTTCTAATACTTGATAGCGTAGTTGTGCTATATTGTGACCTGCCGCAATGAAGTGTTGTGGAATAGGTAACAACGTATCTTTGCATCTTATAGTGGACTTATGCTTGGATATCCTGTTCTTTACACTCTGTGTGGTTTCGCCTATATATAGGAGGCCACAAGGACATTTAATCAAGTATACCACATAATTTGTATTGCATGTGAAGTAATCTTTGATGGTATATCTTTTGCCAGTATGAGGATGGTATACAATGTTACCCTTGACAACATTGTTACACTGGTGGCATGAAAGGCACGGAAAGGTCCCCGTCTTAGGGTTTTGAAGAAATCTTTGAGTAGTGGTAGGTTTGTTTGTACCAATGTCAGCCCTAACTAGACAGTCCCGTATATTCCGTGGTCGCCTAAAGCATGGCATAAACGGATGTTTAAAGGCCTCGACTTCAGGGTGAGCGGCCTGAAGAATATGCCAATATCGCCGTATGGCTGAATGGATTCTGTAGGCTGCCGGATGGTAGTCGTGTACGAATGGTATTCTAGTCCCTTTGTTTGATTGTCGATTTCTACCAAGGGACTGTGTCCTAACCGTATGGGGTGGGTAACCTCTGTCTAGAAATTTAGACTGCATTTCTTTAATCCTTGTCTGTTGTATGGAAGGATTAAGGGTATGCCACACTAAACAATATCGCTAACGGGATCGCTAAAAAACGTCACTATTTAGCGATCCCGTTAGCGATATTGTTCAGTGCGGCAGCTTCCAGCGACGAGCTTCCTGCTGTGATCTCGCTCGTCGCTGGAATCGTTCCGGACCCTATTTTCTCGTCGGCGCTCCCGCTGGGTAAGTATCTAATCGCTGTGTGGCACCTTTTCTTAGCGATTTAGCGGTACTTTTGTACCGCTAAAGTCGTTAAGAAGATCGCTAACGGCGATAGCGTCGTTAACTATATCGCTAAATGCGGCAGCATTTAGCGATATAGAAACAATCCCACTAGCGATCTCATTAGTATGCAACGCTAACGAGATCGCTAGCGGGATAGCTTAGTGTGGCAGTACCCTTAGATACAATGCGGGTAACTCTCTGAATCTGGGATTGTGGGATGGAACACTTCATTTTGTAGGGGTGGAAACTAGAGAAGTGGAGAAGGCTATTTCTGTCAGTAGCTTTTGAGAAGATATCAGTAGTTAAGTTGCCCTGTGGATCCTTGACCACTAAGGTGTCCAGAAAACTGATTTGTTCAGTGTCATGGGTCATAGTGAAGTCTAGGCCCGGCCACGATGTTCTCAGGAAATCAAAAAAAGTATTTAGTGTTGTCAGGTCACCTCCCCACACACAGAAGACATCATCTATATATCTTTTCCAGACCAAGGCATGGTGCTTGAAAAGATGATGTTGATAGATAAGAGTCTCCTCATAGTGTGCCATATAGGCATTAGCGTATGGAGGCGCGACATTACTACCCATCGCGGTACCTTTTGTCTGCAAGTAAAAGTTATCCTCAAAAAGGAAAATAGTTCTCAGTTAGTACTATGGATAATAAGTCGCTGCATAGGTCTACTTGATCTGGGTGCATGCCTGATTGGTAAGGAGACGTTGTGGATGAGAATCCCTTCCGTGTGGGGAATTGACGTGTATAAGTCCGTACATCGAATGAGACCAGAATAGCATCTGGTGGAATGGGTGACTGCCTGGATGGTATTAAGAAATGATCCGTGTCCAGCAAGAAAGGATTTGCTTGATCAAGGAGTCATGATTTTTTCTAAATATAGGATAATGGGGACAGGACTAGATTCTGTAGAAGCAACTATGGGGCGTCCTGGTGATTATTGAGGTCCTTATGTATTTTGGAAGGGTATAAAAACAGTATGATAGGACATTTCTTAGTCAAGAAGTCGCTTGTCTTTCTGTCAATTATCCAAGGACATTTTATTTTCCAAGATGTCGCTAATCTTAATTGAATGTAGTCACTAGGGTTCCGATAGTCTGGTATAGGTGGTAGTGTCATCCAATTGCGCTGGATTCGCCAATATATGCTGTCTTGTCCATAACCACAATTGCTCCCCCTTTGTCGGCGGTCACAATATAGCACAACTACGCTTCAAGTATTAGAACATGTACACAATCAAGGAGGGTGGAGAACGTATAACTCAGCTTAAACGGAAGAGGCTTACTGGATCCATGAATTGGACACCCTATACCCCAAGGGGTTATAATAAGAGATTATGATCTCCATTCTTTATTTAATTTTTCTTGAATTTATCTGTCCAAATTGTATATGATTATGTCATAACATTTATGTTGTATATTATCGCTTACTGATACTTATGTCCTTTTTTTACAGAATCCGCTATTAACATGTTCTGTTTTGGATGGTCACTTTCTCCTTCACTGTGCACCTTCCTCTCACAAGATTCCTGACATGCGCTCTGTAGTTGGAACGCAAGCGGTCCCTGTGGAACGCAGAACGCTGCCTCTACATTCTGTACAGCAGCGCCAACGTCACTTCCGGTATGAGCACTTCCGGTCTGGCGCCTAGCGCCATTAGCAGACCGCAAATTCTATTTAGTCTGGCCAGTCACTACTTCCTGCCACCACGAGACAAGCGGTGGATACCGCGTCACAGTGACCCCACATGTGCTATAGTCTGCTCTGGGTAAGTGCACATTACCAGCGATACCACACTGGATTACGTTATACTGCATGGCTCCATACCTTATGAGCGCTTATGTTATATCCTCCACAGTTTATATTTTCATCCAGAGATCTATTTAAAGCGGTATGTTCATTCTCTTTTCCATCCACAATGACTCTATTGATATAGTTTATAGCCACTTACTGGTATTTGTCCTCCATCACAGCTGTTCACAGCATCACTCATAGGCTGATAATTCACTGCAATCGGTATGTTATCCCTCTATTCAATACAAGCACAGCTTTCCTGATAATATGATAATACTAGATTAATCTGATTCACAGACACAATCTCTATACCCTACTATATTGGGTACACACTGCCACTAGGTATGTCCAGATTTTATTTCTTTATTTCTTCTATACCATTTCATCGTCCTGAGTACTTTTGATAATCATGATGCTGATTAGACTCTTTTGAGATTTACCATAGCTCATTATGACCCTTGTATATATGTGTTAATACTTTATTTCTTCTTTTTTGTAACAAATATATTGATCACCTATTATTATTTTTTTAGTACACTGATGAAGGTCAATATCGACCGAAACGTTTGTTGTAACTAGTAATCAGGTGTACGTATTAAAATTTTTTTCTTTACACAACCTTGAGTGTGCCCAGTCTTTAATATGTCCCTCAGAGTCAGCACAGCAGCGTTCTGTCCCTAACTGAATTCACAGCACAGTGACGCTAAAATGGCGGCGGCGCCTTTTATAGTGCATTCTGACATCATTTCAGCATCCAATCACAGCCATGCCATTAGTTAACATGACCGCAGCAGTACAGGATGTGCCCACACTTCTTAGGATTCCTCATTGGCTGACTAAAATCACATTGCCTCTCAAAGAATTATGGGAACTTCCGATTCCGGTATACGATATATGGAAAATATCGAAACAAAGTATCGAAAGGCCGATAGAGCTAATATCGGCCGATACCCGATACTTGCGGTATCGTATCGCTCAACACTAGTGGCTATGCAGTCTGATCGATATATACCTTATCTATCCGTTGTCATGGTTGCAAGTGCACTGTCAGGCATAAATATCAATTTTCACAATGCACTATGCACTTTTTCTAAGTTATGCTTGATCAGAAAATTGATTATTGGCCCATATTATCAGGATTACATGATGGAGATTTTATATATTTGCAGAACCTGTTAAGTTACATTTTTCCGCAATTTCTTTTTTTTTATGTCACATATAACTTGTAATGCTGATGATGTTTAGACGTCCTACATTCATTGTCAACACTATATTACAGGTGTACATACTGTTACTTAGTCAGCATTAATGGATTCTGAAATGTACTTGTATGCATTTATTTAAACCCCTATATCTGATTCCTTAATAATTTTTTTTGCTTGCATTGCTTTTTGCCATGTGAATATATGCGTTTATCTTTGTAAATTCTTTATTTCTATATTTTTTTTAAATTCAATTCATCATTTTATGGTAGTAAAGCTTATCTTTATCTTGTTTGGAGTATATACATTTTGAAGAGACACGTAACAAGGCAAATACTCTATATAGTATTTACACACCCTCCTTGACCCTGGGCTTCAACACCGCCAGTTGCTGCTCGGAAGTGCTGTCTGCACAGTCAACACTTGCTCCTGTGTTACTGGGGTTCAGTAATGTCAGCTGTTCCCCTGCTGTGTGTACGGCAAGAAGTCCTGCTGCCTCCAATTTAAAGTTACAAAATTGCTCATACTAGGCCTCAGCCTACACCCTGACTGGCCCTGGGCTTCAACAATGCCAGTTGCTGCTCGGAAGTGCTGTCTGCACAGTCAACACTTGCTCCTGTGTTACTGGGGTTCAGTAATGTCAGCTGTTCCCCTGCTGTGTGTACGGCAAAAAGTCCTGCTGCCTCCACCCTGTTCTCCTTTCATCCCTGGGCTCCAACAACGCCAGTTGCTGCTCGGAAGTGCTGTCTGCACAGTCAACACTGGCTCCTGTGTTATTGGGGTTCAGTAATGTCAGCTGTTCCCCTGCTGTGTGTACGGCAAGAAGTCCTGTTGCCTCCACCCTGTTCTCCTCTCATCCCTGGGCTCCAACAATGCCAGTTGCTGCTCGGAAGTTCTGTCTGCACAGTCAACACTTGCCCCTGTGTTACTGGGGTTCAGTAATGTCAGCTGTTCCCCTGCTGTGTGTACGGCAAAAAGTCCTGCTGCCTCCACCCTGTTCTCCTCTCATCCCTGGGCTCCAACACCGCCAGTTGCTGCTCGGAAGTGCTGTCTGCACAGTCAACACTTGCTCCTGTGTTACTGGGGCTCAGTAATGTCAGCTGTTCCCCTGCTGTGTGTACGGCAAGAAGTCCTGCTGCCTCCACCCTGTTCTCCTCTCATCCCTGGGCTCCAACACCGCCAGTTGCTGCTCGGAAGTGCTGTCTGCACAGTCAACACTGACTCCTGTGTTACTGGGGTTCAGTAATGTCAGCTGTTCCCCTGCTGTGTGTACGGCAAGAAGTCCTGCTGCCTCCCCCTGTTCTCCTCTCGTCCCTGGGCTCCAACAACGCCAGTTGCTGCTCGGAAGTGCTGTCTGCACAGTCAACACTTGCTCTTGTGTTACTGGGGTTCAGTAATGTCAGCTGTTCCCCTGCTGTGTGTACGGCAAGAAGTCCTGCTGCCTCCAATTTAAAGTTACAAAGTTGCTCATACTAGGCCTCAGCCTACACCCTGACTGACCCTGGGCTTCAACACCGCCTGTTGTGAATGTTTTAGAAATGAAATCTGAGCAGAAGCTCCCTCTGGTGGTTACAAACAGTACTGAACCATTCAATGAGGATTGGCAATCAGGATTCACAGACTGGCTTGATATAAGGGAGGTTCCCTCCCACCATGGTTGCCGGTGATCAATTGTTCTTGTCTCAACTGTGGTTCCTGGTTCACTTGGAAGCTTGCTGAGTCTTGCCTCTTCTTCTGCTTTCAGATAAGATATTTTCTGTTTTTGTTTTTGTGCTTACCATTTGCATATTTCTCTGCATTTCTGTGAGGTTAGCCAGGTTCCCCCCCGGGGGCTTGGGCTCCTCTCAGTTTCTCTGGAGCCATTGTTATTTGTTCATTTGCCTTTTTCAGTTTTTTCAGTGGCTGCGGCTTAGTTTTGTTTCACCAGAGAACTGATTTAGGTGATAGAGGTCGTGTGATCTCAGGTGTGTTTGCAATCAGTAGCGTTGGCATTTTTTAGGGTTCTTTTGGATTGCAGTGAGTATCCTTTCTATCCTTTTCTGTCTAGGCAGATTGGGCCCCAGCGTTTGCTCATACTATTTTCTGTCTGTGTCCGTATTTCCTCTTGTCTAACTGCCATTACATGTTTGGGGGCTTCCTATGTTCTTTGGGGATCTGCTCCGGGGCAGATAGCTTTCCTCTTTCTTTCTTTAGGTGTAGTTAATCTCTCAGGCTGTGACGAGGCATCTAGGACCAACGTAGGAACGCTCCACGGCTGCCTTTAGTTGTGGTGGTTAGTCAGGGTACTGCAATCCAATAGTTTCCAACCTCTCTGGTGTATTGCTGTTTTTGCTTGCTCTCCTCAGCTACCGAAACATAACACCGCCAGATGCTGCTCGGAAGTGCTGTCTGCACAATCAACACTTGCTCCTGTGTTACTGGGGTTCAGTAATGTCAGCTGTTCCCCTGCTGTGTGTACGGCAAGAAGTCCTGCTGCCTCCACCCTGTTCTCCTCTCATCCCTGGGCTCCAACACTGCCAGTTGCTGCTTGGAAGTGCTGTCTGCACAGTCAACACTTGCTCCTGTGTTACTGGGGTTCAGCAATGTCAGCTGTTCCCCTGCTGTGTGTACGGCAAGAAGTCCTGCTGCCTCCAATTTAAAGTTACAAAGTTGCTCACACTAGGCCTCAGCCTACACTCTGACTGACCCTGGGCTTCAAAACCGCCAGTTGCTGCTCGGAAGTGCTGTCTGCACAGTCAACACTTGCTCTTGTGTTACTGGGGTACAGTAATGTCAGCTGTTCCCCTGCTGTGTGTACGGCAAGAAATCCTGCTGCCTCCACCCTGTTCTCCTCTCATCCCTGGGCTCCAACACTGCCAGTTGCTGCTCAGAAGTGCTGTCTGCACAGTCAACACTTGCTCCTGTGTTACTGGGGATCAGTAATATCAGCTGTTTCCCTGCTGTGTGTATGGCAAGAAGTCCTGCTGCCTACAATTTAAAGTTACAAAGTTGCTCATACTAGGTCTCAGCCTACACCCTGACTGACCCTGGGCTTCAACACCGCCAGTTGGTGCTCGGAAGTGTCTTTGGCACGGGTACTCACTCCTGCCCAGCCTTGTTACAGCACGCCAGCTGTTTCCTAGCAGTGTCAATGTCACTTTGCCTATAGTGCCTGCAGTTCAGGTGCTTCCTATGTGGACTGTGGGATATGTAAATAAAGGCTGTTTCCGTAGTGCCAGTAGGACAAGCACCCCCTGTAGGACTGTGGGATTCAGTAACTGTGGCCGGCTCGCGGCCTTTCAACTTTAATTTTCATGGGTACCTTATGCTACCCGTTCGGGTTCCAGTACCGTCAGCTGGTTCTCAACAGTGTCTTTGGCACGGGTACTTACTCCTGCCCAGCCTGGTTACAGCACACCAGCTGTTTCCTGGCAGTGTCAACATCACTTTGCCTCCAATAAGTTGTCCTGTCGTGTTGCGGTCGGGTTAGCCGACTCTATGGTGCCTGCAGTTTAGGTGCTTCCTATGTGGGCTGCGGGATATGTAAATAAAGGCTGTTTCCGTAGTGCCAATAGGACAAGCACCCCCTGTAGGACTGTGGGATTCGGTAACTGCAGCCGGCTCGCGGCCTTTCAACTTTAATTTTCATGGGTACCTTATGCTACCTGTCCGGGTTCTAGTACTGTCAGCTGGTTCTCAACAGTGTCTTTGGCACGGGTATTCACTCCTGCCCAGCCTGGTTACAGCACGCCAGCTGTTTCCTGGCAGTGTCAACGTCACTTTGCCTCCAATAAGTTGTCCTATCGTGTTGCGGTCGGGTTAGCCGACTCTATGGTGCCTGCAGTTTAGGTGCTTCCTATGTGGGCTGCGGGATATGTAAATAAAGGCTGTTTCCATTGTGCCAATAGGACAAGCACCCCTGTAGGACTGTGGGATTCAGTAACTGCGGCCCGCTCGCGGCCTTTCAACTTTAATTTTCATGGGTACCTTATGCTACCCGTCTGGGTTCCAGTACCGTCAGCTGGTTCTCGGCAGTGCCTTTGGCCTAGATGCCTCCATCTCGGTATCCGAGTTCCAGCAACGTCTGATGGTCCTTGGTAGTGCTTTGTAGCACAGGTACCTACTGCTTAGTTACCATGTCCCAGTACCGTCAGCTGGTCCTCGGTTGTGCCATTGGTTCTGTTCCTTCTGCTGCCCCTCCGGGTTCCAGCACAGTCAGCTGGTCCTCGTTACTTCCATTGTCTCTTGTACCATCTGCTACCCGTCCGGGTTCCAGTACCGTCAGCTGGTTCTCGGCAGTGCCTTTGGCCTAGGTGCCTCCATCTCGGTATCCGAGTTCTAGCAACGTCTGCTGGTCCTTGGTAGTGCTTTGTAGCACAGATACTGTCATGTGTGCATCGCCACGAAGATCGTCGCGGTTGCACATTCTGACTTCTCACAGCTGAGTTGCTGTTTCTTTGTGTTTGGCAGTTAGGGAGTTAATTCTGTCTGTGCTCAGTTCTGGGACTGGGTGCAGTTTCTCCGGCTGCAATTAATTATTTGTTGATTGGTTTCCTTTAAATCTCTGGTGGTCTGTTTTGGGAGTTGCCAGTGAAATTCTTCATGCAGACCACAGATAGGATTGTATCTGTATAGACTTAAGTTAAAGAGCTCCTTAGTTGTTTTAAGCTCACCTTGCTTAGAGTTTAATATCCCAGATCATTTATGTTCCTTCTGTGTTTGAGTGTGTATGCAAGTCTGTGTTTTCTCCAGTCTGTCTTATATTGCTAATCTGTGTATTTAGCAGAGATCAGCCCATATCCCTTTGGTGGTAATCAGAATCCTTCTTAGGACTGATTACAGGGTTCAGGGACTGATAGGAGACAGGGTTAGGCTGGAGACTTGGACCTCTGAACCATTATCAGTACCTCCAAGGTGAGGGATTAGTTAGGACCCCAGTTTAGGGTCAGGTTAGACCCCCGGTCCTCTTCTTTCCTGTTACAGTGTATCAACTCCTCAAGATTAATCCTGAGTTCAACGGATATCGTGTCAGGTAAATCTATTCTATATTTACATGCTGATGTTGCTAATCTATATGTTGTATAGAGTGTTGTTCTTTAATGAATAGTTTACTGACATCGTACACATGTCATAAGACCGCGTGACATTTTCACTGGCCAATAAAATTATTCCCAGTTGCCATGGATCCAGTAGCCCAGCTGGCTCTGCAGTTGCAGGGATTATCCATGGAGCTGACGGACATTAAGTCCAAAGTTTTGTCTCCCTCGGAGCAAACCAGATTTGAACCTAAAGTAGCTCTCCCGGACAGGTTCACTGGTGGGCGAGACAAATTTTTTACCTTCAGGGAAGCATGTAAATTGTATTTTCGGCTTCGGCCTCGATCATCAGGGAGTGAAGAGCAGAGAGTGGGAATTGTTATCTCGCTCCTACAAGGGGACCCTCAATCCTGGGCATTTTCCCTTCCTCCGGGATCCCCGGCTCTACAGTCAGTAGATCGATTTTTTACTGCCCTGGGTTTGGTATATGATGACCCAGATCGGGTCTCTCTTGCTGAGACAAAATTACGTAAGATACAGCAGGGGGATCGTCCGGCGGAGGAATTTGCTTCTGAGTTCCGTAGATGGGCCACAGATACTCAGTGGAATGACCCAGCTCTTAGGAGCCAGTTTTGTCATGGGCTTTCTGACAAATTAAAGGACGTTTTGGCTCAGTATGAGTCTCCTCCTTCTCTGGAGGCTGCTATGGCCCTGGCTATCCGTACTGATAGACGGCTCCGGGAGAGGTGCGAGGTAACTCCGCCCCCTGTTGTTACTCCACCTACTACTAAAGTCCCTTATGTTGAGGTTCCCCTTGTCTGTTCGGAGGAGCCTATGCAGTTGGGAGGGACATCATTTCGTAGGAGGGGATTGGCGGTACGCCGCAGGACTAGAAGGTGTTTCTTCTGCGGGAAAGAGGGACATTTTGTTGGGGGATGTCCGTCCCGTGCCTTGTTGAGCAAGAAGTCGCCGGAAAACTGTTAATCCCAGGTTGTGTGGTGGACGACAACCTGGGAGTATGTATTTCGTCCGCTAGTTCTTCTCAGTTCCTTGTACCAGTGGAGGTGGTGGTTGGTACGAGAGTGGAGAGATTTTCTGTTCTTCTTGATAGTGGGTCCGGGGCTAATCTGGTTGACGCTCAGTTTGCTCAGGCTCAAGGTATGCATCTGAGTGTATTGGTCAAACCGATCCCTATATTCTCCATTGACGCCAGGCCTCTCGGCCAAGGTAGCTTTGTTCATGAGGTTCATAACATTGACCTTCGGGTAGGGGCAATACATAGGGAACTATTATCTTGTTATGTGTTGGAGGGTCTACCTACTCCTATTGTGTTGGGACTTCCTTGGTTGGTTAAACATAACCCTGTGATTAATTGGCAGTCCAGAGAGATAAGCCAATGGGGTGAGTTTTGCAAAAGTAACTGCATGAACACAGTCATCAGTGCGGTCGTGCCTAGTACTTTGCCTCCTTTTTTGGAGGACTTTGGGGATGTGTTCTCTGAGGAGGGGTGTCAGGAGTTGCCTCCTCATCGCGTATATGACTGTTCTATTAATTTACTTCCTGATGCTAAGTTACCTAAAGCTAGGTTATATAACCTTTCTGGTCCTGAGAGGCAGGCTATGAAAGATTATATTTCGGAAAGTCTGGCCAAAGGGCATATTAGACCTTCATCTTCCCCAGTGGCCGCGGGGTTCTTCTTTGTGAAGAAAAAAGATGGAGGCCTACGCCCTTGCTTGGATTTCCGCGAACTTAATCGGATTACTGTTCGAGATCCGTATCCACTCCCTCTGATTCCTGATCTCTTCAATCAAATTGTTGGCGCCAAATGGTTCTCTAAATTGGATCTCAGGGGGGCGTATAATCTGATTAGGATAAAAGAGGGGGATGAGTGGAAAACGGCGTTTAACACGCCGGAGGGACATTATGAGAACCTTGTCATGCCTTTTGGTCTGACTACTGCACCAGCAGTATTCCAACATTTTGTTAATGACATTTTTCGTCATCTGGTGGGGCTGTTTGTGGTCGTATATTTGGATGACATTTTAATTTACTCGCCAGATCTTGTGTCTCACCAGGAGCATGTGAGACAGGTGTTGCAGATCTTGCGAGACAATAAACTATACGCCAAACTGGAAAAGTGTGTATTCGCCGTACAGGAACTTCAGTTTTTGGGTTTCTTGGTATCAGCCTCCGGTTTCCGTATGGACCCTGAAAAGGTGAGAGCAGTGCTTGAATGGGATCAGCCAGAGGATCTTAAGGCTCTGCAGCGTTTTCTGGGGTTTGCTAACTACTACCGGAAATTTATTTGTAATTTCTCATCTGTTGTCAAACCTCTCACTGACATGACAAGAAAAGGGACGGATTTTTCTAAATGGTCGGACAAAGCTTGCCAAGCTTTTTCCTCTTTGAAAAAATGTTTTGCTTCGGCACCCGTTCTCATCCAACCAGATGCATCACAGCCGTTCGTTGTGGAGGTGGACGCGTCTGACGTAGGGGTGGGTGCAATATTGTCCCAGGGTCCGTCCCCTGGTAAATGGCATCCGTGCGCTTTCTTTTCTAAGAAATTGTCGTCCGCCGAAAGGAATTATGATATCGGCAATAGGGAACTTTTGGCCATTAAGTTGGCTTTTGAAGAATGGCGTCACTTTTTGGAGGGGGCAGTCCACCCGGTCACCGTCATTACTGATCACAAGAACCTGCTGTATTTGGAATCTGCTAAGCGTCTGAATTCCAGACAAGCTCGATGGTCGTTGTTTTTTACCAGGTTTAATTTTGTTGTCACTTATCGCCCTGGATCTAAGAATGTTAAGGCGGATGCCTTGTCTCGCAGTTTCCCAGGGGCTGGGAAAACGGATGACCCGATTCCTATCCTTCAGGAGGGGGTGGTAGTGTCGGCTGTATGTTCTGAGCTTGAGGAGGAGGTATTAGAGGCTCAGGGGGACGCCCCTGCAGGACCTCCAGGGAGACTGTTTGTCCCAAATCAGTTGAGACAAAAGGTTATTGAGGCACATCATAATTCTGCTTTAGCAGGACATCCAGGGAGTAAGGCTACTTTAGATCTCCTTTCTCGCCGGTTTTGGTGGCCTAACGTTAATAAAGATGTTTTAACTTTTGTCGCGTCCTGTGGGGTTTGTGCTCGCTCTAAGACCCCTCATACCCGTCCATCTGGGACCCTCTTACCCTTGAAACTTCCGGAGCGTCCATGGACTCATTTGTCTATGGACTTCATCACGGACCTTCCTCAGTCGTCAGGGAAGACTGTCATACTGGTGGTTGTTGACAGGTTCAGTAAGATGGCACATTTCATTGCTCTTCCTGCCCTCCCTAATGCTAAAACTCTGGCGCAGGTGTTCATTGGGGAGATTGTGAGACTTCATGGGTTGCCTTCTGATGTGGTGTCAGATAGGGGGTCTCAGTTTGTGTCCAAGTTTTGGAGGGCATTTTGTTTACGTCGGGGGATGCAATTGTCATTTTCCTCGGCTTTTCATCCGCAGACCAATGGTCAGACAGAGCGTCTGAATCAAAGCCTAGAGACTTATCTTCGGTGTTTTGTCTCAGAGAACCAGGAGGACTGGTCTTCTTTCTTGCCTCTGGCAGAGTTCGCTCTTAACAACAGGCGGAGCGAGTCCACTGGTAAATCCCCGTTTTTTGGGGCATATGGTTTTCATCCCCAGTTTTGTACTTTCAATGGGGGGGGCCCTTCTGGGGTTCCTGAGGAGGAGCGTTTCTCGTCGTCACTTGCTTCAGTGTGGAGAGGTGTATTGAATAATCTGAGTGCTATGGGGAACCGTTATAAACGTATGGCTGATAGGAGGAGAGTTTCTGGTCCAGATCTTAATGTGAACGATCTGGTATGGTTGTCTACCAGGAATATAAAACTTAAAGTTCCCTCCTGGAAGCTGGGCCCCAGATTCATCGGGCCGTACAGGATCAGTTCCATAATTAATCCTGTGGCATTTCGTCTGGACCTCCCTCCTACGTTTAAAATTCATAATGTGTTCCACAAGTCATTACTTAAGAGGTACGTGGCACCAGTCATACCATCACCTCTACCTCCTCCTCCAGTGGTGGTCAATGGTAATTTGGAGTTTCAAGTGTCAAAGATCATTGACTCACGTCTGAATCGCCGGTCCCTTCAGTACTTGGTGCATTGGAAGGGGTATGGTCCAGAGGAGAGGACGTGGGTTCCTGCGTCTGACATTAACGCAGATCGTTTGGTGCGGACCTTCCACAGAACTCACCCGGGCAAACCTGGCCCTGAGGGTCCGGAGGCCCCTCGTAGAAGGGGGGGTACTGTCATGTGTGCATCGCCACGAAGATCGTCGCGGTTGCACATTCTGACTTCTCACAGCTGAGTTGCTGTTTCTTTGTGTTTGGCAGTTAGGGAGTTAATTCTGTCTGTGCTCAGTTCTGGGACTGGGTGCAGTTTCTCCCGGCTGCAATTAATTATTTGTTGATTGGTTTCCTTTAAATCTCTGGTGGTCTGTTTTGGGAGTTGCCAGTGAAATTCTTCATGCAGACCACAGATAGGATTGTATCTGTATAGACTTAAGTTAAAGAGCTCCTTAGTTGTTTTAAGCTCACCTTGCTTAGAGTTTAATATCCCAGATCATTTATGTTCCTTCTGTGTTTGAGTGTGTATGCAAGTCTGTGTTTTCTCCAGTCTGTCTTATATTGCTAATCTGTGTATTTAGCAGAGATCAGCCCATATCCCTTTGGTGGTAATCAGAATCCTTCTTAGGACTGATTACAGGGTTCAGGGACTGATAGGAGACAGGGTTAGGCTGGAGACTTGGACCTCTGAACCATTATCAGTACCTCCAAGGTGAGGGATTAGTTAGGACCCCAGTTTAGGGTCAGGTTAGACCCCCGGTCCTCTTCTTTCCTGTTACAGTGTATCAAGTCCTCAAGATTAATCCTGAGTTCAACGGATATCGTGTCAGGTAAATCTATTCTATATTTACATGCTGATGTTGCTAATCTATATGTTGTATAGAGTGTTGTTCTTTAATGAATAGTTTACTGACATCGTACACATGTCATAAGACCGCGTGACAGATACCTCCTGCTTAGTAACCGTTTCCCAGTACCGTCAGCTGGTCCTCGGTTGTGCCATTGGCTCTTGTTCCCTCTACTACCCATCCGGGTTCCAGGACAGTCAGCTGGTTCTCGGAAGTTACTCAGCCTTTTTGTACCTTCAGCTACATTTCCAAGTTGAAGATTTTTTAAATGATTTTTTGGGTAATCACTCTGGATCTCCCTGACTCCGACACTGAAGACGACGACCCTGAAGACGACGACCCTGAAGACCACCCCGAAGAAGACGACGACCCGAAGACGAGGACCCTGAAGACGACGACCCTGAAGACCACCCCGAAGTAGACGACGACCCCAAGGACGACGACCATGAAGATGACGAGCCTGAACAGCACCACAAAGAAGAAATAAAAGATTACCCAGAAGAAGATCACCAACAGGACAAAGAAGATTAAGACAAACGACAAGATACAGAACAAGAGACAGAAGAACAAGAAGCAGAAGAACAAAAAGCAGAAGAACATTAAGCATAAGACCAAAATTCAGAGCAAAATATATGCTCTAAATTCTAAGCAGAAGAAGACTAAGCAGTGTATGGGGGTGAGTCCGTTCCTCCTCGTGGTGCCCCTGGAAAATGCCTGCTGCTGCAGGCTAAACTGAACACGGACAAATACTGTTGTAATTTAAATCTTTTGTAACAGCAAGAACGGAAGGATGAAAAATTCATACTTTTATAGATTAAAAGTACAGGAATCTCTGTCACAAATAAGAATATGATGAAGAAGATGAAGAGGAAGAAGATGAAGAAGTAGAATATGAAGAAGAATAATAGTTTAATAAGAACAATATGAGTAATGTTAACAAAAAGATGAATAGCAAGAAGTTTAAGAAGAAGATAAAGAAGGTGAAGATGAAGAATAATTTGATGAAAAAGATGATGCTGCTGAAGATTATGAAGGAGAAAGTGTGGCAAAAGTTAAAAAGGTGAAGAGCATGGAAGTTGTGAAACATACATATTTGCCAGAATATAAAAAAGGTTAACAACATTGTCAATTTCTTCGTCAATCCAAACATCTTTAAAAAAAAATATTAATGCTATACCATTTGATTGGGTTAGTAGATTCCAAGCCTTATCTCCTTCTGCGGCCTCCCATTCTTCTTCGACCGCAGTGGAGCCTGCACAGGAAAGACGTCGGTCTCTGCGTCTTGCTCAGACTTGTGCTGTGCGCTTTATTACTCCTGGTTCTCCAGCTACTGCCATAGTAACTAGCAATAGGCAGTGACGAGCAGGTATTCCAGAGGCATAGTCCAGGAATCACCCTACTGAGCATGCTCGTGAGGTGGCGGCCTCTCATTGGTGGTCAGTCGTCAGCTGCTCAGGTCCTGTCCCGGCTCCGGATTGGCCAGCAAGCAAGATCCTGTCTGACTGGACTTAGGTGAAGTCTATAAAAGGGTCTTTGGGGCGCCCGTCGGCGCACTAAGATCACTTTTATTTGCTGTGTGTTAGTAGGTGGGACAGTTACCACCCTGTATGCACGTGTGCTGCTACTGGCACTGTGAGTGTGTTTCTGGTCAGCCAGTGTAGGATGGGAGTTCCCGCTTGGCTTGGTAACTGCTTCCCATTCTGTGTGCAGTTAGCACAGCAGAATCAAAGAACAAGCTCAACCACCAGCATAGTGGGGGGTGAGTTATAGGGACCCCAACTAGCGTCATATCTACTGTGCTCCTGTGACATCTAACAGGGCACAACTTAGAGTGCTTTCTGTTTTTACTGCTCTGTGAAGTAACAGAGTCAGGTATCTGGCACTCTGTTCACACCGAGTGACATTTAACTCGGTGTGTTTACGGTACTTGCATGCAGCTTCGCTCCGCCATTGTCTACTAGCTGCGGTTAAACCATCACCGCACGGTGGACCCCAGGTTTCGATCACACTTATCATAATTTATATTTGGTACAATCGGCAAACCCTAACATCCCATTTGGTAATCAAAATCATTAGGCCTAATATTGGGGTTCAGCCAGAAACCCTATTTGCTAATCCAAATCATTTGAACTAAAACTGTGTTTCAGTGAGGAATCAGGATGCCCATTTGTCTAATCAAAATTGTATGGCCTAATATTGGGGTTCAGCCAGGAGAACCTATTTGCTAATCCAAATTGTTTGGGCTACAACTGTGTTTCAGTCAGGAGGCCCCATTTGCTAATCCAAATTGGTTGGGCTGGAACTGTTGCAATGAAGAATTTGCTCTTAAAAATCATTAGGCCAAATATTGGGTTCAGCCACGAGGCCCTACTTGCTAATCCAAAACGTTTGGGCTACAACTGTGTTGCAGTCAGAGGAGGCTCCATTTGCTAATCCAAATCATTTGGGCTAAAACTGTGTTGCAGTCAGGAATCATTAGACCCTATTTGGTAATCTAAATTTATAACATCTAAACATTTAAGAATGTTGTTCAAGAACACTATCTAGGAAAATAAATAGTTATTGTTCATTGAGTGAAAGGTCACTGACAGGAGTTTGCCTAAGATTGTGAAACACCAGGTTAACCCCTTAGTGACAGAGCCATTTGCAGCTTAATGACCAGGCCAATTTTTACAATTCTGACCACTGTCACTTTGTGAGGCTGGAACACTTCAACGGATCACGCTGATTTTGAGATTTCTTTTTCGTGATATACAGTACTTAATGCTATTGGCAAAATTTCTTCGATATGACTTGTGTTTATTTATGAAAAAAACGGAAATATTGTGAAAATTTAAAAAAAATTTGCAATTTTCAAACTTTAAATTTTTATGCCCTTAAATCAGAGCAATATGTCACACAAATTACTTAAGAAATAACATTCCACTTGTCTACTTTATATCAGCACAATTTTGGAAAAAAAATTTTTTTTTTGCTAGGAAGTTGTAAGGGTTAAAATTTGAACAGCGATTTCTCATTTTTACAACAAAATTTGCAAAACCATTTTTTCATTCAAAAAACTGGACCCCACAAGGTGCTCAAAACTACATTCAATAATTTAATTAACCCTTTACGTGCTTCACAGGAACTGAAGCAATGTGGAAGGAAAAAATTTACATTTAACTTTTTTTTACAAAAAAATTACTTCAGAACCAATTTTTTTTATTTTCACAAGTGTAAAAAGAGAAAATGAACCACAAAATTGTTGTGCAATTTCTACTGAATGCGCTGAAACCCATATGCGGGGGTAAACCACTATTTGGGTGCATGGCAGAGCTCGGAAGGGAAGGAGCGCTGTTTGACTTTTTTAATGCAGAATTGGCTGGAACTGAGAGAGCCCCTGATGTGCCTAAACAGTGGAAACCCTCACAAGTAACACAATTTTGGAAACTAGACCCCTAAGGAACTTATCTAGATGTGTGTTGAGCACTTTCAACCGCCAATTGCTTCACAGAAGTTTATGACGTAGAGCCATGGAAAAAAAAATCATATTTTCACACAAAAATGACCTTTTCGCCCCAAATTTTTATTTTCACAAGGGTAATAGGAGAAAATAGACCACAAAAGTTGTTGTGCAATTTGTTCTGAGTACGCCAATACCCCAAATGTGGGGTAAACCACTGTTTGGGTGCACGGCAGAGCTCAGAAGGGAAGGAGCGCCGTTTGACTTTTTCAATGCCGAATTGGCTTGATTTGAGATCGGACGCCATGTTGCATTTGGAGACCCCTGTTGTGCCTAAACAGTGGAAACCCCCACAAGTGACACCATTTTGGAAACTAGACCCCTTATGGAACTCATCTAGAAGTGTGGTGAGCACTTTGAACCCCCAAGTGCTTCACAGAAGTTTTTAATGCAAAGCCACAGAAATAAGAAAAAACATTTTTTTTCCACAAAAATGATGTTTTCATCCCCAAATTTTTACTTTTAGGGCGGGGTCACACTGGCGACAAAATCGGACGACTGCAAGCGATGAAATATCGCATTGCAGTCGGACCAATGTTAATCTATGGAGCAGCTCCCACCATCCTATTTTTTGTCGACCGTTTTATACGTGCAGGTGAAATCGCAGCATGCTGCGATTGTTACCGATTGTGGGTCGACAATCGCCAATGCAAGTATATGGGTGCGATGAAAAATCGGATTACAA
>JARQOD010000002.1:248216249-248279949 GCA_033576555.1 Oophaga sylvatica | reverse complement strand
TTGAGGGGTGCAATCTTCCTAGCTGCGTACTCTTCCCTGTGGGGCCATTTTGTGCATTGCAATGATGACTGCATGTGTTTCTTTAGAGATAACCTGGTTAACAGAAGAAAAAACAATGAGTCAAGCACCAGCCCCCTTTTAAAGTGTCCAGTGGTGTCATTCTTACTTAATCATGACAGATTGATCTCCAGCCATGTCCTCATAAACACCCACACCTGTGTTAATGGAGCAATCACTGAAAAGAGGTTAGCTGGCCCTTTTTAAAGGCAGGGCACAATGATGTTGAAATGTGTTTTGGGGGATAAAGTTCTTTTTCTAGCCAAATATTGACTTTGCAAGTAATTGCTGTTAAGCTGATCACTCTTTATAACATTCGGAGTAATGCAAATTGCCATTAGAAAAAGTGAAGCAGTAGACTTTGTAAAAATTAAAATTTGGTCATTCTCAAAACTTTTGGCCATGACTGTACACACACATGTACAGTGGGTGAAAAGTGTTTTTCCTGATTTCCAATTATTTTGCATATTTGCATGAACTGCCTTTTAAAGGGTTACTCCATAGCATTAAATTTGGGATTAGGGTCAGGACTTTGACTAGGCCACTTCAAAGTCTTAATTTTGTTCCATTTCCCAAACAGAAATCTTCCAGATCCTGAAGCAGTAAAATAAACCCAGACCATCACACAACTACCACCATATTTTACTGTTGGTATGATGTTCCTTTTCTAAAATGCTGTGTTACATCTACATTAGATTTAATGGGATATACACCTTAAGCATATGTCTCAAATTTCCAAAAAGGGATGATATCAAACTAATGTACACCAAACCCTTTAAAAACATAAATTTATTTTGAACATGAATAAAATGCACCTAATAAACCCCTGTACACAGTGAAACATAGGGGTTATGTCTGATTCAATACAATTCTGCAGATGAATATTTCAACAATATAGCACTATTAAGGTTCCAGACACACAAAAGCAGTTCAGATCCCACAGCATAAGAATATCATAGACCTTTTGTATATGTGAATATACCAAATAGATACCTTCTACTTTCTGTCTGTGTGCACTGGACCTCTCATTATTTTGCACTGGGCCTCCTGATGATCCAGCACATGGAGAAACGCATCGAGGCATGAGACACAGAGACTAATATCATGACAAAATGGCAAAATCGATAAGTTTTATTATGTTTAGTGATGTACGCATAGCGAAATATTCAGATTCGGGAAAATCGGCACAAATAATTTCTAATATCCGTGTATTCATACCGAATAACGAATCCAATGCAAGTCAATGGGAAAGCCAAATATTTTTCTGCTTGACCCAACAAACAGGTCTGGGGGCCTGGGAAAAAAGCTGAAATGGATGGGAAAGCATTAAAGCTAAATGAGAACAGCATGGAGAAGATGCCTGCATGCCTTTCTGACTCACATGTGGTATCTGGGAATAATGTTGTCAGACTATTGCGCTGGTCTTATGCATTTATAAGAAGACATACCAAACCAAACAAAAAATTTTTTCCTTTAATATTTGTGAGGGCTCTCACTCCTACATTTGGGAGGTCCGTCCCTTATTCCAAACTGTTAGCTAGATAGTGGACTTTACAATGCCTGCTAAAACATGGCCAGCTGAATTTTGGGCTTCACCCGCCACCACCACCATGTCCACCGCCATGTCATTATGCGGCCCTCGCTTCATATTTTCAGAGGGCCAGCAGTTGCCGTGAAACATGAGTTTGGGAAGGGCCCTCAGGTGGCCTGTATCATACATTTGGGAGAGCTTTAATTCCTAAATTTCGGAGGGCTCTCCCTCATTTCAAATTGTTAGCTTGATAGTGGAATACATATTCCCCATCAACTTTCAATGCCAGCTAAAACATTCCCATTTGAATTTTGGGCTTCATTCGCCACTACCAGTATGTCCACCACCATGTCATTATGCAGCCCTCGCTTCACATTTTCAAAGGATCAGCAGGTGCTGTGAGACCTGAGTTTGGTAAGGGGCCTCAGGTGGTCCTGTATCGTACATTTGGTAGAGCTCTCACACCTACATTTGGGAGGTCCCTCCCTCACTCCAAATTGTTAGCTTGATAGTGGAATATATATTCCCCATCACTTTACAATACCAGCTAAAACATGCACATTTGATTTTTGGGCTTCACCCGCCACCACCACCACGTCCACCGCCATGTCATTATGTGTCCCTCGCTTCACATTTTCAGAGGGCCAGCAGGTGCCGTGAAACCTGAGTTTTGGAAGGGCCCTCAGGTGGCCCTGTATCGTACATTTTGGAGAGTTCTCACTCCTACATTTAGGAGGTCCCTCCCTCATTCCAAATTGTTACCTAGATAGTGGAATACATATTCCCCATCACTTTACAATGGCAGCTAAAACATACCCATTAGAATTTTGGGCTTTGGCCGCCACCACCAGCATGTTCACCGCCATGTCATTATGTGTCCCTCGCTTCACAATTTTAGAGGGCCAGCAGGTGTTGGAAAACTGAGTTTTGTGAGCTCCACAGTTCATTTTGGCCACCGGATTCCAATGGAGCCACTGTCATAGCGAGTGAAGCCGCTGTAAGGTGAATATAATACAGGAGTTGGGATAGCTGTATGATCAGTCTCAGTAAATTGGATTCTACCAGACACCAAAAGCATTAGAATTTAATTCGAAATATAGTGTATGCAAGCGAGGGCCTGTATTGTGGTCAGTCTGTCAGGCCTGAAAACCATGTCAGGAAAATGTTCAAGCCTTTTTTTACTTGGAAGCATGCTCCTCAAGGGAAAGAGACAGGAGTGCCATTGACCAATCTGCATAAGCCTACACACTTCTTTTGGAAACTAGCCAACCAGGCAGAATGTATCTTTTGCATCGTTTTGAGCAGCAATGGAGTAATTACAGGATATGTCACAGAGAGTGATGATGTCTGTGGAGTGAATTACTCAGGTTACAGGCAGTGCTACAGAGCTCAGGTAAATATGTGTAAAGCTGCAGCCTGAATAGGTCTTTAGAGTGTATTAACCCAGTCTCTTAGACGTGTTTAAAATGTACAGAAAATGAGCAATACCCCACCACCATTTTTTTATAACCCAAATTTAGAAAATGTAAGGGAAGCGACAGTTTAATAAAGAGACACAAGTCTCATTCAGGAGCCTGCAAAATCCAGTAATGGTCTTTGTCCAGCACCGGACAATGTAAAGTGCTAACAAATATGCATGCCCTATCTAACAGACATATATGCTGACAAGGGACAACTGAAAGCTGCACTAGGACAACAACAGTGGGGAAAAAAAGTATTTAGTCAGCCACCAATTGTGCAAGTTCCCCCACTTAAAAAGATTAGAGAGGCCTGTAAAGCTCTCGTCTCACATAGCGATATCGCTAGCGAGATCGCTGCTGAGTCACTAGTTTTGTGACGCAGCAGCGAGCTCACCAGCGATATCGCTGTGTGTGACATTCAGCGACGATCAGCCCCCTGCCGGGTATCGCTGATCGTCACTGAAAGGCCAGGACATTTTTTTGATCACTGGTCTCCCGCTGACAGGCACGCATCACTGCGTGTGACAGGTGGGAGACCAGCGATCCGCTGGTAACCAAGGTACACAGCGGGTTTCCAGGTGCGGGGCTGTGCCTAGAAACCCGCTGTGTACCTTGGATACCAGCTCCCTGAAGCAGGGAGCTGGTATCCAAGGTACACAGTGGGTTTCCAGGCACCGCGCAGCGCCTGGAAACCCGATGTGTACCTTGGTTACCAGCTCCCTGCATCAGGGCGCTGGTATCCAGCGTACACTGCGGGTAACTAAGCGATGTTTACCCGCAGTGTCGCTGTGCTGATCGCTGCCTGAGCTGCCTGTTTGGCAGCTCAGCAGCGATAATGTAGCGATACACCAGCGATCCTGATCGTTGTCGGGATCGCTGGTGTATCGCTATGTGAGACCCAGCCTTAACTGACATGATAGGTAGACCACAACTATGAGAGTCAAAATGAGAAAACAAATCCAGAAAATCACCTTGTCTGATTTGGCAAGATTTATTTTTCAAATTATGGAAGAAAATAAGTATTTGGTCACCTAAAAACATGCAAGATTTCTGGCTCTCACAGATCTGTAACTTCTTCTTTAAGAGGCTCCTTGGTCCTCCACTCATTACCTGTAGTAATGGCTCCTGTTTGAACTTGTTATCAGTATAAAAGACACCTGTCCACAACCTCAAACAGTCACACTCCAAACTCCACTATGGTGAAGACCAAAGAGCTGTCGTACGACACCAGAAACAAAATTGTAGCCCTGCACCAGACTGGGAAGACTGAATCTGCAATAGGCAAGCAGCTTGGTGTGATGAAATCAACTGTGGGAGCAATAATAAGAAAATAGAAGACATATAAGACCACTGATAATCTACCTCAATCTGGGGCTCCACAGAAAATCTCACCCCGTGGGGTCAAAATGACGGTACGGTGAGCAAAAATTCAAGAACCACACGGGAGGATCTAATCAATGACCTGCATAGAGCTGGGACCACCGTACCAAAGGCTACCATCAGTAACACACTAAGCCGCCAGGGACTCAGATCCTGCAGTGTCAGACGTGTCCCCCTGCTTAAGCCAACCACACAACTGAGAAACCGATACCAAGGCCTTGTGGAGGACGAAGATGGCACACCTAAGTATGAGGCACTACCAGCAAGAAAAGAAGAAAAGGGCACACAGCAACATCCAGAAGTAACAACAAAGAGTACAGCCAAGAAGCGAAGAAGAGTGGTATGGGTGGGAGACTCGCTACTGAGAGGCACAGAAGCAGCCATCTGCACACCGGACATAACCGCAAGAGAAGTATGCTGCCTCCCAGGTGCAAAGATCAAGGATGTGACCGATAGGATACCAAAGCTCACCAGTTCCAAGGAAGTCCACCCAGTCCTTCTGATACATGTTGGCACCAATGACATGGCAAGGAAGGACCTACCGACAATCTGCAAGGACTTTGAAGAGTTGGGGAAGAAAGTAAAGGAACTGGATGCACAGGTAGTTTTTTCTTCTAATCTTCCAGTAGACGGGCATGGCACCAGAAGATGGAACAGGATCCTTGATGAGAACAACTGGCTAAGACGATGGTGCAGACAACAAGGATTCGGATTCCTGGACCACGGTGTGAATTACCTGCATGATGGACTCCTCGCCAGAGACAGACTACACCTCAACAAAGCTGGGAAACACATTCGCCAGAAGACTCGCTACACTCATCAGGAGGGCTTTAAACTAGAAGAAGAGGGGAAGGGAAGAAAAACAGACATGAACATGAAGCCAGAAAATATACTGATGAAGGATATGAGGTGCGGCAAAGAAGACCCAAGACAACATACTCGGAAGGGAGGTAAGAAAATTTCTAAAACAATGCACAGGGAGGAGATTAGAACAAAACAAAATCCTCTAAACTGCATGCTCGCAAATGCCAGAAGCCTGACAAACAAGATGGAAGAACTAGAAGCAGAAATATCTACAGGTAACTATGACATAGTAGGAATAACCGAGACATGGTTAGATAAAAGCTATGAATGGGCAGTTAACTTATAGGGTTACAGTCTGTTTAGAAAGGATCGTAAAAATCAGAGAGGAGGAGGGGTTTGTCTTTTTGTAAACTCTTGTCTAAAGTCCAATGTAAGGGAGGATATTAACGAAGGAAATGAGGATGTCGAGTCCATATGTGTCGAAATACATGGAGGGAAAAATAGTAATAAAACTCTCATTGGGGTCTGTTACAAACCCCCAAATATAACAGAAATCATGGAAAGTCTACTACTAAGGCAGATATTGAAGCTACAACCCATAATGAGGTCCTTGTTATGGGGGACTTTAACTACCCAGATATTAACTTGGAAACAGAGACCTGCGAAACCCATAGGTTTCCCATAGGCAACAGGTTTCTGCTAATAACCAAGAAAAATTGTCTTTCACAATTGGTGAAGAATCCAACTAGAGGAGCAGCACTTTTAGACCTAATATCTAATAGACCTGACAGAAAAACAAATCTGCAGGTCGTCGGGCATCTAGAAAATAGCGACCACAATGTTGTACAGTTTCACTTGTCTTTCGCTAGGGGGACTTGTCAGGAGTCACAAAAACACTGAATTTTAGGAAAGCACAGTTTGACCAGCTTAGAGATGCTCTTAATCTGGTTGACTGGGACAATATCCTCAGAAATAAGAATACAGATAATAAATGGAAAATGTTTAAGAATATCCTAAATAGGCACTGTAAGCGGTTTATACCTTGTGGGAATAAAAGGACAAGAAATAGGAAAAACCCAATGTGGCTAAACAAAGAAGTAAGAGAGGCAACTAACAGTAAAAAGAAAGGATTTAAACCATTAAAGCAGGATGGCACCGCTGAAGCTCCAAAAAACTATAGGGAGAAAAATACTTTATCTAAAAAACTAATTAAAGCTGCCAAAAAAGGAAACAGAGAAACACATTGCTAAGGAGAGTCAAAATAATCCCAAACTGTTCTTCAACTATTTCAATAGTAAAAGAATAACAAGTGAAAGTGTAGACCCCTTAAAAATTGTGAGGAAAGAATGGTTGTAGATGACGAGGAAAAAGCTAATATATTAAACACATTCTTCTCCACGGTATTCACGGTGGAAAATAAAATGCTAGGTGAAATGCTGAGAGACAAAGAAAACACTATATTAAGGGTCACCAATCTAACCCAAGAAGAGGTGTGAAACTGGCTAAATAAGATTAAAATAGATAAATCTCTGAGTCTGGAAGGCATACACCCATGAGTACTAAGAGAACTAAGTAATGTTATAGACAAACCATTATTTCTTATATTTAGGGATTCTATAGTGACGGGGTCTGTTCCACAGGACAGGCACATAGCAAATGTGGTACCAATATTCAAAAAGGGCTCGAAAAGTGAACCTGGAAATTATAGGCCAGTAAGTCTAACCTCTACTGTTGGTAAAATATTTGAAGGGTTTCTGAGGGATGTTATTCTGGATTATCTCAATGAGAATAACTGTTTAACTCCATATCAGTATGGGTTTATGAGGAATCACTCCTGTCAAGCCAATCTAATCAGTTTTTATGAAGAGGTAAGCTATAGACTGGACCAAGGTGAGTCATTGGATGTGGTATATCTTGATTTTTCCAAAGCGTTTGATACAGTGCCACACAAGAGGTTGGTTCACAAAATGAGAACGCTGGGTCTAGGGGAAAAAGTGTGTAAATGGGTAAGTAACTGGCTTAGTGATAGAAAGGAGAGTGTGGTTATAAATGGTAAATTCTCTAACTGGGTCGCTGTGACTAGTGGGGTACCGCAGGGATCGGTGTTGGGAACTATTCCCTCCAACATATTTATTATTGATCCGGTAGGTTTACACAGTAAAATATCGATATTTGCAGGTGATATAAAACTATGTAAAGCAGTCAATACAAGAGAAGATAGTATACTGCTACAGATTTATCTGGATAAGTTGGAAACTTGGGCCGAAAGGTGGCAGATGGGGTTTAACAATGATAAATGTAAGGTTATACACATGGGAAGAAGGAATCAATATCACCATTACACACTGAACAGGAAACCACTGGGTAAATCTGACATGGAGAAGGACGTGGGGATCCTAGTTAAAGATAAAGTTACCTGGAGCAACCAGTGCCAGGCAGCGACTGCCAATGCAAACAGGATCATGGGGTGCATTAAAAGAGGTCTGGATACACATGATGAGAGCATTATACTGCCTCTGTACAAATCCCTGGTTAGGCCGCACGAGTACTATGTAGAGTTTTGGGCACTGGTGCTCAAGAAGGATGTAAAGGAACTAGAGTGAGTACAAAGGAGGGTAACAAATTAATTAAGGGGTGGGGTGAACTACAATACTCAGAGAGATTAGCAAAATTAGGATTATTTAGTCTAGAAAAAAGACGACTGAGGGGCAATCTAATAACCATGTATAAGTATATAATTGGACAATACAAATATCTCTCCGAGAATCTGTTAAAAAACCAAGGAAGGTGACGTCACAAGGGGCATTCCCTGCGTCTGGAGGAGAGAATGTTTTTCCACCAACATAGAAGAGGATTCTTTACTGTTAGGGCAGTGAGAATCTGGAATTCCTTGCCTGAGGAGGTGGTAATGGCAAACTCAGTCGAGGGGTTCAAGAGAGGCCTGGATGTCTTCCTGGAGAGTAACAATATTGTATCTCACAGTTATTAGGTTCTTTAGAAGGACGTAGATCTGGGGATTTATTCTGACAAAATATATGCTGAACTGGGTGGACAAATGTCTTTTTTTGGCCTTGCTAACTATGTTACTATGTTACTATTTTAAGACAGTACATGTCCTGGCCCATCTGAAGTTTGCTAGAGAGCATTTGGGTTATCCAGAAGAGTATTGGGAGAATGTCATATGGTCTGATGAAACCAAAGTAGAACTGTTTGGTAGAAACAAAACTCGACGTGTTTGGAGGAGACAGAATGCTGAGCTGCATCCAAAGAACACCATACCTACTGTGAAGCATGGGGTTGGCAACATCATGCTTTGGTGCTGTTTCTCTGCAAAGGGACCAGAACGAATGATCCTTGTACATGAAAGAATGACTGGGGCCATGTATCGTGAGATTTTGAGTGCAAACCTCCTTCCATTAGCAAGGGCATTGAAGATTATATGTGGATGGGTCTTTCAGCATGATAATGATCCCAAGCACACCACCAGGGCAACAAAGGAGCGGCTTCATATAAAGGTGGCCTAACCAGTCTCCAGATCTCAATGGCACGTCTGGGGCTGACATGAGAGAAGGAAATTTCACCTCCTTATTCACCTCTCTGCACTGCTGTGCTCGCTAGGCGTGCCACCGTGCCAGGTTGAATCAGTGGCCTCATCATCGACCATGTCGTCTTCCAATTCATCAATCTGATCCTCCTTCTGAGTTGCGACGTTAGGCTGACCTGATGGCAACTGTGCATCATGATTATCCTCCACCTCTTCAGACATGAATTGTCCTTCCTCAACGTGGCTTTCTCCTGGCTGTGGATGCTCCAATGTTTGGGCACCTCCTCATTACCCTCTTTAATGGTGCACGTTGAGAGGCCTTAAAAATTACAATTACAATGACACTTCGCATTTTTTGTCCCATATACACGTGCTGAGATTGGCTCAATCTAGCTGTCTATTGGTTACTTTAGATGTCTATAGTCTTTTCAGAAGTATTGAGCACACAAGAGGTATTCAAGCTCTCCAAAATTTTCTTCATAATACCACACCCTTTTCTGACAATTTAAAATCCTTCTGTATCTCTTTACTGACTTTGATTCTGACAAAAAAAATATTTTTGAAAACAAATTTTTCATACAAAAAACAGATCCCATTGCACCCCATTACGCCAATATTTTTATGGCTCAATTTGAAAAATAATTTATCTACACCAATCCTCTTTTCCAGCAGTATGCATTACTCTGCAAAAGATATATTGATGATATTTTCCTTATCTGGCAAGGGGATACTGTGTCATTGGAAGAATTTCACACCACCATTAATCAACAGGTCAATAATATCACTTTTAACATGCATTATCATCTCACCAAAATCAATTTCCTTGATACCAATGTCATTGTTACTGAAGATGGACAGTTATCTACTGACTTATTTGTGAAACCTACGGATAGAACAACTACAGACCAGTCTCCAATCTCCCATTCATCTCTAAACTCTTAAAGCGCCTTGTCTATTCCCGCCTTACCCGTTACCTCTCCACTAATTCCCTCCTAGACCATTCACAGTCCTGCTTCCGCCCCTACAATCGACAGAAGCTGCACTCATCAAAGTGACCAATGGCCTACTGACAGCAAAATGATATGGTGACCACTCTCTGCTCATGCTTCTTGACCTTTCTGCAGCTTTCAACACTGTTGACCACCATTTCCTACTCTCTAGGCTCCAGTCACTAGGCATTAAGGACACTGCCCTCTCCTGGTTCTCTTCCTATCTTTCTGACCGCTCCTTCATTGTTTTGTTCGCTGACTTCACTTCATCCCCTCTTCCTTTCACTGTTGGAGTACCTCAGGGCTCAGTCCTTGGCCCCCTTCTCTTCTCTCTCTACATGGCCCCAATTGGACAGACCATCAGCAGATTTGGCTTTCAGTACATCTTTATGCTGATGACACACAGTCGCAGACTGGGCAGATTAGGCTGTGGTGTCGTTTCTAGTGTCATGCATTGATCTCGCGTTATTGCAGTCTGTGCTATGTTTGTCGTGGCTTCTGTGCAGGCTGTTGCTACTGCTTCTGATGTTACAAACAATATTTTAAAATGCGGCGACTCCAAGTTCAGTCTCTGATGGGTTGCCTGTAGTGAAAGGTGTGTCAGAGGCCTATTATACTGTTTCTACTCTGTGGAAATTGATGCCGCTTTAGTGGTGTGTGAAAATAATTTTTTTAAATTTGAAGAATCCAACTTGGGTCTCCATCTAGTGGGTTGCCTGTAGTGGAAGGTGTGTCAGAGGCCTTTTATACTGTTTCTACTCTGTGGAAATTGATGCCACTTTAGTAGAATGAGACAATATTTTTTTGAAATGTGGAGAATCCAAGTTTGGGCACCTTCTTGTGTGTTGCCTGTAGAAGTAGGGCTACCAAAAAGTCAGGAATGCACTTACTTTCACTAAACTACCTGTCTTACTATTCTTACATTTTTCCATCATTAGTACTGTATGAAGCTTATGTTTGTGCCATCTGAGTGTGGCTGGAAAAAAAAGGAGCTGTTGTATGAGGTTTCAGGGCTCCGAGTTTTCAAGGCTTACACTGCTCCCTTAACCACCAGGTTCTCACTGAAACTTCAATTCCAAGCTGTAAATGCTGGGCCAGACCCTGATACCTCATGCATAGCCCATGGCTGTCTGCTTCTGTGCTATTCAAAAAGGTTCTGCTGTGGGCCAATTGATCAGTCAACAACCTGTGTTACTTTTCTTACATTTTTCTCCCAATAGTGCTGTGTGAAATTGATGTTTGTGCCATCTGAGTGCGGCTGAATAAAAAAAAAGAAATTTGAGGTGTTGCATCAGGTATCAGGTCTCCCAGCTAAGAAAGCTTACACTACTCCTTTAATCGCCAGGTCCTCATTGAAACTTCAATTCCAAGATGTAAATGCTGGGCCAAACCCTGATACCTTATGTATGGCATGTGACTTACTGCTGCTGTGCCATTTGCAAATTTCTAGTGTGGGTCAGTTGATGCCACTTTTCCTGGTGTCCGCCCCTAATTTTACTGTTTGGGAAGCTTTTTGTCACCCCTTAAGGTTTTATGTATACATTTGTTTTGGCCTCCCATTGAATCTAATGGTGTTCAGGTCTGTTCCTCGAAATGTTTGACGAACATGTTCAGTTAACGTCTAATCATTCGGCGAACCAAACCTTGAAAGGTTCACTCATTTCTAGTTATAATTATACACAGCTAAGCAATGAGATAAGGAGAGCAGTCCTTACATGTTACACTGGTAACTGCCTCTTTTATTTCAAATAATCTCTGGAGGCAGAATCTTATGCAGATTAGTGTCCAGCCCATAGCCTGGAACAGCTCATTTACATAAAAGAAAAATGATGTTTTTTCTGGAATAAGACATCGAATGGCAGATATCAAGGTATCATTATATTTAGCTTCCTATGACCTGCATGCCCATATAGATGGCTTGGGAAGGTTGATCCTGTTGACACATCACCTTTAACAACCCAGTACTAACAGACTTTTTAAACCACTTAATTTGTAAAAATTGTCTAAAAATTATCCCTTTTTTGGGGCAGATTCCTGACTTGCTGGTGGCATGTACACATGTGATGTAAGTGTGGGCATAAAGTTCGTCTAGAAGTTTTTGTTATTATTAGTGTTGAGCGATACTGCCCGATATCCAGAAATATCTGATCGGATTGGATCGGCCCAATACTCAAAAAGTATCGGGTATCGCCAATTCCGATACCGGAAACCCAATGCAAGTCAATGGGACAGAAATATCGTAATTAAAAACAAACCCTTTCTTTACTTGTAAACACTACATATACACACATAGAATACATATATATATATACATGTCATTGTGACATATATATATACATATACTAGCTGTAGTACCCGGCTTCGCCCTGGTTAATTAATAACTGCTGTTAGCTGTAACAAAATAGACTATGTTAACAAAAATTATTCTGCACATAAAAATCACACACCAAAACGTGCGGGGGTTAAAATTTCCATTCAACACATAGCCTATGATGCTCCTGGGGTTGAGATGTGCGGGCATGCAAAATTTCATGCCCGTAAGTACAACGGTGCAGATTCCTATCCGGGCCAAATTATTTGCCGATTTGGAATGCGCGGGGTTAAAATTTCGACTCAAAACTAGCCTATGACGCTCCTGGGGTCGAGACGTGCGGGTGTGCAAAATTTCAATGCCGTAAATGCACATTCCTATGCCAGACATACACACAAGCATTCAGCTTTCTCCCATTATGTAGATAGGGCCAAAATTGTTTGGCGATTTGGAACGTGCGGGGGTTAAAATTTCCATTCAATACATAGCCTATGATGCTCCTGGGTGAGATGTGCGGGCATGCAAAATTTCATGCCCGTAAGTACAACGGTGCAGATTCCTATCCCGGGCCAAAATTATTTGCCGATTTGGAATGCGCGGGGTTAAAATTTTGACTCAAAACCTAGCCTATGACGCTCCCGGGGTCGAGACGTGCGGGTGTGCAAAATTTCATGCCCGTAAATGCAGATTCCTATGCCGGACATACACACAAGCATTCAGCTTTCTCCCCATTATGTAGATAGGGCCAAAATTGTTTGGCGATTTGGAACGTGCGGGGGTTAAAATTTCCATTCAACACATAGCCTATGATGCTCCTGGGGTTGAGATGTGCGGGCATGCAAAATTTCATGCCCGTAAGCACAACGGTGCAGATTCCTATCCCGGGCCAAAATTATTTGCCGATTTGGAATGCGCGGGGTTAAAATTTCGACTCAAAACCTAGCCTATGACGCTCCCGGGGTCGAGACGTGCGGGTGTGCAAAATTTCATGCCCGTAAATGCAGATTCCTATGCCGGACATACACACAAGCATTCAGCTTTCTCCCCATTATGTAGATAGGGCCAAAATTGTTTGGCGATTTGGAACGCGCGGGGTTAAAATTTCGATTCAAAACATAGCCTAGGACGCTTTCGGGGTCGAGACGTGCGGGCGTGCAAAATTTCATGCCCGTAAGTGCGACGGTGTGGATTCCAATTCCGGACAAACATACCCACATACATACACACATACATACATTCAGCTTTATATATTAGATTTATAGTTCATACACTTCTACATAGTAAAATAGCCTCTGATTCAATTGCCAGGCAATGCCGGCTTTTGTGAAATTACAGAACCACCCGACATGAAATGACACATGGTTTACATAGAGTTAACCATGTCATTTCATGTAGTTTGATATATTGTTTTCACTAACAATTACATGAGTGTATGGGTGCAAAATTTCACACATGTAGAGGTTAATTAAAGGTGTAAATTCTTTGTAAAAAAAAAACGCCTTTTTTTTCTACGAATTTGCGCCTTTAATTTACCCCTACATGTGTGACATTTTGCACACATACATTCATGTAATCGTTAGTGAAAACAATATATCAAACTACATGAAATGACATGGTTAACTCTATGTAAACCATGTGTCATTTCATGTCGGATCTGTAATTTCACAAAAGCCGGCAATTGAATTAGCGGCTATTATACTATGTAGAAGTGTATGTACTATAAATATATATATATATATATATATATATATATGTGTCACAAATTCAATGACATGTATATATATATATATATATGAGGTGTAAAATTGTTGGAAAAAAATGCTTGGGCTCCCGCCATATTTTCTCAACCAGACAGACAAAGCCAGCGAGTGGGGCAGATAATAATAGCCCAGAGAGGGACCATTATTTTTGGTCCCCCCCTGGCTACTAACATCTGCCCCCAGACACCCAGAAAGGGCAAATCTATAATTAGATTCGCCCTTTCTGGCACTTTGCCCCTCTATTCCCATTGCCCTGTAGCGGTGGCAAATGGGTTAATAAGGGTTAAAGCCACCTTGCTATTGAAAGGTGACATTAAGCCAGGTTAATAATTGAGAGCTGTCAATTAGACAACTATCAATTATTAATCCTATTGTATGAAATAAAAATAAAACACACACACTTTAATTAAAAATCATTTTAATGAAATAAACACACAGTTTTTGACCATATTTTATTTTACTGCCATTCCTTGCGAAGCCCTTGTTCACCTGTAATAAAAATAAAATAATAAAGCAACATTATTCTTACCTATCCAATGTTCAGTCAGGTCCATTATTAATCATAAAGTTTGTAAATTTTTTTAAAAAATACACAGCCAGAATAAAGTCTTTTAATGAAATAAAACACAACACAGTTTTCATTATTTTTATTTCACGCTCATCCTGCGACGCCATCGATCTCCTGTAAAAAAACAAAAATAACAAACCAACACAAATACTCCCTGTCCAACGCAGTCCAAAATCACGAGTGTCCCACGACGAGTCCAGCTCTGCTACATCTGGATGACAGGCTGAGCCTGACATCCAGACGCGGCAGAGCTGCTTACCTAGGAGATTCCTGGCGGTGACGTCATCGAACTTCTTTACGGCCAGCTGTCACGAGAGTACAGCTGGCAGAGATTACCCAGTACCCGGCAGCACGTGCCGGTATCGCGAGAAGCTGCACGTGACCGCCAGGGAGAGGGTAATGGCGGCCATCCAGGAGGACGTGACCACCGGGGATCTTCTGCCAGGTAAGTGCTGACTCTACTGAGTCCTGACTCCTGACAGACCCGACCGACACTGACAGTGACACTTTCGGGAAGTTCCTGTGTCACGTACATCGTTCTGTGACACAGGAACTCCCCATAGACTTTAGAGGAAAACTCCAATTCTGGTATCCGATATGCAAAAGATATCGGATCTCAGAATCGGAATTCCGATACAGCGAATATCGGCCGATACCCGATATTTGCAGTATCGGAATGCTCAACACTAGTTATTATTAATGTTTGCATGGAGGACACAGTTATGAATCAATCAATATGTTTACACTAGCAGCTGTATTACACCTTACAGTATTAGCAACTGCTTAGCATTCTAGGTGAATTTTGTTATAAAAAGGGATTTTCATGGATTAATGGAGTGTACAGGTGTAGTAAAGGTTTTATCAGTTAGGCACTGCCCAGAAAAAGACTAGTGGACTGGAATTGTCAGACTCAGAATGCAACCAGGAGCATAAAATTTGAAGTATTTCACTGTAATCTATACTGATATGAGCAACCAAGACTGCAGATCTACTTACTGCAATTTCAGATGATTAACGAAGCAAAGGAAAATACAGCAATATTGTGCTGCAATACCATATGAAAGCATTATGTAGAAGAGTCAGAAAATTCTTTTGAGTTAATAGTGGACAGGCACACTATTGACAGTCATTTAATATAATGATTACTGCAAATGAATGGATTTATGCCTATAAAATGGTATGTAATACTGGTCATAAAAAACAATGTAATATAGAGAATCAGTAAACAATTTAATTTACTCCAATTATGGCAATATTATCTGCTTTCATGTGTAATCAATGGGATGTAAATGATTATGAAATAACAGTATATTCAGTCCAAAATGTACATAAAATCTTACAATTTATTTTCCAGAATAATGATAGAAAATCCATTAAAATATGAAATACTGTAAAATAATATCTTTTTACAAATACGGTAACTATGCAAACGTATATGTTTTATCTTGTTTTGAACGTTTTTAAATTGTTCACCATTCCCTGTTGCATGTTATATTAGTTTAACTGTGTACATAATTTACATTTGATTGCTAAAAAACTGATTTTTAGAAAATACATTTAGGACATAATTGTGAGTATGCGAAAAAGTAAACCAATTACTAATTTAAAAAAAGATTCTAATCCAAGCATTCTAGCAATCATATAAACTAATAATATTTACTCTGGAAAAAAGTATTGGAACATACCTCTTAAAGAGTGACTTTCGTTTTAATTTTTATTTCAAATATCATTAGTACACATGAAAATAAGCAACTCTTTAATATATCTTATGAGAGTAATCTGCTTCTTTCTCCTCTTGAACTGATCTTTCATTCTCAACAGTCTCAATTCACAGGCAAAATTTGTCTTTAGTGATGACGTCTAGTGATGAGCGAACGTGCTTGCCACTACTCGTTTCTCGCCCGAGTATCTCGGTAATAGGCATACTCGGTGAGCACCGAGCATTTCCGGGATTACTCGGCGGGAATTTGGGTCTCCACCCAGCTTTTTTGGCAGACTTTACAGACCCAATCACGATGCAGGGATTGTCTGCCAGGCAATGAAATGCTGCAGCCATCTTTCTTGTGGTCGTGCAGTGATTGGCTGGCTGCACAGCATCATCAGGGGTGTAAGAGACAGGACGCCGCCCTGCTTGGCGCATTCAGCTCCAGATTGAGAAAGTGTAGGGAGAGCTTCTGCCGATATAGGGTCAGAATTGGGGATTTATTAGTTAGTGTGGGGGTCTAACATCCTAAACTACTTAAATCCAGCTAAACCAACAGTGCTTCTAAGGACTAATTCTGGAGTATATAGGTTCCAGTGTTAGGTAGGCAGGGTAGTGTATGTCGCTCTATACACATCAGTTCAAGGCCAGCAGACACTGTATGTGTGTATATAGATCATTGCATACATCAAGAGGGTCCATTCCCTTCCTGTGTTCTGTTGCTGCTGCTGCTACCTGTAGGATATATTGGCCGTATATAGCTAGTCCCAGGTGTAATTGGAATACAGCCCACACATTTTCTGGTGTGGTATCACCGTGCCAGCTCATATCTGAGCGTGCCCAAAGTTTGACCAGTTTACGGCGGTTTTCTTTTTTTTGTCTTGGGTGTCACTGTACTTATATACAGCAGTATGTATCTAAAAAAAAATAAATAAAAAACACACATTTGTCGTAATGGTATCTCCGTGTCAGCTCATATCTGTGCGTGCTCAAAGTTTGGCCAGTTTACATTAGTTTTCTTATTTTGTTTGACTGTCACTGTACTTACATACAGCAGTATTTGGCAAAAAATAAAAAAAATACAGGCCACACATTTGTCGTAGTGGTATCTTCGTGGCAGCTCATATCTGTGTGTGCTCAAAGTTTGGCCAGTTTACGGTGGTTTTCCTTTTTTGTCCTGGCTGTCACAGTACTTACATACAGCAGTATTTAGCAAAAAAATTAAAAAAATACAGGCCAAATATTTTTCGGTGTGGTATCTCCGTGGCAGCTCATATCTGTGTGTGCTCAAAGTTTGGCCAGTTTACGGCTTTTTTTCTTGTCCTGGGTGAAACTGTGCTTATATACAGCACTATTTAGTCCATAAAAGAAAAAGAAACAAAAAAACATATTTGTCAAAGTGGTATCTCCGTGCCAGCTCATATCTGTGCGTGCTCAAAGTTTGGCCAGTTTACGGCGGTTTTCTTTTTTTGTCCTGGCTGTCATTGTACTTAAATACAGCAGTATATAGCCAAAAAAAATAAATAGAGCCCACACATTTGTCGCAGTGGTATCTCCGTGGCAGCTCATATCTGTGTGTGCTCAAAGTTTTGCCAGTTTACGGCGGTTTTCTTTTTTTGTCCTGGGTGAAACTGTACTTTATATACAGCACTATTTAGCCAAAAAAAACAAAAAAACATTTGTCGTAGTGGTATCTCCTTGTCAGCTCATATCTGTGCGTGCTTTAAGTTTGGCCAGTTTAGGCCAAAACATTGTATTTTTTTTGCCGTCGGTTAACGTAATTATTAAATCTAGTAAGGCCAAAAACATTTTTACCTAAAGTCCTGATAGGTAAAAGTGTGGTTTTCAAGCACACGTATCACATACAATTTGACTCCCAAATCACCCTTTGTAGTGAACGTGTATAATATTCTATTCCAATTACAATGGGCAAGGCGTGTGGCAAGGGACGGGGAAGTGGACATGATAGTGATGGTGCAGGATGAGTCTGTGGGCAAGTTGAAATTGGCCCACTGAATAAACCCACATCTTCTCGCTGAACCTTAGTGTCCGAAGTCCTAGGAGACCGCAGCAAGACAGCACTATTGAAGCCCGAGCAGTGTGAAAAGGTTGTTGGTTGGATAACGGATAATACTACCAGTTTCTTATCCACAACCACCAGCACCCTGTCTTCAACAAGTCAAGTCACAGTAACAGTGAATCTGGACCGCATATTCCTTACCCTGATCCTCCTTCCTCCCACTATGCTGAGTGCCCTGAGAGAACTGGTCTCACACTCGGGCACTCCGAAGAGCTGTTCAGTTTTCCATTTGGAAATTTGTGCCTCTCGCCCGCTCCACTAGAAACTAGGCAAGATGATATTCCATGAAGTGATGCACAAATCTTTGAGCAGCCACGGTCACAGGAGGTGGACGATGATGATACATAATTTCCGGATAGTCAGGAGGAGGACCAGGGTGGGGAAGTGGAAGATGAGGTGTAGATGATGTAGTAACAATCCCAACCTGGCAGGAGGACATGCAAAGCGAGGACAGCAGCACACAGGGGGAGGTAGTTGTCGAACCACTTCAGTCAGGAAGAAGCAATGTGGTGGCTGCAGATGGAAGGCATGCAACCGTTCCCTGTAACACCAACCTGACGGAAGTTGCCAGTCCAACTGTGAGGTCTTTCCGAGTCTGGTTATTTTTTAAAGACTCTGCCGATAACCCGAAACAGGCCATTTGCAACACCTGTCATGCCAGCATCAGCAGGGGTAGCAAAACTACCAGCCTTACCACCACCAGCATGATCAGGCACATGGCAGCAAATCATCCGACTTTGTGGACCCAACCCTCCAGGAACAGTGTCTGTGAGTGACACCACTGCTTCTTCCACTGTTGTGCGTGCAAGCCAATCTCCGGTCCATGGTGCATGCGAAGATGCCTCCTGCCCTGCAGCTGCCATTGCCCACAGTTAAATAGCACCATCATAAAGCACGTCCACGTCCTTGTCCCAGCGCAGCCTTCAGTTGTCCATACACCAGTCATTGAAACGTAAGCGGAAGTATGCAGCCTTCTCCCCACAGGCCACAGTACTCAATTCTCAAATTTCTCGTCTGCTTGCGGTCGAAATGTGCTTTTTAGTCTCATGGAGACAGAAGCTTTCTGCAACCTGATGGCGGCGGCCATCCCAAGGTACTCTGTCCCCAGCCGCCACTATTTCTCCCGCTGTGCAGTCCTGGCATTACACAAGCACGTTTCCCACAACATTACCCATGCCCTCAACAATGCAGTTACTGGGAAAGTACACCTAACCATGGACACGTGGACAAGTGCTTGAGGCCAGGGATGGTACTTTGCGCTGACGGCACACTGGGTTAACAGAGTGGAAGCCGGGACCCCGTCAGACCTTGGGATGGAACACTGTTATGAATGTGCTAGAGATGGTTTCTGAGCAGAGGCTCCCTCTGGTGGTTACAGACAGTACTGAACCTTCCAGCGAGGAATGGCAATCTGGGATCACTGACTGGACTGATATAAGGGAGGTTCCCTCCCATGATGGTCGCCGATGATCAATTGTTCTTGTCTCAATTGTGGTTCCTGGTTCTATTGGAAGTTTGCTGAGTCTTGCATGCATCTGCTGCTTTCAGATAAGATATTTTCTGCTTTTCTTTTTGTGCTTGCTTTTTGCTTAGTTTTCTGCACTTTAGTGGAGGTCAGCTGGGTCCCCTCCTGGGGCCTGTGCTCCTCTCAGTTTATCTGTAGCCACTGTTATTTGTTCATTTGCTTTTTCCTGTTTTTTTCAGTGGCTGCGGCTTAGTTTTGTTACACCAGAGATCTGATTTAGGTGGTGGAGATCGTGTGATCTCAGGTGTTTTTGCAATCAGAAGAGTTGGTATTTTTTAGGGTTTTTTTGGATTGCAGTCAGAATTCTTTCCTGTACTTTTCTGTCTAGACAGATTGGGCCCCAGCGTTTGCTCATTCTATTTTCTGTCTGTGTCCGTGCATTCTTCTTGTCTAACCGCCATTACATGTTTGGGGGCTTCCTATTTTCTTTGGGGATCTGCTCCGGGGCAGATAGCTTTTATCTTTCTGCCTTTAGATGTAGTTATTTCTCAGGCTGTGACAAGGCGTCTAGGATCAAGTAGGAACGCTCCACGGCTACCTCTAGTTGTGTGGTTAGTTCAGGTTACTGCAATCCAATAGGTTCCAGCCTCTCTGGTGTATTGCCGTTTTTGCTTTTTCTCCTCAGCTACCTAAACACAACAGTATCACCGGCCCAAAACTGAAAATTTATGGTACTCACAGAAGGGAAAAATAGTGTGGAAAGAAAAAAAAGTTGTCAGAGTTGTCAGAGATTTTTTTTTCTGTTTGTTGCATTTTTTTTCCCTCTTTTTCTCTGGGTGCAGAGGAGGATTTTTTTTCTCTCAATGGAGTTTGCACAGTTGTCTGGCCGTGTGGATCAGCTTGCCACTGAGGTTCGGAGTATTTCTACCTATCTTGCAGGGATGCCGGTTGTGGAACCTAGGATTTCCATGCCAGATTTGTTTTTGGGGGATCGAGCTAAATTTCTGAATTTCAAAAATAACTGTAAGTTGTTTTTTGCCTTAAAGCCTAAGTCTTCAGGTAACGCAGCACAGCAGGTTCAAATTGTCATCTCTCTCCTGCACGGCGATCCTCAGGATTGGGCTTTTTCCCTGACACCTGGGGATCCTGTTTTGAATGATATTGATGCATTTTTTTCTGGCTCTGGGGTTATTGTACGATGAACCTAATGTCACTGATCAAGCTGAAAAAACCTTGTTGGCATTAAATCAGGGTCTTGAAGATGCTGAGTTGTACTGTCAGAAATTCCGAAAGTGGGCAGTCCTGACCAAATGGAATGATGAGCTTTGGCAGCCCTCTTTTGGAAGGGGCTGTCAGAGAATGTAAAGGATGTTATGGTGGGATTCCCTGTCCCCTCTGGTCTCAATGATTCTATGTCATTGGCTATTCAAATTGACAGACGTTTGCGTGAGCGCAGAGGAGTGCGTGAGATGGTGTTGCCTTGTGAAACAGCTTCTGAACCCATGCAGTGTGATAGAGTGGCTTCTGGGGCACAGCGTCATGAGTTTCGAAAATGCAATGGGTTATGTTTCTACTGTGGTGACGCCTCTCATGCTATTTCAGTCTGCCCTAAGCGGGGAAGACGTTTTGCACGCTCAGTTGTCTTGGGTAGTGTTCAGACTAAATTTCTGTTGACTGTTACCCTGTTTTGCTCCCTGTCCACATTTTCTGCTCAGGCTTTTGTTGATTCAGGAGCAGCTATTAACCTGATGGATTTTGACTTTGCCAAACGTTGTGGGTTTCCCATGATACCCCTACGGAAGTCTATTCCCCTACTGGGCATTGATTCTACCCCTTTGGCGGAGAATAAACCCCAGTTTTCTACTCGGGTGATAATGAGGGTTGAACCAGATCATCAGGAGAGTTGCAAATTTCTGGTGCTGCATAATCTGCATGACATTATTGTACTAGGTTTCCCTTGGTTACAGTCTCATAATCCTGTTTTGGATTGGAAATCTGTGTCTGTGACCAGTTGGGGCTGCCAATGTGTTAATACTGACACTCATGTTTTTTCTGCCTCTCCCCAGTCTCAGGATGTTCCTGACTTTTTGACTGATTTTTCGATGTATTAGTGAAGTAATCTGCATCCTGCCCCACAGGAGCTTTGATTGCGCTATTGAATTAGTGCCTGGTGGTGAATTTCCTAAAGGTCGCCTTTTTAACTTGTCTGTACCTGAACACGATGCTATGCGATCTTATATCAAGGAGTCATTGGAGAAGGGTCATATCAGACCATCCTCTTCACCCTTGGGCACCGGTTTTTTCTTTGTGGCCAAAAAGGATGGTTCATTGAGGCCGTGTATTGATTATCGTCTCTTGAATAAGATCACTGTGAAGTATCAATATCCGGTACCCTTGATTTCTGACCTGTTTTCCAGGGTGAAAAGTGCTAGTTGGTTTACCAAGCTTGACCTCAGGGGGACGTATAACCTTATTCGCATTAAGCACGGGGATGAATGGAAGACGGCGTTTAATACCCCAGAGGGGCATTTTGAGTACCTAGTGATGCCCTTTGGGCTCACTAATGCTCCTTCCGTCTTCCAATCCTTCATGAATGATATTTTCAGGGATTTTGTGGATGAATTTCTGATTGTTTATTTGGATGATATCTTGATTTTTTCCAATGACTGGGACTCTCATGTGAAACATGTTCGGACTGTGTTCCAGATTTTGAGAGAGAATGCACTGTATGTGAAGGGATCAAAGTGTCTTTTTGGTGTACAGAAGGTCTCATTTCTGGGATTAATTTTTTCTCCGTCTGTTATTGAAATGGACCCGGTCAAGGTTCAGGCCATCTATGATTGGGTCCAACCTACTTCATTAAAGGCTCTTCAGAGATTTTTAGGTTTTGCCAATTTTTATCGTAAATTTATTGGTAATTTCTCCGGTATTGTTAAACCATTGACTTGATTTGACCAAAAAGGGTTCTGATGTGGTGAATTGGCCTCCTGAGGCAGTTTCTGCGTTTCAGGAACTTAAGCAGAGATTCACTTCTGCTCCTGTTCTACGGCAGCCTGATGTTTCTCTACCGTTTCAGGTGGAGGTTGATGCCTCTGAAATTGGGGCAGGTGCCGTTTTGTCCCAAAGAGATCCAGAGACCTCTAAGAGTAACCCTTGTGCCTTTTTCTCTCGAAAATTTTCTCCAACTGAACGTAATTATGACGTGGGTAATCGGGAGTTATTGGCCATGAAGTGGGTCTTTGAAGAGTGGAGACATTGGCTGGAAGGAGCCAAATATCAGGTGGTGGTCCTCACGGACCATAAGAACCTTGGTTCGTCTCGAATCAGCCAAGCGACTTAATTCTAGACAGGCCAGGTGAGCCTTGTTTTTCACATGTTTTAATTTTGTGGTTTCTTTTCTTCCTGGCACTAAGAATGTTAAGGCTGATGCCCTCTCGAGGAGTTTCTTTGGAACTCTCCTCAGTTATCTAATCCTGCTGTTATTTTGAAAGAGGGTGTAGTACTTTCTGCCATCTCACCCAATTTGAGACTGGCTCTGGAAGGGTGTCAGGAGGATAAACCTGAGCGCTGCCCTATTGGGAAATTGTTTGTCCCAGACCAGTGGAAGAAGAGTGTGATGTCTGAGATTCATTGTTCCGTGTTGGCTGGTCATCCCGGGATTTTTGGTACCAGAGACTTAGTGAGTCGGTCCTTTTGGTGGCCTACTTTGTCTCGTGACGTCAGGGAATTTGTGCAGTCCTGTGGGACTTGCTCTCGTTCCAAGCCTTGCTCTCGCTCTAGTGGTTTGTTAATGCCATTACCTGTGCCCAAGAGGCCATGGACCCATATCTCTATGGATTTTATTTCCGACCTCCCTGTTTCTCAGAAAATGACCGTTATCTGGGTAATCTGTGATAGGTTTTCCAAGATGATACATCTTGTGCCATTACCTAAGTTACCTTCCTCCTCCGAATTGGTGCCTTTGTTCCTTCAGCACTAGAGTTGAGCGATACTTTCCGATATCCAAAAGTATCGGAATCGGAATGGTATCGCCGATACCCAAAAAATATCGGCGATACCCGATACCGGAAATCCAATGTAAGTCTATGGGAACAAAATATCGGAATTAAAAAAAACCCATTCTTGCCTTGTTGGTTAATTGTACATGAAGGAAAACAACAAAGAGTAATGTAGAATGTATTGGGGAAGGTTGAGGAGACATTAAAGGCATAGATGTTTAACCCAATCAAATGGAATAGCATAAATATTTTTTTTTTAAAGATGTTCGGATTGACGAAGAAATTGACAATGTTGTTCACGTTTTTTCTATTTTGGCAAATATGTATATTTCACAACTTCCATGCTCTTCACCTTTTTAACTTTTGACACACTTTCTCCTTCATAATCTTCAGCAGCAGCATCTTTTTCATCAAATTATTCTTCATCTTCACCTTCTTTATCTTCTTCTTAATCTTCTTGCTATTCATCTTTTTCTTAACAATACTAATATTCTTCTTATTAAACTATTATTCTTATTCATATTGTACTTCATCTTCTTCATCATATTCTTATTTGTGACAGAGAATCCTGTACTTGTAATCTGTCAAAGTATGAATTTTTCATTCTTCCGTTCTTGCTGTCACAAAAGATTTAAATTACAACAGTATTTGTCCGTGTTCAGTTTAGCCTGCAGCAGCAGGCATTTTCCAGGGGCACCACGAGGAGGAACGGACTCACCCCCATACACTGCTTAGTCTTCTTCTGCTTATAATTTAGAGCATATATTTTTAGATCTTCTGCTTATTGTTCTTGTGGCTCTTGTTCTTATCTTGTATTTGTAGCACAACCTTGTACCAGCTGATATTACTGGGACACGGTTACTAAGCAGGAGGTACCTGTGCTCCAAAGCACTACCAAGGACCAGCAGACGTTGCAGGAACTCGGATACCGAGATGGAGGCACCTAGGCCAAAGGCACTGCGGAGAACCAGTTGACGGTACTGGAACCCGGACGGGTAGCAGAAGGTACAAGAGCCAATGCAAGTAACGAGGACCAGCTGACTGTGCTGGAACCCGGAGGGGCAGCAGAAGGAAAAGAGCCAATGGCACAACCTTGTACCAGCTGACGTTACTGGGACACGGTTACTAAGCAGGAAGTACCTGTGCTCCAAAGCACTACCAAGGACCATCAGACGTTGCTGGAACTCGGATACCGAGATGGAGGCACCTAGGGCAAAGGCACTGCGGAGAACCAGCTGACGGTACTGGAACCCGGACGGGTAGCAGAAGGTACCCATGGAAATTTAAGATGACAGGCCGCGAGCCGGCCGCAGTTACCGAATCCCACAGTACTACAGTGGTGATTGTCCTATTGTCACAACGGAAACAGCCTTTATTTGCATATCCCGCAGCACACATAGGAAGCACCTAAACTCCAAGCACCATAGAGTCGGCTAACCCGACCGCAACACGACAGGACAACTTATTGGAGGCTAAGTGACGTTTACACTGACAGGAAACAGATGGCGTGCTGTAACCAGTCTGGGCAGGAGTGAGTACCCGTGCCAATGACACTTCCGAGCAACAACTGGCGGTGTTGAAGCCCAGGGATGAGAAGACAACAGGGTGGAGGCAGCATGACTTTTTGCCGTTCACACAGCAGGGGAACAGCTGACATTACTGAACGCCAGTAACACTATAGCTTGTGTATTGGTCTGTGGACACGACACTTCTGAGCAGTAACTGCCAGTGTTGTAGCCCAGGGAGTAGAGTTCAGGTGGTAGAAAGATGAACATAACAGGAGACATGGATAACGTTGCGAACCAGTTATTTAATCTGAAAACGGACAGACAAATTCTGGCGAGATCCATGCCTTGTTCATTTTCAGAAAAGTAAGCCGGTCTACATTATCGGAGGATAGTCGCATGCGACGGTCTGTTAGTACACCACCTGCAGCACTAAAGAGCGCTCCGATAATACACTGGCAGCAGGGCAAGCCAGCACCTCCAATGCATACTGGCTAAGCTCTGGCCATGTATCCAGCTTAGAGACCCAAAACTTGAATGGGAAGAGCCATCTGGGAGTACACTGAGAGGGAAAGACATGTAGTCTGTCACCATCTTACGAAACGTTGCCTCCTGCTGACTGGAGCCGTCTCGGATGGTGTAGACATTTGTGGCGCTGCCACAAAACTTTGCAACATTTGGAACATACTGGTGTTGCCCTGTGCAGAGGCGCTGCTTGTGCTCCCTCTTGTTGCAGAGCTGTCTCCACTGCCTCGACGCACAGAGCTGCTTTGTAAAGCAGTAGCAGCAGCAGTGCTCTCGGCTGGAATGGAGAACATTATGGATTGCACCAGTGTTTCTTGGTACTCCCGCATTTTACGCTCCGGTTCAACGGTGTGATGAGGCTTTGTAAGTTGTCCCGGTAGCGAGGGTCTAGGAGGGTGTACACCCAATAATCAGACGTGGTGAGAATGTGGGCGATGCGGCGGTCGTTTCTCAGGCACTGCAGCATGAAATCAACCATGTGCTGCAGACTCCCAACTGGCCAACAAACGCTGTCCCCTGCAAGAGGCGTCATCTCTGCCTGCTCTGCATCACCCCACCCTCGCTCTACATACTGACTAGAGCGTTGTGTACCTCCCTCTGGAGCGATGTCTTCCTCCTCCATTGACTCCTCCTCCTCATCCTCCTCACAAAGTGAGCCCTGCCCAGCCCTTTGTGAGGAACCACGTTGCGCTGACTGTCCAGAAGGTGATGGAATTAGTGACTCCTCATCCTCCACCTCTTCCAAAACCTCATCCCTTAGTGTTTGAATTTTTTTTTGAAGCAGGCAGATAAGGGGGACAGTCAGGCTGACTAGTGCATCATCTGCACTCGCCATCCGCGTTGACTCATCAAACGGACGCAAAACGTGGCAGATGTCCTTCATAGAGGCCCACTCAGTAGTGGTGAAGTGTTGCGAGTTGATTGCGCCTGATGCAGCTGATACTCCATTACTGCTGGCTGCTGCTCACACAACCGCTCCAACATATGTAACGTGGAATTCCACCTGGTGGGTACGTCACATATGATGCGATGTTCAGGAAGGCGAAATCTGCGTTGCAGAGCTGCAATGCGCGATCTGGCCATGCTGGAACGTCGCAAGTGAGCGCACTCTAGGCGGACCTTGTGCAGCAGTGCATCAAGATCCGGATAGTCCCTCAAAAAACTCTGCACGACCAAGTTGAGCACATGTGCCAGACATGGTATGTGAGTGAGGTTGCCAAGGCCCAGAGCTGCCACCAGATTTCGGCCATTGTCACACACTACCAAGCCTGGCTGGAGATTCGCTCGCAAAAACCACACGTCGCTCTCCTGCTTGATGGCATTCCAGACCTCCTGCGCTGTGTGGCTTCGATTCCCCATGGAAATTAATTTCAGGACGGCCTGTTGACGTTTGGCCACGGCTGTGCTCATATCGGTCGCATCAGGTAAGCGTTCACGGGTCCATGTGGAGGTAGACCGTGACGGCTCCTGCAGCGATGATTCTGAGGAACTGGAGTAGGAGGAGGAGTCAATGTGGACAGACTTGATTCCTGCAATCCTTGGAGTTGGCAGAACACGTACAGCGCCACTGGCAAGATCTGTACCCGGCTCCACAACATTGACCCAATGGGCAGTGAGGGAAAGGTATCGTCCCTGGCCATGGGTACTGGTCCACGCATCGGTGGTCAGGTGGACCTTGCTACTGACGGCGTTTAGTAGCGCATGTTTAATTTTTCCCTCAACATGCTTTTGCAGAGCAGTGACGGCTTGCCTGCTGAAATAAAATCGGCTGGGCACATTGTATTGTGGGACTGCCAATGCCATTAAGTCACGGAAACTGTCAGTCTCCACCAGCCTGAATGACAGCATTTCAAGGGACAGGAGTTTTGCAATGCCAGCATTCAGAGCCTGTGCTCGTGGATGGTTTGCCGAGTATGGCCGTCTTTTATCCCATGCCTGTGCTACCGATGGCTGTTTTGTGGCCTGGGAGTGTGAGGATGACAGGGAACTTGCAGCTGTGGGTGGAATAACACTGGGTCTCTGGTCAACAGTGACAGAGGTTCTTCCATGGCGATCCTGTGAGGAAGCAGAACCAGCTGTGTGTGAGCTGGAGGAAGAGGCTCCAACACGAGCTGAAGATGTAGGTGCTGCTGTAGGTTGGCCTACATCTCCAGTGTGTCTTTGGAACTCAACCACGTGCTTTGACCGCACATGTTTCCACATATTTGTGGTATTAAGGTTACTGACATTTTTACCTCTTTTTACTTTTTTATTACACAGCTTGCATTTGACATAGCAAATATCATCTGCAAGTGTGTCAAAAAAGACCACACAGTGCAAGTCCTGGGAGCGCCCGTTTTTGCTGTTGGAAGAGAACTGCTACGAACGGGTGCCAAACTGGAGGCTACAGGCAACCGAGTCTGCAGCCTAACTCTCCCTACTGTTTGGACGGTTGGGGCAATCTCTTCCTCAGAGCTGCTACCACCACCTTCCTGTTCCTCACGCCATGTTGGGTCTTGGACCTCATCATCTCCACTACCCTCTTCCAACACCTGCTGCTGTTGGGTGGTCTGGCCAGCACCATGCTCAACAGAAAATGGCACCTGAGTCTCATCATCTCAGATGCGTTCTGCGGTGTGCTGACCATCGGCACTGGCTCACCCGCCTCTTCACATTCAGAGAGACACAGCTGTTGCGCATCACTGCATACTGCCTCTTCTTCACATTCCAGAATGCTGCTTGGCTGGGCCCCTGTTTGCAAGCCAACAGATTCTGAGAACAGAAGCAGAGACTCAGCTGGCTCCAGTTCATAACTCTCTGACTGCCTGGGCAATTTGGCAGGCGGTGAAGAGACAGATGGTTGTTCAACAGTGCTGTGGTCCTGAGAGGAGGTGGAAGGAATTGAAGTCGATGCATTGGCTGCCATCCAACCAACAACGGCTTCAATTTGTTCTTCCCGTAGCAGGGGGGTACGCTGAGCTCCTACAAAAGTGCGCATAAAGGAACGCTCACGGGGAAAACTGGTGGATGCTGTGTCACTGGGTGCGGCAGCAGCCACAGAATCCCCATGTCCTCTCCCTGCTGAAACTCCACGGCCACGACCACGTGCCTTACTCCCTGCCTTCTTCATCTTGGTAGATTGATAAAGAAAGTCAGAAAAGTTATAAGGCCTAAGTGTGGTTATTCCTCAGAGACTGCAGTGAACACTGAAACACAACTGTTCACAATCTGGGAAAGGCTACTCCTTTGTCTACTTCTATAGTGTTTGCAACCAATGTATTGTATACGGATGGAAGCGAGTCACACTAATAGATTAGATTTTAAATGGAATGGAGCAGAACCAATTGGAGATAAATGAAAAGGATGAGCCACTGAGACATGCTCAGCAGAGTACAAGCAGCAGTGCTTGAACAAGTAACTGGAGCGTGATGTGCACTCAAAAAATAAAAAACACAGACTGAAGTGAACACTGAAACACAACTGTCCACAATCTGTGAAAGGCTACTCCTTTGTCTACTTCTATAGTGTTTGCAACCAATGTATTGTATACGGATGGAAGCGCGTCACACTAATAGATTAGATTTTAAATGGAATGGAGCAGAACCAATTGGAGATAAATGAAAAGGATGAGCCACTGAGACACGCTCAGCAGAGTACAAGCAGCAGTGCTTGAACAAGTAACTGGAGCGTGATGTGCACTCAAAAAATAAAAAACACAGACTGAAGTGAACACTGAAACACAACTGTCCACAATCTGTGAAAGGCTACTCCTTTGTCTACTTCTATAGTGTTTGCAACCAATGTATTGTATACGGATGGAAGCGCGTCACACTAATAGATTAGATTTTAAATGGAATGGAGCAGAACCAATTGGAGATAAATGAAAAGGATGAGCCACTGAGACACGCTCAGCAGAGTACAAGCAGCAGTGCTTGAACAAGTAACTGGAGCGTGATGTGCACTCAAAAAATAAAAAACACAGACTGAAGTGAACACTGAAACACAACTGTCCACAATCTGTGAAAGGCTACTCCTTTGTCTACTTCTATAGTGTTTGCAACCAATGTATTGTATACGGATGGAAGCGACGTCACACTAATAGATTAGATTTTAAATGGAATGGAGCAGAACCAATTGGAGATAAATGAAAAGGATGAGCCACTGAGACACGCTCAGCAGAGTACAAGCAGCAGTGCTTGAACAAGTAACTGGAGCGTGATGTGCACTCAAAAAATAAAAAACACAGACTGAATGAACACTGAAACACAACTGTCCACAATCTGTGAAAGGCTACTCCTTTGTCTACTTCTATAGTGTTTGCAACCAATGTATTGTATACGGATGGAAGCGCGTCACACTATATAGTTAAATTGCATGGAGAAAAGAACCATTGAGATAAATGAAAAGATAGAGCCCTGTGAGGACACGTCAGAGCTACAGACAGCGCTTGAAGCAAGAACTGCAGCGTCGATTGCACTCAAAAATTCACAGACTGATTTAACACAACACACTGTCCAAAGGAAGCTATTGTCACTCATGTTTGTAAACAATGTTGTTACAAAGCCCGTACACAAAATAGATATTAATGATCCCTAGGAGATCAGTAGAGAGCTTCTGGCCCTACAGAGTTCAAGCACAGTGCGCAAAATGGAGGGCCTTATGTGCATTCTAATCACAGCAGCAATACACTGCCACTGTCCCATTGTGAAAGGCTACTCCTTTGTCTACTTCTATAGTGTTTGCAACCAATGTATTGTATACGGATGGAAGCGCGTCACACTAATAGTTAAATTGCATGGAGCAGCAAGAATTACACTGAAGAAAAAAAAATAGAGTCTGTGAGTGACACGTGCAGATGCCTACAGACAGCGTTGCATGCAGAGCAAACTGCAGCGTCACCTGCACTCACACACACCTTGCACAGAGCTGTTAAAACAACACTGGCAAAAGGAAGCTTTACACAGCGGTTGGTAAACTAGCCTGCCTAAAGCCCAGTACACAAAATCGCAATATCTAACTGTCCCTCAGAGTCAGCAGAGCAGCGTTCTGTCCCTAACTGAGTTCACAGCACAGTGACGCTAAAATGGAGGCGGCGCCTTTTATAGTGCATTCTGACATCATTTCAGCAGCCAATCACAGCCATGCCATTAGTTAAGATGACCGCAGCATTACAGGATGTGCCCACACTTCATAAGATTCCTCATTGGCTGACTAAAATCACATTGCCTCTCAAAGAATTATGGGAACTTCCGATTCCGGTATACGATATAGGAAAAATATCGGAACTAAGTATCGGAATTCCGATAACGCGAATATCGGCCGATGCCCGATACTTGCGGTATCGGAATGCTCAACACTATTCAGCACGTGTTTCGGTTACATGGCATTCCGGAGAACATTGTGTCTGACAGAGGAGTCCAGTTTGTTTCCAGATTTTGGAGGACTTTTTGTTCTAAACTTGGTGTTCAATTATCTTTCTCCTCTGCATTTCATCCTTTGACCAATGGACAAACCGAGAGAACAAACCAGACCTTGGAGACTTATTTGAGATGTTTTGTGTCTGCTGATCAAGATGACTGGGTCTCTTTTTTGCCTTTGGCTGAGTTTGCTCTTAACCCCTTCACCCCCAAGGGTGGTTTGCACGTTAATGACCGGTCCAATTTTTACAATTCTGACCACTGTCTCTTTATGAGGTTATAACTCTGGAACGCTTCAACTGATCTTCGCGATTCTGAGATTTTTTTCTCGTGACATATTGTACTTCATGATAGTGGTAAAATTTCTTCGATATAACTTGCGTTTATTTTTGAAAAAAACGCAAATATGGCGAAAATTTTGAAAATTTTGCAATTTTCAAACTTTGAATTTTTATTCCCTTAAAACAGAGAAATGTGTCACACAAATTAGTTAATAAATAACATTTCCCACATGTCTAGATTACATCAGCACAATTTTGGAACCAAAATTTTTTTTTGTTAGGAAATTATAAGGATTAAAAGTTGACCAGCGATTTCTAATTTTTACAACAAAATTTACAAAGCCATTTTTTTTAGGGACCACCTCATATTTGAAGTCACTTTGAGGGGTCTATAAAGCAGAAAATACCCAAAATTGACACCATTCTAAAAACTGCACCCCTCAAGGTACTCAAAACCACATTCAAGAATTTTATTAACCCTTCAGGTGCTTCACAGGAGCTGAAGCAACGTGGAAGGAAAAAATGAATATTTAACTTTTTAGCCAAAAATGATATTTACAAACTTTTTTTATGTTTACAAGGGTAAAAGGAGAAAATGGACATGTAAAGTTGTTGTGCAATTTCTCCTGAGTATGCCAATACCCCATATGTGGGGGAAAACACTGTTTGGGCGCACGGCAGAGCTCGTAAGGGAAGGAGCGCCGTTTGACTTTTTCAAACTAAAATTGGCTGGAATTGAGATTGGACCCTATGTCGTGTTTGGAGAGCCCCTGATGCGCCTAAACAGTGGAAACCCCCCACAAGTGACACCATTTTGGAAACTAGACCCCCTAAGGAACTTATCTAGATCTGTTGTGAGCACTTTGAACCCCAAAGTGTTTCACAAAAGTTTATAATGCCTGGGTGTGAAAAAAAAAAAAAAATTTTCCACAAAAATTATTTTTTAGTCCTAAATTTTTAATTTTTCCCAAGGAAATTGGACCCCAAAAGTTGTTGTACAATTTGTTCTGAGTACGCTGATACCCCATATGTGGGGGGGGAATTGTTTGGGCGCACGGCAGGGCTTGGAAAGAAGTAGTAACGTTTTGGAATGCAGACGTTGATGGGGGTCATGTTCCGTTTGTAGTGCCCCAGATGAGTCTAAACAGTGGAAACCCCCCACAAGTGACCCCATTTTGGAAACTATACCCCCTAAGGAACTTATCTAGATCTTTGGTGAGCACTTTGAACCCCCAAGTGCTTCACACAAGTTTATAATGCCCGGGCATGAAAATAAAAAATCCTATTTTTTTCCCACAAAAATTATCTTTTAGTCACTATTTTTTTATTTTCCCAAGGGTAACAGGAGAAATTGGACCACAAATGTTGTTGTACAATTTGTCCTGAGTACGCTGATACCCCATATGTGGGGGGGAACCACTGTTTGGGCGCACGGTAGAGATCGGTATGGAAGGAGCACCATTTGACTTTTTCCAACCAAAATTTTCTGGAATTGAGATTGGACGCCATGTTGCATTTGGAGAGCCACTGATGTGCCTAAACAGTGGAAACCCCCCACAAGTGACCCCATTTGGGAAACTAGACACCCTAAGGAACTTATCTAGATCTTTGGTGAGCAATTTGAACCCCCTCGTGCTTCACACAAGTTTATAACGTAGAGCCATAAAATTAAAAAATCATATTTTTTCCACAAAAATGATCTTTTCACCCCAATTTTTATTTTCCCAAGGGTAACAAGACCCCAAAAGTTATTGTGCAATTTGTCCTGAGTACGCTAATACCCCATATGTGGGGGTAAACCACTGTTTGGGTGCATGGCAGAGTTTGGAAGGGAAGGAGCGCCGTATGACTTTTTCAACGCAGAATTGGCTGGATGCCATGTCGTGTTTGGAGAGCACCTGATCTGCCTAAAGAGTGGAAACCCCCGACAAATGACACCATTTTGGAAACTAGACCCCTCAAGGAACTTATCTAGATGTGTGATGAGCACTTTGAACCCAAAAGTGCTTCACAGAAGTTTATAACGTACAGCTGTAAAATAAAAAATCTTTTTTTTTTTTTTTTACTAAAATGATTTTTTCGCCCCCAATATTTTATTTTCACAAGGATAACAGGAGAAATTGGACCCCAAAAGTTGTCCAATTTGTGCTGAGTACGCTTATACCCAATATGTGGGAGAAAACTACTGTATGGTCACACGTTGGGGCTCGGAAGGGAAGTATTTACGTTTTGGATTGCAGACTTTGATGGAATGGTCTGGGGTGTCATGTCGCATTTGGAGAGCCCCTGATGCGTCTAAACAGTGGAAACACCCCACAAGTGACCATATTTTGGAAAATAGACCCCACAAGGAACTTATCTAGATGTGTGGTGAGCACTTTGAACCCCAAAGTGCTTCACAGAAGTTTATAATGTACAGCCGTAAAAATAAAAAAAAACTTTTTTTTTTACAAAAATGATTTTTTCGCCCCCAATATTTTATTTTCACAAGGATAACAGGAGAAATTGGACCCCAAAAGTTGTTGTCCAATTTGTCCTGAGTACGCTGATACCCAATATGTGGGCGAAAACTACTGTATGGGTACACGTTGGGGCTCGGAAGGGAAGTAGTGACGTTTTGGATTGCAGACTTTGATGGAATGGTCTGGGGGCGTCATGTCGCATTTGGAGAGCCCCTGATGCGCCTAAACAGTGGAAACCCCCACAAGTGACCCCATTTTGGAAAATAAACCCCACAAGGAACTTATCTAGATGTGTGGTGAGCGCTATGAAGCCCCAAGTGCTTCACAGAAGTTTATAACGTACAGCCGTAAAAACAAAAAAATCATTTTTTTTACAAAAATGATATTTTCGCCCCCAGTTTTTTATTTTCCCAAGGGTAACAGAAGAAATAGGACAAATTGCACAATAACTCTTGGGGTCCAGAGTACGCTGATACCCCATATGTGGGGGTAAACTACTGTTTGGGCGCATGGCAGAGCTCAGAAGTAAAGGAGCACTGTTTGACTTTTTCAACGCAGAATTGGCTGGAATTGAGATCAGATGCCATGTCACATTTGGAGAGCCCCTGATGTGCCTAAACAGCGGAAACCCCCCAATTCTAACTCCAACCCTAACCCTAACACACCCCTAACCCTAATCCTAACCCTAATCATAACTTTAGCGCCAACTCTAACCCTAACTTTAGCCGCAACCCTAACCCTAACCCTAATGGGAAAATGGAAATAAATACATTTTTTAAATTTTATTATTTTTCCCTAACTAAGGGGGTGATAAAGGGGGGTTTGGTTTACTATTTATAGCAGGTTTTTATGATTGCCAGTTGTCACGCTAAAAGATGCTTTATTTTGCAAAAAATAGTTTTTGCATCACCACATTTTGAGAGCTATAATTTTTGCATATTTTGGCCCACAGAGTCATGTGAGGTCTTATTTTTTGCGGTACGAGTTGACGTTTTTATTGGTACCATTTTTGAGCACGTGACATTTTTTGATCGCTTTTTATTTCGATTTTTGGGAGGTTAGAATGAACAAAAATCAGCAATTCATGAATTTCTTTTGGGGCAGGCGTTAATACCGTTCCGCGTGTGGTAAAATTGATAAAGCAGTTTTATTCTTCGGGTCAGTACGATTACGGCGATACCTCATTTATATCATTTTTTTTATGTTTTGGTGCTTTTATAGAATAAAAACTATTTTATATAAAAAATAATTATTTTTGCATCGCTTTTTTCTGCGATCTACAGTACAGACCAAAAGTTTGGAAACACCTTCTCATTCAAAGATTTTTCTGTATATTCATGACTATGAAAATTGTAGAATCACACGAAGGCATCAAAACTATGAATTAACACATGTGGAATTATACATTACACTTTACAAAAAAGTGTGAAACAACTGAAAATATGTCTTATATTCTAGGTTCTTCAAAGTAGCCACCTTTTGCTTTGATTACTGCTTTGCACGCAGAAAAGGTGAACGGATGGATTCTACATGCCTGGTTCCCACCGTGAAGCATGGAGGAGGTGGTGTGATGTGTGAGGGTGCTTTGCTGATGACACTGTTGGGGATTTATTCAAAATTGAAGGCATAGTGAACCAGAATGGCTACTACAGCATCTTGCAGCAGCATGCTATTCCATCCTGTTTGCGTTTAGTTGGACCATCATTTATTTTTCAACAGGACAATGACCCCAAACACACCTCCAGACTGTGTAAGGGCTATTTGACCAAGAAGGAGAGCGTTGGGGTGCTACGCCAGATGACCTGGCCTCCACAGTCACCAGACCTGAACCCAATCGAGATGGTTTAGGGTGAGCTGGACTGCTCACTGCTTCAATTTTGAATAAATCCCCAACAGTGTCACCAGCAAAGCACCCCCACACCATCACACCACCTCCTCCATGCTTCACGGTGGGAACCAGGCATGTAGAATCCATCCGTTCACCTTTTCTGCGTGCAAAGCAGTAATCAAAGCAAAAGGTGGCTACTTTGAAGAACCTAGAATATAAGACATATTTTCAGTTGTTTCACACTTTTTTGTAAAGTGTAATGTATAATTCCACATGTGTTAATTCATAGTTTTGATGCCTTCACTGTGATTCTACAATTTTCATAGCCATGAAAATACAGAAAAATCTTTGAATGAGAAGGTGTGTCCAAACTTTTGGTCTGTACTGTACAACTTTTTATTTTTTCGCTGATGATGCTGTATGGCAGCTCATTTTTTGCGGGACAAGATGACGTTTTCAGCGGTACCATGTTTATTTATATCGGTCTTTTTGATCGCGTGTCATTCCACTTTTTGTTCGGTGGTATGATGATAAAGCATTGATTTTTTGCTTTGTTTTTTTTGTTAAGGGTTCACTAAAGGGGTTAACTAGTGGAACAGTTTTATAGGGGGGGTCATTACGGACGATACCAAATATGTGTACTTTTATTGTTTTGGGTTTTTTACTTACAGGAATAAATGAATTTATTGGGAAATATTTTTTTTTTTTTTTGGAATTTTTTTTTACACTTTTTATTTTTATTTTTTTAACTTTTATACTTTGTCTCAGGGTGGGACATCACTATGTAGGGTGAGATCGCTGGTGTGACAGTGTGCACAGCACTCTGTCACACCAGCGATCGCTTTGGCAGTATTGCAGGCTTCTCCTTGGAGGGAGGAAGGCCTCAGAACAGCGCGATCACATCGCTCTGTTCTGAGGGTCTCAGGGGAGCGTGCAGGGAGCCCCCTCCCTGCGCGATGCTCCCCTGTGCCCCTGGTACACCGCGATCATGTTTGATCACGGTGTGCCCGGGGTTAATGTGCCGGGAGCGGTCCGTGACCGCTCCTGACACACAGTCCCGTGTGTCAGCTGTGATAATCAGCTGACACCCGGCGGTGATTAGCTGCGCTCCCCCCGGGAGCGCAGCTGATCGCCCTGGACGTACTATTCCGTCCATGGGAATGAGGTCCAGGGTCACATGGACAGAATATTACATCCAATGGAATAAAGGGGTTAATAATAGGGCTAGCTCTGCCACCTTGATGTCTCCATTTTTCTGCAATTCTGGGTTTCACCCTCGATTTTCTTCGGGACAGGTGGAGGCTTCTGTCTGTCCGGGTGTTGACTCTGTTGTGGAGCGAATGCAGCAGATTTGGGACCAGGTAGTGGAGAGGTTGTCTCTCTCTCAGGAGAAGGCCCAACGGTTTGCCAACCGGCATAGGACTGATGGTCCTCGGTTTAAAGTGGGGAACTTGGTTTGTTTGTCCTCAAGAAATATCCCTATGAGGGTTGCATCTCCAAAGTTTAAGCCTAGGTTCATTGGATCTTATAAGATCATGGAGATTCTTAATCCTGTTTCCTTCCGTTTGCTTCTTCCAGGGACATTTAAGATCCATAACGTGTTCCACAAGTCCTTATTGAAGAGGTTTGTCGAGCCAGTGGTTCCTATGGCTGTGCCTCCTGACCCTGTTTTGGTTGAGGGCAATCTGGAGTATGTGGTTGAGAAAATATTGGATTCTCGTTTTTCTAGACAGAAACTCCAGTATTTGGTTAAGTGAGAGGTTATGGTCAGGAGGACAATTCTTGGGTGTTTGCTTCGGACATCCATGCTCATCCTGATCGGCCTGGTTGCACAAGTGATGGTTCGGTGACCCCTCCTCAAGGGGGGTACTGTTATGAATGTGCTAGAGATGATTTCTGAGCAGAGGCTCCCTCTGGTGGTTACAGACAGTACTGAACCTTGCAGTGAGGAATGGCAATCTGGGATCACTGACTGGACTGATATAAGGGAGGTTCCCTCCCATGATGGTCGCCGGTGATCAATTGTTCTTGTCTCAATTGTGGTTCCTGGAAGTTTGGAAGTTTGCTGGAGTCTTGCATGCATCTGCTGCTTTCAGATAAGATATTTTCTGCTTTTCTTTTTGTGCTTGCTTTTTGCTTAGTTTTCTGCACTTTAGTGGAGGTCAGCCGGGTCCCCTCCTGGGGCCTGTGCTCCTCTCAGTTTATCTGTAGTCACTGTTATTTGTTCATTTGCTTTTTCCTGTTTTTTCAGTAGCTGCGGCTTAGTTTTGTTACACCAGAGATCTGATTTAGGTGGTGGAGATCGTGTGATCTCAGGTGTTTTTGCAATCAGAAGAGTTGGTATTTTTTAGGGTTTTTTTTGATTGCAGTCAGAATTCTTTCCTGTACTTTTCTGTCTAGACAGATTGGGCCCCAGCCTTTGCACATTCTATTTTCTGTCTGTGTCCGTGCATTCTTCTTGTCTAACCGCCATTACATGTTTGGGGGCTTCCTATTTTCTTTGGGGATCTGCTCCGGGCAGATAGCTTTCATCTTTCTGCCTTTAGGTGTAGTTATCTCTCAGGCTGTGACAAGGCGTCTAGGATCAACGTAGGAACGCTCCACGGCTACCTCTAGTTGTGTGGTTAGTTCAGGTTACTGCAATCCAATAGGTTCTAGCCTCTCTGCTGTATTGCCGTTTTTGCTTTTTCTCCTCAGCTACCTAAACATAACAGAACACGTCTTCCCGACCCCAAGGATTGCGGGCCCTACGTCAATCAGGGTTGCCCCCCACTGTGTACAGCTTCTGCACCTCCTCCTCCTCTTCATCAGCCTCCATGTCAGAAATGAGCACATCAGTCACAAGCTGGAAGCACTGCAGCACTGCAACACTGCCAATGCAAAGTAGCAACAGTCTGTGCAACAGTCTGTGCTGAAGTTAATTTGCTTAGGTGACAAACCGCACAATGCTGAAGAGTTGCTGACAGCTCTGAAAGAGCAGGCAGATGTGTGGCTAACAACGCTAAATCTCCAGCCAGGCATGGTTGTGTGTGACAATGGCTGGAACCTGGTGGCAGCTTTGAGGCATGGCGAACTGACACACGTACCATGCCTGGCCCATGTGCTGAATCTCGGTGTTCAATGTTTTCTAAAAAGCTATCCGGAGCTGCCGTATCTGCTGGATAAAGGACACCGCCTTTGTGCACATTTTAGAATGTCAGCTACAGCTTCAGACGCCCTTGCCGTGCTTCTGCAGCGATTGCAGATTCCGGCTGACCGACAGGTGTGTGATGTCCCCACGTGTTCAAACTCTACGCTGCATATGTTAGAAAGGATTTGTGAGCAGAAGAGGGCAGTTGTTGAATATCAGCATCAACAAGGCCATCGTTTGTCAGGTTTGACTCCACACATAAGACCTCAGGAGTGGACATGGATGTCAGACATATGTAGCAACCTCCAAAACTTTGAGGAGTCCACCAAGCCATAATTAGCGTCACCATCCCGCTCATCTGCATTCTGAAAAGCTCTCTGCTCACAATGAAAGAGGAGGCATTGCAGGCGGAGTATGAGGAGATGGATCAAGGAACCATACAGGGTGATTACACACAGCCCAGCCTCGTGTCATCCCATCATGGATTGGTTGACAATGAGGAAGAGGAGGAGGATGAAGAACAGGAGCTACTTTCATGCGCTATAGACAGGACTACAACAACTGTCATACCGTCTGTTCAGCGTGGATGGCCTGAGGACAGTGAAGAAGAGGAGGAGGAGGACACCTTGGTTAGTCATCCTGTTGGTGAGGACACGGAAGTCTTGCCTGTTACCAGTCTGGCACGCATGGCTGACTTTATGTTGCGCTGCCTTTCCCGTGACCCTCATATTGTCAAAATATTGGGTACCGGTCATTTTTTACTGCCAAGTGACACGTTTAGACCCATGGTACAAGGATAACTTTCAATCTCTTGTTCCAGAAGCAGACAGATGTAACAAAATGGTGCAGTACCATAGGGCCATTGTTGCAGAATTATTAAAAAAATTCCCATCTGTTATCGCAGAGATAACAGTTCGTTGGCCAACCAAGCAGGTCAGGCGAGACAGACCCAAGTTCACTCCAGCAGAGGCAGGGGAACACTGGCAAAGTTCTGGGACAGTTTTCTAAGACCCTACTATCGCCCATGCACTGAGGCATGGGGTAATCTCACAAGGAATGGAATATTCTCTAAGATGCTAAGGGAGTACCTTGCTGACCGTATCAACGTCCTCTGTGATTCCTCTCTGCCATTTAAATATTGGGTATCTAAGCTGGACACGTGGCATGAGCTCGCTCTCTACGCCTTGGAGGTCCTGGCCTGCCCTGCCGCTAGCGTTTTGTCCGAGCGGGTTTTTAGTGATGATGGTGGCATTATCCCAGATAAAAATCATTCACCTTTCTACGGAAAATGCAGACAGGCAGTCTCTTATAAAAATGAACAAGGGATGGATTGGGCCTGACTTCTCAACACCACCAAATGATGACAGCGAAGCATAAACGCCTAGTGTTTTTTGGGAGGTTTATTCCCATGCACCTCTTCATAACCAAACATGGATATACACTTCCTGATTTTTGCTATTTGGTGTCCTCCTCCTCCTTCTCCTCATCCTCACCATCCACCATCACTTGAACACCAGGGTGAACGTATTCAGTCATGCTCCGGCCACTCTATGTTTTGGCAAGGGTGTTATGATGCCTGTCACCAAAATGTGAAAAATATGTACACCCCTAAGGGGAAATGTTTGGCAGCCCATACAATAAGTGTATGGGCATTCCAAGTCTAGTCCTAGAAACTGGGCCTATTTTTTCATCTGGCCTTCCTCCACGTCTGATCATCCACCACCACTAGATTAAAAAGGTTTACATGTTATGTGCAGCTACAGCCAGTGTCGCATTATTAACAAGGGTGGGTGGTTAGGTTGTGCTTAAAAGACTTGTTCTGAAAAAAGTTGAGGTGTACCCCACAGGGGAAATGTTTGCCAGCCCATACACTAAATGTATGGGCATTCCAAGTCTAGGAGACCTGCTCCTAGAAATTGGGCCTATTTTTTAATCAGGCCTTCCTCCACATCTGATCATCCACCACCAGTAGATCAAAAGGGTTTACGTGTTCCGTGCAGCTACAGCCAGTGTTGCATTATTAACAATGGTGGGTGGTTAGGCTTGCAAAAAAGACTTGTTCTGAAAAAGGTTCAGGTGTACTTCACAGGGAAATGTTGCCAGCCCATAAACTAAGTGTATGGGCATTCCAAGTCTAGGAGACTCGCTCCTTTTTAATGGGACATTTTTTGTTAAGAGGCCCTCCTCCCTGTTTCTTCCAAGGGGGGATTGGAGTTATTGGGGTGCATATGACTTGGTAGAAGGGCAGGCCTTGCAGTCAATGCATAAGAAAACAGAATGGGAGTACAAAATGAATAATGTGAAGTGGATTTTCCTGTGCCCATCCAGTACCTGGGTTCAAAGGCTTACTGGGGTGATTATGACTTGGTAGCAGGGCAGGATTTGCAGTCAATGCATAAGAAAACAGAATGGGAGTACAAAATGAATAATGTGAAGTGGATTTTCCTGTGCCCTTCCAGTATGTGGATTCAAAGGCTTATTGGGGTGCATATGACTTGGTAGCAGGGCAGGATTTGCAGTCAATGCATAAGAAAGCTGAATGGGAGTACAAAATGAATAATGTGAAGTGGATGTTCTTCTGCCCATCCAGTTCCTTGGTTCAATGACTTATTGGGGTGCATATGACTTGGTAGCAGGGCAGGATTTGCAGTCAATGCATAAGAAAACAGAATGGGAGTACAAAATGAATAATGTGAAGTGGATTTTCCTGTGCCCTTCCAGTATGTGGATTCAAAGGCTTACTGGGGTGCATATGACTTGGTAGCAGGGCAGGCCTTGCAGTCAATGCATAAGAAAATAGAATGGGAGTACAAAATGAATAATGTGAATTGGATTTTCCTGGGCCCCTCCAGTATGTGGGTTCAAAGGCTTATTGGGGTGCATATGACTTGGTAGCAGGGCAGGCCTTGCAGTCAATGCATAAGAAAATAGAATGGGAGTACAAAATGAATAATGTGAAGTGGATTTTCCTGGGCCCCTCCAGTATGTGGGTTCAAAGGCTTATTGGGGTGCATATGACTTGATAGCAGGGCAGGCCTTGCATTCAATGCAACATTTTTTATGGAAGCCATTCTGGACATCTTGTGAAAGGGGTATTGGGGTGAGTCGTAATTCTTGGCAGCCCACCCACTCACTGCATAGTCTGTGTTTAATAATGGCCCTTTAAGCTGATTAATGCTGCCTGATGCCCCTGTAAAAATAGGCTCTGTGACTTTAAGAGTTCCTCTTTCATAAATGAAACAAGATATGTCTGCTTATGTGTCACATACCACATGGCCAGCTAGGGTTGGTAAATGTTATAATGACATTTCCCAGTGAATGCATTTGTTTTGGTTGAAAGCAATGTTAAAGTTGAAAAATGCTTCAAAAAGCGCTGCATCTGAACATAGCCCAAGTGGTGGAGGAACATTTTAGTCTGGGGTTATTTATTTTGCCTTATATTCAAGTCATAAACCTGGAAAGGATGTACCTTAACATATTTCCCTGCAAAATCCGTTTTGGTTTCGTCTTGGTATATTTTTTGGTGCACCTCTGACAACATTGTTTAAAGCTGTGAACTAAGAGTCAGGATTGCTTCCTGGGGCGATCCCCATGATGTCCCCGTGTCATTTGTGCAGTGATTTTTATCATTTTCAAACATTTTAGACCTTAAAATGACCCCCCGGGGATCGCGGTAAAAATGCTCGGGTCTCCCATAGACTTACATTGGGCTCGCTGTTCTGTCCGTGTACCCGAGTATTCCAATTTGCTCGACCCGAGAAACGAGCACCCGAGCATTTTATATATATATGTATTTATATAATTGCCTTGTAATGTTTTCATTTCCTGTTCTGTCCAGATGTCACCGCATCCCAGAATTCCATGTGGAGGAAGTTCACTGACCGCCATATTGGGACATCCAAGTGATGGGTGTCAAATATGGAAACTGCTGCTGGTACCCACCTATTGCACTGTATCACCAGCAGAACACCATTGCACCATACACACACACACACACACACACTCTATACGCCGTACGCACCTCACACACACACGCTCACACACACACTCACCTACTCACACACTCACACACACACACTCTCACACACTCACACACTCAGACTCACACACTCACACTCATGCACTCACACTCACACACTCACATTCACACTCACACACTCACATCCACACTCACACACTCACACACTCAGGCTCACAAACTCACACTCACGCACTCAGACTCACACTCTCACATTCAAACTCACACTCCACACTCACACACTCACACTCACACTCACTCTCACACTCACACTCACACACACACACACTCACACTCTCACACACTCATACTACTCACACTCACACACACTCACACACTCATACTCACACACTCACATTCTCACACACTCACTCAGCCTCTTGCGCTGTACCAACAGGGAACACCGTTGCACTGCACCTGCACGAATTCCATGCAGGTGCAGTGAATCATTTGGCTGATCCCGGTGGCAGCTGCACGACGTGTCTACAGGCAGAGGAAGCCGGTCACATTAAAGGGGTTTTCCCACGAACAAAAGTTCATTTTAAAAATTATCTGTGTCTGACCGTGTATGGAGCATACCACATCTCCTTGGCAGGGGAGGAAGCAAAAGACAATGCTTACATTACAGCAGGGGATCACAGAGGATTCATTTTGTGAGGTAAAATATTTCACTGACTGTTTTTAAACAATATTTTACCTCACAAAATGTATCCTCTGTGGTCTCTGCTGTAATGTCAGTATTGTCTTTTGCCTCTTCCCCTGGCCAAGAGCTGTGGTATGTTCTGTACATGGTCAGACACAGGGGTGAGAGAAACAGAGCACAGGGGGAGACAGCTCAAACGGGACAGCACATGAGTGGAGAACACAGCACAGGAAGGAGAGAGACAGCAGACAAGAAGGATAGCTCATGGGGTAGACAGGTCAAAGAAGAGAGCACAGACGGGAGAAGTCAGCACATGGGGAAAGAGAGAGTGGATAGGTGGGTGAGCACATGGGGAGAGATTCTCAACGCTGCAAAGCCCGCCCCCATTGTGACATTACCACCTTCCCAATGCGATAGCATTGGGCCTCCATCTAGTTAAAGGGAATTCATCTATTTAAAAGGGAATCTGTCACCCCATTTTTGGAATATGAGATGTGGCCACCGCCATGAGCGGCTTATCTACAGCATTCTGTAATGCTGTAGATAAGCCCCCGATGTAACCTGAAAGATTAGAAAAACGAGTTATATTATACTCACCCAGGGACGGTCCGCGTCCGGTCCAGTCCGATGGGCGTTGCGGTCCGGTTCGGCACCTCCCATCTTCTAGCAAAGCCGGCCTCTTCTTTCCGTCCCGTCGTGGCTCATGCGCAGGCGCACTGATCTGCCCTGATGAGGGCAGAGCAGAGTAATGCAGTGCGCAGGCGTCGGACCTCTCTGACATTTCCCGGCGCCTGCGCACTGCAGTACTCTGCTCTGCCCTCACCAGACCGCGACGCCCATCGAACTGGAACGGATGGCGGACCGCCCCTAGGTGAGTATAATATAACTCGTTTTTCTAATTTTTCAGGATACATCGGGGGCTTAACTACAGCATTCCAGAATGCTGTAGATAAGCCGCTGATGGCGGTGGCCGTATCTCTAGTCCAAAAATGGGGTGACAGATTCCCTTTAATAAGAAAAGTGATGTAAAATGCTGCCTATATAGCTTTATATAGTTCTATGTAGAAGGAGGCGCTTAAGGCAGACACAAAGTTTCTGCTGGAAGTTCTCCTGAAACAACAGTTATGCTTTAATCTTTAATTTCAGATTTTTCATGCAGTTACTTTATCAAATGTGCATAAAATCCAGCGTCCAGCTATGATATTACACTTTTTTGGGGGGTCAAAGAGGGGATATTGTACTGAATGAGCTCAAAAGGGGAAATTATGCTATACAGGGGCCACACAGTGGTCATTATACAGCATAGGGGCCACGATGTGGGACATCATACTATATAGGTGCCAGAGAGGGTGACATTATACTACAACTCAAATTCTGCAAAAATTGGGACGCTGTAAAAAAAAAAAATAATTAAATTATTTGGAAAAACTCATTTTTTATTCAGAACATAGAACAAATAACAGAACTTAAAAGTCAGACATTTTTCCATTTCATTTGAAAAAATTAGCTCATTTAGAATTTAATCGCAGCAGCACATCTCAGAAAAGTTGGGGCAGGGCCATGTCTACCATTGCGTAATATCGCATCTTCTTTTTACAACAGTCTGTAAGTTGCGTTTTTGATGTATTTTTTATGCAAATTAAAAGTTAAATTTTACAATACCAGCAAAAGCTAAGAGATTTCAGAAATATCATGCATATACATTGTTATCTTTTCCTGACTGAAATGGAAAACTGCTGTGTTTTTGAAAACTGCAGCATGTATATTCTTTCAGCGTTTTTTCACCGTAGAAAGTAATGTGTAAGAGCAAAAATGCAGCAAAATGCAGGTATAAGGTTTTGTTGCGTTTTTGGTACACCGCAAAAACGCAACATGTGAACCTAGTCTATGTTTGCAAAATGAGATCAATTGGAGTTTTGAGAGAGGAACGTAGTTCCATGTTTATCTGATTTAGAATTTCTGCTGCCTTTGAACTGTGGGCAGATAACACGCTGGATGGTCCCTCTCCTTTTGAGTTCACAGCAGAGGCGTAGTAGGGTTTTGGTTTTGGTTCAGGGGGGCAAATTTCTGAGTTGTCCCCTAACCAGGCAACCCTGATTACAAATATGGTGGCACACCCTAAAGGTACTGTCACACTAGGCGAGATCGCTAGCGATATCGCTTAAGCGACACCGATTTTATGACGCAGCAGCGACATCGTCAGCGATGTCGCTGTGTGTGACATGTAGCAGCGATGTGGCCCCTGCTGCGATGTTGCTGATCATGCACGAACGTTCTGGGCGTATTTTGATCGTTGGCATCCCGCTGGTGAGCCTTAATTGCTGAGTGTGATACCCTTTATGAACGACCTCGTTGGCGACTCATATGTCAGCGGCGCAGGCGGGACTAGGTTTTCTTTAGTAACGCCCCTCAACTCCGATTGGTGGCCACAACATCACCTCAGCAATAGATGAAAACGGAAAACTGCGCCCCCATCCATTGTTCCAGAGAGCTTTGTGGATTACTCCAACGTTCTAGTCCTTTGTGCGTTGTTGCGAGGATACTATCGCAATTGAAAATAGCGACACAGACTGGATCGCAGTAGCTGCAAAGCAGAAAGCTAGCAGGACGCAGTATGGAACGATGCTGGAAATTCGTATGAACCACTTGGCTCGAGAACAATGGAAGGAAGCGCTAATACGTCGTCTTTTATGACGCGGTCGTCCAATCACAAAGCGAGAGCTGTGACATAAACAGTCATGACATACAGTGACCACCAATCTGTGCTGAGGGGCGTGGAAAAGGTTGCGCTCAATCACGCCTATCGAGGTCGGGATCTTTAACAATACATGCTGTGTGACAGGTCCCAACGACCGTCGAGGTCGTTATACAGATCGCTGATGTGTCGTTTATGAGATCTTCCTGTTTGGAAGCAATGGGTAACAATACACGATCTCTGCCAGGTCGTGTCATTGTCGTGATCGCTGGTGCGAACGCTTAGTGTGATAGTACCTTAATTGTAGGCATAGGGGAACCTCAACAGATGACAGAGCGTTATTAAAATAATTCTGTATGGAAAGACCTACACTGATATTAACGCCATATGGTGACCATATAGTGGTAAATACCAGTCCTGCAGATAGATTATAGTACAGTTACAGACAGTGACTTACAGCTGATGTTCTATCTAGTGGTGTTGTTCACTTTTCCCATCTTTTCCATCTGGACCAGACAGACACGACAACTTGGCTGCAGAGATTACAACAAAAACTCATTTGTTTACATTTCCTGCACGGTCCCCAACTATCCCCAACCTGCACAAACTCCTTATCCTGCTAATACCCCAATACTAAGCCACTGCTGCCATATCTGTCCCTATAACTGCACCTACTCTTTAGTACTGTGTGTCATCTAGATGGTAAAACAACCATGGCTCCCTCACTGTAATCCCCATGCTGTATGATGGCCCCATAAATAGCCTTCATATAGTATAATGCACCAGATAGCCTTCAATAAAGTACAATGCACTCCCCATAGGCCTCCATAAAGTATAATGCATTCCCATAGGCCTTCATATAGTATAAAGCACCCCTATAGGCCTCTATAGTGTAATGCACTCCCCATAGGCCTCTTTAAAGTATAATGCAGCCCCATAGGCCTTCATACAGTATAGTGTACTCCCCATAGGCAGACTTTATATAGTATAATGCACTCCCCATAGGCAGACCCTATGTTAGGGTTGACGGATCGCACTAAATAAAATATAAAAATAATGTGCAATCGCAATCCGGGGTCCACCGTGTAGAGAGGTAACCTGCTGCTAGTGTGAATAATGACGGAACAAAACAGTGAGCATTCACCTTGTGCACACTATGTTAACTCCACACAGTGTGATCGGAACACTGAGTACCAAGCTCTGTTACTTCACAGAGAGGTACTGCCCCAAGTATGGAAGTACTACACCCTGTTAACTTCACAGGGAAGTTAGCACGTGGATTGAGCTAGCTCTGCAACTAAACTGTGCTAAACGCACACAAGAATGAAGCAGATGCTGCGCCGATAGAAAGACCTGTTATGACGCTAGGTACAATACCCTGCTGCCTTCATAGAAAAATATAACATAAGGGTTGAGCTTGCTCTGTAACTGGATGGTGCTAACCGCACACACGAACGAAACAGATGCTAAGCCAACCGGCTAGTTACCCCAGTACTGACGCTACTGAATTTGTGCCTAAACAGCACCATAACAATGTAGCCAACTAAATACTCAAGAGTTGAGCCATGGGCATGAAACCGCATAAGTGTGTTTCCAGGCTGCCAACGTGTACAGTCTCTGAGCACAGAAAACATCAGAAAGCATGCAAACAGAGTGTTATAGTATCCACCCACACACACCAAAATATAAATGACACTAACGTGCCCGTGAGAGCCTTTTATACACTAAGCTCCACCCCAAACACTCACGCCCTGTCAGTCGGGGCATCGCCCGTGGGCCAATCTGGAGCTGCCACATCACCAGAGCAGCTAACGTCAGACCACCAATGGGAAAACGCCACATGGACATGCTCAGTAAGGGGAACTCTGGACTTAAACTTCAGAGCGCAAAGTGCAAAGACTTGGCGGGAAAGCCAGCAGCAACCAAATGTATACCATGAGCCTGAGCAAGATGCCGGGACTGAAGTCTGTCTGTACTGAGCAGACTCTATATAGTATAATGCACCCCCATAGGCCTGTATACTATTATGCACTCCCTATAGGTAGATTCTATATAGTATAATGCACCTCTATAGGCAGACTCTATATAATATAATGCACCCCATAGACAGACTCTATAGTATAATACACTCCCATAGTAGAATCTATATAGTATGATGCACTTCCATATACAGACTCTATATTGTATAATGCACCCTCATTGGTAGACTCTATATAGTATAATGCACCCCAATAGGCAGACTCTATATATTATAATACACTCCCATAGGCAGACTCTATATAGTATAATGGACCCCCATAAAAAAATACTAATTTCTCCTCCTCATTCCACCACTGCTCTGAGCACCCCACATCTCAGGATAGTGGGCGCCATGTAATAACGTCATCATGCCTGCTGTCAGTGTTTGAGTCAGGGACGTCAGATGCAGAGAGGGAATAATGTAAGAGGGAGTATGATGCTTGCTGACTCATCAGTACTTTTAACTGTCTCGGCATCCAGCCAATACAGTTGAACATGCAATGACAGGTGGGGGGCCTGTTGCTGGCAGCGGTCCCCCTTCCCAGTTCATGGGCCCATAGCGGCCTGGTGGTAGCACTGTGCACTCCCATACAGTTAACAGTAGCATAGCTCCAGGTAGGCTACGCTGCTGGTCCAAAGGACATAGATCCATGGTTTTCATAATTTTTACTTTTAAATTTTGATTCAATTGGCTGCAAAATAGTTTTCAATTTTGGCTTAGTCCATTTTAAATGAGCTTTGGACTAGAGAAGATGTCAGTGTTTATGGATTGTCTTGATATATGCCTTCTTCTTGGCATGATAGAACTTTACCTTGCATTTGGGGATTCCACAAAGAACTGTGTTCACAGACAATGAATTTTATTTGCCTTTCTGAGCCCGTCCAGTGATTTGCACGACCGAATTATGCCTGCATGGAGCTGTTAACTTGTTCAGTGCCACTGTCATTCTCAGACAACGGCATCAACAGCGGAATGGCACGCCCTGCAACATGATCATGGGGCACTGATGGGCTGCTATGGCAGCTGGAGGTTTGATGACATTGATAATTTTTACTATATACAGCGATACTGTGGTATTGCAGCATACATTATAAGTGATCGAACAACTGCAAGTTCATGTCCTCTAAGAAGAGTAACAAATATAATTAAAAGTATTTCCCCAATGAAAATAAAGGTATTCAAAAATATATAAAATACACATATGTGATATCACCAATGTCCAATGTCCAATATATCAAAATATAAAATAATCAACCAGATGTTTTCCAAATGTTTTCACCATAAACAGAAAAAAACAAACTCTAAATTTATGTTTTTTTGGTTGTTGCTATGCAGGAAAAAAATGCAGTAAGTAGCGATCAAAACGTCTTATCTACCCTAACATGGTATAAATAAAAATATTGGCTTCATGTGCAAAAAACAAGTATTCGCAAAGCTCCAGCAATTGAAAAATGAACATTACGGGTTTTGTAATTACGAAGGTGATGCCGATTCTTCAGGCACAAAAGGCCCAGGCAAGAGTCTACAATCAGTTGGCAAGTCTGAGGTAGTTTAGGTCTGGAGATTGGGTGTTAGTGCTGATTTCCACTGTTAAAAGTAAGTTTATGGTCAAGTGGCAAGGGCCATACAACGTGGTCAAAAAGCTGGGCGACGTCAACTACAAGGTCCACCAGCCAGGGAGAAGAAATCCGTATCAGGTGTACCACATCAACTTGCTTAAGCCATGGTGAGACAGAGAACTGGTGGAACCTACATGCCTTGGGGCCAATTCCGAATCCAAGGTTGAGGATGTCACAGTGGCTTAGACACTGTCACCCGCCCAGAAGCAACAGTTCTGAGAACTGCTTCAGTGGAATTGTCAGAATGTACGCAGATCGTCAAGCATGAAATTCTAATTGGACCACATGTGTGGGTAAATCTAAATCTATGCTGAATTCCTGAAGCCCGCCGAGAGGTGATTTTGAAGCAGGTGAAGAGAATTTCGAGCCTGGGTGTCATTGAGAAGTCAAAGAGCTGCTGGTCAAGCCCCATTGTCCTTGTGCTGAAGCCCAATGGAGAATGGCACTTTTGTAATGATTATAGGAAAGTGAATGAGGTGTCCAAGTTCGATGCATATCTGATGCACCGTGTCGATTACCTCAGTGAGAGGCCAGGGCAGCCAAATACATCATCACTCTTTCTCTAACGAAAGGGTATTGGCAAGCTCTCCTGTCTTAAAGTGCCAAGGAGAAGACCACGTTCTCTTCACCCGATGGTTGCTTCCAATACACCAGAATGCCTTTCGGACTGCAGGGAGGCCCAGCCACTGTCCAGAGGGCCATGGGCCAGATCCTAGGCCCCTCACAAGAAGTATGTCGCTGCTTGCCTGGACAATACTGTGAACTTCTGGGGAAGTCTTCTGCAGAAGGTCCAGGCAGTACTGGATACACTGAGGAAGGCAAGGGTTACCATAAACCCAAAGAAGTGTGAAAAGTGTGGGGAAGGAGAAGGCCAAATACTTAGGCTATATCGTTGGGGCGAAATAATGCCGCAAATGAACAAAGTAGAGGTGATCCAAAATTGTCCTCAACTGATCTCGAAAAAACAGGTTAGGTAGTTTATGGGAATGGTGGGATACTATTGGCGGTTTATCCCAAATTTTGCCATGATAGCAGCATCCCTGACCAACCTCCTTTAGGGCATAAAGACTTCAATGGCCAAGTGGTCTTCTGAAGCAGAGATGGCATTCCAAGAGTTGAAGCTACACATGTCATTGGTAAAATACTGGAGGGAGATATGTGTCACTCAGGATGTTAGCCTCAGTGATATAAACCTGGAAAAAATGCTCCAGCATACTAACCTTGTTTTGTTCCCTTGAGCGGGCGGATCCTCACAGCCACACAGACTGTATTGTAAGCTATTTTGTTTTTTCCGTTTTGACAGAAGGGCTGTGTTTGTTTATTTAATTTTGCATTGATTTATGGAGTACATTTTTAATAAACCAGTTAAAAACTTAAACGGAAAGTGTTGCTGTGACTAGCTCTTTGAGCAGTGAAGTGAGCCGATCTACTACAATAATTTCCCTGGTGATAATTGTTTTACATATACTGTACATATATACTATCTACAGAGCTCCTTGTTATAATGTCACTGGTGATCACAGTATACCTCTAAGCTTACACTATATACTATATACTAGCTATAGAACTTCAAATGTATAACTCTAACTGGTGATAATATTAGTGCTAGTACTGCAGATTGTGTTAAAGATCATTAAGTATGGTAGTATTATTTGGTCATGATGTGTTGGTAATTTCTGGTTCTGTCATGTGTGGCAGTATTTGTCTCTTCTATGTGGTATTATTTGGTCACCAATTTATGGATATGCTGTAAATATGCTTTCTGGTCACGGCATGGTGGTATTTGTTAAAAATGTGGTCAGTCTCAGCAGTTTATCTCATCCACTTATCATTAAATTATCGCCAAAGAACAAGTTATCTACTGGATATAGGAAATAACAGGAAAGAATCCCTACAGTGCAAACCACTGAACTTGTATACCACAGTTATGGTGTGAGCTCAGTAGATGTGCACGTGCCACCTGTATTTTACAGTCATTACTCCACTCTAACAGGAACAGCGTGTAACAGTTATTTGTATACAGCTGTCGTGTGGGCCTTTAGAGTCAATTCTACATGTAGTCCATAGGCACCCCAGTCTGATAATGTCTGTGTACCTGTATTAAAAGAATGTAATCAGTATGATTCACCTTCTTTGTTTACAGACTACATCGATGATATGTCTGATGCGCTTGTGACTGCTGCAATCACTGAGCTGAACAGTTTGTGCTGACTAAACCAGCATCAGTACTGAGCTTAGTGATTTGCTGTAGTGTTCACATGTGCTACAGATATCACCTCACAAGGGTTGAATTTATAATATGTAATGTTGCTCTCAGTGGGAAAAAGGAAAAAAAATAATCTTGCAGTTTTGATACCTTTTAAAGGGAATCTGTCACCCCATTTTAGCCATATCAGCTAAAGATATGACTGAATCGTGCGTCCCATAAGCAAGCTATCGGTATGTAGCTTACATCCAGATACCCCCGTTTTGATAGCAAAATACCTTTGTAAAGTCCGGATTCTTTCCTGTAAATCAGGGCGGTCCGGTCCGAAGGGTGGCGTTTTCTCTCTTCTCCCCCCCCCCCGCTCCTCTGCATCTCTTGCGTAGGCCGTCTGTGAATCACACAGACGGCGTTCTGCTTCCCACGATTGCGCGTTTCAAATTCCCCCCCCGTGCATGCGCAGTGTGCTTTGCCCAACAGTGGACAAAGTATAAATCATTACAGCGCATGCGCAACTATTGTCATTCACTTTCCATGCCCCGGAAGTTGTCCAAGGTAGGCAGTCATTTCCGGGGCAAGGCGGGGGGGAATTTGAAACGCGCAATCGCAGGAAGCAGAACGCCGTCTGTGTGATTCACAGACGGTCTACGCAAGAGATGCAGAGGATAGCTTGCTTATGGGATGCACTATTCATTCATATCTTTAGCTGATATGGCTAAAATGGGGTGACAGATTCCCTTTAATAGCTTCTTCTATAAGGGACTTCTTAGGTCTATTACTGAAGAATGGTATAACAAAGTTTCTGAAGCACAAATATATACACAAAAAAGCAGAGGAATGGCCTAATAAATGGACATTTAAATAAACAAATAAGCAAACAAGCTCGAGAATAAATCCTTAATTGGATTAGATTAGTGGTATGAAATGTTATAGTCCCAATATCCATGTAAAATCAGAGGCCTAGTGCCCTCACTGTCTCTGGAGCAAATTCCTAAGATTTTATAGGAAGTCATAAATCCTCCTGACAGATTTATTCCTGTGTGGAGGGAATCAATAACTTTAATACATTTCTATTCCCAAACTCTTCGATGTTTTTAATATTTAAATTTGCCTTTTAATATGACAACTTACCACACCTGCTGGGCAAGGTGTGGGAGCTACTATTGACTATGGGTAAGCAGGAGTGATTTAATGCAACATTTGGTATCTGGTATTGGACACTGTTCTTCTGTACTCTTTTCTACCAACCTTTCTATGATATGAAAAGCTGCATATAATGGATTCTGATCTGATCCTGCCCCCTTTGGGTACATACTGTCTCTCACCCCTTCTCTAGCTTACCTTCATGTCTCTTCCACATTCTCCTTCTGTGTTGATACTATAGTGTTTGTTAGACATTGCATTTGCATGTGATTATTTAATAAAAGTTTTTTATTTTATCATGATTTGAAGGACGTTGTATAAACTCCATTTTGTTGTTGTCAGTATTTTTGGGAGTTGTCCATTTTATGCATCCCTACTGGTTGCTCACTCAGGGAGAAAGATATTTTCTTGCTCTTGGCCACAGTGTTATGTTGTGCTTGACGATTATTGTTTTAAGCATAAGACCTATATTGCTCAGTTTATCTAAGACATTGCAAAAATCTCATTCTACAGAATTCATATAAAGTCAGAGAGCTAATTAAAATAATAATTTACTTCTGCAAAAGTTAATAAAGTTCAATAAAGTAAACTTTACAACCTACTTGTACCCCAGATGCTTCATATTGTTTCATCCCCTTATAATTGATGCTATTTTTCCTTTGGCATGAGCATTTTAGGATATTCCCCAGTTACTGCAGTAGGACGTATCATTGTACTGAACAGTCATTTTTTCATTTGTAATCTTTCTGTCATTACATATTCATTCAATTATACATTACACTAGAAGGCAACATAATATTCATAATAAGGATTGTTCTGTTTGCCTGTAATCTGTGATCTTTTATTTAAGCTTTTTTGTCTTCCTCCTGTACTTTTTTACTTCAGGCCCATTTGACTCTTTAATAATTCTGTCACGGTCAAAGCCAATTAAAACCTATTCCCATTCTAGCCTTATTTCAATCCTTGGAAGTAAAATTTTATTCCGTAGAGTTCTGTAAAATTTTCTGCTACAAAGTTAAAGGAAGTATATTCTCTGCATTTGCAAATGAAACCTTGCTCAGGCACAAAAATAACAAAATGTGGCATCGTATTGTCATCCTTGAAAAGTCACATATGTTACTGAAATGTCATAAAGATTTTTTATATGCTATTAGCATGCAGGTATCATTCTCCTGATCAAAATGAAAGCATTGAAGTGTCAAAAGCTTACAGCGCTGTTGCACAGAAGATAACTTCTCAAAGGGGTTGATAGCAAAATGGCACATCTGAAGGAAGGACAGGATGCAAATATTGCTACTACAAGCAGAACCAATCGAAAAGAAAATTTTATTCAGTATTTTCATATTTTAACTTAAAATACCATTTTCCACTTAAAGTACAGTTAAAAAATGTTTTAATACCTGAAACCCTCCAGAACTCATTCTAAAGAATATTTTCAATTACTTTATCACTTCAGAAAAATATTTGAGGAAAACCTAGAAGTTGATTTTTTTTATAAGTTTCTATTTATCTGCTTTGGCCAGGGCCGGCGTCAGCACCCGGCACACCCAGGCAAGTGCCGGGGCCCTGAGCAGGCGGGGGGCCCACTCGCAGTCTGGCACCCCCGCGCCCGTTAGCGGAGGAGAGCGGTGTCAGCGCCGCCACTTGGCCCCCCCCGCTTGCTCAGGGCCCCGGCATCAGCTGGCACAATACTTACCTCTCCCGTGCCTCCGCTGCCGCAGCTCCGGGCTCCAGGGGGCACCGGCGCTTCATCTCACAGCAGCGCCGCTGAATGACGTCATCATTCAGCGGCCGGCTGTGGCAGAGAGTGCGGACGCTGGGCAGGTAAGACGTGTGTGTGTGTCTCTGTGTGTGTCTGTGTGTATGTAGTGCGGTGCTTTGTGTGTGTGTGTGTGTGTGTGTGTCTGTATGTATGTGAGAGAGTGCTTGTGTGCTGTGATGCTGTGTGGTGATGGGCAGGCATTGCTGATAATGAGGAGGCATTGATGATGATGATGGGGAGAAGATGATGATAATGGGCAGGCATTGCTGATAATGAGGAGGCATTGATGATGATGATGGGGAGAAGATGATGATAATGGGCAGGCATTGATGATAATGGGCAGGCATTGATGATGATGATGGGGAGAAGATGATGATGGGCAGGCATTGCTGATAATGGGGAGGCATTGATGATGATGATGGGGAGAAGATGATGATAATGGGCAGGCATTGATGATAATGGGCAGGCATTGATGATGGGGAGAAGATGATGATGGGCAGGCATTGCTGATAATGGGGAGGCATTGATGATGATGGGGAGAAGATGATGATAATGGGCAGGCATTGATGATAATGGGCAGGCATTGATGATGGGGAGAAGATGATGATGGGCAGGCATTGCTGATAATGGGGAGGCATTGATGATGATGATGGGGAGAAGATGATGATAATGGGCAGGCATTGATGATAATGGGCAGGCATTGATGATGGGGAGAAGATGATGATGGGCAGGCATTTCTGATAATGGGGAGGCATTGATGATGATGGGGAGAAGATGATGATAATGGGCAGGCATTGATGATAATTGGCAGGCATTGATGATGGGGAGAAGATGATAATGGCAGGCATTGCTGATAATGGGGAGGCATTGATGATGATGGGGAGAAGATGATGATAATGGGCAGGCATTGATGATAATGGGCAGGCATTGATGATGGGGAGAAGATGATGATGGGCAGGCATTGATGATGATGGGGAGGAGATGATGATGGGCAGGCATTGCTGATAATGGGGAGGCATTGATGATGATGGGGAGAAGATGATGATAATGGGCAGGCATTGATGATAATGGGCAGGCATTGATGATGGGGAGAAGATGATGATGGGGAGGAGATGATGATGATGGGCAGGCATTGATGATAATGGGGAGGCCATGATGATGATGGGGAGGCAATGATGATGATAAGGAGGCAATGATGATGATGGGGAGGTAATCATGATGATAATGGGGAGTCTTTCCACAGCGCCCTTTCCTGAGCCGTAACAGTGCAGAACGCAGTACAGCGCAGAGGAGAGCTCCATATTTTGTATGGAGCATTATATGGGGACCAGTATCCTGTATGGAGCATTATATGGGGACCAGTATCCTGTATGGAGCATTATATTGGGTCCAGTATTCTGTATGGAGCATTATTTTGGGTCCAGTAATCTGTATGGAGCATTATATGGGGGGTGACATCCTGCATGGGGTATTATATGGGTGATGAGGGGGAGACTGTGGTGCCATAATATTGTATGGAGGACTGTACTGTCCAGTCTGTACTGTGCGCTGTGAGGATTTGGCGGTTTTTGAGCTATTGTACAATTTACAATAGATATCAGTCATGTAATGGAAGAAGTGAAGTATTTGGCATTGTACTGTACCCATATTTCTCTGCTGTATCTGTGCATCACGAATCGTGGTCTGTGTTAAAGGGGCCCACTGAGGCTCTTTCGCCCGGGGCCCATAAAAACCTGGCGCCGGCCCTGGCTTTGGCATTCTATGTGGCACTTTATTATAGCTTTTGCACTTATCTCGTACACTTTAAGTGAATGCTTTCATTTTGACAAGCAGTCTTCTCCATTGTAGTAACAGTTATTAATGTATTAATGTCACACTTTAGGAGATTATTTCAAGAGGTGCCCAACTTACTGGCAACTTATGAAACATCTACCAAGTTCCTGCGTTCCTGTAAGTAAATAAATTAGAATCAAGCTGTAGCTGGAAATGATGGTTATAAATTCTTCAATGGAACTATTCTGTCATATTTTCTTCATTACCTTTCAAACAAGCTAAAACATAAGTCATGGTACAAAATGTAAGCTAATCTTTTCGCAAGTCACATGGAGCTCTACAACTCCACTAAGATCCAGTTACCTTAATGCCATTGCCCCCATTCAAAAAAAGATATTATTGTCCTCTACTAGTCAACTAAAGTCCTTGATCAACAATTGTTGCTGGAAGACCGCTTATCAAATATTACCATATTCACAGTGAATCAAATGTACTGCAAAGTATTCAGTTGGCATGGAACAGCATGTATTGCAATCTGAGATCTCCTAAGAAAGAAGGACCATTATCAAGCACTTTAACTAAAAACACACTCTTAATAATGTCAAAGTTGACCTCAACACATGTGAATATGCAAATATTGCTATACAAGCAGAACCAATCGAAAAGAAAAATTTTATTCAGTATTTTCATATTTTAACTTAAAATACCTTTTTTCCACTTAAAGTACAGTAAAAAAATGTTTTAATACCTGAAACCCTCCAGAACTCATTCTAAGAAATTTTCAATTACTTATCACTCAGAAAATATTGAGGAAAACCTAGAAGTTGATTTTTTTTATAAGTTTCTATTTTCTGCTTTGGCCAGGGCCGGCGTCAGCACCCGGCACACCCAGGCAAGGCCGGGGCCTGAGGCAGGCGGGGGCCCACTCGCAGTCTGGCACCCCGCGCCCGTTAGCGGAGGAGAGCGTGTCAGCGCCGCCACTTGGCCCCCCCCGCTTGCCAAGGGGCCCCCCGCATCAGCTGGCACAATACTTACCTCTCCCGGCCTCCGCTGCCGCAGCTCCGGGCTCCAGGGGCACCGCGCTTCATCTCACAGCAGCGCCGCTGAATGACGTCATCATTCAACGGCCGGCTGTGGCAGAGAGTGCGGACGCTGGGCAGGTAAGACTTGTGTGTGTGTCTCTGTGTGTGTCTGTGTGTATGTATGCGGTGCTTTTGTGTGTGTGTGTTGTGTGTCTGTATGTATGTGAGAGAGTGCTTGTGTGCTGTGATGCTGTGTGGTGATGGGCAGGCATTGCTGATAATGAGGAGGCATTGATGATGATGATGGAGAAGATGATGATAATGGGCAGGCATTGCTGATAATGAGGAGCATTGATGATGATGGATGGGAGAAGAGATGATAATGGGCAGGCATTGATGATAATGGGCAGGCATTGATAAATGATGATGGGGAGAAGATGATGATGGGCAGGCATTGCTGATAATGGGGAGGCATTGATGATGAATGATGGGGAGAAAAATGATATAATGGGCAGCATTGATGATAATGGGCAGGCATTGATGATGGGAGAAGATGATGATGGGCAGGCATTGCTGAAATGGGGAGGCTTGATATGATGGAGAAAATGATGATAATGGCAGGCATTGTTGAAAAATGGGCAGGCATGATAGGGGGAAAGATGATGAAGGGCAGGCATTGCTGAAATGGGGGAGCATTGATGATGATGATGGGGAGAAGATGATGAATAATGGGCAGGGCGATTGATGATAATGGGCAGGCATTGATGATGGGGAGAAGATGATGATGGGCAGGCATTTCTGATAATGGGGAGGCATTGATGATGATGGGAGAAGATGATGATAATGGCAGGCATGATGATAATTGGCAGGCATTGATGATGGGGAGAAGATGATAATGGGCAGGCATTGCTGATAATGGGGAGCATTATGATGATGGGGAGAAGATGAAGAAAAGGGCAGGCATTGATGATAATGGCAGGCATTGATGATGGGAGAAGATGATGATGGGCAGGCATTGATGATGATGGGAGGAGATATGATGGGCAGGCATTGCTGATAATGGGGAGGCATTGATGATGATGGGGAGAAGATGATGATAATGGGCAGGCATTGATGATAATGGGCAGCATTGATGATGGGGAGAAGATGATGATGGGGAGGAGATGATGATGATGGGCAGGCATTGATGAAATGGGGAGGCCATGATGATATGGGGAGCAATGATGATGATAAGGAGGCAATGATGATGATGGGAGGTAATCATGATGATAATGGGAGTCTTTCCACAGCGCCCTTTCCTGAGCCGTAACAGTGCAGAACGCAGTACAGCGCAGAGGAGAGCTCCATATTTTGTATGGAGCATTATATGGGGACCATATCCTGTATGGAGCATTATAATGGGGACCAGTATCCTGTATGGAGCATTATATTGGGTCCAGTATTCTGTATGGAGCATTATTTTGGGTCCAGTAATCTGTATGGAGCATTATAATGGGGGGTGACATCCTGCATGGGGTATTATATGGGTGATGAGGGGGAGACTTGTGGTGCCCATAATATTGTATGGAGGACTGTACTGTCCCGTCTGATACTGTGCGCTGTGAGGATTTGGCGGTTTTGAGCTATTGTACAATTTACAATAGATATCAGTCATGTAATGGGAAAGTGAAGTATTTGGCATTGTACTGTACCCATATTTCTCTGCTGTATCTGTGCATCACAATCGTGGTCTGTTTTTAAAGGGGGCCCACTGAGGCTCTTTCGCCCGGGCCCATAAAACCTGGCGCCGGCCCTGGCTTTGGCATTCTAGTGGCACTTTATTATAGCTTTTGCACTTATCTCGTACACTTTAAGTGAATGCTTTCATTTTGACAAGCAGTCTTCTCCATTGTATAACAGTTATTAATGTATTAATGTCACACTTTAGGAGATTATTTCAAGAGGTGCCCAACTTACTGGCAACTTATGAAAAACATCTAAACCCAAGTTCCTGCGTTCCTGTAAGTAAATAAATTAGAATCAAGCTGTAGCTGAAATGATGGTTTATAAATTCTTCAATGGACTAATTCTGTCCCTATTTTCTTCATTACCTTTCAAACAAGCTAAAACATAAGTCATGGTACAAAATGTAAGCTTATCTTTTCGCAAGTCACATGGAGCTCTACAACTCCACTAAGATCAGTTACCTTAAGCCATTGCCCCCATTCAAAAAAAGATATATTGTCCTCTACTAGGTCAACTAAAGTCCTTGATCAACAATTGTTGCTGGAAGACCCTTATCAAATATTACCATATTCACAGTGAATCAAATGTACTGCAAAGTATTCATTGGCATGGAACAGCATGTATTGCAATCTGAGATTCCTAAGAAAGAAGACCCTTATCAAGCACTTTTAAAACTAAAAACACACTCTTAATAATGTCAAAGTTGACCTCAACACATGTGAAATGGGTTCAAATTGTGCCTGGTGGTAATCAGGCAGCCTGTTCTTGACACATTATCTACTTCACTACTGCTCTGTCAGACACACTTTCCATACAATATGTTTACTATTTTCATGACTTTCTGTTATTTTTTCTGCTAAACTGTGAGCTTGTGACATCATAAAAATGTCAGCTGCACTTCCTGCTTATGCCTTATACAGCCTACGATATTTTCCTCTTGATTGGCTGGCTATTTCATGTGACATGGTAGCTGCAAGGTATCATAGGAAAGCCCGGCCGGCCTGTGATCTTGTGAGCTTTTTCAAGCTGATGTAATATTCTACAAAGTGTTAAATGGTGATGACCAAATTCTGTCATTTGGTACCAGAGAATAGATTTTTTTTAATTCTCAGGGTTTAGAAAATTCCTTATACTTCTACCTAATCATCTATAATGATCATAGATTTTGTTTTCAGCTTTATTTTTAAATTCTCAGTCTTTCATGGATTATTTCCTGGCTCTCCCTTATAAATTGTTGTGTTGTTTTAATTCCTGTTAATTGGTTAATTGAAGAATTGTGGCTTAGTAATATTGATTTAATGGGGAATTATTTATCAAAGTTACATACATGACAACTTTACCGTTCATGCTGTTCTTTTAACAATTTATCTAGACAGCGTTGTTCACCTCTCTTGCTAAGGAGGCATGCGGAATTAAATGCTCCCTAATTCATTAAGAAGTGCACTCCTCTTAATGAATTAGGAGTGTAATTCAAAGTGGCGTGTGATTCCACATGGCCTAAACCACAAATCTTAATCTGGTCAAGGAACTGGAGTAAGGTTTTGATGTGAGTAATGTTCCTGTCCTGCCCCAGATCTGCCCACCTTGTCGGAATTCAGTCGAAACTGATGGGAGACCATCACACCATACACCATAAGAGGAAAAATTTTAGCAAAGCCTTGCTTTGCATCAAAACTTTGCAACTTTTCAAAGCTTTTATGCGAGAATTCTGGCATAACAACTTTAAATAAATGGGTCTTTCTGGGATTAAAATATAATCATGTCATGTTTACATGGCCAACATTGTGCAGACATTACAGCCTTGATAATAAATGTAACATTGTACCAAAGAGTTTAAAAAAAATCATAGTGGCAAACTTATTATGCCAAAGTTACCTGTGCCTAATAATTACTCAACTATATATTGGCTTTTTTTTCACTTCAGGGACTTAAATCCAATAGAAATTTAAAGTTAATTCTCACAATTGAACTCTAGTAAAGTTTAATGCATACATTGTAATGGGAAACTATAGAAAGCTCCTTTCAGGTTACAGAAAAGTAATTCAAATTTTTCAACGATTTAACAAATTGCATGTCAGGTTAATTTAATCCATAATATGTGAATAGCCCATAGAAGTCTTTAAGTTCAGTTTCATAAATTAATGAAGAAATCAATCAGAACTTGTGGAAGCTGAAATTGTGTCAGACTCTTTTTGGAGATGGAGGCAACTAGTGACTAATTAATGTTTGCCGCTTTGATTATAACCATCCTGTACCAGCAAAATTCTTAATTTTCACTTCCAACATTTAATTTTCATCAAAAAGTTTTTGGTCACTGTTAGAGAAAATATAATGTACTGTTGTAAAATATAAGCACTAAAAACATTATGGTTAATTTTTGGAAACCCAAGATAGCCATTAATATATAGCAGAATATTGCGAAGTAAGTAGGAATTTCAAAAATGGATACAAATACAAATCAGCAAAATGCAGGATGGCATTTTGTCCTAGGAAATTTTTTTGGATATAGACTAGAGTTGAGCGATACTTTCCGATATCCAAAGTATCGGAATCGGAATGATATCGCCGATACCCAAAAAATATCGGCGATACCCGATACCGATACCGGAAATCCAATGTAATGTCTATGGGAACAAAATATCGAACTAAAAAAACATTCTTGCCTTGTTGGTTATTGTACATGAAGGAAAACAACAAAGAGAATGTAGAATGTATTGGGGAGGTTGAAGACATTAAAGGCATAGATGTTTAACCCAATCAATGGAATAGCATTAATATTTTTTTTTTAAAGATGTTTGGATTGACAAAGAAATTGACAATGTTGTTAAACGTTTTTTCTATTTTGGCAAATATGTATATTTCACAACTTCCATGCTCTCACCTTTTTAACTTTTTGACACACTTTCTCCTTCATAACTTCAGCAGCATCATCTTTTTCATCAAAATATCTTCATCTTCACCTTCTTTTTAATCTTTTCTTACTTCTTGCTATTCATCTTTTGTTAACATTACTCATATGTTCTTATTAAACTATTATTCTTCTTCATATTCTACTTCATCTTCATCTTCTTCATCATATTCTTATTTGTGACAGAGATCCTGTACTTGTAATCTGTAAAAGTATGAATTTTCATCCTTCCGTTCTTGCTGTCACAAAAGATTTAAATTACAACAGTATTTGTCCGTTTCAGTTTAGCCTGCACAGCAGGCATTTTCCAGGGGCCCACGAGGAGAAAACGACCCCCCCATACACTGTTAGTCTTCTTTTGCTTATAATTTAGACATATTTTTGCTCTTTCATTTTTTGGGCTTATACTTCATGTTCTTCTGCTTTTTGATCTTCTGCTTATTTTCTTTGTCTCTTGTTTGTTCTTGTGTTTGTCTTAACCTTTTGTCCTGTTGGTGATCTTCTTTTGGGTAATCTTTATTTCTTTCTTTGTGATGGTGTTCAGGCTGGTTGGCTTGATGCTCGTGTCCTTGTGGACAATCTTCTTCGGGGTGGTCATCAGGGTCGTCGTCTTCATTGTTGGGGGATCCAGAGGATTACCCAAAAAACATTTTTAAAAAAATTTTAATTTGTAAATGTAGTGAAGGTAAAGAAGGCTGATAACTCCGAAACCCTACGTTATGGAACCGGACGGGTACAGAAGGTACAAGAGCCAATGCACGTAACGAGGACCATGACTGGCTGGAACCCGGAGGGGCACAGAAGGAAAAGACCAAGCACAAGGGAAACCCCTACATTACTGGGACACGGTTACTAAGCAGGAGGACCTGTGCCCAAACACTCCAGGACCAGCAGGACGTTGCTGGAAATCGGATACCGAGATGGAGGCCCAGGCCAAAGGCACTGCGGAAACCAGTTACGGTACGGAACCCGGCGGGTAGAGAAGGTACAAGAGCCAATGCAAATAACGGGACCAGCTGACTTTGCTGGAACCCGGGGGGCAGCAGAAGGAAAAGAGCCAGGCACAACCGAGGACCAGCTGACTTTACGGGAACGGTTACTAAGCAGGAGGTACCTGTGCTCCAAAGCCCCAAGGACCACAGACGTTGCTGGAACTCGATACCGAGTGGAGGCACCTAGGCCAAGGCACGCGGAGAACCAGTTACGGACTGGAACCCGGACGGTTGAGAGGTACAAAGCCCAATGCAAGTAAAGGACCAGCTGACTGGCTGGAACCCGGGGGGCAGAGAAGGAAAAGAGCAATGGCCAACCGAGGACCACGCCGTTCTGGGACACAGTTACTAAGAGGAGTAACTTGCCCAAAGCACTACCAAGGCCACAACGTTGCTGGAAC
>JARQOD010000002.1:248192209-248216149 GCA_033576555.1 Oophaga sylvatica | reverse complement strand
AAGTAAATATAATAATACATTGTTGATTAAGGGACATGATGTACACCTGTAATATTGTGCAAACAATGGATGTAGGACTATTCCTCTTCAACATTACTTATATTTGTGTCATTTTAAAAAATACATATTTTAGTTAAAAATTAAAAACCCATGTTCAGTAGCTGTGAAAGGCCCGTTTGTGTACTTCTATAGTGTTTGCAACCAATGTATTGTATACGGATGGAAGCGCGTCACACTAATAGATTAGATTTATTTTAAATGGAATGTAGCAGAACCAATTGGAGATAAATGAAAAGATGAGCCACTGAGACACGCTCAGCAGAGTACAAGCAGCAGTGCTTGAACAAGTAACTGGAGCGTGATCTGCACTCAAAAAAGTAAAAAACACAGACTGAAGTGAACACTGAAACACAACTGTCCACAATCTGTGAAAGCTCCTTTCTGTACTTCTATAGTGTTTGCAACCAATGTATTGTATACGGATGGAAGCGCGTCACACTAATAGATTAGATTTATTTTAAATGGAATGTAGCAGAACCAATTGGAGATAAATGAAAAGGATGAGCCACTGAGACACGCTCAGCAGAGTACAAGCAGCAGTGCTTGAACAAGTAACTGGAGCGTGATCTGCACTCAAAAAAGTAAAAAACACAGACTGAAGTGAACACTGAAACACAACTGTCCACAATCTGTGAAAAGCTCCTTTCTGTACTTCTATAGTGTTTGCAACCAATGTATTGTATACGGATGGAAGCGCGTCACACTAATAGATTAGATTTATTTTAAATGGAATGTAGCAGAACCAATTGGAGATAAATGAAAAGGATGAGCCACTGAGACACGCTCAGCAGAGTACAAGCAGCAGTGCTTGAACAAGTAACTGGAGCGTGATCTGCACTCAAAAAAGTAAAAAACACAGACTGAAGTGAACACTGAAACACAAATGTCCACAATCTGTGAAAAGCTCCTTTCTGTACTTCTATAGTGTTTGCAACCAATGTATTGTATACGGATGGAAGCGCGTCACACTAATAGATTAGATTTATTTTAAATGGAATGTAGCAGAACCAATTGGAGATAAATGAAAAGGATGAGCCACTGAGACACGCTCAGCAGAGTACAAGCAGCAGTGCTTGAACAAGTAACTGGAGCGTGATCTGCACTCAAAAAAGTAAAAAACACAGACTGAAGTGAACACTGAAACACAACTGTCCACAATCTGTGAAAAGCTCCTTTCTGTACTTCTATAGTGTTTGCAACCAATGTATTGTATACGGATGGAAGCACGTCACACTAATAGATTTGATTTTTTTCTAATATAATGGAGCTGCACCAATTCCACTAAATAAAATAAAATAAAAAAAAAAAAAAAGTGACACGTGCAGATGCCTACAAACAGCGGTGGATGCAGAGCAAACTGCAGCGTCACCTGCACTGTCACACACACACACCTTGCACAGAGCTGTTAAAACAACACTGGCAAAATGAAGCTTTACACAGCGGTTGGTAAACTAGCCTGCCTCAAGCACAGTAGTACACAAAATCGCAATATCTAACTGTCCCTCAGAGTCAGCACAGCAGCGTTCTGTCCCTAACTGAGTTCACAGCACAGTGACGCTAAAATGGCTGCGGCGCCTTTTATAGTGCATTCTGACATCATTTCAGCAGCCAATCACAGCCATGCCATTAGTTAAGATGACCGCATCATTACAGGATGTGCCCACACTTCGTAGGATTCCTCATTGGCTGACTAAAATCACATTGCCTCTCAAAGAATTATGGGAACTTCCGATTCCGGTATACGATATTGAAAAAGTATCGGAATTAAGTATCGGAATTCCGATAACGCGAATATCGGCCGATACCCGATACTTGCGGTATCGGAATGCTCAACACTAATCAGCACCCTTCTGGGTAAGATCAGTGAGTGGTTTAACCACTTGTGAGAAACCTTTAATGAATCTCCGATAATATAACCTAAAAAAGTGTCCTCGTGGCTAGACGGGACATACCTCAGACCTGCCAACATAAATAACCAAAACCAGAAAAAAGGAAGGAATAAATATAATCTTACCTAGGTAAGATAGTAAATAAATTTATATAAAGATCAAATATCACAAAGGAGAGGTATATGAATAGTAAAATAAGTATAGCTTTATTATAACACAATAAATCAAACAGATATGAGACTTAAGGACACAGGTATATGGGAGAAGATGTTGAAATATAGCGATTCAAACTATTTAGGTCTGCACACATACACTGAATTAGGGGGAGATATGTGTTCTTTCCACCACTATCTTTTGTCATCATTGATAGTTTGAATCGCTATATTTCAACATCTTCTCCCATATACCTGTGTCCTTAAGTCTCATATCTGTTTGATTTATTGTGTTATAATAAAGCTATACTTATTTTACTATTCATATACCTCTCCTTTGTGATATTTGATCTTATATAAATTATTTACAATCTCCGATAATAGTTTGCAAATCCTAAAAAGCGCTGGAGCCCCTTGAGATCTCGAGGCTGAACCCAGTCTACAATAGCCAGCACCTTCTTAGGATCCATACGAAACCCCACACCGGACACAATCAGCCCAAAAAAGACAGTTCCTGAACGAAAAACGAACATTTCTCCAATTTCACAAACAATTGATTCTCCCTGAGTCTCTGGAGAACTGTCTGTAGATGTTGCAAGTGAGACTGACTGTCCGGGGAATATATCAAAATGTCATCCAAATAAATGATAACAAAGCGGCTTATCAGGTCTGAAAACACAACATTGATAAAGTTCTGGAAAATAGCGGGGCATTAGTTAACCCAAATGGCATCACCAGGTTTTCAAAGAGTCCTCTGATGTAAGGAACGCCGTGTTCCATTCATCTCCTTCCCAAACCCTTATCAGGTTGTAGGCTCCCCGGAGATCTAATTTGGAGAACCATTGGGCCCCTGATAACTGGTTACATAAGTCTGGAATGAGGGGAAGTGGGTAAGTGTTCCTAACCGTTATCTTGTTAAGTTCCCGAAAGTCGAGGCACGGCCGCAAACCACCATCTTTCTTCTTCACGAAGAAGAATCCTGCTGCTACGGGTGAAACAGAAGGCCTAATATGCCCTTTGCGGAGACTCTCAGCTATGTACTCCTTCATGGCTTGGCGCTCTGGCCCGGACAAATTGAACAACCGAGCCTTAGGCAACTTGGCTCCAGGTACTAAATCAATGGCACAATCATAGGGTCTATGTGGTGGCAGCGCCTCAGCCTCGCTTTCGGAAAACACGTCTTCGAAATCCTTCAGGTATTCCGGAATACCCTCCAGACCGACAGACGACACAGATACAGATTTAACAGAGTTGACAAGAGGTCCCAGGTTACAACATTTATCCCTGCGTCCCCATTGAGTGATCTCCCCGTCACCCAATCAATGGTAGGATTATGGCGTTGAAGCCAAGGCATCCCCAGTACCAGTCCCGCAGGCAAATTATCTAACACAAGACAACTTAGTTTTTCCACATGAGTGGGACCCACTTTCAGAGAAAAAAGTTCAGACCTGAAATAGATACCGTCCCGGGTAAGAGGGGACGAGTCAATAGCCACAAGTTTAACAGGATCCTGAAGCCTGATTGTCCCTATCTTATTAAGAGTCAATATCCGGGTGTCAATCAGATTAACAGCAGAACCACAGTCAATAAAGGCGGTAGTCTGAACAGGACCATCACCAAGTTCTAGTTCCACTTGAAGCACAATTTTTGCAAGTGAGGAAAAATGTACCTGAAGGTCTGGGTAGCCTCCTCGACTACTACCCAGACCTAGTCGTTTCCCGCCACCTTGGAAGATGACGGACAGGAGGGGCAGTCCTTCTTCCAATGTCCAGATTCCCCACAATAGAAGCACAACTGCTTCTCACGGCGGCGTCTTCTTTCCTTCTCACAGGTGATAGCATTCACCTCCATAGCCACAGGAGGAGTCCGGGTCTCATCTCCACTGAAGAATAATGATGTTTCCAACTGCATAATGCCTCTAGCCCGCAGTCTGCGATCCATGCGAACCGCTTGGGTCATGGCATCCTCCAGGGAGTCAGGTGGAGGATGAAGTGCCAGGGCATCCTTTAGACGTTCACACAGGCCTCTACGGAACAACCCCCGAAGGGCGGCATCACTCCACGAAACCTCGGCTGCCCAACGTCTAAATTCAGAACAGAACCACTCGGCCGATTGCTTCCCCTGACAGACACTCATCACCTTGTCCTCAGCCAAACGCACTCTATCCGGCTCATCGTAAATATGCTCTAAGGCCTCAAAAAATGCATGCACACTCATTCTCTCCGGGGCAGAAGAGGAAAGAGAAAATGCCCAGGCTTTCGGGGCCCCCCTAAGCAGGGACATAACCACCCCCACCCTCTGTTTCTCATCCCCAGAGGAGCGGGGTCTCAAAGAGAAAAAAAGTTTACAGCCCTCCTTAACCCCTTAACGACCGCCGATACGCCTTTTAACGGCGGTCATTAAGGGTACTTAAACCACAGCGCCGTTAATTAATGGCGCTGTGGAAAAAGTGAATAGCGCCCCCCAGAGGCGCATTTTCTCCGGGGTCTCGGCTACTGGGGTAGCCGAGACCCCAGAGAACATGAATCGGGTCGGTTTTTACCGACACCGATGTTGCGATCGCCGTTATTAACCCTATAACGGCGACCGCAACAAAAAAAAAAAAAAGTTGTGCCATTTAATTTCTCTGTCCTCTGATGTCATCGGACATCAGAGGACAGAGAAAAAGGGTCCCCAGGACCCCCATGTGGCCCCCAATAAGATCCATGTGGCCCCCGGGCCCTCCGGTGTCCCCCGGTGCCGGCGCCGTTAAGACAATGGCGGGCGCATGCCCAGTGCGCCCGCCGCTATGTGCCGCTGTGCTGGTGGGGGGATGGGCAAATATTCTCTGGGGTCTCGGCTACCAGGGGTAGCCGAGACCCCAGAGAACATGATCCGGGTCGGTATTCACCGATCCCGGTGTTGCGATCGCGGCTATGCAAGCATAGCCGCGATTGCAAAAAAAAATGATTTCTCTCCCCTCTGATGTGATCGCACATCAGAGGGGAGAAAATGAGGGTCCCCCGGTCCCCCGATCGCCCCCCCATATACTTACCGGTGTCCTCCGTCCTCCCGCAGGCCCCAGGATCCCGGCTTCTTCTCCCTGCAAAAAAAAATGGCGGGCGCATGCGCAGTGCGCCCACCGATCTGCTTTGGCGGCAGATTCAAATTTTTTTTCATTCATTCTCATAAAAGTACATTTTGATCACTGTGATAAACTATCACAGTGATCAAAATAAAAAAAACAGTACATAACCCCCCCATTTATCACCCCTTAGTTAGGGACATATAATAAAAAGTAGAAATTATATTTATTTTCATTTTTCTGTTAGGGTTAGGGTTATAATTAGGGTTAGGGTTATAATTAGGGTTAAGGTTATAATTAGGGTTAGGGTTAGCATTAGGCTGGTTTCACACATCCGGTGTGCGCCTGACGGCGCCCCCGGCATTTAGCCGCAGCGCCGCATCAGAAAATCTGATGCGCCGCATGCGTTTTTTTTGCATTGACTTGCATTAGCGCCGGATGGCGCCGCATGTCAATGCGTTGCATGCGGTTTTGTCCGGATGCGGCGCAAATGTACATTGCGGCGGCCGGACAAAACGCTGCATGTAACGTTTTTTGTTTTTGCCGGATGGTTTCTGATGTCTCCGGGCATCAGAAACCATCCGGCAAAAAAACGCATGCGGCCGCCGGCGGCGCATCAGGTTTCTGATGCGGCGCTGCGGCAAAATGCCGGGGGCGCCGACAGGCGCCCGCCGGAAGTGTGAAAGCAGCCTTAGGGTAAGGGTTATAATTAGCGTTAGGGTTAGGCTGGGTTCATACTGCGTTATGGCAGTCCGTTAGACGGACTGCGTTACACCGCGGTATAACGCCGTGTAACGCAGTCCGTTAACGCTGCCATTCACCCCCATTTGAGGGCGCATCGCGACGCATGCCGTAAAGCGGCATGCGTTTGCGACGTGCCATCATTCAGTGACGGAGCCTCGGACGCGGGCTGCAGCGTCTGGGCTCCGTCACCGCTAGCGCAGATGAATCATCTGCTGATTCCTCTGCGCTAGGGGGTATAGCATAATGCGATCGCGTTATGCTATACCATTACCAGCCCGTCAACGCTATGTGTTGAACGGGCTGGTAAAACGCAAAATGAACCTAGCCTTAGGGTTAGGGTTATAATTAGGGTTAGAATTAGGGTTAGGGTTACAATTAGGGTTAGGGTTATAATTAAGGTTATAATTAAGGTTAGGGTTACAATTAGGGTTGGAATTAGGGTTGGGATTTAGGTTAGGATTAGGGTTGGGATTAGGGTTAGGGGTGTGTTGGGATTAGGGTTGGAGCTAGAATTGAGGGATTTCCACTATTTAGGCACATCAGGGGGTCTCCAAACACGATGTGGTGTTCAAAAAGTCAAATGGCGCTCCCTTACTTCCGAGCCCTGCCGTGCGCCCAAACAGTGGTTTACCCCAACATATGGGGTATCAGCGTACTCAGGACAAATTGCACACCAATTTTGGGGTTCTAATTTCTCCGATTACCCTTGGGAAAATAAAAAATAGCTGGCTAAAAAAATCATTTTTGAGAAAATAAAATGATTTTTCATTTTCACGGCTCTGCGTTTATAAATTTCTGTGAAGCACTAGGGGTTCAAAGTGCTCACCACACATCTAGATAAGCTCCTTAAGGGGTCTAGTTTCCAAAATGGGGTCACTTGTGGGGGTTTCCACTGTTTAGGCTCATCTGGGGCACTGCAAACGGAACATGACCCCCACCAACGTCTGCATTCCAAAACGTTATTACTTCCTTTCCAAGCCCTGCTGTGCGCCAAAACAGTTCCCCCCCCCACATATTTGGTATCAGCGTACTCAGGACAAATTGGACAACAACTTTTGGGGTCCAATTTCCTTGTGAAAAATCAAAAATTTGGGACTAAAAAATCATTTTTCTGGAAAATTGATTTTTTTTTTCACACCCAGGCATTATAAACTTTTGTGAAACACTTGGAGGTTCAAAGTGCTCACCACAGATCTAGATAAGTTCCTTATGGGGTCTAGTTTCCAAAATGGGGTCACTTGTGGGGGTTTTCCACTGTTTAGGCTCATCTGGGGCACTGCAAACGGAACATGACCCCCACCAACGTCTGCATTCCAAAACGTTATTACTTCCTTTCCAAGCCCTGCTGTGCGCCAAAACAGTTCCCCCCCCACATATTTGGTATCAGCGTACTCAGGACAATTGGACAACAACTTTTGGGGTCCAATTTCCTTGTGAAAAATCAAAAATTTGGGACTAAAAAATCATTTTTGTGGAAAATTGATTTTTTTTTTCACACCCAGGCATTATAAACTTTTGTGAAACACTTGGAGGTTCAAAGTGCTCACCACAGATCTAGATAAGTTCCTTATGGGGTCTAGTTTCCAAAATGGGGTCACTTGTGGGGGTTTTCCACTGTTTAGGCTCATCTGGGGCACTGCAAACGGAACATGACCCCCACCAACGTCTGCATTCCAAAACGTTATTACTTCCTTTCCAAGCCCTGCTGTGCGCCAAAACAGTTTCCCCCCCCACATATTTGGTATCAGCGTACTCAGGACAAATTGGACAACAACTTTTGGGGTCCAATTTCCTTGTGAAAAATCAAAAATTTGGGACTAAAAAATCATTTTTGTGGAAAATTGTTTTTTTTTTTTTTTCACACCCAGGCATTATAAACTTTTGTGAAACACTTGGGGGTTCAAAGTGCTCACAGCGGATCTAGATAAGTTCCATAGGTGGTCTAGTTTCCAAAATGGTGTTACTTGTGGGGGTTTCCACTGTTTAGGCGCATCAGGGGCTCTCCAAACGCGACATGGTGTCCAATCTCAATTCCAGCCAATTTTGGTTTGAAAAAGTCAAACGGTGCTGCTTCCATTCCAAGCCCTGCCGTGCGCCCAAACAGTGGTCCCCCCCCATATATGGGGTATCAGCATACTCAGGACAAATTGTACAACAACTTTTGTTGTCCAATTTCTCCTGTTACCCTTGTGAAAAATAAAAATTGGGGACTAAACGATCAGGTTTGTGGAAAAAATATGATTTTTTATTTTCACGCCCGGGCGTTATAAACTTCTGTGAAGCACTTGGGGCTTCAAAGTGCTCACCACACATCTAGATAAGTTCCTTAGGGGGTCTAGTTTCCAAAATGGGGTCACTTGTGGGGGGTTTCCACTGTTTAGACACATCAGGGCCTCTACAAATGCGACATGGCGTCCAGCCAATTCCGCGTTGAAAAAGTCAAACGGAGCTCCTTCCCTTGCGACCTCTGCCGTGCGCCCAAAAAGTGGTTTACCCCAACATATGGGGTATCGGCATGCTCAGGACAAATTGCACAAAAACTTTTGGGGTCTTGTTACCCTTGGGAAAATAAAAATTGGGTGAAAAGATCATTTTTGTGGAAAAAATATGATTTTTTATTTTCACGGCTCTACGTTATAAACTTGTGTGAATCACTTGGAGGTTCAAAGTGCTCACCACACATCTAGATAAGTTCCTTAGGGGTCTAGTTTCCAAAATGGGGTCACTTGTTGGGGTTTCCACTGTTTAGGCACATCAGGGGCTCTCTAAACGCGACATGGCATCCAGCCAATTCTGCGTTGAAAAAGTCAAACAGCGCTCCTTCCCTTGCGACCATCTGCCGTGCGCCCAAAAAGTGGTTTACCCCCACATATGGGGTATCAGCATGCTCAGGACAAATTGCACAAAAACTTTTGCGGTCTTATTACCCTTGGGAAATTAAAAATTGGGGTGAAAAGATCATTTTTGTGGAAAAAATTTTTTTTTTTTTTTTTTTCACGGCTCTAGGTTATAAACTTGTGTGAAGCACTTGGAGGTTCAAAGTTCTCACCACACATCTATATAAGTTCCTTAAGGGGTCTTGTATCCAAAATGGGGTCACTTGTGGGGTGTTTCCACTGTTTAGGCACATCAGGGGCTATCTAAACGCGACATGGCATTCAGCCAATTCTGCGTTGAAAAAGTCAAACGGCGCTCCTTCCCTTGCGACCTCTGCCACGCGCCCAAAAAGTGGTTTACCCCCACATATGGGGTATCGAAGTATTCAGAAGAAATTGCACAACAAATTTTGTGGTTCATTTTTTCTTTTAACACTTGTGAAAATAAAAAAAACTTGGTTCCGAAGTAAAGCTTTTGCAAAAAAAGTTAAATGTCAATTTTTTCCTTCCACATTGCTTCAGCTCCTGTGAAGCACTTGAAGGGTTAATAAACTTCTCGAATGTGGTTTTGAGCACCTTGAGGGGTGCAGTTTTTAGAATGGTGTCACTTTTGGGTATTTTTCTATCATATAGACCCCTCAAAGTGACTTCAAATGTGATGTGGTCCCTAAAAAAAAAATGGTGTTGTAAAAATGAGAAATCGCTGGTCAACTTTTAACCCTTATAACTTCGTAACAAAAAAAAATTTTGGTCCCAAAATTGTGCTGATGTAAAGTAGACATGTGGGAAATGTTATTTATTAAGAAATTTGTGTGACATATCTCTCTGATTTAAGGGCATAAAAATTTAAAGTTTGAAAATTGTTAAATTTTCAAAATTTTCGCCATATTTCCGTTTTTTTCATAAATAAACACAAGTCATATTAAAGAAATTTTACCACTAACGTGAAGTACAATATGTCACGAAAAAACAATCTCAGAATCAGCGGGATTCGTTAAAGCGTTCCAGAGTTATAACCTCATAAAGTGACAGTGGTCAGAATTGTAAAAATTGGCCCGGTCATTAAGCTGCAAAATGGCTCTGTCCTTAAGGGGTTAAATACTCTAAAATTACTTTTGTTACCAGCAAAAGTATCTGGTAACTTAACCGGGGTTCGGGTGAGACTAAAAAGACATCTCTAGCCCACTCCTGCTGAAACCCTGCGGATAGCGCCCCCTGAACCGAATCCGCAACCTTCCGTTGGGATTGGGCCACAGTTTGGTGCTCCAAATTTAGCTTCTGCAGCAACTGAGTCAAGTGTTTCACCTGCTCAGATAAAGCATGCATTGGGTCCATGCTGCAGAGAAAAAAAAAAAAGTTCAAGGTCAGTTATAATATCACGAGCAACCGCTAGGTGGGCACTTACCAGCGGTTTCAGCAGCTCTGACAGTGGGAGCCTGGAGCCTCCGACGGCCTGTGATAGCGGTACTCACAGCGCCCGAGTGCTGGGCAAGACGATAGCAATACAGCAGAGCTGGAGTTAGCAGAACACCAAGTGGTGAGTGTACTGCCAGGACCTGCGGTCATGTGACCCCAGGGGGCGGAGCTTAGCGTCCTGTAGCTGGGGATGAGTGCAGGGAGCTACTGGGACCCTGGAGAATGGAAAGGGGGTCACCGGACACCAGGTAGAGGACGGGGCACCAGAGGGAGACGGAATCCAAGACAAGCCGAGGTCAGTAAACGTGAGAGACAACGCAGTACACAAGGAGCAGGCAAATCAAGAATAGTCAGGGACGTGGCAGGAGTCAGAAAACCAGAGAAGCATATACACAGTACAGAATCAAGAGGCAAAATCACAACGGGAAACAGAACCGGGTCAGAACCATACAAACAAACTAGAACACAGGCACAAGGCACAGGCAATCAGGGGTATACACACTCAGCCAAGGGCAAAAGTATAACTGACGGGGATTGGAGCTTCCTAGGGCTATAAGAAGCTCTCCCCGAACCAAAGAGAGGCCATAGTAATAAACCCCAGGTGTGCAGGTCAGAGCCCGCACTAGGATCAAGACATTAACCCCTGGTATGCAGGCCAAACCTGCACTGGGATCATGACATTTTGTACATCTATTCGTGTACACTTGTCACCGTTACCATTTATATGGCCTTTTATTTTATTTTTCCTGGTCCCATTTACATGAGCCTCCACTTTATATAGCTGATTATAACCATTGGTGGTGTTATATTAATATATTGCTATTGTAGGTGTTGTTGTAAAGATATCAGCCTTATTATATCCTTGTACCTTTTTTAATATATATTTTGTACATGGTTTTTTTATTATTATGCCATTTGGTTAATAAAGGCAATTTTATTAGTTGTTCATGTTTCTGACTCTCTTTCTACTCCTCTGCCACTGAGTCATTCCCCTCCACTCCCTGGGTTGTTTTCTATCCTTTCCGGATGGTCTGCCATCCACTATCCAGGTGATATAAACCACATTTATTAAAATATTTTTTATTAAGGTGATTATCTCTTTTTTAGAGTATTGTGGGTTGATTGCTTATATCTCCTGTGTCTTGTTGACTATGAAAATTGTAGAATTACACTGAAGGCATCAAAACTATGAATTAACACATGTGGAGTTATACATTACACTTTACAAAAAAGTGTGAAACAACTGAAAATATGTCTTATATTCTAGGTTCTTCAAAGTAGCCACCTTTTGCTTTGATTACTGCTTTGCACGCAGAAAAGGTGAACGGATGGACTCTACATGCCTGGTTCCCACCGTGAAGCATGGAGAAGGTGGTGTGATGATGTGGGGGTGCTTTGCTGCTGACACTGTTGGGGATTTATTCAAAATTGAAGGCATACTGAACCAGCATGGCTACCACAGCATCTTGCAGAGGCATGCTATTCCATCCGGTTTGCGTTTATCATCATCATCATCATCATTTATTTTTCAACAGGACAATGACCCCAAACACACCTCCAGGCTGTGTAAGGGCTATTTGACCAAGAAGGAGAGTGTTGGGGTGCTACACCAGATGACCTGGCCTCCACAGTCACCAGACCTGAACCCAATCGAGATGGTTTGGGGTGAGCTGGACCCCTCATCGCTTCAATTTTGAATAAATCCCCAACAGTGTCACCAGCAAAGCACCCCCACATCATCACACCACCTCCTCCATGCTTCACGGTGGGAACTAGGCATGTAGAGTCCATCCGTTCTCCTTTTCTGCGTGCAAAGCAGTAATCAAAGCAAAAGGTGGCTACTTTGAAGAACCTAGAATATAAGACATATTTTCAGTTGTTTCACACTTTTTTGTAAAGTGTAACGTATAATTCCACATGTGTTAATTCATAGTTTTGATGCCTTCAGTATGATTCTGCAATTTTCCTAGTCATGGAAATACAGAAAAATCTTTGAATGAGAATGTGTGTCCAAACTTTTGGTCTGTACTGTAGGTGAAATACAAAACTATGAAGTTTTAAGAAAATAAAATTTTGTCTGTGAAGTAGCGTGAATAGAATTGGCAAACAGAGAAAAACTGTAGGATGGATAGAGATTATATACAGTGTATCTGTATACTTTTTATATACAAAAATTCTTCATTTTGAAATTCGACCATCAAAAAAAATATAATTTTTGAAAACAACTAAAATCTTCTAGTTACTGGCCCTAGCAAGAATATGCAGCATAGTTATGCAAAGATCTATCTAATTAAGAGTGGGAGATACAGGGTCCATTTTGCTCCTGGATATTGGGATATATTATCAATGGGTATTATTTGAGTACCTATAAATTAAATGTGTGAGAATTCCAAAGTTAAAAACAGCAGGATATTGTTTTTTTTTCTCAAAGATTTCATATGAAAACAGGTTTCCTATGGACAAGGCCATAGCTGTAAAGACTCAGCAAAGGTTGTATGATATAGAAAACACTGATGGGGCGCATTTTTACATTTTTACCATGAGGACTATAGCTTGGGAAATACTTATCTGAATAAGCCCTCCGATCAATGACCTGTTTCTAGTAGTTTTGCAAATATAACTTGAAATATCATTACAATTAAATAGTGTATCAATGTCTCTCTTAACTCCTTCCAATAAATTAACAATCACAGTTACTTCCGGCAAACATTTTAATAGTATCCATGTTCTTACGGTAAAAAAAGAACGATTTAAAGTTGGTGTAAAAATCTTTCCAACATCATTGATTGCTTGGTGCAGTCCATTTATATTTGCACCAATTTTAACGGATATCCCCCATATGTTCAACTCAGCTGGTGTCATAATTTTTTTCTAGATTTACACATCCAGTTAACATTGTTTTACCATCAGAAAAAAGCAAGCAAAGCAACAGCGTTCTTTCTATCCCCCACCGCTCTGATATTTATATGGAGATTTGTTTGAGACTGAGGAGGTGAGTAATACCAAAGATACCATGTACCATTAATCCTTCCACCACAATAGACCACAACGGTTGCTTAGATTAACCCCATTCCTATCCTAAACTAATAGAAATGTGTCCAGTGATCCATTATCATCCTTAGACTAGTAGGAATCATGAAACATATTTCTTCCCTGCCCTGAACCACCAGGAAGTCTCAGACTAATACAGTCACTGTTCAAAACATACAGTGCTTTTGGCATAATATCAACAGTGATTTTTTTGCATTGACCCCTTAAATACACTACAGTGCTTGTGCAAGCATTCTCAGCCAGTCACCTAGCAACCGATCTTACATGCCATAGGGCAGCCAATTGTCTTGTGCAAGACACTAGTTGCAGGCCACACATGCCATACAGACTGCCACGGGAGGTTTCACACAGGCCGTAGAGTCTCACCAACAGCATTCTTTCAGGATGGAAGTTATCACACTATACACACAGTCTTTCAAACTTGACCTTTTACAGATCTTTCAGGGGTTGTCTGACCTTAGGCTACAAACATGCAATAACTCAATGTGCCTGCAGACTTGTGAATCTTCACATTTAATAATCCTCCAGTGCCAGCGCTGGAGCAGTGGGCATGTGACTGCTAGTATGTTATTTGCATACATGCAGTCATGTACCGACTAGATGGGTGCTGCCTCGGTCAGTGCAAGTGTATTGAGTGAAGCCGGAAACAGTGTAGTCAGAATGTGGCCGACAGTATGCAAATCAAATACTTATGATCACATGATCGTCATTCCCGACTAAATTACCAGACAATCCTCACAGAGCGCAGTAGAGGCAATGTGAGGATTCACAAGAGATATATAGTGACTGCAGTCTTGTAGTTTAAGATTGGACAAACCCTTTAAAGTCTCACAAATTCTGTATAAACTGATCTTTATAATATGAAAGGCATTTTTAACAATTACCTTCCTTACTTTTGGTCTATATTGGAGTTGAGCAGTCCGATACCGCAAGTATCGGGTATCGGCCGATATTCGCTGTATCGGAATTCCGATACTTAGTTCCGATATTTTCCATATATCGTATACCGGAATCGGAAGTTCCCATAATTCTTTGAGAGGCAATGTGATTTTAGTCAGCCAATGAGGAATCCTAAGAAGTGTGGGCACATCCTGTAATGCTGCGGTCATGTTAACTAATAGATGCTGAAATGATGTCAGAATGCACTATAAAAGGCGCCGCCGCCATTTTAGCGTCACTGTGCTGTGAATTCAGTTAGGGACAGGACGCTGCTCTGCTGACTCTGAGGGACAGTTAGAGATTGCGATTTTGTGTACTGTGCTTTAGGCAGGCTAGTTTACCAACCGCTGTGTAAAGCTTCCTTTTGCCTTGCAGTGTTGCTTTAACAGCTCTGTGCAAGATGTGTGTGTGAGAGTGCAGGTGACGCTGCAGTTTGCTCTGCATCCAACGCTGTTTGTAGGCATCTGCACGTGTCACTCACAGACTCTTTTTTTTTTAGTGTAATTCTTGCTGCTCCATTCAATTGAAATTATAGTGTGACGCGCTTCCATCCGTATACAATACATTGGTTGCAAACACTATAGAAGTACAGAAAGGAGCCTTTCAGAGATAGTGAACAGTTGTGTGCAGTGTTCACTCTAGTCTGTGAGGTTTTTTTTTTTGAGTGCAGATCACGCTCCAGTTAGTTATTCAACCACTGCTGCTTGTACTCTGCTGAGCGTGTCTCACTGCCTCATCCTTGACATTTTTCTCTAATTGGTGCTGCTCCATTCTATTTAAAAAAAATCAAATCTATTAGTGTGACGTGCTTCCATCTGTATCCAATACATTGGTTGCAAACACTATACAAGTACACAAAGGAGCCTTTCAGAGATAGTGAACAGTTGTGTGCAGTGTTCACTCTAGTCTGTGAGGTTTTTTTTTTTTGAGTGCAGATCACGCTCCAGTTAGTTCTTCAACCACTGCTGCTTGTACTCTGCTGAGCGTGTCTCACTGCCTCATCCTTGACATTTTTCTCTAATTGGTGCTGCTCCATTCTATTTAAAAAAAATGAAATCTATTAGTGTGACGTGCTTCCATCCGTATCCAATACATTGGTTGCAAACACTATACAAGTACACAAAGGAGCCTTTCAGAGATAGTAACAGTTGTGTGCAGTGTTCACTCTAGTCTGTGAGGTTTTTTTTTTTGAGTGCAGATTACGCTCCAGTTAGTTCTTCAACCACTGCTGCTTGTACTCTGCTGAGCGTGTCTCACTGCCTCATCCTTGACATTTTTCTCTAATTGGTGCTGCTCCATTCTATTTAAAAAAAATCAAATCTATTAGTGTGACGTGCTTCCATCCGTATCCAATACATTGGTTGCAAACACTATACAAGTACACAAAGGAGCCTTTCAGAGATAGTGAACAGTTGTGTGCAGTGTTCACTCTAGTCTGTGAGGTTTTTTTTTTTTGAGTGCAGATCACGCTCCAGTTAGTTCTTGAACCACTGCTGCTTGTACTCTGCTGAGCGTGTCTCACTGGCTCATCCTTGACATTTTTCTCTAATTGGTGCTGCTCCATTCTATTTAAAAAAAACTAATCTATTAGTGTGACGTGCTTCCATCCGTATCAATACATTGGTTCAAACAATATAGAAGTACACAAAGGCCTTTCACAGCTATGAACAGTTGTGTGCAGTGTTTACTGTAGTCATGAGGTTTTCTTTTTGGAGTGCAGATCCCGCTCCAGTTAGTTCTTCAACCACTGCTGCTTGTACTCTGCTGAGCGTGTCTCACTGCCTCATCCTTGACATTTTTCTCTAATTGTTGCTGCTCCATTCTATTTCAAATAATTCAAATCTATTACTGTGACGTGCTTCCATCCGTATCAAATACATTGGTTGCAAACAATATAGAAGTACACAAACGGGCCTTTCACAGCTCCTGAACAGTTGTGTGCAGTGTTTACTGTAGTCAGAGGTTTTCATTTTTGGAGTGCAGATCCCGCTCCAGTTAGTTCTTCAACCACTGCTGCTTGTACTCTGCTGAGCGTGTCTCACTGCCTCATCCTTGACCTTTTCTCTAATTGTTGCTGCTACATTCTATTTCAAATAATTCAAATCTATTAGTGTGACGTGCTTCCATCCGTATCCAATACATTGGTTGCAAACACTATACAAGTACACAAAGGAGTCTTTCAGAGATAGTGAACAGTTGTGTGCAGTGTTTCACTCTAGTCTGTGAGGTTTTTATTTTTTGAGTGCAGATTACGCTCCAGTTAGTTCTTGAACCACTGCTGTTTGTACTCTGCTGAGCGTGTCTCACTGCCTCATCCTTGACATTTTTCTCTAATTGTGCTGCTCCATTCTATTTAAAAAAAATCAAATCTTAGTGTGACGTGCTTCCATCCGTATCCAATACATTGGTTGCAAACACTATACAAGTACACAAAGGAGCCTTTCAGAGATAGTGAACAGTTGTGTGCAGTGTTCACTCTAGTCTGTGAGGTTTTTTTTTTTTTGAGTGCAGATCACGCTCCAGTTAGTTCTTGAACCACTGCTGCTTGTACTCTGCTGAGCGTGTCTCACTGCCTCATCCTTGACATTTTTCTCTAATTGGTGCTGCTCCATTCTATTTAAAAAAAATTAAATCTATTAGTGTGACGTGCTTCCATCCGTATCCAATACATTGGTTGCAAACAATATAGAAGTACACAAACGGGCCTTTCACAGCTACTGAACAGTTGTGTGCAGTGTTTACTGTAGTCAGAGGTTTTCATTTTTGGAGTGCAGATCCCGCTCCAGTTAATTCTTCAACCACTGCTGCTTGTACTCTGCTGAGCGTGTCTCACTGCCTCATCCTTGACATTTTTCTCTAATTGGTGCTGCTCCATTCTATTTCAAATAACTCAAATCTATTAGTGTGATGCGCTTCCATCCGTATATAATACATTGGTTGCAAACAGCCTTTTTGTTAAGGTACAGTTTTATATCGACATTGTACAGGTGTCGCTATTCAGTCTGATAACTAGATATCATTCACCTTTTCTATTAGTTGTCGTTGTTTCAGCAAAACTTGCAGGTATATATTTAGCTATTGTGACTATGCACTATTGACTTTAACAAGGTAATGAATGAGTTTTGTTACCGATTCTCATTTTTACATGATGGACCTTTATGATATGGGTTGTTAAATTTGTAATTAAATATGTATTTTTTGAAATGACACAAATATAAGTAATGTTGAAGAGGACTAGTCCTACTTCCATTGTTTGCACAATATTACAGGTGTACATCACGTCCCTTAATCAACAATGGATTATTAAATTTACTTGTATGCTTTTATTTAAAAGCCAAGAACACTGAAGGCTAACCTTCGCACTGCAGCTGTTGTCAAAGTTCAACCCACATTATGCACTTCCAACATTGCAGCATTTGAGGCATGATGTGAGTTGGAATTGTCTAAGTTATGGAGTGACAAGGTTCACCATCAGTACCCTATAGCATAAGTAGGCTTTTGTGTTAGCATTTGTGTTCGACATGTGGATATCTGCAGTAATATGTCACAATTATTTTGTTACAGATTTGTGACAAAGACTAATAATTTTATGGTTTTAAAGGTGACGTTTCACTTGTTTACAGCTTAGAAATAAGGGTGTAGCCTCTTATCTATGTGTAGCAGTAGCCACTTTAACATGTCATGTTTTTTTTTTCAACATGTGTAGCTACCTAGCAGTAATTTTGCCGGACACACAGCAGGGGAACAGCAGGCGTTACTGAACCCCACAAACACATCAGCGATTGTTTTGATCTGTGCATCCAACACTTCTGAGCAGCAACTGGCAGTGTTGTAGCCCAGGCAGTAGAGTTCAGGTGGTAGAAAGATGAACATAACAGGAGACATGGATAACGTTGCCAACCAGTTATTTAATCTGAAACCGACAGGCAAATTCATGCGAGATCCATGCCTTGTTCATTTTCAGAAAAGTAAGCCGGTCTACATTATCGTAGGATAGTCGCATGCTACGGTCTGTTAGTACACCACCTGCAGCACTAAAGAAGCGCTCCGATAATACACTGGCAGCAGGGCAAGCCAGCACCTCCAATGCATACTGGCTAAGCTCTGGCCATGTATCCAGCTTAGAGACCCAAAACTTGAATGGGGAAGAGCCATCTGGGAGTATACTGAGAGGCCAAGATATGTAGTCTGTCACCATCTTACGGAAACTTTGCCTCCTGCTGACTGGAGCCGTCTCGGATGGTGTAGACATTGGTGGCGCTGCCACAAAACTTCGCCACATTTGGAACATACTGGTCTTGCTGTTGTGAATGTGCTAGAAATGAATTCTGAGCAGAAGCTCCCTCTGGTGGTTACAAACAGTACTGAACTATCCAATGAAGATTGTGAAGATTGGAGATCAGGTGTTACTGACTGGTGTTATATAAGGGAGGTTCCCTCCCATCAGGGTTGACGGTGATCAATTGTTCTGGTCTCATCTTTGATTCCTGTACACTTTGTAGCTTGCTGTTTCGTGCCTGCATCTTTTTCTAACAGATAAGACATTTTCTTCTTTTATTTTTTTTTTGTTTTTTTTTGGCATTTTGTCCTGCACTTCTGTGGGGGTCTGCCGGGTCCCCTGGGGGGGGCTTGTGCTCCTCTCAGTTTAGTTCAGCCACTGTTGTTTGTTCATTTTCCTTTTCCACTTTTTTCTGTGGCTGCTGTTTAGTTTTTGTTACACCAGAGAACTAATTTAGGTGATAGAGGTCGTGTCATCTCAGGTGTTTTTGTAATTAGTAGAGTTGGTACTTTTCAGGGTTTTTTGTGATTGCATAAAGTGCCCTTCCTATCCTTTTCTATTTATGAAGTTTGAGCCCCAACGTTTGCTCATACTATTTTCTGTCTGTTACAGTATTTCTTCTTGTCTAACCGCTAGAGTTGAGCGATACTTTCCGATATCCTAAAGTATCGGAATCGGAATGGTATCGCCGATATCACTAAAATATCGGCGATACCCGATACCGATACCGGAAGTCCCATGTAAGTCTATGGGAACAAAATATCGCAACTAAAAAAAACCCATTCTTTCCTTGTAAACACTAAATATACACACATAGAATACATATATATATATATATATATACATGTCATTGTGACATATATATATATATACATATATGTATAGTTTATACACTTCTACATAGTAAAATATCCTTTGATTCAATTGCCGGGTAAAGCCGGCTTCAGTGAAAAGACAGAAGCACCCGACATGAAATGACACTTGGTGTACATAGGGTTAACCATGTCTTTTCATGTCGTTTGCTATCTGATTTGCACAAACAATTAAATCAGACTATGTGTGCAAAATTTCACACCTGTAGGGGTTAATTAAAGGTGTAAATTCGTTGTAAAAAAAACGGACTTTTTTGCTACGAATTTACACCTTTAATTAACCCCTACAGGTGTGAAATTTTGCACACATAGTCTGATTTAATTGTTTGTGCAAATTAGATAGCAAAGGACATGAAAAGACATGGTTAACCCTATGTACACCAAGTGTCATTTCATGTCGGGTTCTGCATTTTCACAAAAGCCGGCAATTGAATTAGCGGCTATTATACTATGTAGAAGTGTATGAACTACAAATATAAATATATATATATATATGTGTCACAAATTCAATGACATGTATATATATATATGAGGTGTAAAATTGCTGAAAAAAAATGCGTGGGCTCCCGCCCTATTTTCGCAACCAGACAGACAAAGCCAGTGAGTGGGGGCAGATAATAATAGCCCAGAGAGGGACCATTATTTTTGCCCCCCCCGGCTACTAACATCTGCCCCCAGACACCCCAGGAAAGACAAATCTATAATTAGATTCGCCCTTTCTGGCACTTTGCCCGTCTATTCCCATTGCCCTGTAGCGGTGGCGAATGGGTTAATATGGGGTTAAAGCCACCTTGCTATTGAAAGGTGACCTTAAGCCAGGTTAATAATTGAGAGCTGTCAATTAGACAACTATCAATTATTAATCCTATTGCATGAAATAAAAATAAAACACACACACTTTAATTAAAAATCATTTTAATGAAATAAAGACACATGTTTTTGACCATCTTTTATTTTACTGCAAAAACCATTTCCTGTAATAAAAATAAAATAAAAAAGCAAAATTATTCTTACCTATCCCATGCACAGTCAGGTCCCACGGTGTAATCCTTCAGAAAGGGTTAATGTTTACTGCAGGGACCGCAGCTAATGCTGCAGCCTCACAGTAAACCCCAAATGAATGAGTTCCTCTCCTGCCTGACAGGAGAGTAAAGGCTGGGTGTCACATAACGATACACCAGAGATCCCGACAACGATATGCACTTGTCAGGATCGCTGGTGTATCGCTACATGATCGCTGCTGAGCTGCCAAACAGGCAGCTCAGGCAGCGATCTGGGACAGTGACACTGCGGGTAACATCGCTTAAGGGCCCGTCTCACATAGCGATATCGCTACCGAGATCGCTGCTGAGTCACTAGTTTTGTGACGCAGCAGCGAGCTCACCAGCGATATCGCTGTGTGTGACATTCAGCGACGATCAGCCCCCCTGCCGGGTATCGCTGATTGTCGCAGAAATGTCAGGACCTTTTTTTGATCGCTGGTTTCCCTCTGACAGGCACGCATCGCTGCGTGTGACAGGCGGGAGACCAGCGATCCACTGGTAACCAAGGTACACAGCGGGTTTCCAGGCACCGCGCAGCGCTTGGAAACCCGCTGTGTACCTTGGATACCAGCTCCCTGCATCAGGGCGCTGGTATCCAAGGTACACAGCGGGTTTCTAGGCACAGCCCCGCGCCTGGAAACCCGCTGTGTACCTTGGTTACCAGCGGATCGCTGGTCTCCCGCCTGTCACACGCAGCGATGTGTGCCTGTCAGCGGGAAACCAGCGATCAAAAAAAGGTCCTGACATTTCAGCGACGATCAGCGATACCCGGCAGGGGGGCTGATCGTCGCTGAATGTCACACACAGCGATATCGCTGGTGAGCTCGCTGCTGCGTCACAAAACTAGTGACTCAGCAGCGATCTCGGTAGCGATATCGCTATGTGAGACGGGCCCTTAAGTGGAAAGCTTAATTGATTGCTTTCCACTTTCACTTCAGGTCAGCCAGGGACACCATCAGTGACGTCAGAGGGAACTGATTAACAAAAATAGGGGTTCCCTTCGAAAAAAAAATGGCGTGGGGTCCCCCCTATTTTTGTTAACCAGCCAGATGAAGCAGACTGCTGAGGCCTGGATTTTCAGGCTGTTAAGGAGCCAAGATCCATGGACCTTGCCAGCCTGATAATACCAGGCCACAGCAGTCTGCATATCTTGGCTGATTAACAAAAATAGGGGATCCCCTCGAAAAAAATTGGCGTGGGGTCCCCCCTATTTTTGTTAACCAGCCAGATGAAGCAGACCGCTGAGGCCTGGTTTTTCAGGCTGGTAAGAATCCAATATCCATGGACCTTGCCAACCTGATAATACCAGGCCACAGCAGTCTGCTTAGCTTGGCTGGTTAACAAAAATAGGGGATCCCCTCGAAAAAAAAAACGGCGTAGGGGTCCCCCTATTTTTGTTAACCAGCCAAGTAAAATGCAGACTGCTGCGGCCTGGTATTAAAAGACTGTCAAGGCCCATGGATTTTGGCCCTCAACAGCCTGATAATACCAGGCTACAGCAGCCCCACATTTGGCGCATCAAAAGATGTGCCAATTGTGGCACTTTACCCGGCTCTTCCCACTTGCCCTGTAGCGGTGGCAAGCGGGGTAATAAGGGGTTAATGTCACCGTTGATTGCACGGTGACAATAAGCCCGGTTAATAATGGAGAGGCGTCAATAAGACACCGATCCATTATTAATCCCAAAGTTATTAAATGTTTAAAAAAAAGACAAAGCAAGAAAAAAGTCTTTTAATGAAATAAAAGAGACAACACAGTTTTCATTTTTTTTATTACTCTCTCATTCCTGCGACGCCATCGATCTCCTGTAAAAAAAGAAAAAAAAAAAACCAACAGTATACCACCTGTCCGACGCAGTCCATAGTAACGAGTGTCCCACGACGATCCAACTCTGCTACATCGCAATGACAGGCAGAGCCTGTCATTGCAACGCAGCACAGCTGATTACCTGGTTCCCCGGCGGTGACGTCATCGGACTGACTGCTTTACGGCCGGGATTACCCAGCAGTCACTGCAGTTATCGCGAGAAACTGCATGTGACCGCCGGGAAAGAAGATGGCGGCCATGAAGCAGTCCAGGACGTGACCGCCGGAGATCTTCTGCCAGGTAAGTGCCGCTGACTCCTGACAGACCCGACCGACGGACACTGACAGTGACAGTGACAATCCCGATTCCGGTATCCGATAAGACGAAAATATCGGAACTCGGAATCGGAATTCCGATACAGCCAATAATCGGCCGATACCCGATATTTGCAGTATCGGAATGCTCAACCCTACTAACCGCCATTACATGTTTTGGGGGCTTTCTAATGTTCTTTGGATCTGCTCCGGGCAATAGCTTTCCTCTTTCTATCTTAGGTGTAGTTAGCTTCTCAGGCTGTGACGAGCGTCTAGGACCAACATGGGTACGCTCCCCCGCTGCCTTTATTTGTGGTGGTTTAGTCGGGGTACTGCAATCCCATAGATTCCAACCTCTCTGGTGTATTTGCCTTTTTGCCTGCTCTCCTCAGCTACCAAATCATAACATCAATCATAACAGAGGCCTGCTTGTGCTCCCTCTTGTTGCAGAGCTGTCTCCACCTGCCTCGACGCACAGAGCTGCTTTTGTAAAGCAGTAGTAGCAGCAGTGCTCTCGGCTGGAATGGAGAACATTATGGATTGCACCATGTGTCTTGGTACTCCCCATTTTACGCTCCCGTTCAACGTGTGATGAGGGTTTGTAAGTTGTCCCGGTAGCGAGGGTCTAGAGGGGACACCCAATAATCAGACGTGGTGAGAATGTGGGCGATGCGGCGGGTCGTTTCTCAGCACGCAGCATGAAACAACCATGTGCCCGCAGACTCCCAACTGGCCAAGAAACGCTGTCACCCTGCAAGAGGCGTCATCTCTGCCTGCTCTGCATCACCCCACCCTCGCTATACATACTGACTAGAGCGTTGTTACCCCCCTCTGGAGCGATGTCTTCCTCCTCCATTGACTCCTCCTCATCCTCCTCACAAAGTGAGCCCTGCCCAGCCCTTTGTGAGGAAACCACGTTTCGCTGACTGTCCAGAAGGTGACGGAAAATTTTTGACTCCTCATCCTCCACCTCTTCCAAAACCTCAAACCCTTAGTGCTTGCATTTTTTTCTTTAAGCAGGCAGATAAGGGGGACAGTCAGGCTGACTAGTGCATCATCTGCACTCGCCATCCGCGTTGACTCATCAAACGCAAAGCAAAACGTGGCAGATTCCTTCATAGAGTCCTTCGCCAGGTCTACAAATGGCTGCCCATTCATTATAGTACCCATTTCAAAGTACTGGTTGTCACTTCACAAAGCTCTCCCCCAGTGCAGCACCCCCCTACACTCCTCCCTCATTTCTATCTATCGGCCTAACCGACTGCTGCGCTCTGCAAACGACCTTCGACTAACCTCTGCACTAATCCGTACCTCCCACTCCCGACTACAAGACTTCTCCCATGCTGCGCAAATCATCTGGAATGCTGTATCCCAAGAAATTAGGACTATCCGCAATTAGCATAGTTTCAGGCGCTCCTCAAAAAATATTTTTCAG
>JARQOD010000002.1:248151916-248192109 GCA_033576555.1 Oophaga sylvatica | reverse complement strand
ATTTATAAAATACCGTATATACTCGAGTATAAGCCGAGATTTTCAGCCCATTTTTTAGGGCTGAAAGTCCCCTCTCGGCTTATATTCGAGTCATATACCAGGGGGTCGGCAGGGGAGGGGGAGCGCTGCTGTCATATATACTCACCCCCTCCTGGCGCGGTCTCTGCAGCCCCTGCGCCTCCCACGGTCTCCTGCGCCTGAATATGCACATATTCATGACTTTAATGAGCGGTACACGTGACCGCTGAAGGAATGAAGATCTGCGGCGCCGGTGTCAATGGGAGACGCAGGGGCTGCAGAGACGCGCCAGGAGGGGGTGAGTATGACAGGGAGGACGGGGGGAGCCATGCTATATTCACCTGTCCCCGTTCCACCGCTGCGCACCGCTCTGTCCTCGCGTCCCCTGGCTGTGACTTTGAGGTTAGAGGGCGCTATGACGTGGTTAGTGCGCGCTGCGCCCTCTGCCTGAACATTGACAACCAGAGGACCGACCCGGAAGACAAAGCATCGTGCAGCGGTGGAACGGGGTCAGGTGAATATCGCAGGTGCCGGGGGCCTGAGCCAGCGATGACACCGGCACCTGTCACCCATAGCACGCCGGTGTTCCCGCCTTTTCAGGACACCGTCACCTGCCCCCAGCGACGAGAGGTGAGTATGTCATTTTTTTTATTTTATTCGCAGCAGCATATGGGGGCATGTTCTATGGATCATCTTATGGGGCCATAACATTTATGAGCAGCATATGGGGACATATTCTATGGGGCCATAACATTTATGGGGCATCTTATGGGGCCATAACATTTATGGAGCAGCATATGTGGCCTATTCTATGGGGCATCTCATGGGGCCATAACCTTTATGGAGCAGGATATGGGGCATATTATTCTATGGAGCATCTTATGAGGCCATTATTGACCTTTGTGCAGCATTATATGGGGCGTATTTTGTATGTAGGATCTTATGGGGCCATCATGAACTGTATGGAGCATTATATGGGGCTCCTGATTAAATATGGATATTCAAAAACATTTAACCTACTGATGTCTCAATTAATTTTGCTTTTATTGACATCTATTTTTATTTTTGCAATTTACCAGTAGCTGCTGCAGTTCCCACCCTAGGCTTATACTCGAGTCAATAAGTTTTCCCAATTTTTTGCTGCAAAATTAGGGGGGTCGGCTTATACTCGGGTTGGCTTATACTCGAGTATATACGGTATGTATAAAGTGTGTACATGTATAGTGTATATCTGTGTATATGTGCTGCATATATACTTGTGTAATTGTAGTGTCGCCATAATAGGGATCAGCAGTTTATGTCTAATGTCTGTGTTTTACATTAGGTCCTGTTCACACTGTCTTTCTTTACTGCTCCTGGTGCATTCTGCCTGAATCCTGTATAGAGTCATAGATTGCAATGACAGGAATAGAGCTCACATGAATCCCACATGTGATTGTTTCTTTCTGAACGTATTCCGATAGCCACAAAAAAGTGGATCCTTTTAGACAAAAAAAACAGAAACAGCCTCTGAGGGTAGGTGCACATGATCAGTAATCGCTACGGGTTGCATGCTGTGTACTTGTGCAGCGTCCACTATGCGTCCACAGATGCCTGTGGCTCACCTGCAGAGACAGACATGCGGCACATCTTTCCAGATCGCAACATGTCTATTTATCTTGCGGAGACGCGATAAATCTCACCCGTGCAATGTATTGGACGCAGTGAATCCGCACGGTTCAGTGATCACATACAGCGTCACCTGCGTTCTATAGCCGGCAGCAGACATGTACTGCATCCAAAGCGCTGCCAATTCCTGATTGTGTGCCCCGGTCTAAAAAAATAAATCAGTCACTTTCAGAAAAAAAAAAAATTCATTTGAGCTCTGCTTGTGTCAGTGCAGTCTGTGGCCCATTGTGGATTTACATGAATCCTATTTTAGAATTTTAGAGGGATTCAGGCAGAGCCCCGGACGCACTGCAGAAGCACAGTGTGAATAGAGCTTAATATACTATTGTGTGGAATAGTGCAGTCTAGAATACTATTCCGCACTGTCCCAGTGCAGCAGCCAGACATGACACTGGCCAGACACTGACATGGCCAGACACGGCAGCGGCCAGAAGACATTTTTTTTATACATCTATTGCTGTCATCTTTCAGCTTTCCTGTAGCGTTTTTTTCCCTATTCAAATGAATGGGACACAAAAATGCAAGTGAAAAGGCTTCTAAAATGCAGAATATTTCCTGCCAACATTGTAGATCAATCCACAGCAAAAATGCTGCATGTGAACAGTCTCTATAGGGGTTGTCTGAGAATGTAAAAATAATTAGCATGGAATGATAAACCTCCACGGCTCCAGCACTGATACTCCGGGGGTCTCCGCCAGTCTCAGCACTGGGCTGCAGGGGTCTCGTGGTTCTAGGGGTCTCTGCCAGTCTTAGCACTGGGCTGCAGTGGTCTTGTGGCTACGGGGATTCTGTCAGTCTTAGCACTGGATTGCAGTGGTCTTGTGGCTCCGGGGGTCTCCGTCAGTCTTAACACTAGGCTGCAGGGATCTTGTGGCTTCAACTTATATTATAGCTGCAAAGTGAATAATAACCACCAGGGCCACAGAACTATCAGCCACGGAACCAGAGGTGATTTAGCAGAGTAGTTTGGGGGACATGTAGGACTTTTTTAACCACTTTTTATTCTGATGTTTGTGAGGTAAGATGTAGAAAAATATGGCAATTCTGCTAATATTTTCTATTATATGACTGTACAGTCCTCTTCACACGACCTATCATGTTTTTCACAGATGCCACGTGTCCCCTATTTGACCTACTGTGCTGCACTCATGTCCTGTTTTCCCAGCAGCACAGATGACAAGGGCCAATGCAAGTCTATGGGTCCGTGTAAACATGCCGTCCATGTGCCATACATGTGCCATACATGTGCCGTCTGTGTGCCATCCGTGTTTAACATGCATAGTACTGTATATGAGAATCTTTGCAATATAATTTCCATTATCCATACTGGAAAAACATGGATGGCACACTGATTGAAAACAATGGTGACACCGATATCAGTGTAACATGTACGTGTTTTATATGGACATGGGGGTCCCACTTTGAATTTTGCCTAGGGCCCCAATTTGTCTAAAACCAGCCCTGAATGTCTGTATACTCTCTTTTGCTTCCTCCCCTGCCCAGGAGCTGTGGTATGATCAGACCATGTCCCTGTATGATCAGACACAGACATTACACAGTACACAGCAGGGACACATTTATAAGATTATCTCAGCACAGGAACATTTTATTTAAACACATCCAATTGTGAAACTTATTATTGTTCAAAGCTCTATTAATTAAAATGTTGATTACAATTAACTTTGTTTTGGGGAAAACATCTTTAATATAATCTATCAATGTAACTAATGATTTGATAAAAAAGTGACTTAATTATTTGGGGACAGAAAGCCTCCAGTTATCAAATATTTAGGTCTTTTATTTATATATAACAATGGGCAAATGTTAGGATATACATAATACAGAGGTCCTGTTCATAAATTTAGATGAAACGTAAAATGTTTTTCTGACTTTAAGACCAATTTGTAATGAACTAGTATAACCCTTTCTGAAAATAGAAAGCCAATCAATCATTTATTTGTGAGGCAAAAAATTAGAAAAAAAAGTTGTGAGTGCGCTGTCACGATAAAGACGAAGATTAGGTGTAGAAAAACAATGAACATTGAACAATGAACAAAGACCTGAGGTATACTTTCAAGCTACCGTAAGTAGGAGCTATTTGATAAAAAAAAGAAAAGTATGCATATAAGTGTCTATGACAGTTAATATATACTGATACTCTAAATTATAGATTCTTTCTGTATTACTAAAAAGTAGCTAAAGAACTGCTTCTAATTTACACTAAAAAGTGCTATCATATGTATGTCTAAGTAACCTTGTTATTCCACATAGCTTCTATTATCCATTACTAGTATAATGTGCTATGGAAAATGGAAGTGAACACTCTTACTTATATAGTGTATTAGCAGAAAATTGGCTGAAAGGTTTCAGGGGGTTCTAAAAAGGTTCTAAAATGAAATAACACACTTTATATTGACCATTGTGCATGATTAGTAATGTTCTTTTGTCCCCTTTAATGTACTTCCTGCTGTTCAGCCACTTATCACGGCAAAATCATTCTATTTTTAAATATAAAATTGTGTCCCAACTGGAGCAATTATGAGCTTTGCATAGCCCAACATAAAAGCTTCAATGGTGCATGTTCTTGTAAAAAAAATCAATAATGTGGCATATTATATGAATATGAAATATAGAACATTAAAGGTTAATATTAGGAATGCTTCATCACGTACTATACACAACATTTTAAGTGGTTTAAAATAATGGTAAAATACAGCCTCATATTAAATGTATTTCTAATGATTTTTTTCAAGCATGTTTTTGCAAGGTAACATTATACAGTGGGTTCGGAAAGTATTCAGACCCCTTTAAATTTTTCACTATTTGTTTCATTGCAGCCATTTGGTAAATGCAAAAAAGTTCATTTTTCTTCTCATTAATGTACACTCTGCACCCCATCTTGACTGAAAAAAATCTGAAATGTAGAAATTTTTTGCAAATTTATTAAAAATAATTCTGTCTCTGAGCTCCTTGGCCAGCTCCATTGACCTCATGATTCTCATTTGGTCTTACATGCACTGTGAGCTGTGAGATCTTATATAGACAGGTGTGTGCCTTTACAAATCAAGTCCTATCAGTTTAATTAAACACAGCTGGACTCCAGTGAAAGAGTAGAACCATCTCAAGAAGGATCACAAGGAAATGGACAGCATGTGACTTAAGGTACTGCCACACTTAGCGATCTCGTTAGCGATCACGATAACGACGCAAGCTAACGAGATCGTTGGTGTGATCTCTTTTAGGTCGCTAGTAGCTGCCAAATAGGAGATCTCATAAACGACACATCAGCGGTCAGCGATCTCTTTAACGACTTTGGCGGTCGTTAGGATCTGTCATTAGCATGTACTGAGCGCTTCTGATTCATAGGAATTTCCAGCATCACTCCTGCTCTCTGCGTCCTGCTAGCCTGCTTTGTAACTTCTGCGATCCTCTCTGTGACGCAAAAGAGAACGTACAGATATTGCGATCCACTCCGTGATGCTAAAAACCCTAGTCCCGCCTGCGCCGCTGTCATATGCGTCACAAACGAGGTCGCTCGTCGTTCGCAAAAGGTGCCAAACACAGCGATATAGGCTCACCAGCGGGACGCCAACGATAAAAAAACGGTCCAGAACGCTAGTGAACGATCAGCGACATCACAGCAGGGGCCACATCGTTGCTACATGCCACACACAACGAGGTCGCTAACGAGATCGCAAAATAGTGACGTTTTAGCGATCCCGTTAGCGATCTCGTTAGCGATTTCGTTTAGTGTGGCATACCCTTTAAATATCAGTGTCTGAGCAAAGGGTCTGAATACTTATGACCATGTGATATTTCAGTTTTTCTTTTTTAGTAAATTTGCAAAAATTTCTACATTTCTGTTTTTTCAGTAAAGATTGGATGCAGGGAGTACATTAATGAGAAAAAAACTTTTTTGCGTTTACCAAATGGCTGCAATGAAACAAAGAGTGAAAAATCTAAAAGGGTCTGAATACTTTCTGAACCCACTGCAGGGCTTGTTTTTTTCTGGCATTTTTTACATTTCTGGAAAAAAACTAAGCAGAGCATTTTGCGTTTTGAAAAAAAAAGCCACAGAAGCATAACAATTACCATATTGTTTCAATACTTTACTATAGAAATCTGTAAAAAAAAAGTATATAAAAGCAACACAAAAATTCATAAAATACACTGTAAAATATTTAAAACCTGCAAAATGATAAGTGTCCAGTTTACTACAAGGTATATATGAAAAAGTGCAGACAAGTCATATCCTCTGTGCTTTTCTTTTTTCACATTAGAAAATCTACAGTAAAATCCATCAAGAAAAACACTATTGTTGATTTCATTATGGAAATGCTGTAAACTTTTCATAGCTGAACCCACAACTTTAATTAAAATATTGCAGATTTCTACTTCATAACTCTTATTAAAGGGGCTTTCCACTACTAGGACAACCCCATTCTCAATCTGATTGTTTGCTCCCATTAAAATAAAAACACTTACACTCACACCCCCGTGCCGATGCTGTTCCAGTGGTATTGGCACTCGCATTCACAGGGCTTATGTAAGGTTGTTAGGTCTTTTGAGTCCAGCACCCAATCTACGCTTGCCCCCTGTCCCTGCCTTATGATGTATAAGTAATCATCAGAAATAGAGCTGCGGCTGGCCTCTCACTGCCTCTTGATTACTTTTACATCTGAAGATGGGGACAGTGATGCAAGTGTTGATTGAGTGCCTGGCTCACATGACATAACAACCTCACATGAACCTCAGGAACGTAGGTTCCGACACCTTTAATTGTTTATATCCTCCAAAGGGTAGGCGCTCAAGAGTAATGCAGGAAAGTCGGTCCGAAAGGTAGATCAGGAAAGGAGTTGATTCAGCAGTAGAAAATTCTATAAAATTAACTATTTAATTCAAAAGATTTAAAAAAAAAATACATCTTGATGAAATGCAGTGATATAAGTAGACAAAGGACATGTTAGGAATTGGGGATATGCACGTTTCTAACCTGTTTCTGCCAAGTTCCTAACTACTTCACAACATATTACTGTCATGGAAATATATATTTCTTCCATATATTCAAAGTATATTCACATATATGTATTCACAGTTCACAGTTAGATAGATCTCACTTGCTAAAAAAAAACCTTGTGCTCACATATTTCTAGGCCAGATATAATCAGTCGTTTTAAAGAAATCTGGCCTCCATAAGACCTTCGTAAAGGAACAAATGCATGAAGTACAAAATGTCCTATTAGATATCTGTTGTTTACATTATAGTTATGCAAGGCAATTAGGTCACAAGAATATAAAACAATAATTCTGCAACTTCAGCTCTTTTAATCATGATTATCATAATTATCATATTTACACTAGAACAGCCAATAATCTAGCAGCTTTTAATTGTATGTTAATTGACTAACCAGCCCCTTTTTGTAAACGTATAAAAACTTGAAACAATAATAAATGTATGTCTTTGACGAACTGTTATACTGACACTTTCGTGTGGACAGTCCTCATTTCGTTCTGAGCGCTCAAAAAGACATTATATAGAGATTTGGACATGGCAAGCAGCAAACACAGGATATTTGTATCCTAATTAAATTTCCATATCAGTTGGCGCCTGCACGCGGGGCATTGGACGAAACGCACGAGGACCCGGCCGACCGGAGAGACGGGGGTGTTGGCCCTGGCCTTGGCACACGGGACGGAGACTGCAGCTTCATCAGTAAGGTAAGAAAACTTTGTCATCTTACCTGAATGTTCCCTGTGCCTAGTCCTAGCCTACACTTCCAGCCGGTCGGACGTGGTCATCACCGCATTCCCAGGTTGTGTAAAAAGTCCATACCCTTATCCAAAAGCCCTGGGATATAAGCCGAGTTGGTTGCTGCTGTGCTGTATATGTTTCATGTTTTATGTGAACCGGGAGAAAGTTGGAACGGTGACTGTGTTTTTGCTTGCTGATCTCTGGGGCTGTATAGCAAAAGACAATTGCTGCATAAGTTCCCGCAGTAAACTTTCACGCACCGGGAGGCCATCCCAGTCAAATCAGACGTGGAGGGCGGGAGCTTTGTTTTGGATAAGTCCACGCAGATATTCTTCACACATTGGAGGGAGGTTATCCCAAAAAAGTCCAGTTGTGGAAGCGAGGGCTTTGTTCGGTTAAGTTTCTGCAGTAAACTTTCACGCACTGGGAGGCCATCCCAGTCAAATCAGACGTGAAGGGCAGAAGCTTTGTTTTGGATAAGTTCTCACAATAATTGTCCACGCACCGGGAGGCCATCCCAGTCAAATCAGACGTGGATAGTGAGAATTTTGATGAAGGCTATTGCAGATTACTGTGACCGGTGCACCGGCCAGGTACGGTACAGAGCGATAGAACCTTGAGCTTCACCGCGCTCAGTGCAATTGGTGAGTTATCAGTTACCAGAGCAGCTTGTATTTGTCACAGATCATCAAAAGAGGGATTCGTATTCTCCCGGGTGTCTGTCAACTGTCTGTATCAGGTACTGTCGCTTTAAATCACATCTCCGTGCGCTCTGTTAGTAACTCATTCAGAGCAGTGTGCTGGCTGCAGCAGCGAGAAAACCCCTTTGACCCCCCTCCTCTGCTAATCACGTTATCAGGCATTCTGTTTCTTGGCTTTGATTTTGATTTTTTTAAGCTAGTTTTTTGGCTACAGGTTTTAACGTGAGAATTATCAGGCATTCAGACTGAACTATATTCATTTTTTGCTATTCTGAGGAATAATAATAATTTTTTTTTTTTTTTTTTTGTTACGTGATTTCAGTGGCTATAGAGACAGCAAGCAGAGATATAAGGAAGGGAGGGGGGAAGCAGCCAGCTGACATTCCAGAGATTTTTAATTAGCTGTTTTAGTAACAAGGGTTGTTTTTCAAAGTTTTATGATTAATACGGTTTTTCTTTTCTCCCCTTTTTGGTGAATTTATTTATTTTTTGTTTTGTTTTGTTTTCTTTTTCTAGAGTTTTTTACTAAATCTAACTTTTGTTTTTAAAATTTTTCTCTTAAGTACATTTTTAAATGATTTTGGAGAGATTTTTTCTCTAGAGCTTTATTTCTCCAGCCATTTTTTTTTCTACAAGCTTGCTTTACAACAAGGTCACATAGATAAGGAGAATTACAGGCTGTGGGAGAGAGCAGACACAAACTACGCAGTGGTCTGAGCAGCCCCACCCGTCGGGCATTCGGCGAGGAAATTTGTTGAATATGTTTTTGGAATAGACACAGTACGTAAGAATCGAAGGGCTAGGCATGTGAATAGAATGTCAGAGTACGTGAGAAGCAAATAGACAGGCAGCCTTTACGCTGCATAATGAAATGTTTTTCTTGTTTTTTTGTTATTTGAAAGGTAACGGGAAAATGTGTTAATAGATTACCATCTGCTATAAAAGAGCAGCGGTGCATCGTGGTAAAAGATAGATACAGCAAGTTAATTTGAACGGACCAGGAAGTGATTTTTTTTTTTTTATGTGAATAAGTTTGAAAAGGTGTTAAATCATCTGTGAGAAAAAGATCACTGACATGTCACAAGAGCAGAATTCAGAGTCACACACATCACATGTCCATCATGTGGAGACACGGGACAGGTGTAGGCTGCTCTCATTGAGTAAGGAGCCTTGTACAGGGAAAAACGCTCCCCGCCTCTCTCCACAGGGAGAAGGCATTTTTGTTTCAACCATCCCCTCTCAAGAGTCACAGGGGGGACACCCTCTCCTTTTACTTCGTCATCAACTGGGTCAACGCCCAATCCAAGCAATGTGGTGTCCCTGTATTCAGTGTCTCCAGAACAGGGCACCTTGTCTATCCCAAGCACAGTACAAACATTGCCAGTCATTATATCAGGAGAAGAAAGTGCAGATCTCCCTACACAAAACGCTACATGTAGCCCCCAGACACAACAGTCCACTGCTAGGGCTTCACAGGGGAGTGGTATAGCTACAGGGCTGCTAGCATGGAACCATGACACTGATCCACCGCAGCCTCAGCAAGGAAGTGGGAAATCCCCATGCAGCAAGACAACTTTAAAGCCCAAATCTCACCCAGTGTATGCACCAAGTACACCATGTCACTTCTTATCTGATGAAGATGAAGATGCAACGTCACACATGCTGCCCAATACTAGGGAAGAAAACACACAAGCACCAATAGAGCAGGGACAGATAGAGGCACCATCCTATGAGCCCTTCATCCCAAGCCAGGTGATCAGTATGCTGCCAGACCCAGGGATACACCTCATGCCATTTTGCCAAAAAATGCAGAAGATCCAGCGAACGTATGCAGCAGCCTGGACTGATCTCTGGACCGTAATGGAAATAAAAGCAGGTGATGCATTCTGGCCAATTATGAGAGAACACGTCAAGCTTCCAACAGAGTTAGATGCATATGCCTGGGAGACAGGACCAAAGCTAATTGAGCAACTCAGAGAATGGGCCAAAAGCAGACTGACAGGACAAACTCTCAGCCTACATGTCACGAGTCAAGACAAGACAGAGTCTGTGGAGAAGTTCCATGACAGAATGATGCAAGTGTTTCAAGATTTGGGCCTCATTACCCATGATCAGACACACAGACGGATGTTGGCACAGGCTTTTGTGCATGGACTGAGAGAACCAATCAGGAAACCACTGGTAGCAGCCAGGCCTGAGTACACGTCAATAGCAATGGATACCCTGCTCACAGTAGCAAAAAGGATTGAGTCCCGCCGGGACAGAAGGAATGTCAAGTGTTACAACTGTGGCGAGTTTGGTCATTTCCGGAACAAGTGCAGAACACTGACTTCACCCAGAAAAAGAAGAAACACAGAAAGCAGTGAAGAACCCCGTCCATAGGACAAGAGCACACCAAGCCCACAAGGAACCCCACCAGTGGGACCAATATCCTGAGAGTGGATGGCGTAGTCATATCTTTTCTTGTGGAACTCCGCAACCAGAATCTTCTGCTTCCTGCATGGGAATTGATGGTCAAGTCAGATATTTCCAGATTATGAAGCCCCTGAGCGTGTGGACTCAGCCAGAACACTCCATCATGTCCCAGTTTGTTGTGTAAAAAACCTGCACCCTCAACCTATTGGGAGTGGACCTACTGCAGAAGCTGAAAGCGACCAGAGTGTTCCAGGAAGATGGGACCATGACACTTTCTTCACCCCTGACCCAAGAAGAAACAGGAACCTCAAACAACCACACTGCAGACCTATCACAGGAGGTGCTGGATATAGTACCAGAAAAGCCACTCCATCACCCAGGGTCAAGATGTCTCTGACCAACTGAAGGTCTAAGTGAACTCGCTTAAGAAGACGGCCTGAGAACTTTGGCATTGGCCAGGATATTCAACTCAAGAAGGACTCTACTCGCTTCATGGAATGGCAACACCTCATCCAGCTCTAACGCCAGAGGTTCATCTTTTGCAAGCACCAGGAGGTGCCCCTTGCAATCAACCAGTTCACCCAGGCCCTAGACCGGAAAAAGGCCACTCAGCTCTTCAAACTTGTGCACAAATACTGACCTGAGACCGAGCTGGAGAAAAAGAAACTACTGATGGCCCGTGCTGAGAAAAAAAGCAGCCGTTTAAGGAGACGTCCCAACAAGAAGACCCCCTGTGACCAGAACAGGTGCTAACACAGTAACTGTCTTGGTGGAGAACAAGAAAGCCAGCTGGTCGTCATCTCTCATGATGTGGATCCTAGTAGACGGCTTGTTTTCCCGCCAGCTCTGCACCAGCAGATGGGAGTCCCCTGCCACATACTGAAGGACAAGGCCAAACTGGGCTGCCTCGCCCATCGGAATCAATCCCAGCTTTCCACAGTGAAGAAAAAGACTGTAAACCCCACTGAGTTCAGAATGGTGCAAGGCCTGGAGGCCGCGAAAGAGGCTACGGTATTTGAAACCCCAACAGTGCTGAACCATCACACTCTGCTCTCGAGTCCCAGTCACCGCAACGGTATTCACGGTGATCAACCTGGCCAGTACCTTCTTCAGTGTTTCCCCTCCACCTGGAGGCCTGCTTTCACGCACCAGTGCAGTGCATATGGACAATGTTGCCTCAAGGTGCTCAAAACAAGCCCTTTAAGTTTCACCAAGACAATGTCCTCCATCCTCGTCAACTGGATTGCAGAATATTCAAGAGTCACTCTTCTACAACACGTGGATGACCTTCTATTTTGTGTGGTTGACATCAACACCTGCACAGTCTATTCCTTGTCTCTCCTACTCTACCTGGAAGAACAGCAACGCAAGGTCTGGAAGAACAAAGTCCAGTGATGCCAGAAGCAAGTTACATCCCTGGGACACTGTATTGCCCACCAGACGAAACACATGTCAAAAACTGGGAGACCACTATGGAGAAGATGGCTCCCCAACAACTCCAAGAATGCTGCAGGACTTCCCTGGTCTAGTGTCATATTGCAGAATCTGGATCCCTGATGCCTCAGTCCTAATGCAGCCTCTGTGCGCTTGCATCAACGCAACCCCGCTCCTTCTATCAGACGCAGCCTTCAACCCATTCAGGAGATTGGAAGAACTCCACAGTCTCAGTGCCAATACAAGGCCTACCTGACTATGAAAAGTCTTTCCGTCTACCTGGTGGAAGAAAGAAGGTCATGCTACTGGAGTCCTGGCACGGATTCACGGGGGAAAACAGAGACTTTTAGGCTGCCTCTCAGCCCGCTTGGATCCAGTTGCAAGAAGAGCACCCTCCTGCCTGATGGCAGTATCTGCAGCACACACCCTCCTGGACAAGGTTGCTGACATCACTCTTGGACAGCCACTGGAAACTCTCACTCCACATGACATCTTGGCAATCTTCAATCAAGCTCAACCAACAGTAATCTCCCCACCGCCAGGCATCTTTGTGGCGCCTCTATTGCCTTTGTCTCATAATGTCACCGTCTCCAGACCTACAGTCCTCAGCCCGGCCACTCTACTCCCACTCTCAAGGGGGATACTTGGATGGCTCCAGATTTGCAGATGATGAAGAAGTTTCAACACAGGAAGTGCAGTGACCAGCAATCAAGAAATCCTGTGGTCCAGAAGTCTGTCACCTAGCCTGTCAGCCCAGGAAGCAGAATTGATAGCGCTGACGAAGGCCTGTCAGATGGCAGAAGGCAAGACTGCAAACATCTACACGGACTACAGTTACTCGCATGGCATAGCACATGACTTTAGACCCATCTGGGCTACAAGGGACTTCATCACAGCAAACAGGACAACCGTGAAGCATCATGGAGCCTTCAGGGACCTGCTGGGTGTACTCCAACTTCCAAAATGGTGGCAATTTGAAAAATCAAAGTGCATGGAAAACTGAAAACAGAAGAGGCGTGAGGCAATAACATGGCGGACATGGCAGCCAAAGAAGCAGCCAAAGGAAGACAACATGGAGAAGTGGGAGAGGTCGTAGAGCCGGACGGCTACTACATGACGACTGAAGACAAGAAACCTGACAAAAAGACGTCCTGGGATCTGCTCAAGAAGTTACAAGACCAAGCTCCAAAAGGAGAAGAAGAGCTGAATGCGAAAAAAGCAACACGTGAAGAAGGAAGGCTAACAATAATAGACTTCAAACTCTGCCTACCACAAAGTATGCACCCTATGGTGGTCCAATGGGTAGATGGACCCACATCCACATATCAAAGACACAAATGAATGATCTGATTGGTGCTTACTGGTTCGCTTCAGGGATCTCCACCCTAACAGCCAAATTCACCAGCAGCTATCTGACCTGCGGCAAATGCAAGCCTGGACGTATGGAAGAAAGTCCCCCTCACCTCATCTGGAAAGACCACTCTACCAGCTTCAAAGGATCCAGATAGACCACATCCAGATATCGCCAAGTGAAGGATTCAAATACGCCATTGTGGTCAAAAGAAGTATTTTCAAGATGAACAGAAGCCTTCCAAGTCAGCAAAGACTACTGCAATGAAGCTACTTTCGGAAAATAGTGTGCAGATACGGGGTTCCAGAAATGATAGAAAGTGATCAGGGACCCGCATTCACAGCAAATCTGACACACAAGACCCGATTAGCAGTAGGATCAGATTTAGGCCTACACACTCCTTACCACCCCCAGAGCAGCAGGAAGGTAGAAAAAACTGAACGAAACACTTAAGAATAGAATGCTGAAAAATTGCCCAAGAGACACGCAAACCATGGCATGACACACTCCCTATTGCACTGTTTAGCATAAGGCACACTCCCAGAGACCCAGAAAAGCTGTTTCGTGCCTGCATCTTCTGCTAACAGATAAGACATTTTCTTCTTTTAGTTTTTTGGTGCCTGCATTTTGTCCTGCACTTCTGTGGGGGTCTGCCGGGTCCCCTTCGGGGGCTTATGCTCCTCTCAGTTTAGTTCAGCCACTGTTTGTTCATTTGCCTTTTCCAGTTTTTTCAGTGGTTGCTGTTTAGTTTTTGTTACACCAGAGAACTAATTTAGGTGGTAGAGGTCGTGTGATCTCAGGTGTTTTTGTAATTAGTAGAGTTGGTATTTTTCAGGGTTTTTTGGGATTGTAGTAAGTGCCTTTCCTATCCTTTTCTATTTAGGAAGTTTGGGCCCCAACGTTTGCTCATACTATTTTCTGTCTGTGTCTGTATTTCCTCTTGTCTAACCGCCATTACATGTTTGGGGGCTTCCTATGTTCTTTGGGGATCTGCTCCGGGGCAGATAGCTTTCCTTTTTCTATCTTTAGGTGTAGTTAGCTTCTCAGGCTGTGACGAGGCGTCTAGGACCAACGTAGGAACGCTCCACGGCTGCCTTTAGTTGTGGTGGTTAGTCAGGGTACTGCAATCCCATAGATTCCAACCTCTCTGGTGTATTGCCTTTTTTTTTGCCTGCTCTCCTCAGCTACCAAATCATAACACTTATGTAATTGAATTGGTCAAAAAACTAATGTCCATTCTCGAGTTTTTCTCTTCACTGCCAGATTTGATGATCCTGTCCAAGAGCCCCAGATGACATCAACCTCTGTGTAACTAGAGGGAAAGCCTGTTTGAATCCACGTATCGCATTGCAAGGAAGCTCCCGTACCAGGAGAGACACCTAAGCCATGAAGGATGTCGTGGATGCTCTGACTGACCAGACAGATGACCAGATGACCTACCTGATGAGTTCAAGGCCAGAGACCAAGTTAAAGCAGGATTTGAGTCACTATTGCCACTAGTAACTAAACAAAAATGTTGATTGGATAAATTACATCTATTATAACCAGCAGAGATTTGTTAACTTCACCATAGATGCTGTAAAAGGTTTGGCAGCATAGTTAGGCCCCACTTCCATTATGGCATTCCAGAATAGAATGGCTTTGGATATGATTCTAGCTGAGAAAGGAGGTGTTTACAAAATGATCAAAGACACCTGTTGCACCTACATCCCAGACAACACTGGCCCAAATGGTAAAGTCACAATGGCAATACAGAAACTTAATGAGTTATCAGAGGAACTGAAACAGAACTCAGGTGTCACTGACCCATGGGATCGATACTTTGGGTGGATGAGTGGGTGGCAGAAAATGTTGGCACAGGTTGGGACAGCCATTATGGGGGTTCTCATTTTTGCATTAATTACTGGTTGCTGTGTTATTCCTTGTATCCGCAGGAAAATGGAAAAAAACTGTTCAGGAGACAACCAATTTGATGCCACTCACCATCTTGGACCTCGCACCAGTCCGGATGGAACTGCCTGGCTTGACCAGATCTCCGAACTACCTCCAGACTGAGAATACACATCCTTGATGAAACATCATATCAACTATGAGATTATGATTGCAAACACATAAACCCCCGACAGGGACAGTCCTCCTGACCGCTCATTTGCGAAAAGTCTGTATTCGGTGGGGGAGGCATGTACTAGGGGTGTCTCAACTCACCGGCAGCACAAAAGAGTTGCAGCGCTTTGGGCCAGGAGCTTGTTTTTAGGGCAAGTGGTATCTAAGGGGGGACTGTCATGGAAATATATATTTCTTCCATATATTCAAAGTATATTCACATATATGTATTCACAGTTCACAGTTAGATAGATCTCACTTGCTAAAAAAAACCTTGTGCTCACATATTTCTAGGCCAGATATAATCAGTCGTTTTAAAGAAATCTGGCCTCCATAAGACCTTCGTAAAGGAGAAAATGCATGAAGTACAAAATGTCCTATTAGATATCTGTTGTTTACATTATAGTTATGCAAGGCAACTAGGTCACAAGAATATAAAACAATAATTCTGCAACTTCAGCTCTTTTAATCATGATTATCATAATTATCATATTTACACTAGAACAGCCAATAATCTAGCAGCTTTTAATTGTATGTTAATTGACTAACCAGCCCCTTTTTGTAAACGTATAAAAACTTGAAACAATAATAAATGTATGTCTTTGACGAACTGTTATACTGACACTTTCGTGTGGACAGTCCTCATTTCGTTCTGAGCGCTCAAAAAAACATTATATAGAGATTTGGACATGGCAAGCAGCAAACACAGGATATTTGTATCCTAATTAAATTTCCATATCATTACATGCATGTAAGTTATGTCCTGACTTTGACTTTGATGTGGGCTCACACACTGAGCCCGCATCTTTCCTGGCAGATGATGACTGATTTAATCAGCCATCATATGCCTTTGATATCCGTGGTTGGAGCCGAGCTTCGATCTTAGCTGTTAACGTCTTAAATGCCAATGTCAATCTCTGATAGCTGCATTTAATAAGTGCTGGCAGTGGAGCTGTGACGTGATTGCGGGGTGCTGATGGGTTTCTATAACAGTGTAGAGTCTGAGTGAAGATCGTGATTTTAGGTATTCATATTAGTGCTGAAGTACTCCTTTGTGTAGCAAAAGTAATTAGACAATCATAGTTTCAAGTCCCCTAAGGAGATTATTAAAAAGAAGAAAAAGTGGAAAAAAATGTTTTAAATATATAGAAAAACACAATTTTGAATCACCCACTTTTAACCCCATTAAAAATAAAACAATTGAAAACATTTAGACATATTTGGTATTGCTGCATTCTTAAAAGTCCAATCTATCAAAATATAAAAAAAAAATCTGATCGGTAAATAAAATAATGAGTAATGTTAAGCGATACTTCCCGATATCAAGAAGTATCGGATCGGATTGGATCGGACCGATACCCAAAAAGTATCAGGTATCGCCAATTCCGATACCGGAAACCAATGCAAGTCAAAGGGACAGAAATATCGTAATTAAAATAAACCCTTTCTTTCCTTGTAAGCACTAGCTATACACACATAGAATACATATATATATATATATATGTATATATATATGTCATTGTGACATATATATATATATATATATAATATATATATACATATATTTATAGTTCATACACTTCTACATAGTAAAATAGCCGCTAATTCAATTGCCGGGCAATGCCGGCTTTTGTGAAATTATAGAACCACCCGACATGAAATGACACATGGTTTACATAGAGTTAACCATGTCATTTCATGTAGTTTGATATATGGTTTTCACTAACAATTACATGAGTGTATGTGTGCAAAATTTCACACATGTAGGGGTTAATTAAAGGTGTAAATTCGTTGTAAAAAAAAAGCCTTTTTTTCTACGAATTTACACCTTTAATTAACCCCTACATGTGTGAAATTTTGCACACATACACTCATGTCATTATTAGTGAAAACCATATATCAAACTACATGAAATGACATGGTTAACTCTATGTACACCATGTGTCATTTCATGTCGGGTCTGTAATTGAACAAAAGCAGGCAATTGAATTAGCGGCTATTATACTATGTAGAAGTGTATGTACTATAAATATATATATATATATGTATATATGTGTCACAATGACATGTGTATATATATATATATGAGGTGTAAAATTGTTGAAAAAAAAATGTGTGGGCTCCCGCACTATTTTCTCCACCAGACAGACAAAGCTAGTGAGTGGGGGCAGATAATAATAGCCCAGAGAGGGACCATTAGTTTTGGGCCCCCCCTGGCTACTAATATCTGCACCCAGACACCCCAGAAAAGGCAAATCTATAATTAGATTCGCCCTTTCTGGCACTTAACCCATCTATTCCCATTGCCCTGTAGCAGTGGCGAATGGGTTAATAATGGGTTAAAGCCACCTTGCTATTGAAAGGTGACTTTAAGCCAGGTTAATAATTGAGAGCTGTCAATTAGACAACTATCAATTATTAATCCTATTGTATGAAATAAAATAAAAAACGCACACACATTAATGAAAAATCATTTTAATGAAATAAAAACACAGTTTTTGACCATATTTTATTGAACTGGTAATCCTCGATTCCTTGTTCTCCTGTAATAAAATAAAATAATAAAGCAACATTATTCTTACCTATCCGACGCACAGTCACGTCCGCCAATGTAATCCTTGTGAAAGGGTTAACGTTTACTGCAGGGACCGCAGCTAATGCTGCCAGCCTCGCAGTAAACCCCGAATGAATCATCTCCTCTCCTGGCTGACAGGAGAGGAAGTGGTTAGCTGGGAAGCTTAATTGATTGCTTCCCACTTTCACTTCAGGTCAGCCAGGGACACCGCACAGTATCAGTGACGTCAGAGGGAATCCCGACTGACCTGAAGTGAACTGATTAACAAAAATAGGGGATCCCTTCGAAAAAAAAAATGGCGTGGGGTCCCCCCTATTTTTGTTAACCAGCCTGATGAAGCAGACTACTGAGGCCTGGTATTTAAGGCTGTTAAGGATCCAAGATCCATAAACCTTGCAAGCCTGATAATACCAGGCCACAGCAGTCTGCTTATCTTTGCTGGTTAACAAAAATAGGGGATCCCCTAAAAAAAAATGGCGTGGGGTCCCCCCTATTTTTGTTAACCAGCCAGATGAAGCAGACTACTGAGGCCTGGTATTTCAGGCTGGTAAGGATCCAATATCCATGAACCTTGCAAGCCTGATAATACCAGGCCACAGCAGTCTGCTTATCTTGGCTAGTTAACAAAAATAGGGGATCCCCTCGAAAAAAAATGGCGTAGGGGTCCCCTATTTTTGTTAACCAGCCAAGTAAAAAGCAGACTGCTGCAGCCTGGTATTAAAAGACTGTCAAGGCCATGGATTTTGGCCCTCAACAGCCTAAAAATACCAGGCTGCAGCAGCCCCACAATTGGCTCATCCAAAGATGCGCCAATTGTGGCACTTTACCCAGCTCTTCCCACTTGCCCTGTAGCGGTGGCAAGTGGGGTAATAAGGGGTTAATGTCACTTTGATTGAACGATGACAATAAGCCCGGTTAATAATGGAGAGGCGTCAATAAGACACCGATCCATTATTAATCATAAAGTTTGTAAATTTTAAAAAAAAGACACAGCCAGAATAAAGTCTTTTAATGAAATAATACACAACACAGTTTTCATTATTTTTATTGTACTCTCATCCTGCGACGCCATCGATCTCCTGTAAAAAGCCAAAAATAACAAACCAACACAAATACTCCCTGTCCGACGTAGTCCAAAATAACGAGTGTCCCACGACGAGTCCAACTCTGCTACATCTGGATGCCAGACTGAGCCTGACATCCCGACGCAGCAGAGCTGCTTACCGGAGGAGATTCCCCAGCGGTGATGTCATCTGGACTGCTTTACGGCCAGCTGTCGCGAGAGTACAGTTGGCCGAAATTACCCAGTACCCGGCAGTCACGTGCAGTTATCGCGAGAAGCTGCACGTGACCGCCAGGGAGAGGGTATTGGCTGGCCATCCAGGACGTGACCACCGGGGATCTTCTGCCAGGTAAGTGCTGAGTCCTGACTCCTGACAGACCCGACCGACACTGACAGTAACACTTTCGGGAAGTTCCTGTGTCACGTACTTCCTTCTGTGACACAGGAACTCCCCATAGACTTTACAGGAAAATCAATCAGATGCTTAGCAAGGGCACTACTGGTGGTTCTCACAAAATTAGAATATCATCAAAAAGTTAATTTATTTCAGTTCTTTAATGCAAAAAGTGAAACTCATATTATATAGAGTAATTACAAACAGAGTGATGTATTTCAAGTGTTTATTTCTGTTATTGTTTATGATTATGGCTTACAGTCAATGAGAACCCAAAAGTCATTATCTCAGTAAATTAGAATACTTTATAACACCAGCTTGAAAAATTATTTTTAAATCTAATATGTTGGCCTACTGAAATGTATGTTCAGTAAATGCACTCACTATTTGATCGGGCTCCTTTTGCATCAATTACTGCATCAATGTGGCGTTGCATGGAGGTGATCAGCCTGTGGCACTGCTGAGGTGTTATGGAAGCCCATGTTGCTTTGATGGCAGCCTTCAACTCATCTGCATTGTTGGGTCTAGCGTCTCTCATCTTCCTCTTTACAATACACCACAGATTTCCTATGGCGTTAAGGTCAGGCAAGTTTGCTGGCCAATCAAGCACAGTGATACTGTTGTTTTTAAACCAGAAACATCACATAACAAACAGCCATATAGTCTCAAAATCAACATCTTTATTAATACAAAATTTAAAAACTAAAGAAAGGAAAAGGGATGACAAAAGGAAGAAATGGTCCAGTGGAAACCGTCACATATAAGTAGATGAAACAGGCCTGACAGTGTACTCTGCTCATAAATATTGTAAATACATATTATTGAGATGACAAATATAATGACATATAGAGGTATAGGAATCAGGGTGAAAATAAAAACAAGACTAGGGAGACTGGCAGTCTAGGAAGATTCACACAAAATCATGCATATATAGTGATGTATCTATATATTTAATCATGCAGAGTAATGCACCATGACTTTAAATAAAATCAATAGACGCTGGTTTGTATCTATGGTGCAGAACAATGCACAAAACTACCAAAGAAATGCCAGTACAATCCATATTACAATATCAAAAATGTCAAACCATATCATAGAATACAGCTCATAATGTACGAGAACTAGGTGGCAGACATTCCTGAAACACAGACTTAGACAGCGATATAAATATAATGAAGGACAATCACATAGCGCATGTAAAAGCAGCTGGCTAATATTTGTTTGACATTGTCACGCCGCCTGAGGAAGGAGCATTGCGCTCCGAAACGCGCGTTGGGGAGGGCCCGGACGGTCGTTTCTTTGCTCTATCTGAGGTATTAGCCAGCTGCTTTTACATGCGCTATGTGATTGTCCTTCATTATATTTATATCGCTGTCTAAGTCTGTGTTTCAGGAATGTCTGCCACCTAGTTCTCGTACATTATGAGCTGTATTCTATGATATGGTTTGACATTTTTGATATTGTAATATGGATTGTACTGGCATTTCTTTGGTAGTTTTGTGCATTGTTCTGCACCATAGATACAAACCAGCGTCTATTGATTTTATTTAAAGTCATGGTGCATTACTCTGCATGATTAAATATATAGATACATCACTATATATGCATGATTTTGTGTGAATCTTCCTAGACTGCCAGTCTCCCTAGTCTTTTGTTTTATTTTCACCCTGATTCCTATACCTCTATATGTCATTATATTTGTCATCTCAATAATATGTATTTACAATATTTATGAGCAGAGTACACTGTCAGGCCTGTTTCTTCTACTTATATGTGACGGTTTCCACTGGACCATTTCTTCCTTTTGTCATCCCTTTTCCTTTCTTTAGTTTTTAAATTTTGTATTAATAAAGATGTTGATTTTGAGACTATATGGCTGTTTGTTATGTGATGTTTCTGTATTCGGTACAGTTTGTCTCTAGACTATGTCCTATATTCACATGCCTATATTATAAGACATTATTAGCATTTATAGATACCATCTGCATGTGACATGGTGGTTACTACTCGTTTCTTCATAATGTTTTTAAACCAGGTATTGGTACTTTTGGCAGTGTGGACAGGTGCCAAGTCCAAAAAGCTTGTCGGCAGAGTGAATCTTGAAGTTCTCTAAAATTTCCTAGTACCAGTAGATGACATGGCTCACCAAACCATGCTGATTGTGGAAACTTCACACAAAACTTCAAGCAGCTTGGATTGTGTGCCTCTCCACTCTTCCTCCAGACTCTGGAACCTTGATTTCCAAATTAAATGGAAAATTTACTTTCATCTGAAAACAACACCTTGGACCACTGAACAACAGTCCAGTTCTTTTTCTCCTTAGCCCAGGTAAGAGGCTTCTGGTGTTTTCTATTGGTCATGAGTGGCTTGACACAAGGAATGCGACACTTGTAGCCCATGTCCTGGATACGTCTGTGTGTGGTGGCTCTTGAAGCAATGACTTCAACAGCAGTCCATTCCTTGTGACTCTCCCTCAAATTTTGAATGGCCTTTTGTTAACAATCCTTTCAAGGCTGCAGTTATCCTGGTTGCTTGTGCACCTTTTTCTACCACACTTTTTCCTTCCACTCAACTCTCCATTAATATGATTGGATACAGCACTCTGTGGACAGCCAGCTTCTTTAGCAATTACCTTTTTTGGCTTACCCTCCTTGTGGAGTGTGTCAGTGACTGATTTCTGGACATCCGTCAAGTTAGATGTCTTCCCATGATTGTGGAGCGTACTGATACAGACTAAGGGACCTTTTAAAACAATTAGGAAGCCTTTACAGGTGTTTTTTGTTAATTAATCTAATTTACTGAGATAATAACTTTTGGATTTTCATTGGCTGTAAGCCATTATCATCAACAGTAACAGAAATAAACACTTGAAATAGATCACTCTGATTGTACTGACTATACAATATATGAGTTTCATTTTTTTGCATTGAAGAGCTGAAATAAATTAGGTGTCCTGAACTTTTCAGGTCAGAAATCTCTTCCCCCGGAATAATAGTGACAGTGCTGACAGTTCGAGCCCAGACAAGCAAGAGAAACTGTTAGTCTGGTCCACCTCACTACTCTCCCCCACTCTTTCTGCTTGCCATTCCACAGGCGAGACTCTTTGAGGAGTGCGTGACTGTCTCTTCTTCTTCTGTGTGGTTTGTTGCCAAACAAAATTTTCTTCATAATAGCGATTGGGGGACTTGCCAGCCGTTGTTCTTTCGGAGTGTCTCAGATTAGGAGAAGTAGTGGAGTTCTCTTGTGGGGAAGAATCTGGCTGGGGGGAAAGAGCCAGGGGTGAGCCTGCATTCTCTGGTTCTAACCTGTCAGAGCCCCCGGAGCTAATTCTTCATCCACATCTTCGTCATCTTCTCCTACTGGCATATGGTTCGTCTCAGGGGTCTTGGACTCCTCTCCTACTCGGGCAGGGTTTTTAGATAAGCAGGGTGAAGAGTACGAGTGGGGGCATACTCTTTTCCCTCAGGCTGTACTTCGTATACAGGTCCCTCAGGACTAACTCTTCTCTTCACCCGATACGGGTCTTTCTCCCAACGATTTTCCAGCTTGTCCCGAGGACGCTTCTCCCTCACTAAGACACCGTCTCCAACTTGAAACTCTGTTGCTCTGGATGGGGTTTTCTCTGCATATTCTAACTCCTGTAATCTATTCTGGACCAATTGATGTAAGGTTTGCAGGCGATGTCGATGTTCCCAAACCCAGGAGGACACCCCCGTCCGCAGGTAGTCCTCTTCTGGGTCCAATGCCATCTCAGAGATTTCTTTTCCATCTCAACAAAATAGGAGAAAATAAGGCGTTTATCCCGTGGTTTGATGTACTCGATTATTATATATCCACACCAGTTCAGATACATATTCAGGCCATCGTGCCTTTTGTTCTTCTTCTAAAGTTCTTAGCATCTGAATTAGCATATGGTTAAACCGTTCACAGGCGCCATTACCTTGAGGCTGGTATGGTGTGGTTCGGGACTTGTCGATCCGGTACATGGGATGCAGCTCATCCATTACTCTCCCCAAAAAACAGGCTCCCTGATCAAAGTGAATCCTCTTCGGACACCCATAGAGTTAGATGAAGTTCTTGCAGATTGCATACGCAGCGGACTCTACGGTCTGGTCTCGAGTTGGAGTCACCACAGCAAACTTTGTAAAGTGATCCACCATCACTAAGCAATGCTCATAGCCCTGATGGGCTGAGCCAATGGTCAGATAGTCTATCATCAAGAGTTCTAGAGGAGTGGTGGTTACAATGGACTGGACAGGAGCTCTCTGCTACAGCGATTTAGTCAGTTCACATGTTCGACACGTTCTGCAGGCCTCTTTCACTTTCGTTTTCAACTGGGGGTGATAGATGAACCGTTGTAACCATTGGAAGGTTTTTTCTGAACCAAAGTGGGCCCCTTGCTCATGCGCAGTAATGGCAATCTCGGGTAACAACGCTGTTGGGATTATGACTTGCCAGGTCGCACTCAGCTCAGTCCGCAGTCTGCTTTCCAATACAGCAGGCCGTTCTTCATTTGAAGTTGTTCCTACTGCCGAAGGATCCGCAACGCCTCTCGAGACAGAGTACCTCTTTCTGCCGAGCTGGAGAGTCTTTGCGCAGCCAACACCGTCTCAATAATGCCAGTTCACTATCTTCCTGTCCTGTTGGAGTTGGACCCAATTATCCCAGGATCGTCCCAGTACGCCTCTTGGGCCGAGGTATGTATCTGCTCCGGCATTGTCACCACCGTCCTGGCGGGTCTCAGAAATTTAGGGATTTCTTCATCTTCCAGCTCTGCATCTCTGTCTTGCTCTGGCTTAGCATTTTTCCTCCTGGACAGGGCATCGGCATGAGTGTTTTTTCTGCTCCCCTCTTATAGGCAATCTTATAGCGAAACTTTACCATTCTGGCCACCCATCGCTGCTCCAGAGCCCCCAGTCTCGCATTCTCCAGGTGCGCTATCGGGTTGTTATCAATGCACACCAATACTTCGGAGCCAGATAAATATTCCGCGAATCTCTCTGTCATAGCCCACACCAACGCCAGCAGCTCCAACTTGAAGGAGCTGTAATTGTCTGAATTACGTTTGGAATCATGAAGGGACTGACTCGTGTAAGCGATCACCCTCTCTCTTCCATCCTGCATCTGTGACAACACAGCCCAAGTCCCAGCAGACTTCCGTCGGTGTGAAGAATGAATGGTTGCGAGAAATCCGCATAGGCCAAAACAGGAGCTTCTGTGAGTGCTCTCTTGAGATCTTGAAAGGCCTCTTCCTGGGGCTCCTTCCAGCAGATCTTCCAGTTCTTGACACCCAAAGGAACCTTTTTCAACAGCTCCAGTAGAGGTTTTGCTTGCCGAGAGAAGTTCTTCACAAACCGCCTGTAGTATCCGGTCAGTCACAGGAATGCCCAGACATCCTTCACGGTCTCAGGAGTGGGCCAATCTTGAATCACAGCGACCTTTTCTCTGGATGGCTCCACTCCTTCAGCAAAAACGACATGCCCAGGAACTCAATCTGCGTACGAAACAAATGGCACTTTTGGGGCTTCACTTTTAGTTCGTGTCTCTGAAGGAGGGGCCAACACTTGTTCTAAGCCCTGCAGGTGATTATAATGTCGTCCAGATAGATGAGTGTGGATTCAAAGTTCAGATCTCCCAGGCACCTCTCCACGAGACTTGAAAAGTTCCTGGGAGCATTCGATTGAACTCGTATAAGCCCATGGGAAGAATAAAGGCAGTCTTCGCTCGATCTTGTTCAGACATGGGTACTTGACAGTAGTCGCTAGCGAGGTCCAATGTAGAGAAGAATCTGGCTTTTCCTAGAGCAGATAAGGACTCTTCAATCCTGGGCAATGGGTATGAGTTTCTCACAGTACAGGTGTTGAGTTTTCGGTAATCCACACAAAAACATAAAGTGCCATCTTTCTTCCGCACTAACACAATTGGGGCAGCCCACGGACTCTGGCTCTCCCTAATGATGCCCACCTGCAACATCTGGTTCAACATGCTCTTTACTTCCTGGTAAAACTGTGGGGGAATTTGTCGGTAATGCTCTCTTATGGGCATGGTGCTCCCAGTTGGTATTTCATGTGTAATGGCCGTGGTGCAGCCAAAATCATCTTCGTGGAGCGCAAAAACATCTCTATACCTTCCCAACAAAGCTTCTACCTGTTGTACCTGGGTGGGTGTAAGTTCGGTCAATTCGGCTAGCATTTGGTCCAGTATTGGTCGGCCCTCTTCGATGTGATGCGGTTCAGGTACTGAAATTGAGTTTACTGACACAGTCCAAGGGTCCCCAGGTTGTGTTTCCAGGTGTACTGCTTGTGGGGGTATTATTTATTCAGGTGGGTTCATTACTTGGGCCACCACACTTCTGGGAACAATGGTAATGTCCTGATCTCCTAAATTTATGTACCGTACAGGAACAGTCCCTTCTCATACAATGGCTATCGTATGCACCACTAGGAGTCCCTTAGGTAATTGTTCTGAAGACGATGGTTCAATTTGGACCTCAACCACCTCCAAGGGGACAGGGGCACAAACGGGCAGAGACAGTACTGTTTGCCCTGGTGGAAGAACAAGTTTGATGGAGCCACAGACGATCACTTTTCCCAACACTCCTCCCCCCTCGCTAGACTCTTGTACTTGCTCCACTCATGCTAGTTGTTGAAAACTTCTTCTTCGGGGGGGTATGCGGGCCCCACTATTTTAGGATCTCGTTAGAGGGCTCCCTGATGAACAGGCTTCTGAACTCCTTCAGCACGTTCATCTTCAAGGTGACGGCGTGTCCATTACTCACTTCTCCCTGGGTCAGGATCACGCCTTTCTGTCCCAGGTCTTTCCCACAGATAGACACTTGCATCCATACCACCCCTGCGACCAGGATGTGCAGTTGGTTGCCCGCCATCAACTTTATCACAGGGCCTTATTCAGGCCGTTTTGCTCCAGGAAAATGCCGCCGGAAGTAAGCCTCTGGCATCGTTGTCACCTGCGATCCTGTGTCTGCTAGGCATCGCACTGCACATCTGTCCATTTCTGCCCATATGAGGGGGCATGTTGACACTAAACTAGTGGAACTCCCACTACTCTTCCTCACCTGCTCTGGCTCCGGGCGGCGTCCCCCTCTAGTTTAACGGGCAACGAGACATCACTCTTCCTCAGCGGGTGCACTCCCGCGCGATGTGTCTGATCTCTCCGCAGTTGAAAAAAGTGATGAGCCTCGGCCGGTGAAACATTCTGGAGTCAAGGCGGAGTTCCGAGCCTTCCCTGCTCTCTGGTGGATTACTGGTAGCCTCTGCTTTTTTCTTTATGCCTGCCAGTTCTTCTTTCACACTCACAAGTTTTCTCCTGAGTTCTTCCACCCATCGGGGCTCAGCAATGGCGTTTACAGACACCCCCACGCTCTGAACCTTCCCCATCGGGACTGTCACCCCCTGCTCCTGTTCACGCATGCATGCCTCGCTCCCTACCTCAGTGAAAATCATTCGGGGGTTTATCCGCACAAGCTCTCGCAGGGCTTGTTTTGTAAGCATGTCTCGTAAATCAGTCACTAAGAGGTCTCGTAACATTGTCTGTGGGACCTCATCCCACACCATCCTTTCTAGCAATCACAGTGTGTAACTCCTGCAATGCATTCATATATTGGGTTACGCTCTCCCCCTCCCTCTGCATTCTACTAAAGAGACGTGTCCTCAGTTCCCCTATGTCTATGGGGTCTCTCTGAGTCTCCTCCAAGATCTGCAACACCTTATTAAAGGTATCTCGGTCTCGGGGGGTCCGCAACATCACTAAATCCATGCCAATGCCATGATAACCACCTCACCCTCCAGTGCTGGGGTCACGGGGTGCATTCTCATCGTGCCTCTAACGCGTTCAGTCCAGCTCCACAACATAGTGTTGCTCCCCGTGAATTTTGACAAATTACTCAGCATGGCCCCAGTGAAATACTGGTCCTGGGGCCACGCCAACTGTTTGGTCTGCCACCTGCATGCTATTGGACTGCATCCTGCCGACTATGCCAAATGTAAGAAGCTAGCAGGTGCATAGGATGCAGTGACGCACAGGAGACAGAGCAAGGGTTAACAGGTTCTTTTATCAACAACAGAGGAACAAGCAGGGGGGTACTATATGAATGCACTGATGTAGGGAAATGACAGTACGGAAGAAAACAAAGGTTTTGAACTTATCAGTCTCTGGGCCTTGGAGGAGGATGGCTGGAAGATCCCTCGGTAGCGCCGCAGGCGGCGTGAAATGTCTCCGATCTGGTCGCGCAGAGAGGTGATGCACAGTCCTAATTTCGGTGGCAGATCCTCTGGGTCCTTCAGCACGTGGTCTCCTGGTCCGGGCACGAGAAGCTGTGCGGGTGCAGATCCGTGGCTCAGCGGACGAAGGAAGCAGTTCAGTTAGTCGGGGCCACAGAAGAAGTACACAGTTCAGCGGTCACAGCCGCAGGCACAGTCCAGCTTTCAGTGGGCACCGCAAGGATGTTGCTGAGCGGTGCCTCCGCGGTAGTCAGGGGAACAATACCGTGCACTCTGTACTGGTCACTGTACGGTGCGGGGGTCTACCTGGACTGTGTGACGTCCGTCTGGATGGGTTTGCTACCTGGTTAAAGCAGCATGGATAGCTGGTATGGGTCACTCGAGAGGAAGTCAACCCTCTTTGTGCTCACACGTTGGTTCCACGCCAAAAGTCCCGTCTTCCTGCGCTCAGAGCTATATAATTCGGACCCGCCCCCACCAGTCAGGTGTCCTGAACTGTTCAGGTCAGAAATTTCTTCCCCCGGAATAATGGTGACAGTTCCGACACTTCCAGCCCAGACCCCCAAGAGAGACCGTTAGCCTGGTCCACCTCCCTATAAGTGCATCACATTTTTGGTCTTGGTGGTAGGCCAGGAGATGATAGAATCAGTCTTCTTGGGCTCTGGCTTCAGGGTTCTACCAGTCATTCGGTGACCAAGGTACTGCACCTCCATCATGCCTATCTGACATTTTCCTGGCTTTATAGTCAAACTAGTGCCCTGGACCCACCTGAGCACCTGCTCCAGGTGCCCTAGGTGTTCCTTCCAGGTGGGTCTAAAGCAATGTTGTCCAGGTAAGCAACAGCAAATCCCTCTAGTCCTTCAAGCAGGTGGTTCACTAATCACTTGAAAGTTGGAGCTAGAGATGAGCAAACTAGTACAACACAGAGACTCACCTGTGTGTTCTACAGCAGAAACTCTACTATTGCCTGCTGCTCACACAGCCTCTCCAGCATATGCAGAGTGGAGTTCCACCTTGTCGGTATGTTGCATGTGAGGTGATGAGCAGAAAGTCAGAAGTGACACTGCAATGCAGATAGGCAAGCAGCTGCAGTGCACACACTTTCAGCAGCAGATTGTACATGTGTGAGTAATTTTTGAGGAAGGTATACACAACCAAACTAAGCACATGCACCAGGCAAGGGATGTGCATCAAACCAGATAAACCCAGACCTTCTGCCAGATTCTGCCCTTTATCACACACCACACCGGGCTTGAGGTGAAATGGCATCAACCACTCATCTGTCTGCTCTTTGATCGCAGTTCACAGCTCCCTTGAGGTGTGGGATCTGTCCCCATGAAGATCAGTTTCAGAACCGCCTGCTACTGTTTTCCCCTGGCTGTGCTCAAGTTAATGATACAGGTCTTTCTGTGAGCAAACAAACGCTACAACTCCTTCCACCCAGGCACCACTAGATTTTCCAGTGGGCAGTGATGTCACTTCCCTGGCCGTGCTTACTGGTCCACGCATCAGTGGTTATGTGGATCTTGCCACTGACGGCGTTGCGCAGTGCACACCTGATTTGTTCTGCCACATGTGTGTGCAGGGCAGGGATATCCCGCCTCGAAAAGTAGTAGCGGCTGGGAGCATCATACTGTGGGACAGACATCGCCATCAGCTTTTTTAAACTGTCCATGTCCACTATCTGGAATGGAACTTTTTAAAGGCCAGTAATTTTGAAGAGCTGTCATTCAGGACCATGGCTCGTGGGTGTCCAGGGGGAATATTTCCCCTTTTTCTCGAGGATTTGGGGGATGGAAAGCTGAACACTTCTATGGGATGTTGTGGAGATGCTCAGTGACACTGGTGGTAATGATGGTGGTGCTGTCACATCCTTACTTTGTGGGGAGGCAGGTGGCCCTGTTGATCATGAGCGGAAGGAAGAGGCTGAGACCACAGCAGAAGAGGGAGCAGGAGAAGGCTCTGATCTGTCATGCTTTTTAACATGTTTACAACACTGCGGCACACTTAGATTTCAGATGCCACAACATGCAGGTGGTGCTCAGGTTTAGAAGGTTTATGACTAGCTTTAAGCTCTGACAACACAGTGTGCAAACTACCTGTGTCTTGTTGTCAGCACATTGACTGAAGAAAGGCCACGCCAGGCAGTTTCCTTTAGCTGGCTTGGTGTGCTCGTTTCGTTGACAAGGTGGCAGTAGTTGCCGACGCACTGATTAGGCGCTGTGCATTTCCATCCTGCTCCCTCTTTGGCTGTGCTGCCGAGGCAAGATTACCACCTCCTCGTGTTCTGAACTGAGCACATCACTCTGAGGGCCTTTAATCAATGTGATGTCTAGTACCTCATCATCCCCCTTCATTGTCTTACACCTATTTTGCATCCCTGCCATCGTGCCATTGAAGAAAGATACAGTAGTTGGCACCTGTGTTTCCCCATCCTTAGATATTTGCTGCAGTGGTCTGCTCACCCTGTGCACTGGCCCTCCCATGTACTCATCCTTCGACATAACAAGTGTTTGGGCATCAGTTCACTTAGTCTCTTCCCCTTGTGGGGCAGGGCCAGGTGGATGGGCCACGGAATCCAAGCCAATGGAATCAACAAGCAACAGAAGAGACTGCTGCATGACTTGTGGCTCAGAAAACTTGGCTGTTTTGCAGGGGCGTTAGATGAAAGAATGGTAACTATGGTTCTCAGGTTCCAAATCTGCGCTTTCTGCAGGGGAATGGGTGGAAGACAATGCCAAAGAACTGTTGCCATTGTCACCCATCCAATCTACCATCTTTTAAACATCTTGTGGCTTCACCATTCTGCCAGCATTACTCGGGCTTATGAAAAGATGCTGAATGTCCTGGTGTATGCACCAGAGGAATATGTTGGATTTGGGCACTTAGCAGGTACAGAACAACTACATCCTCTCCCTGCAGCAATTCATCCATCACCACAAGCAGCACCACGACTATGTCCTTTTTTTTATGCTCTCTTCATATTTACGGGCAACATACAACACGCTAGAAGTGTACTGTGCAGCAAGCTGAAAGGGAAGTATACTACACACTGGATGTGCACTGTGCACCAAGCTGAAAGGAAACTATACACCACGCAGGAAGTGCTCTGTGCACCAGGCTGTACGGGCAATATTCACAAGGTTGGATAATTACTATGTACTAGGCTGTACATGCACAATAATCAGGGTGTTTAGAACAGAATATAGGGGCTGTATACACTAAGCTGTAGAGTACTCTTTTCTAAGGTCTAATAATGGCAGCGCAACCCATAATTATGCCTTGATACAGGCTGTCTCATTTGCTGAGGCGCTCAATATTTGGCATTACTGTGATGCAGCAAGAAGTGGCTACAGTGATAAAGCTTAGTAATTGGCTGTGATGCAGCCTTTAACCAAGCTTTATTAGGCTCAGCCGATACACTTCTTGTTGGAAGTCCGTGTGCGGGTTCGCTACCGCACACAAAGTGTCCGGTATGAACACTGAACTGTAGAGTTCAGATTATGGCACTTTGCAGTGACATATATAGCGCAGTGCATCTGTGTAGCTTACTGCATATGTATTTATTAACTAAATAAATAATAAAAAAATGGCGTGGGGTCCCCTTAATTTTCCTAACCAGCTTAGGTCTGGTGTTCTCATTTTGAGAATGGGCCAATATCCATGAAGATTCCCAGGCTATCAATATCAGCTCACAGCTCTCTGTGTATCCTTTAATAGTTATTAAAATGTGGGACCCCAAATCAATGACGTAGTGTCTCCCCTATATTTACTAACCAGCAAAGGCTAAACAGACATCTGAGGGTTGACATTAATAGGCTGGGAAGGAGCCATAGATATTGGTCCCCTGCTAAACTAAATATATACACCATCCCTCAGTCGCCCAGATATGGTGCATCTCTTGGGTGAGCAAATTCTGGCACTTAGTCTCGGCTCTTCCCACTTGCCCTGGTGCGCTGGCAAGTGGGGTAATAGTTTTGGAGTTGATGTTAGCTTTTTATGTTCGATTACATCAAGCTCAGGGGTTAGTAATGGAGAGGCGTCTTTAAGACACCCCAATTACTAACCCCGTAATCAAAAGTAAGAAAGGCACAAATGGAAAAAAGGTCCTTTAAAGGGAATCTGTCACCCCAAAAATGCCATATCAAGTAAAGATATGGCTGAATAGTGCGTCCCATAACTAAGCTAACGGTGGGTATCATATATCATGATACCCCCGTTTTCATAGCAAAATACCTTTGTAAAGTTGGTGATTGAACGTGTCAATCACTGTAGTCAGGTCAGGAGGGCGGCGGTTTTCATGTCCTCCCCGCCCCCGCTCCTCGTCATATGTTTCGTATCGCCGTCTGTGAATACCACAGACGGCGTTAGTTTCCCGCAATTGCGCAATTCAAAATTCTGCCGGAACATGCGCAGTATGCTTTGCCCAGCAGTGGGCAAAGCATAAAATTACTACAGCGCATGCGCTAGTATTTCCTTGCTTGCCTTGGACGACTTCAGGGGCAAGGAAATACTAGCGCATGCGCTGTAGTAATTTTATGCTTTGCCCACTGCTGGGCAAAGCATACTGCGCATGCGCCGGCAGAATTTTGAATTGCGCAATTGCAGGAAACTAACGCCGTCTGTGGTATTCACAGACGGCGATACGAAACATATGACGAGGAGCGGGGGTGGGGGAGGACATGAAAACCGCCGCCCGCCTGACCTGACTGCAGTGATTGACACGTTCAATCACCAACTTTACAAAGGTATTTTGCTATGAAAACGGGGGTATCATGATATATGATACCCACCGTTAGCTTAGTTATGGGACGCTCTATTCAGCCATATCTTTACTTGATATGGCATTTTTGGGGTGACAGATTCCCTTTAATTTAACAAATCAATCCCCGACACTCTTTTACCTATGTATTAATGTAAAAAAAATCAAATATATACTCACCTGTCCGGTGATAATCCATAATGCTGATGTCCCACGATGATCCCCAACTCTGCTACTCTGGTTGCACTGCTGAGTGGTGACAAATGTTACCGCTCAGTCCAGCATTCAGTTTATTGCCAGTCCAGCAACCAGCTCACACTGAGCTGAGAGTGAGAACCGCTGGTCACATACAGTCACGTTCTCATGCACAACTCAGTGTGTCTTGGATGCCGGGCTGATCGGTTGTATTACTTATATCACCACTCAGCAATGCATCCAAAAGTAGCTGAGTTGGCGCTCATAGTGGTACATATGGATCATCAGAAGACAGATAAGTATAACTTTGATTTTTTTATTTTTATATTATTAAATGGGTAAAAGAGGGTTGGGAGTGTTTATTTCAGTTGAAGGACTTTTCTATGTGCGTATCTTTATTAAATTTGACAATGGGGTTAGTAATAGAGGTATTTGATAAACGCCTTTCCATTACTAACTCCTGGGCTTGGTGTTAGCGGACATAAAACTGCTAACATCAACCCCAAAACTATTACCCCACTTGACATTGCACCATGGAAAGTGGGAAAAGCTGGGCAAAGCACCAGTATTGGTGCACCTAATGGATGCAACTTTTCTGGGGTAGCTGGGGGCTGCTATTTTTAGGCTGGAGAGGGACAATATCCAAAGCCCTTTCCCAGTCTGAGAATACCTGTCCCCAGCTCTCTGCTTTAATGTGGCTGGTTATGTAAAAACGGTGTGGGGACCCCTCTATTTTTGATAGCCAGAACCAGCCAGAATAAATCTGACAGTTGAGGGCTGCAGCCCACAGCTGTCGGCTTTACCTGCGCTGGTTATCAAGAACAGAGGAGACGCTACATCTTATTTTATTTGTTTTTTTACATTCTGCACCAGCTAATCACATCCATGCCAATACTTGACATGGCTCTTATTGAACTGGAAATGTCCACACCAGAAAAGATTGACCATTGGCTGTGCTGCAACCTTTCAACAAGCTGTGCTCAGGCTGCTAAACCTGAACAGTAAAACACAATTCCAGAAGAAGTCTTTGTTTGAGGTCCGTGCACAGACTCTAGGTGTCCTGTCTGGTACGAACCTGGAACTTGGGTTCGCCCTTCTCTATTAATAAGAGACCACTTTCAAATGTTCAGTTTGTCTGATTTTTCTTTTTATAGGTATATTTTTGATTGAAATGTAAATTGTTCTTTTAGTGTATAAACTTCTGGCAACATGTCTCCGAATTTCCAAGCAATAAATTTAGTTTTTTTTTTCTGACAAAGAAAAATGGTCAAAATCAAAAAAACAAACAAACAGTGCTTTCAGACCTCAAATAATGCAAAAAAAAACAAGTTCATAATCATTTAGAAACAATAATATTAATGTTTTAACTCAGGAAGAGTTCTGAAATCAATATTTTGTGGAATAACCATGATTTTTAAAAACAGCTTTCATGCGTTTTGGCATGCTTGCCACCTGTCTTTCTCACGACTTCTGGTGCAAGAATTTAAGCAGTTCTTCTTTGTTTGATGGCTTGTGACTATTCATCATCCTCTTGTTTAAATTCCAGAAGCTTTCAATGGGGCACAGGTCTGGAGAATGGGCTGCCCATGACAGGGTTTTGATGTGGTGGTCTCTTAAATTTTTCCAGAGCTGTATATCAAATTAGAAAGGAACATTGATAAATAGATAATTTAAGATAACATACTGTATGTGTATGATTTTAAATAGATACATATGGTATCAGTTTTTAGGTTTATGCCATTTGGAGTACATGTGTCTAACTGAATAATCCATAATGCCTCTCTGTTAAGGAGAACGTTTTGCCAATCCTCTCCTCTCTATATTGCTGTAACTGAGAAATGGATAGTATTTCCCAGGTACGTATCGATAAAATGCCTGGATGCACCAAATCAGTGGCTCAAAGATGCAGCCTGTGATTTGCATGTGGCCCGTCAGGCTATTTCATGTGACCGAAAGGCACAGGAGCTCCCATAATGATATGGACTGGTCCAGGGGCCCACTGATGCCAGCAATTCTATTCAATTTAATGTGCATTGTGAAATATAGAAGCATTTGAAATGTATGGCAGCACAGACACCAGCTCTCTGCATTTGTATACCAGTAGCAGCCACTGGCCAATCAGAGGCCAGCAGCTGATGTCGGGTTGCCGGCAGTGTATGACATCATTGCCATGCGCTGTCCCGGCTGTGTCAGCTGTGGAAGAAGTAGAGCTTGTTTGCTGAGGGAGTGGAGGACATGAGAAAAGGATTTTTTTAATGTTTAATGTGAAGAGCAGCACAAAGGGGAGAATGCCTGTTATATGGGGAAAAGGCTGAGTGACATGACTGACATTTGTTATTTCTACATCCATAATGACCCAAAGTATAAAACTGTACCATAGCCCATACAATTAAAGCAATTTAAAACAATTAAATAACATGCCAAAATGTTCAAAAACATGCTCAAAAAGTGTATAGAAAAAATGCTATCTCTAAAAATGTGATCTCATCCGGCAAAGAATGTGGCCCGGCTAATATATTTTTTTCTATGTGGGGCCCATATACCCAGATGAATTTGAGACCCTTGCACTAGATGGTTTGCAAGTTATGGAATTAAAAATATTCCAGATGTGTTCATTTATTTGTCAAAATAGTGGTTGGGTATTGCAACCTACATATTATGTTGCAAGATGTACAGGAAATTACATACAGGACAAGAATTGTGCTAAAATTCTATCCGCTATGTGGCGAGGTAACTGATTTAATTTATTGGATAAAAGGGCATAATTTGCACATGGTACCACCACATAAAATCATAGTAACATACATTAACACAGTCTAGTAGCAATTATCAAAAAATGTCCAAATAGAATAAATGATAAATACAACTCACATTAAATAAATGGAAAGACAGGACAATGGGACGGAATAATTTAAAAGATAATCTTTTATTGAGTGTACAAAAAATGGTGGTACAAAAAAATGGTATAAATAATCAAATAAAGAAGACAGATCCACAAAAAGGACGCTGTCCAAGGGACACAGAGTTAATACCAACCGCTATACACACTCTCAGGATGTGGTTGCAATAACTATATATGACTCATAGAAAAAATATTATTGTAATAATTAGTATAAAATACAAAGTGCATATCTGGGATAAAATAATACATCTCTACAGTGAGAAGATGATATCAATGATGAAGGAGCCTACTGACTATCCAAAAATGAGCGCTGTGCAATACTGATAAACTAAATAGAAGGTACAAATATGTAAAGTGCAAAGTGCATAAAAATAGTCCCAAATCTGGGCTATCAGCATGTCACAGATCTACCAATATTGAGTGCATAATGCGCATAAAGTGCAATGGATGCCAAGGCAGTCTGAGTAAAAAATGCACGGATACCTGGGCGCCCCCATTGAGGAAGCATTTGCGAAACACCAGTGGGACGGGCACAGTATCACGCTCCAGGTATCCGTCAATTTTTTACTCAGAGACCCAGAGAATGCCCCCTTGTGACCGTCACCTTCCTTGGTATAAACAGATCCTCGGAGAGATATTTGTATTGTCCCCTTATATACTTATACATGGCTATCAGATCGCCCCTCAGTCATCTTTTTTCTAGACTAAATAATCCTAATTTTGCCCGGTGGTTGGCACTCATAGCAAGTGAGTTATTCTGCTACATAGAGGCGATCTGATCATCGCCTGTATGTAGCAGAGTTGATCGGATTATGGCAGCTTCTAGTCTCCCATGGAGACTATTTAAGCATGCCAAAAGTAAAAAAAAAAGTTTTTTAAAATTATAAAAAAATTTAAAATGTATAAAAGTTCAAAATACCCCATTTTTGCCCCGTTCAAAATAAAGCAATAAAATAAAATCAAACATACACATATTTGTTATTGCCGAGTTCAGAATCGCCTAATCTAGCAATAAAAAAAGGATTAACCTGATTGCTAAATGAATTACATTTTTTTGGCTACCACGACATTGCATTAAAATGCAATAACAGGTGATCAAAAGATCGTATCTGCACCAAAATGGTATAATTAAAAACGTCAGCTTGGCACACAAAAAATAAATCCTCCGCAAACTCGAGATCACGAAAAATGGAGACGCTATGGGTATCGAAAAATGGCACAATTTTTTTTTTTTTAACAAAGTTTGATATTTGTTTTCACCACTTAGATAAAAGAGAACCTAGACATGTTTGATGTCTATGAACTCATAATGACCAGGAGAATCATAATGCAGGTCAGTTTTAACATTCAGTGAACATGGTGAAAAAAAAGCAAAAAACAAGTGTGGGATTGCACTTTTTTTGCAATTTCACCGCACTTTGAACTTTTTCCTGTTTTCCAGTACACGATATGTTAAAACCATGGTGTCATTCAAAAGTAAAACTCGTCCTGCCAGAAACAAGCCTCACATGGCCATATTGACCAAAAAATAAAAAAATTAGAAAGGGCGCAAAAAACGAAAACTCAAAAACAAAAAAAGCTCAGCTCATGAAGGGGTTAATATAATCTTACATTGGCTAATGAAAAATATTCATTAAGCAATTGCCATACTCAGTCATATGAACCAGCCAAATGTTAAAGTTTTCTATACTTTACGACTCTTCGTGTCGTGTTTAGTGCTCAAACTTTCTCATCCTGATATTTTTTATCATCTGTAAGTTGTGAAGAGCTTAAATGTGACATGTCACTCCGGGTGGTATGATCCATGCTGGTTTAGATTTCGTGATGTTTTGGTCTAATCCACTTGACTAATGCAACTTGACATGGATTAATCAATAGTCTGTCTCAGGAGAAACTGTGGATGAGGGACTTTATAAAGAGATGTTTCAAGTTTGGCAGTACTAACTTTACATTTTGATGTGAAATAGCTACTTTGATTGGCACATTTCATAAATGCCAAAGAAAAAAGGAAACATTTGCCTATTTAACAAAATTAAGATATACAGTATAAGTTTCAAGTTTCAATATACAATCTATAGCGATGAATAGATGCATAGAAAGAGATAGATTCCTAATTCTTTGTTAATGTTATTCTAACTGTACAATGTGCTCCTAAAATCCTTAACAAAATACAATAAAAGTGGTTTAAAATCACAGACTATATTTGATAATAATGCAAATCCAAATTTTCAGAATGCTATCATTAGTTTTTCCAAACTTTTCGAGTAAAATAGTCCATAAAAATGTCATTGCAGTTTAGTATCCACCATGTTTTGTTTCAAGTAATATTCTGATCATATTCATAAATATCAAATATTACATATTAATCCATTCAAGAAAGGTCACTTCACATTATCACCATAGCTTCCGCTTTTATTCGAATTACGATGCAACTGTAGTGTAATTGATTCTAACAGATTACGTTGTATCCTATTGACATATTGGGTCTGCCAGAATTCCATTTTTTATATCAAAAGAAAAATTCTTTAGCTATCGTATTTTGGTTATAAAGAAGCAAACAACACTGGATGGAAGTAACGTAATTATGAGCAGAGACTAATTGGTTTCACTGCGTTAAATAAAAACTCCTTTCCAAAGCCAGTTTGTTTTAAGAAATAAAGATGAACTTTACTCAACCTCCCCGCTTCGGTATGAAGTCTCCGCCACAGCTTCCTGGTGGTGTCTGTTATTGTCTGTTGTGTTGATGTCATGTCAACAGAATTAAAACCCATCATTGAGCTAAGTGGCTCTGAGTGGCTCATGCCAGGGCAGAGCTTATGAGCTGAATTACTAGCTGCAATACTATTCATGTAACGTTAGTGCTGGTGGCAATATGAAGAACCAAGAGCAGCGGTATTGGAGAGGGGTCAACCTCTTTAACTTCATAAGCTTCTATCAGTACTACAATATCTTTTTTCTTTACTTAAGTTGTAAAACTCAAAATAACCCATTAAGCAGAATGTAATATAACTAATTCTAATACATTACACTATAAGGTCCTGGATTGTGCATAACCCAAGGTATATGTTTTGCCTGCAGTTAGCCTTTAATGATGTTAAATTTGCCTCTTGAACATCCTTTTTTGGTAAAAGTTCAGAATACTTAAAGAAAGCAATAGATTTAGTCATATATACATTTAGATTTGATCTGCAATTGGATTGTGCGGCAGTCTGTTGTGATGGTTGCACTTGCCTGAAAATGAAAATTTGTTCCTTTATTCCTACGACACACCACACTGACTCTAATTGTATTTCCACAGTTTCTGTTTTCTGCGTAATCATAGTCTAACAGACTGACAAGAAAGCTTATTCTAAAACTTTAAAACATTGAAATGCTTACAAAGGCCTGAAATGTAAATGTATACATGACATGTCTAAGAGTTCATTGCTTTGACATTTTAGTACAGCTCTTGGGTGAATTGACTCATATTTGTACATTTAAAAAAAATTGTATTTTATTAAAATGTCATTTACATATTGTATATACAAATTTCAGAGTTATTAGCTTTACAATATAATGTATTGTATGTGATACCGTCCTGAACATATGTAATGGCGAGAGATGAGAAGATCTAAAGAGATTCAAATTTGAAAATTGTCCAGTTTTTACAGGTGAATTCGATTTATAACAATTTTTTTTCCCTGAATTGAATGTCCTTTATTATGCTCGGGGGTCTGGTCATTATACAGAGGATGATAAACCAAAGATGTGAAAAAAGACTGAATATCTCCGCAGCTCACTGTCCCTTGTACAAACAGTCCCTGTGTTTTTTCTTACTGCCACACGCTGAAACCCTGAGCATCTTCATTCTAGGCCAGCACTTTTGCCTGTGATTACACTCAGGACCATCCTGCACAAGCAAATTTCCAAGCCTAGTTGCAACTTTAATGCCCTGCCTAGAGTGCACGGCGAAAGGTTTCAGCAAGGGTTTCAGCATTTGGCGGTAGTAAGAAGAGGCGCTGAAGACCATACAGGGAAGAGGGAGCAGAAAGGGGCTAGAGCAGTGATTTTTTTTTCTTTTTAACCTTTTTTTCAGCTCTCTACAGTTCAGCAAATTGTTGGACAGCCTGTTGCAATTTTGCTGAATTAACTACTTCTTGGCGTATTGAGTACAATTCCCACAAATAGATGTGCCGGTACATCATGGCGATTATGAGGGCACAAGAGCTGTGCCCGTATGATCGCCACCGAAAGGTTTATCTTTAGTGATAGCCGAGCTCCGGCTGTAAGAACCAGGGGCAATGCCCACACTGGCAGTTTAACCCTGTAAATTCCATGATCAATTGCAATTGCAGCATTTATAGTGAGAGGTTAGTGAGCCTCCTCACACCCAATTTTCACAATGATAGCAGGAAGTCAAATAGTAACTTCTTAGGGCCCCGTCTCACATAGCGACACACCAGCGATTCCCGACAACGATCAGGATCGCTGGTTTGTCACTACATGATCGCTGATGAGCTGCCAAACAGGCAGCTCAGGCAAGATCAGGACAAGACACTGCGGGTAACGTCGCCTAGTTACCCGCAGTGTACGTTGGATACCAGCCCGCTGGTGCAGGGAGCTGATAACAAAGTAACATCG
>JARQOD010000002.1:247971480-248151816 GCA_033576555.1 Oophaga sylvatica | reverse complement strand
TTCCGGTATCGGTATCGGGTATCGCCGATATTTTAATGGTATCGGCGATACCATTCCGATTCCGATACTTTTGGATATCGGAAAGTATCGCTCAACCCTAGTTAGGAGGTGTCCACCTTTCTCCCAGTCCCTAGATCTTGTAGGGATTCCTCCCTCGCAACTATAGGTCTTCGTTCACACTAGATGAGGACTTTAGCGGTCTGGTCGCAGGATCAGGTTCCCCGTTACATCGTAGGGATTCAGCTTAGTTGTATTGTAGGGACAGAATTCCCTTCTTTCCTTACTGGTTGTAGCAGATCATAACAATTGGGTACTGGTCCACGCATCCGTGGTCAGGTGACCTTGCTACTGAGGGCGTTTAGTAGCGCATGTTTAATTTTTCCCTCAACATGCTTTTGCAGACCAGGGATGGCTTGCCTGCTGAAATGAAATCGGCTTGGCACATTGTATTGTGGGACTGACAATGATATTCAGTTACGGAAACTGTCTGTCTCCACCAGCCTGAATGACAGCATTTCAAGGGACAGGAGTTTTGCAATGCCAGCATTCAGAGCCTGTGCTCGTGCATGTTTGCGGAGTATGGCCGTCTTTTATCCCATGCCTGTGCTACCGATGGCTGTTTTGTGGCCTGGGAGTGTGAGGATGACAGGGAACTTGCTGCTGTGTGTGGAATAACACTTTGTCTCTGGACAACAGTGGCCGAGGTCCTTCCATGGCGATCCTGTGAGGAAGCAGAACCAGCTGTGTGTGAGCTCGATGAAGAGGCTTCAACACAACCTGAAGATGTAGGTGCTGCTGTAGGTTGGCCTACATCTCCAGTGTGTCTTTGTAACTCAACTACGTGCTTTGTCCGCACATGTTACCACATATTTGTGGTATTGAGGTGACTGACACTTTTAGCTATTTTTAATTTTTGATTACACAGCTTGCATTTGACATAGCAAATATCATGTGCAAGTGTGTGATAAAAGGACCACGCAGTGCAAGTCCTGGGAGCGCACGTTTTGACTTTTGGAAGACAACTGCTCCGAACAGGTGCCAAACTGGAGGCTACAGGCAACCGAGTCTGCAGCCTAACTCTCCCTCCTGTTTGTACCGTTGGGGCAATGTCTTCCTCTATCTTCCTTCTATCACTAACCACTTCTCTAGGCCTCTCCCAGCTTTCAACCAAAGTACTGGTTCTCAGCCACAAAGCTATCCACAGTGCAGCACCCCTCCTACATCTCCTCCCTCATTTCTATCTATCGGCCTAACCGACTGCTGCGCTCTGCAAACGACTTTCGACTAACCTCTGCACTAATATGTACCTCCCACTCCCGACTCCAAGACTTCTCCCGCGCTACGCCAATCCTCTGGAATGCTGTACCCCAAGAAATTAGTACTATCCACAATTTGCATGGTTTCAGGCGCTCCCTCAAAACACATTTGTTCAGAGCGGCCTATCACATTCACTAATCAAAGTCATTCTATGTATTCTGTGTAAGTGTGTATGTGTGTGTGTGTCTCTAGCCCATTCACTATCTCCATCCCTCAGTCCCTTAAGATGGCTGGACCATCATTGTAAATGCACCATTGTATATAAACACCTATACTTTGTATCTCCCCCACCTCATTGTACATTGTAAGCTGTCACGAGCAGGGCGACTTATTTAGCTTAAATTATTGTATTGTTAACGTTGTTACTTATGACTTGTGTTCTTAAACTGCAAAACTGTAAAGCGATGCGTAATATGATGGCGCTATATAAATTAATATTATTATTATTAGGATTCCTCTGAGCTGCTCCCACCACCTTCCTGTTCCTCACGCCATGTTGGGTCTTGGACCTCATCATCTCCACTACCCTCTGCCAACACCTGCTGCTGTTGGGTGGTCCGGCCAGCACCATGCTCAACAGAACTGGCACCTGAGTCTCATCATCATCAGATGCATTCTGCGGTGTGCTAACCATCGGCACTGTCTCACCCGCCTCTTCAGATTCAGAGAGACACAGCTGTTGCGCATCACTGCATACTCCCTCTTCTTCACATTACAGAATGCTGCTTGGCTGGGCCCCTGTTTGCAAGCCAATAGATTCTGAGAAAAGAAGCAGACACTCAGCTGGCTCCTGTACAGAACTCTCTGACTGCCTGGGCAATTTGACAGGCGGTGAAGAGACAGATGGTTGCTCAACAGTGCTGTGGTCCTGAGAGGAGGTGGAAGCAATTGAAGTCGATGCATTGGCTGACATCCAAACAACAACGGCTTCAATTTGTTCTTTCCGCAGCAGGGGTACTCCGAGCTCCTACAAAAGTGCGCATAAAGGAACGCTCACGGGGAAAACTGGTGGATGCTGTGTCACTGGGGGCCGCAGCAGCCACAGAATCCCCACGTCCTCTCCCTGAAGAAACTCCACGGCCACGACCACGTGCCTTACTCCCTGCCTTCTTCATCTTGGTAGATTGATAAAGAAAGTCTGAAAAGTTATAAGGCCTAAGTGTGGTTATTCCGCAGAGACTGCAGTGAACACTGCACACAACTGTTCAGTAGGTGTGAAAGGCCCCTTTGTGTACTTCTATAGTGTTTGCAACAAATGTATTGTATACGGATGGAAGCACGTCACACTAATAGATTTTATTTATTTGTAATAGAATGGATCAGCAACAATTAGAGAAAAATTTCAAGGATGTGCCAGTGACACACACTCAGCAGACTACAACCAGCAGTGGTTGAAGAACTAACTGGAGCGTGATCTGCACTCCAAAAAGGAAAACCTCAGACTACAGTGAACACTGCACACAACTGTTCACTACCCAACGCGTCTCAGCAGGAAGGCAGTCTGTGCGTCAAAACAAAGGCGCAAGCATACATCCACGTACACTGTTTATAAAGCTATATAAAAAAAATTATGTAGTAGTGACGCACACTTTATTGAGGTTCAGTATTACATCGCCATTCACCATCTGTGGCTATGCAGTCTCATCTATATATACCTTATCTATCCGTTGTCATGCTTGCAAGTCGACAGTCAGGCATAAATAGCAATTTTCACTATGCACTATGCACTTTTTAAAGGGTATGTTTGTTAATAAAAATGATTATTGCCACATATTATGAGTATTACATGATGGAAATTGTATAATTTTGTATAAACTGTTTAGTGACATCATTCAGCAAATGTAACATTTTAGTAATGTCACAGATAACTTGTAATGCTGATGATGTTTTGAAGTCAGACATTCATTGTCTATACAATAAAAATGGTGTACATACTGTTACTTATCCATCATTAATGGATTCAGATATGTACTTGTATGCTTTTATGTACAACCGTATAGCAGATTCCTTAACTAATTTATTTTGTGGATTGCATTGCTGTTCAACATGTTAATGTATGTGTTTATGTTTGTCAATTCTTTATTTATCTAGATATTAGTTTAAATGAAATCATCATCTTATGGTAGTAAAGGTTATCTTTCTCTTGTTTGAAGTATAGACATTTAAAATTGACAGGTAACAAGGAAATTACTTGATCTAGTATTTAAACATCCTCCTTGACCCTGGGCTCCAACACCGCCAGTTGTTTGCCTGTAAGTGCTGTTAGCACAGTCAACACTTGCTCCTGTGTTACTGGGGGTTAAGTAATGTCAGCTGTTCCCCTGCTGTGTGTACGTCAAAAAGTCCTGCTGCCTCCACCCTGTTCTCTTCTCATCCCTGGGCTCCAACACCGCCAGTTGTTGCTCGGAAGTGCTGTTAGCACAGTCAACACTTGCTCCTGTGTTACTGGGTTCAGTAATGTCAGCTGTTCCCCTGCTGTGTGTATGTCAAAAAGTCCTGCTGCCTCCACCCTGTTCTCTTCTCATCCCTGGGCTCCAACACCGCCAGTTGTTGCTCGGAAGTGCTGTTAGCACAGTCAACACTTGCTCCTGTGTTACTGGGGTTCAGTAATGTCAGCTGGTCCTCGGTTGTGCCATTGGCTCTTTTCCTTCTGCTGCCCCTCCGGGTTCCAGTAACGTCAGCTGGTTCTCCGCAGTGCCTTTGGCCTAGGTGCCTCCATCTCGGTATCCGAGTTCCAGCAACGTCTGCTGGTCCTTGGTAGTGCTTTGGAGCATAGGTACCTCCTGCTTAGTAACCGTGTCCCAGTAACGTCAGCTGGTCCTCGGTTGTGCCATTGGCTCTTTTCCTTCTGCTGCCCCTCCGGTTCCAGCACAGTCAGCTGGTCCTCGTTACTTGCATTGGCTCTTGTACCTTCTGCTACATTTACAAATTGAAGATTTTTTAAATGTTTATTTGGGTAATCACTCTGGATCTCCAACAATGAAGATGACGACCCTGATGACCACCCCGAAGAAGATGACGACCACAAGGACGACGAGCATCAAGCCAACCAGCCTAAACACCATCACAAAGAAGAAATAAAAGATTACCCAACAGGACTAAGAAGGTTAAGACAAACTACAAGATACAGAACAAGAGACTTAAGAACAATAAGCAGAAGATCAAAAAGCAGAATAACATGAAGTATAAGACCAAAATGAAGAGCAAAATATATGCTCTAAATTATAAGCAGAAGAAGACTAAGCAGTGTATGGGGGTGAGTCCGTTCCTCCTCGTGGTGCCCCTGGAAAATACCTGCTGCTGCAGGCTAAACTGAACACGGACAAATACTGTTGTAATTTAAATCTTTTGTGACAGCAAGAACGGAAGGATGAAAAATTCATACTTTGACAGATTACAAGTACAGGAATCTCTGTCACAAATAAGAATATGATGAAGAAGATGAAGAAGTAAAATATGAAGAAGAATAGTTTAATAAGAAGAATATGAGTAATGTTAACAAAAAGATGAATAGCAAGAAGTTTAAGAAGAAGATAAAGAAGGTGAAGATGAAGAATAATTTGATGAAAAAGATGATGCTGCTGAAGATTATGAAGGAGAAAGTGTGTCAAAAGTTAAAAAGGTGAAGAGCATGGAAGTTGTGAAATATACATATTTGTCAAAATAGAAAAAACGTTAACAACATTGTCAATTTCTTCGTCAATCCGAACATCTTTAAAAAAAAAAATATTTATGCTATTCCATTTGATTAGGTTAAACATCTATGCCTTTAATGTCTCCTCAACCTTCCCCAATACATTCTACATTACTCTTTGTTGTTTTCCTTCATGTACAATTAACCAACAAGGCAAGAATGGGTTTTTTTTAATTCCGATATTTTGTTCCCATAGACTCACATTGGATTTCCGGGATCGGTATCGGGTATCGCCGATATTTTTTGGGTATCGGCGATACCATTCCGATTCCGATACTTTTGGATATCGGAAAGTATCGCTCAACTCTAACCAAGACGCCTTACACACCGTCAGCACAAAAACCTTGGAGTTTAAACTCACCAATCTTGCTGAACGGGAGATTTTCTGTTCTACATAAGCAATTCCCTCAAATCTTACAATGCCTGTGACAGAGTACGACGAGGTCTCCGTGTTTATAAAGATCTGGCCCATTTTACAGACAATAAAGATTTTTCCATAGAATGTGAGAACATTTTGTTGCAATGTTTCCGGGATTTACTCAGTTTGTTTCTGAAACAAAATGAAAAAGAATATTTGCAAACCAATCAAGATCTGGAGAAAGCATAAAATGGATTGCAATCCAGATTGTCCTATAATCAATGGGCAATTTTTAATAAACCCAAGTTGCAATCAAACAAAGAAAACGGGACAAATTTGTAAGAGACAAAGCCAATTTTGATTCCAACCAGATCTTTAGCTGGAATAAAAAGCAGCCTAAACAGAAAAAAATGGGGATACTGCGGGGATGCACAGTAGCATCTATTGCGTACTGAGAGATGCTATTGCGCAAGCGCCGCCACTGGTGCCATTTTGTTGTCGTGTAAATTTTTTTGGCTGCAGCGACAATGAGCAGGCGGCAGTGCTTGCGCAGTAGCATCTATCGGAACACGATATCTAATCAGAGCACCACATACATGATCCCCGACTTACTACACAAGCATTTCATTAACACAAAATTGAAACTAAAAATTAAGAAACAACAACAGACAGATTTCACAAACCAAGGTATCATTTTATTCAGTATCACGGTGCGGACCTGACACTGTGTGTAGGTTACTGTGCACAATCCTGCTGACAGGTTCCCTTTAATGACAAAATAAATATGACAGTAGAAGGGTATTATACGAGTATATGTGTTGTTTTTATTTTAAGGTATATCGTAAAAACACTTATATTTTGTGGTTCAATTACTGTGTTGTTCCTTCTGTTTTGCTGGAGGAGTGACTTCTCATTCTACACTTATGTCTGTTAGAATCAACTGTGAAGTGTTCACTATATTAGGTACCTCATCATTTCCTGCTAGCACAGGACCCGTTGAAGCGCAGTCAGCGCAAAATGGCCATCGTCCACAGAAGGCATCCATTCCTCTCCCACTGTACCCATATAAAGTATACAGTGTACAGTTTCAGTATACAGGTAATACAGGTATTACAGGGATCACTGGTGACATTATACACAGGAACTGTTATGCGCTCGGTTGCAACAACTTTATTGAATAATGGATTGCAACTGAACACGGGGTCCGCAATGCAGTTATAGTTACTGCTGCCGAACACCCCTTGGGTATGAGGGTAAAACTGACAACAGAAAAATAATATTAGATCTCGCCTGTGTTACTTCATACTAGGGGAGATGTAAATTGACACTATCTCCGTTAACGTCACGGGACATGTGCTATCGACTGGCGTAGATGTAGCCCTGCTAATGGCACAGAAGCCACTTGCCAGATATTAGGTTTGCACTATGTGCTGCAAGCTGGTATAGACGTAGCCCTGTTGACTGCACAGAAGCTATGTGCCAGCCGCTAGGAAGTGCGTGCGACAAACGCCATGCGTACGTGCTACTAGCCGGCGTGAGACCGGACTGAGCAACTCTCTGTTCAGCTTGGCAGGCGATGCTCAGGTTACACACCACATTGGCTACCTGCCTGGCATAAGCTAAACCTTCCAGAAGGACCAGTGCTAATTAGCCGAGCGAACTCTGGCATCGGCAGGTCCCAGGAGAGCAAAGCTAGAGAGCAGGTGGAGCCCAGATTCTGGTATGTCCACACATGAGCACTGCCTATTTTAGTATGATCTGACCGTGCCGCACCGCGGACAGACAAGCTATTTAAGGGCTAAGCTCCGCCCCCAGCCATCTCGTCAATCGCATCATCGGTGACGTCATCCATGACCAATCAGGCGGTGCCAGGACAGAGGATCAGCTGCCATTAACCACCAATCACGGTTCGCCATGTCACGGACATGCTCAATGCAGGCATTTTTTTGTACTTAGGCTATAACAGGCCTGTCTCCTTCTGTAACCTATGCTTAAGGCTACTATTAACAAAGACCCTGGAGACAGCTTGTACTCTCTGTACTGGCTAGGTATAGGGATTGATGGTGAAGCTAAGCAGCATCTGCCCTGTCTGAAACCTGGATGGGGGACCGCTGATGCCTCAGATCCAGGTTCTAATCCAGCTGACACCTAACAGGAACTCTGCATGCAGTCTATAATGTATACAGTAGTGTGTGTACATGTAATACACTGACTCACTAGTGACATCTGTTGTTGAATTCTTTCAGCATCGCTTTTCTTCATCCAGCACAGACCGCCATCACTTCTTCCAGTCAGGACTCATCTCTGAAAAAAAAAAAACATTAATACCTGATCGCTTCCAGAGCACATTCACCAATTTTTCACTAACTTCTACACTACGTCAAATGAAGAAAAAAAGTGACATAGTGTCGCCTTGTATAGTAACAGGACCCCCTTTTGTTCCTTCCATGGAAAACAGTTTCCTAAAAAGAAAATTATATAACAGCAGTAATAATGTCCCTAATTGGATCCTAAATAAATTATGTTCCCCACTTGTCACCATAAACTAATATAGCATGTTCCTCATTCTGGCCCCCAAACAGTAATTAAGTTCCTCATTCAGGCCCCTTTTATTTAATAATCTCGCCCCCCTTATTTTATAATATGCCCCAGCCTTAGTCCCTTGTTCAGCCTGGCCCCCAGATATCCATCCTGCCCCCCAGCTATCCATACTGGCTCCAATATGTCCCTTGTCCTCTGCCCCCCATATATCTCACCTTGACCCCCATATATCCATTTTGGTCCCTTGTCCTGGCCTTCCCCCATAAATCCAACCTGGATCTCCAATATATATCTATCCTGGATCCTCCATATATAACCATCCTGGCTTCCTCGTATATAACCATCCTGGCACCCCGATATACACTGCTCAAAAAAATAAAAGGAACACTCAAATAACACATCCTAGATCTGAATGAATGAAATATTCCCATTCCCATTCCCATCTGTACAAAGTAGAATGTGCTGACAACAAAATGACACAAAAATCATCAATGGAAATCAAATTTATTAACCAATGGAGGCCTGGATTTGGAGTCACACCCAAAATTAAAGTGAAATGTAATGTCCTTAAAACAAGTCAAAATGATTCTCAGTATTGTGTGTGGCCTCCACGTGCCTGTATGACCTCCCTACTGTACAACACCTGGGCATGCTCCTGATGAGGCTGTGGATGGTCTCCTGAGGGATCTTCTCCTAGACCTGGACTAAAGCATGCACCAACTCCTGAACAGTCTGTGGTGCAATGTGACGTTGGTAAATGGAGCGAGACATGATGTCCCAGATGTGCTCAATCGGATTCATGTCTGGAGAACGGGCGGGCCAGTCCATAGCTTCAATGCCTTCATCTTGCAGGAACTGCTAACACACTCCAGCCACATGAGGTCTGGCATTGCCCTGCATTAGCAGGAACCCATGGAAAACCGCACCAACATATGGACTCACAAGGGTCTGATGATCTAAACTTGGTACCTAATGGCAGTCAGGCTACCTCTACCGAGCACATGGAGGGCTGTGCGGCCCTCGAAAGAAATTCCACCCCACACTATTACTGACCCACTGCCAAACCGGTCATGCTGAAGGATGTTGCAGGCAGCAGATCAGTCTCCACGGCATCTCCAGACTCTGTCACGTCTGTCACATGTGCTCAGTGTGAACCTGCTTTCATCTGTGAAGAGCACAGGGTGCCAGTGGTGAATTTGCCAATCCTGGTGTTCTGTGGCAAATGCCAAGTGTCCTACATGGTGTTGGGCTGTGAGCACAACGCCCATCTGTGGATGTCGGGCACTCAGACCATCTTCATGGAGTCGGATTCTAACCGTTTGTGCAGACACAAGCACATTTGTTGCCCGCTGGAAGTCATTTTGCAGGGCTCTGGCAGTGCTCCTCCTGTTCCTCCTTGCACAAAGGCGGAGGTAGCGGTCCTGCTGCTGGGTTGTTGCCCTCCTATGGCCCCCTCCACATTTCCAGGTGTACTGGCCTGTCTCCTGGTAGCGCCTCCTGCCTCTGGACACTACACTGACAGACACAGCAAACCTTCTTGTCACAGCTCGCATTGATGTGCCATCCTGGATGATCTGCACTACCTGAGCCACTTGTGTTGGTTATAGCGTCCTTCTCATGCTACCACGAGTGTGAAAGGACAACCAACATTCAAAAGTGACCAAAACATCAGACAGAAAGCATTGGTACTGAGATGTGGTCTGTGGTCTGCACCTGCAGAACCACTCCTTTATTGAGTGTGTATTGATAACTGCCAATAATTTCCATCTGTTGTCTATTCCATTTGAACAACAGCATGTGAAATTGATTGTCAATAAGTGTTACTTCCTAAGTGGACAGTTTGATTTCACAGAAGTTTGATTTACTTGGAGTTATATTCTGTTGTTAAGTGTTCCCTTTATTTTTTTGAGCAGTGTATATGCATCCTGGCTCACCTGTATATATGCATGCTGGCTCCCCATATATATGCATCCTGGCAACTCAATATATATCCATCCTGGCTCTCACATATATATCCATCCTGGCTCCCCCATATATATTCAACCTGGCTCCTCATATATATCCATCCTGATCCTTTGTCCTGCCCCCATATATCCATCCTGGCCCCCTATATATGCATCCTGGACACTATATATATGCATCCTGGCCCCATATATATGCATCCTGGCCCCAATATATATGCATCCTGGTCCCTTGTCCTGGTCCCCCATATATTCATCCTGGTCCACCCACATATAAACATCCTGGCTCTACCATATATCCATCCTGGCCCTCCATATATATGCATCTTGACTCCCCCATATACCTGCATCCTGGCCCCCATATATCCATCTTGCCCCCCAAATATATGCATCCTGGCTCCACCATATATCTAACCTGGCCCCCATATGTATCCATCCTGGCCCCCCATATATACATCCTCATCCTCTGTCCTGCCCCCCCATATATATCCTGGCCTCCCCTATGTATCCATCCTGGCTCCCCCATATATCCATCCTCCCCCCCGGGCCTCATATGTATCCATCAAGGACCTCCTTATGTATCAATCCTGGTCCTTTTTCCTTTCACCGTAGATCCATCCTGCCCCATATATCCATCCTGGCCCCCCGTGCCCCTTATGTAACCATCCAGCCCCCCCATGTATCCATCCTAGCCCCCCATATGAATCCAACCTGGTCCCCCATATGAATCCATCCTGGTCCCTCATATGTATCCATCCTGGTGCTTTGTCCTGCCCCCATATATCCATCCTGGCCCCCCAGGCCCCATATGTATCCATATGTATCCATGCTGGCCCCCACATGTATCCATCCTGCCCCCCCCCCATCAGGGTCGGTTTTACAAAAAAAAAAAAAAAACAACAGAAGTACGATACAATGTGGTGTGACAATAAATGAATCAATATGCATCCATGTGAGAAAATAAATCAACATGTGAACACCACCAATTGAATCTGTACCCCCAAGTGCGGATGGATAACCATCCAATGAATGAGACAAAAAAACCCAAGTGAAAGGAAAGGAAAGGGGGAAGAAGAACCACCAGGCAGGTTTTTATAAACAAATTGCATATATTTATTAGAAGAATGTAAACAAATACACAAACATATAATAAAATGGTAATGATGTTTAACAGAAAGCAAAAAATGCCACCCTATGATGCCCAATAATAAGGATATATATCCACATAAAAACGGTCAGTATGTGATAAACAAGTGCAGCAAAAAAAGATGCAAAGGTAATAATAATTGTAAAAGGTGCAACGCAATAATGTGTGTGTGAAAAAAATAACCCAAAACCTAATAGTGTGCTCAAAATGCCAGAAAAATTGCTAATAACAAAAGCACACACTGCTCATAAGCAATAAAGTGAATGAGCCAAATAATGGAGAAAAGACTGTGCACACAAAACGTGCCCAAATGTAAACAAGTGCTACCATGCAGCTAAAAACACAATACCTGACACAATGTAGAGGGGCAATAAGGGTGGATGTGTCGCTTCCTGGAACGCGCCCCGACGCGCGTTTCGGAAAAACTTCCTTCGTCAGGGGATGGAAACTGTTAAGATCGCGGTCTATAAATAGTCAGATCAATTTGTAAGCAGCGTGCACATAGCCGAGGATAACACGTCATATCCGGTCGACAGAGCCACTACGTCATATCCGGTCACGTGGATCTCACCGAAGGGCCAGTATAGCGCATGCGCGTTAAAGGAGTTGCCCGGGAACCAGAGGCGCAGTGACTAACCATGTCAGTGCGTCTACAACGCATCGCATTAGGTGAGGCTAATACCAGAGAATTGACTCCGCGCATACATGGATCAAATGTCAATGCATCAGCGTCACATCACATCATGTGAGGCTGATACTAAACAACTGACTCTGTGAATATAAACAACTAACGTGAAGCCAAATGTATAGTCATCTCAGTGCAGCACTTATATGGTAAAACACCACACATTTGATGAAAGCATCTACTTGTGATATTCATAAATAAGGTCTCACTATATTCATAACCAAATAACTGTATGTAAAACTCATAATGTGAATGAATTATATAGACAATGCATATATCACAATATGACTAGGATATATTATTGACAGTATAAAAAATTGTGTGTAAAGATGGCGCATGTATGATCGAATCGAGCGCAAGCCACATGGCTGCCGGAGTCATGTGACCAACAACAAGGTTGGAACACATGGAGACTCCATTGACCATGGGATATACGATCAGAAACGATCACCATGCGCTCCACACACAACAACATAACAAACAAATGAATAATAATACTAATTAGACTATGCTGTACTATACTATATATTATTATACTGATACTGTGCCTATATGAATAAAGCATAAACAGAAATACAATACTTCACAGAATGTCAGACATGTCAAACATATGATATAAACAGGAATCCTTCAGGATATATATTGATGGACGAGATATGATGTCTTCAAAAGTCGAAAGTATCATCCCAAGGAGACTAAAAAGTCATAATCACAGTTCTTGAGAATCATAATGTAGAGATGTTAACCGCGAAAACTAAAATAAAATAAATAAAACACATAATGTTAAAAATGGCATAAAACATCATAAAAATGGTGCAAATGAGAGGCTCTCATTGAGGCCAAGTGGAGAGACTGTACTCAAAGTCCAGATCCACTTGGCCTCTAATTGTGCCAATCTTTGGCTCATGTTACCACCCCTCGCATTGGTGGTAAGTTTATCAATACCTGACACCCTCAGGCCAGAGGCATCACAATTGTGATATAATCTAAAATGCCTAGGAATAGTTTTCAAAGTGGAAATGTCCTCCACATCCTTGGCTGCTAAAATGCCCAATATGTGTTCGCGCACTCTCACCTTGAGCTGTCTCGTGGTGAGACCCACATAGATGAGGTTGCACGGACACGTGGCCGCATAAATAACATGTGTGGATAAACAAGAGATATTATGTCTGATGATGAATTTCTTGGTGTTATCGAAATTCACAAAAGAACTTGTTTTGTTGACATTAGGGCACGCCACACATGAACCGCATGGTTTACAACCATGATAGGGCAACAATGTTTTCTTTGGTTCATAATAGCTTTTTACCAATTTGTCGCTGAGATTGGAGGATCTCCTAAATGTAATGTTTGGTCCATCTCCTATGAACTTGGATACAATGGGATCAGTCTTAAGTATGCCCCAGTGTTTATTTAAACATGCACGCAGTTGATCACTCTGTCCATTGAATTGAGTGATAAACCGTACGTCATTAGTTTGTTTTTTCTGAGGAATCCCATATAAAGCATTGTGGCGGGTCTGGTGTTTGGCCCTATTAAATGCTTTCTTGACCGATCTCCTACTGTACCCTAGCTCATAGAATCTAACTTTCAATAGTTCAGCCTGTTCTAGGAAATCATTCTCACGGGAACAAATGCGCCTTAGTCTAAGAAATTGCCCTATGGGATGGAATTAATAAGGGCCTTAGGATGTGATGAAGAGGCATGGACAAGGGCATTGACAGCCGTGTGTTTTCTAAAGAGATTGGTTTGTAAACAGCCGTTGCTATCCTTAGATACCCTCACATCAAGGAACTCAATGATGTCACTCTGATGGTTGTAAGTCAAATGCACATTGATCATGTTAGAGTTTAAATTGTGCATAAATTCGGATAGTGCTGTGATGGAATCCTGCCAAATAAAGAAAATATCATCTATGTAGCGTGTCCAAAAGAGGACACGCTCCATAGATCCAAAAACATCAGAGTTGAAGAGGTCCCTCTCCCAAAACCCAAGAAACAGGTTGGCGTAGGAGGGAGCGAAAGAGGCTCCCATTGCTGTTCCCTGGGTTTGAAGGAAGAAGGACCCCTTAAAAATAAAAAAATTGTGGGTAAGTGCAAATTCTAACAAATTAATAAAAAAAATGATAAAAGCCCTGGAAAATGAAGAAAACTGTAGAAAATATGAAACAGCTGCAATCCCATCACTGTGACGTATATTGGTGTATAACGACTCAACGTCACAGGTGACCAAAATACTCTCATGATCAATGTGCATCCCAACGAGCGTCGGGGCGCGTTCCAGGAAGCGACACATCCACCCTTATTGCCCCTCTACATTGTGTCAGGTATTGTGTTTTTTAGCTGCATGGTAGCACTTGTTTACATTTGGGCACGTTTTGTGTGCACAGTCTTTTCTCCATTATTTGGCTCATTCACTTTATTGCTTATGAGCAGTGTGTGCTTTTGTTATTAGCAATTTTTCTGGCATTTTGAGCACACTATTAGGTTTTGGGTTATTTTTTTCACACACACATTATTGCGCTGCACCTTTTACAATTATTATTACCTTTGCATCTTTTTTTGCTGCACTTGTTTATCACATACTGACCGTTTTTATGTGGATATATATCCTTATTATTGGGCATCATAGGGTGGCATTTTTTGCTTTCTGTTAAACATCATTACCATTTTATTATATGTTTGTGTATTTGTTTACATTCTTCTAATAAATATATGCAATTTGTTTATAAAAACCTGCCTGGTGGTTCTTCTTCCCCCTTTCCTTTCCTTTCACTTGGGTTTTTTTGTCAGGGTCGGTTTTACGCAAAGTGGGGCCCTAGGAAAAAGTTTAAAATGGGGCCCCAAATGCTAACATATTGCACATCATACAGAAGCATATCTGTTGCATTTATGTGCGCTGTGTTCAGGCCACTAAACGAGTGTGATTGACAACATTGAAGTCGTTTGACGCATGTTTCCCCGCCTCTTTACAGAAACTGAGAAAGAATGATGGGAACCGAACAATCACTATTAGATCAATCTGTCCCCATACAGTATCATGTTATCAGCAGCAGATCTACAGTTTACACTGGCGATGTGCTGCTGAGAACAATGATGTTTGTTCTGGCATAAATAATCCAATCACTCAATGAATATGCAGCATTTTGCTTGTTTTGTATAATACACCCCATAGTCCTCCATATAATATAATGTGCCCCATAGTCCTCCATATAGTATAATACACTCCCCATAGTCCTCTGTTATGATTTGGTAACCGAGGAGGAAAATAGGGAAATAGGCTAGGCAACCAGATACCCAGAGAGGTTGGTAACTTAGCGGATTGCAGACCCCTAAACTGACAACACAACTAGAATTAGCCGTGAGATGTACCTACGATGCCCTAGACGCCTCGACACAGCCAAAGAGTTAACTAAGCCTAATGAGAGAAAATGGAAAGATAAACTGCCCCGGAGTAGAGGCACAAAGGAATAGATAGCCCCCAAACATATATTGCCGGTGAGACAGATGAGGCACAAAACAAAGGCAGAAAATAGAGTAAGCAAATGCTGGGGCCCAAGCTGTCTGGATAGAACAGGACAGGAAAGAATACTGTCTGCGATCCCGCAAAAACCCTAAGAAAAATTCCAACACGTCTGATATGCAAAAATACTGAGGCCCCACGAACTCTCCCCCACTAAATCAGAACTCTGGTGTGAACTGGACGCAAAATAACAGAAACTGAAATAACGGGACTAGAAATACAGAAAAGACTGACATAAGCTATGGCAAATGACAGCAGAGTCCAGCACAGGTCCAAGCAGGGAACCCAGCTGAACTCACACCAGCAAGGCAGAAAACAGAGAAAAGCAAAAAGGGAACAAATGCCACAGAATAAAACAGACAAATAACTTATCTGAAAGATGCAGGACAAAGCAGGGAGCAAGCAGACATCCAAAAGGCTTAGGAAGAAAACCAACTCACCGGCAACAACTAAGGGAAGGTGTTATGAATGTGCTAGAGATGGTTTCTGAGCAGAGGCTCCCTCTGGTGGTTCCAGACAGTACTGAACCTTCCAGCGAGGAATGGCAATCTGGGATCACTGACTGTACTGATATAAGGGAGGTTCCCTCCCATGATGGTTTGCCGGTGATCAATTGTTCTTGTCTCAATTGTGGTTCCTGGTTCATTTGGAAGTTTGCTGAGTCTTGCCTGCATCTGCTGCTTTCAGATAAGATATTTTCTGCTTTTATTTTTGTGCTTGCTTTTTGCATAGTTCTCTGCACTTTTGTGGAGGTCAGCCAGCTCCCCTCCTGGGGCCTGTGCTCATCTCAGGTTATCTGTAGCCACTGTTATTTGTTCATTTGCTTTTTCCTGATTTTTTCAGTGGCTGCGGCTTAGTTTTGTTACACCAACGATCTGATTTAGGTGGTGGAGATCGTGTGATCTCAGGTGTTTTTGCAATCAGAAGAGTTGGTATTTTTTAGGGTTTTTTGTTGGATTGCAGTCAGAATTCTTTCCTGTACTTTTCTGTCTAGACAGATTGGGTCCCAGCGTTTGCTCATTCTATTTTCTGTCTGTGTCCGTGCTTCTTCTTGTAAACCGCCATTACATGTTTGGGGGATTCCTATTTTCTTTGGGAATCTGCTCCGGGGCAGATAGCTTTCCTCTTTCTGCCTTTAGGTGTAGTTATCTCTCAGGCTGTGACGAGGCGTCTAGGATCAACGTAGGAACGCTCCACGGCTACCTCTAGTTGTGTGGTTAGTTCAGGTTACTGCAATCCAATAGGTTCCTGCCTCTCTGGTGTATTGCCGTTTTTGCTTTTTCTCCTCAGATAACTAAACATAACAGGAAGGCTGCTCACTTAAATCTCTCCAGTCTGTAACACCTGACCTTCAATCATCCTCTTCAGGTGATTGACTTCTGTAAGCCAGACCAGCTCCATTACCAGCAGCAACCACCAGAGGGAGCCCAAACTCAGAAGTCAGATCAAAAGTGTTCACAACAGTCCTCCATATAGTATAATACACTCCACATAGTCCTCCATATACTATAATACACTCCCTACAGTCCTCCATTTATTAAAATACACTCCTCAGTCCTCCATATAGCATAATACACTCCTCTTAGTATGCCATATAGTACAATGCACCGCCATAGCAATCCATGTAGCACAATTTGTTTCCCATAGTATAATGCACCCCATAGTTCTACATATAGTAAAATGTATTCCCCATAGTCCTCAATACAGTATTATGCAGCCCACATATAGTATAATGCAGCCACCCCATAGAGCATAATGCAGCCACCCCACAGAGTATAATGCAGCCCCATCATACAATATAATGTAACCCCCATAGAATATAATGCAGCCTCCCTCATAGTATAATGCAGCCCCTCCATATAATAAATGGTAGCCCCCCACAGAATTTAATGCAGCCCCTCCATAGAATATAATGCAGCCCTCCTCATATAGTATAATGCAGCCCCCATAGAATATAATGTAGCCCCCTCATAGAATATAATGAAGCCCCCTATACAATATAATCTAGCCCTCCATGGAATATAATGCAGCCCCCCCATGGAATACAATGTAGCCCCCTCATAGAGTATGATGCAATCACCCCCATAGAATTTAATAAATATAATACAGCCCCCATAGAATATAATGTAGTCCCCCCATAGAATATAATACAGCCCACCTCCCTATAGAATATAATGTACCCCCATAGTTTAGAATACAGCCCACCTCCCCATAGAATATAATGTACTCCCCCATAGAATTTAATACCCCTCTATGGGCAAGGGAGACAGGCACAAGAGGACATAAGGGGACTCTGTGGGCAGAGTAGATAGGGACGCACGGGGAGACGGGGCTGCAGGGAACAGGAGAAGACGGAAGGTGGGGGGAAGACTTGGGAGCAGGACCCTATGAGGACAGGGTAGATTGGAGATACAAGGTGAGCAAGGGTCACAAGGGGACAAGAGAGATGGGGAACAAGGGGATGCAGGGGAGACTTGAGAGCAGGGCAGATGGGTCACACAGGTAAAAGGGGCAAGGCATGCATGGGGGTGCAGGAGGACTGAGGGCTTAGGAGATGGGGAGCATTGGAAGACCAGGGGAGGAGGGACAAGGCACATACCGGGGTCCAGTGGAGCACAATGACTTGAACCTGGGGACATACGAGGACATGGGGCATGGGAGAGCAGGGAGCAAGGGCAGAGCATAGAGGAAATGGTGCTGGTGTCACAGGGGGCCAGGGACGCTGGGGGCTGAGGACAGCAACACACGAGCAGCAAATATATCTCACTGCCGCTGATCCCGCACACCTCCATATTCATCCCCGGATCATCCAGATGGCAGACACCTCAGCATCCCCCTCCCGGGTGGCTCGGTCCACGTGCCCCCGCCAGCTCCTAAAGGGGGAGCAGAGAGGTGAGAATACCCCCCTTCCGGAGCCGCATGTTCCTGGTTCCTGCTGCTGCTGCCACAGGCTCCACCAATATGGCAGCTGCCATCACCTGGGCAGATGCTGCACTGCCCGGGCCCGGCACACAGTGGGTGCGCGATGAAGTGAAGTCATCACGCACCCGCAGTGTCAGAGGCAGAGGGGAATGGTGGGAGAGGGAGCGTTAGATGACGCTCCTCCATCATGGCTTTGAACTGCACCGGTGTCCTTATAATGTGGCAAAAACAAAGAAAAATATTATGCCCATATATCAAGGGAGCACCTCAATAGAATGAAGCAGTATAAATATAACACTTTATTGACACATATCAAAATGACAACCAAAGAGCACACAGATGTCATTAAAAACATTTAAATTAAAGACAAAAGGACCTATATACGTCATGCCTTAATATAGATATATTAAGGCATGACGTATATAGGTCCTTTTGTCTTTATTTTAAATGTTTTTAATGACATCTGTGTGCTCTTTGTTTGGTTATCATTTTGATATGTGTCAATAAAGTGTTATATTTATACTGCTTCATTCTTATTGAGGTGCTCCTTTGATATATGGGCATGATCTTTTTGTTTGTTTTTGCCAGGTTCTTGTCCAAGCCCATGGTGAGCTCTCTTGTTTTAGATTAAGCAGTACCCTCCACCTTCATTATATTTACTCTCTTGGTGTCCTCATAATGACGCCAGGGGAGTTGCTGGGGGAGTCGGCGCTGGCGGCAACCGGGCCCCCTGACCCATGGGTCCCATAGCGGCTGCGTGATGTGCCGCTATTAGCGGCATGCCACTGGCTGGGGGCCCCTGGGGGTGGGGGGCCCTAGGCAGCTGCCTGGTCTACCTGCCCCTAACGCCAGCCCTGCCCTCCATAAGTATCCATATTTGTCCTTTGTCCTGCCCCCCACTTATCAATCCTGCCCCCCACATATACATCCTGGCCCCTTGTCCTGGCTTCATGCCCGCAGGGAGAGTGAGAGAAAAATTATTCTTACCTTCCTGCACTCCCGGCGCCAGGCGGCATCATCCTCTTCAGTTCTGGCGCGCAGATAGTAAAATGGCAACCGAACTAGCAGAGGCTGGCAGCTGAATGAGTGCGCCTATCATATGCGAAGCATGACACTGACGTCATACGCCAGTGACAACGGGCATACACTTGACAGTATCGGACAGAACGTGCGGCGTGACTGTTCAGGTAATGAGTGCTGCGTACTTGTGCCCCTACACATACTCTGCCTGCGCTTTTACTGTTCCCGTGCCCCTAAAAAACGCAGACTTTTTTTTCCTTCTTCTTCTTCTCCTCCTCTCCTTCTTCCCACAGACAAGGGCCCATATGATGCCAGTCCGACCCTAATTGTGACTATATTTGATTTATCTTTTTGGTGTGCACCCGTATTCCTGCAGTTGTCTGGTGTCCAGCCAACACACTGGTAGAATTTCAATCACAGCTGTGATAATCACAGAAGTAGGTGCCGGCATTACACTCCTCATCACAAACAGTTTGTGATGAGAAGTGTGACTTGATTTATGCTTCCCAGACCATGCTCAGCATGAATTAGAGCTTTGGTGCACCATTTGCAGCAAAGAATAACTTTCTTTGAAATGCTTCATCAAATCTAATAATTAAAGAGTCAACGAGTACCAATAGCAATAGGCAAAACTAGTTGGACCCTGCCCTCAGCCAGCTTTTCCTATGACTGCTAGAAGTGATTGACAGTTCTCTCCCGATGTACACACATGGGAGAGAATTTTCAATTTTCTGGAGCTGCACAGGTAAAAACTGACAGAGGCAAAACTGGACTAGTCTTGTCTCTCTCTCTGTCTATAGTCCCCAGTTGGCTCTCCAAACTTAATATTATCATTTGACTTTTGTAGTTTTGTTAAATAAGACTACAGCATAAACATGAAGTATTGACTTAGTTTGTTCAATAAAAATAACCATATGAAGTCTATAAAAATAATTTATCATGTTGGGATACAACTGACTGTGACTGGGACCAATTATGTACACACATATACTGTACAGCTCTGGCAAAAATTAAGAGACCACTTTCAAATGTTCAGTTTGTCTGATTTTTCTCTTTATAGGTATATTTTTGAGTAAAATGTAAATTGTTCTTTTAGTCTATAAACGTCTGACAACTTGTGTCCGAATTTCAAAGCAATAAATTATGTATTTTTTTCTGACAAAGAAAAATGGTCAAAATTAAAAAAAACAGTGCTTTCAGACCTCAAATAATGCAAAGAAAACAAGTTCATAATCATTTAGAAACAACAATATTAATGTTTTAACTCAGGAAGAGTTCTGAAATCAAACTTTTGTCTTGCCAAAATCTGACCATTCTGTGTCCATTAAATGATCAATATTTCAGCATTGATGCCAATTTATTTTCTTAACCTAAACCAAATTTGGGAGGGTTTCAGCTTTCAAAAGAGTAATTTATAAAACCAATGGATAAATTTAACGTCAGGTTATAAGCTTTGATTTGCCTAACATGGATAAGCGACATAACTTCTGTCAGGGACTGTATGCATATAATTGAATGGTGTGAATGGTGTGCCGCTATTTAAGTGCATATTTATAGCCTGTTCATCCTAGAATTGATGCTTTATGCATTTAAATATTCATTATTTGATGCTCCTTACCAAGTCAAAGATATAAATTCTTCTGCATTTAGAGTGTGCAGATAAGATCTCATACATCACAAAGACTCTCCTGTTGATTTACTGTATATTGTATGAAGAAATAGGTAATGGAAATAATAAATGAGTATAGTAAAATTGATATATATATAGGTATATGATATTGCATGGCCGTTGCAAGGAAAAATAACAAACAATTTGAAGATAATTGTTCTTCGTTTATAATATCACCATCTAATCAGTAAGTCAAGATCCAAAGAGACAGTCTTGCATTTTGAATATTGTCCTGAAAATCTTGGGTTTCACCTTCCCTGCTAAGTGTTAGACAAGAGAAATGTTTGAATAATCTCAACACTTCCTTCAGTGCTGAAAATATTATTACTAATGTAAAAGTATTGTATGTGTTCATCAATAGACAGTGTATTTTTCCATGGAAAAACAAGTCTGGCAACATTATATACTTGCCAGACATTGATCATGACAGTAATCTGTAGTTAGTACTAACTCAAAGCAGAGCTAAGAACATTTTGACATTGATTTTTTAAAGTGAGTACAAAATTAAAGATCTCTTTAAAAAAGATGAGTCGCACACGGTACCAGGGCTTATGGGGTACTCGGCACCGAGCCCGTTCACTTCAATGGGGGAGAGGTCACGGGTAGCGCAGCTCGGTCCGTTGCCCTGGGCGCTCATTCAAAGGGGGGGTATATTTACAGGGGATTGTAGAATTGTTCGTGACGCCACCTGTGGTTCCTGGTCAGGATGACCAGCCCTGCAGGGTAGATTCTCTGAGGGGTTGTTACTGGGCAGCAAGATGTTAAGTCCCCCACAGGCGAGACTGATCCCTCGAGATGTATAGCGGTGCAGGGGTGCAGGCAATAAGGCAGTCACACACAAGTCAGTCTCTTTCCATACCTTTACTGGTGGTATTTGCAGGTACGTCCCGGGAAGCTGCTCAGGGTGGAGGATGCACATACAGTAATCACTGAGTAGGTTTAAGGCCTCCTTCCTTTCCAAAGTGTGTGAGTTCCCAACTTGCATAAAGCTAAGTTTAACTCCGTATAGAACAGCTACGCCCGGCCGACATTGTGGTGGAGCCTTCTTTTGGACAGAACTAGTCTCTATATGCAGGGCCCTGCTAGACTCTTATTCTTCCTGACTCCGGTTACGTATCAGCACTGTAGGGCCCCTCTGCGACCTGAAGTCCAGCAGGGAATCCAGTTTCTCCCACTAGCCGTGAAGGAACTAGCAAGCTCGGACCCGGTGTCCGGTAGTGCAGAGTGGAGGTTCAGCTATCGTCGCTATTTCTCCTCAGTCACTCTTTCTTCCTTTTCACCACTCGCCTGTCGCCCTACTCACGCCCTTAACATAAGCACAGGCAACAGTAGGTGTAGTCATCAGCTTCCTTCTATCACCGCTCACTGACCATTCCTCAGTCGACTCGTTGTTACAAATCCTGTAGTTCCCTTCCTTCTTCTCCTTCATAGACTCTGTCCAAAGTAGCTATCAGGACCTTCCGTCAGACTGATTTCATGCTCACTTCGAGAGTCATTTTCCACGTTCTTAGGGATCTAACAGTCAGCCTGTTCTGAGGTAACAGCTTGTCTTTCCTCATCTGTCTCATCTGACAGGAATCACACTCAAATGTCTCGCTCAGACTAGAATGTTGAATCTCTCACTCCGATGCTCTGAGGAGAACTGATCTGTCTGAGGTACAACCAACAACTAGAATGGCTGTCTGGCTAGAATGCCTACTGCTGCGTTTCTCCACACCCCTATATACCTGAATCTAAAGGGCTCCCTCTGGTGGCTCCTGGAAAGTGTGGATGTGAATGAATATCAGGTGTTTGTGTTTTACCTTTCTGTGCATCCTCCAGGGAACATGTGTCACCAAGCGCAGCTGGGCCACACATCCCCCTAGTTATATTCAGCACTCCCGGGCTGAAAAAGAAAACAATTTTTATAATAACATCAAACATAACTCTTCCCTTGCGGGAGGTAAGGACACTTTAACGTTACATTGTGTACAAGTTGCAAATAGAAAAATATCAAAATACTTTCACAGTGCAAATAAATACAAGATTCTTGTGGAGGACCCGTACCAAACCTCCCACGGTGGTCCTGGGTGGGCTGCAGGACTTCCTTACTGCAAACCTCACTCAAGGCCACACCTTACGGGTTTTTCTTCTGAGGTAGAATGGCTTTTCGTAAAACCAAGATGGGGCACCGAAGTGCTAACTATTTACATCACAGTTTTTGGGCTGGCAAAGTCCTCAGCCACGCAGTCCTTCATAAGAACATTCCTAGAAAAATCACATTTCTATCATAACACAATCACATTACCCAACTGGGGTATACTTCTTCAGACATTTATCACATTCACAATAAAGTGCAATTCTTCGTAACTTTTTACAGTTGCAGTAAACCCTGTTTGGGTCCTACTGGTCTTTTTTGTATATAGTAGTTACACCTTCCATACCTGGGGCTGGAAGTATGCGGTGCGCTCTGGAACGCATCACCAAAAGATCATGTCCTGCTACCTGTGTCTGGGTAGCCACAGTCCTATTTTCAATTTTGCGATTTGCTTGAGGCCTTACAGGTGCCTCTTCTAAGTACAGATTTGGCTCAATAGGGTTCGCTGTGCTCTGCAGCGTTGCAGAATATGACGCGGGTGCACGCAGTGGCTCAGTTGGGGTTGCACTTGCAGTATAGGACGCAGGGTACGATACAGGATAGGATGCAGGTGCGCGGCCAGACGCTGATATGGCTGGGGCCTGGGACACTGAGACACGGGGTACGTTTCCGGCTTCAGGGACGGGGTCGCTAACTCGGGAGACATTCAGGGCATACCACCCCTTAAGACCCCAGTGCCGCGTGTAAGTGACAACATCCCCAATAAGCAGATCCCTTCCCGGGTGCCCCTCTGGCAGGTGAGACTCTACATCCTGAGATTAACAAAGACCTCCTGGTACAGGCCTGGCTCATGGATGAACCCCCAACCTCCCTGGAGTTTGAAGTCTCTAATGGCCCCCTGGCGCCGCGGTTCCCGGAGCGTACCTTTGTCTCGCCTGACGTTCTCTTTGTCAGTGAGATCCTTTTCCCGGTACCTCTGGCGAAGTTGCTGCACCTCTCGCTGCTCCTGCTGCTGCCGCTGCTCCTGCTCACGGCGTCGCCACTCGTTCTCCTTCTGGACGGCGTATTCCACGTCGTCCAGGAGCTCCATCTCCTCCCAGTCGATCTCCATCACTTGCGGCTGGGTGTCTTCCGTCGTCGTCCCTACCGGGGGACTGCATTCCGTTGCGGCCTCTGGTTCCAGGCCTGGCTGGCATTCAGGTCCGGGCAGGGCCTCCTCAGCCTCCTTCCCTCTCGCCGCGTCCCCGGCAGAGTCAGGATCAGCACTTTTGGGGCCGGCCTCCGGTGGTTCATCAGCCGCTGGGTCCAGTGGTGACGCAGGTAACGGTTGTGCATCCAAGGGGAAGAGGGTCGCGTCCCACAGCAGCCGCTGTTTCAGGGCACGCCAGCTTTGCTCCATTGCCTCCATTTCAGCGCGGTGTCGGGCCATGTCCCTCAGCACCGCATCCACCTCCTCCACTTTCTGAATTCTCCGGTCATCCGCCCGACCTGGGGACGGTTCAGGCACAGGCAGTAGCTCTTCAGGGGAACGGGGTCTGCGCACCGCCGTTCCTCCACACAGCGTCTCCTGTCCTTCCGCCATCTCACTTCAGGCCAGACTGTGTTTCCCATCTGGAACAATCTGGTCTCTTCCGTGGAGGCGGGACTTTCGCTTTCTCTTCTTAGCATAAGAAAATAAGCAAATTCCAGTGTCGGCTGGAGAAAATATAGGACTAAATTCACCAAACTATTTGTAGGAGAAAGCAACAGTGAATATATAAAATATAATTTTAATAATATGCATTAAAAAATATGGAGTGTGTCACCCAATAAAACAGCTGTCAAAAAAAGGGGTAATACATATACCCTAAATAAATACCAGAAGGACAACCCAGACAGCTATGAAGGATTGAACAATTTTGCCACTAATGACAAAGAAGTGGCAACTAAATGTCGGGGTGCTACCACATGGGGGAGTAATATAGTATGGCCCTCCAAAGTATCAAGGTTAGCACCAGACAATACATATACAACACATAGTGTGACAATAATGACACAGAAGTGAGAAGAAATAAAAAAGGAACAATCTCACCAATGCTGTGTAGGAGGGACGGGAGTTTTCAAGGAACCCAGTAGTTTGCAGAGGGTCCCTGGTGCGTCAATGGGAAGACAATCCCCTGTCGTTCCCTGCGGGGCTAGATAAAGACCTATTCCCCAGACTCCCGCCCTGACAAGGGCAGTCCACAGCTCGCCCTACACAATAGTTCGCCCTGCACTTTCCCTATGAGGATGTCCCGACGCGTTTCTTCTTAGTGGATTCATCAGGGGACTAAGCTAAAGTGCAATAACGCAAAGGTGGAGAGGCATAGACCCTTCTGCTCTCAATGCTGTCTGCATAGAGCAAAAAGTGGCCAAAACGGCGTATATATAAAGTGTGATGTGTTCCATCACCTCCCAAACAATTATCCAATAGAAAGCTCTAATTACCTTAGATATAATAGTGGTCAGGTCTGCTATACTGCGCAGTAGAGATGACATGGCGTGCAGACACATGGTATCCGTGGGTGGAACGCACGCCAGGGGTTTTTCCCGGTCTGTGGAACGCAAGGGCTAAGACTGATGAGTCATAATGCCTGCCAGAGGCGCCACCCAATGACCAGGAGGGAGCGCGTCAGTGGAACGCCGAAAGAAAGGAGGAGCTGGCAATGCACAATGAAAGACCGCCCATAGAAACGACATGAATGATGCTATAGGGGGCGTGGCCTTCACAGAAAGCAGCCAACACATAATAACACCCTGGACGGCGGTATAAATAAATATAGGAGAGGGAGGACCCACTGTGGAGCCACCTCAATAAAAATTGGAGCATCGAAAACGGCATAAGTGACGCTGTAAGGGGCACCGTTTGATAAAGGGCAACCTCCCTAAAAATCAATAAGATAATAACGGCACATATGATGTTAAAACGCACAGATTATTAGCTAGAGCAGACCACAAAATTATATACAAAACAAGACAAGAAATCAAAAATAGAAAATAAAAAAAAACAAATTCTTTCTCTGAAGATAATATCTTCTATAGACAAAACTGACTGCAAAAACTATATCTCAAAAAAAATTTTTTGCAATGGATACAGGATAAGAGTGGGTGCCACTGGCCACTGGCACCCACTCTTATCCTGTATCCATTGCAAAAAATGTTTTTGAGATATAGTTTTTGCAGTCAGTTTTGTCTATAGAAGATATTATCTTCAGAGAAAGAATTTGTTTTTTTTTTATTTTCTATTTTTGATTTCTTGTCTTGTTTTGTATATAATTTTGTGGTCTGCTCTAGCTAATAATCTGTGCGTTTTAACATCATATGTGCCGTTATTATCTTATTGATTTTTAGGGAGGTTGCCCTTTATCAAACAGTGCCCCTTACAGCGTCACTTATGCCGTTTTCGGTGCTCCAATTTTTATTGAGGTGGCTCCACAGTGGGTCCTCCCTCTCCTATATTTATTTATACCGCCGTCCAGGGTGTTATTATGTGTTGGCTGCTTTCTGTGAAGGCCACGCCCCCTATAGCGTCATTCATGTCGTTTCTATGGGCGGTCTTTCATTGTGCATTGCCAGCTCCTCCTTTCTTTCGGCGTTCCACTGACGCGCTCCCTCCTGGTCATTGGGTGGCGCCTCTGGCAGGCATTATGACTCATCAGTCTTAGCCCTTGCGTTCCACAGACCGGGAAAAACCCCTGGCGTGCGTTCCACCCACGGATACCATGTGTCTGCACACCATGTCATCTCTACTGCGCAGTATAGCAGACCTGACCACTATTATATCTAAGGTAATTAGAGCTTTCTATTGGATAATTGTTTGGGAGGTGATGGAACACATCACACTTTATATATACGCCCTTTTGGCCACTTTTTGCTCTATGCAGACAGCATTGAGAGCAGAAGGGTCTATGCCTCTCCACCTTTGCGTTATTGCACTTTAGCTTAGTCCCCTGATGAATCCACTAAGAAGAAACGCGTCGGGACATCCTCATAGGGAAAGTGCAGGGCGAACTATTGTGTAGGGCGAGCTGTGGACTGCCCTTGTCAGGGCGGGAGTCTGGGGAATAGGTCTTTATCTAGCCCCGCAGGGAACGACAGGGGATTGTCTTCCCATTGACGCACCAGGGACCCTCTGCAAACTACTGGGTTCCTTGAAAACTCCCGTCCCTCCTACACAGCATTGGTGAGATTGTTCCTTTTTTATTTCTTCTCACTTCTGTGTCATTATTGTCACACTATGTGTTGTATATGTATTGTCTGGTGCTAACCTTGATACTTTGGAGGGCCATACTATATTACTCCCCCATGTGGTAGCACCCCGACATTTAGTTGCCACTTCTTTGTCATTAGTGGCAAAATTGTTCAATCCTTCATAGCTGTCTGGGTTGTCCTTCTGGTATTTATTTAGGGTATATGTATTACCCCTTTTTTTTGACAGCTGTTTTATTGGGTGACACACTCCGTATTTTTTAATGCTATTATTAAAAGTTATATTTTACCTCTTCTTAGCATAGAGGATGAAGAGGAGGCGGATCTCCCTTGCAGTAGGGCAAGCTCTCACATTGTAATAGCATTTAGACAGGGCGCCCATTGCTTTCGCGCCACAGGGGGGGGTACGCCCACGAAGGCACGCCCACCTTCTTCACCAGCGCCTCAGGGCACGAATATGGCGACAAAATGGCGGAAAATAGCGGCAAAAATCACAAAAACTGCACAGTCTTTTTGCACAAAACAGTCCATTTAGGCACACAGGACTCACATATAGTAAGCTTCCGATCCTGTTCGTGACGCCAAAGATGAGTCGCACACTGTACCAGGGCTTATGGGGTACTCGGCACCGAGCCCGTTCACTTCAATGGGGGAGAGGTCACGGGTAGCGCAGCTCGGTCCGTTGCCCTGGGCGCTCATTCAAAGGGGGGGTATATTTACAGGGGATTGTAGAATTGTTCGTGACGCCACCTGTGGTTCCTGGTCAGGATGACCAGCCCTGCAGGGTAGATTCTCTGAGGGGTTGTTACTGGGCAGCAAGATGTTAAGTCCCCCACAGGCGAGACTGATCCCTCGAGATGTATGGCGGTGCAGGGGTGCAGGCAATAAGGCAGTCACACACAAGTCAGTCTCTTTCCATACCTTTACTGGTGGTATTTGCAGGTACGTCCCGGGAAGCTGCTCAGGGTGGAGGATGCACATACTGTAATCACTGAGTAGGTTTAAGGCCTCCTTACTTTCCAAAGTGTGTGAGTTCCCAACTTGCATAAAGCTAAGTTTAACTCCGTATAGAACAGCTACGCCCGGCCGACATTGTGGTGGAGCCTTCTTTTGGACAGAACTAGTCTCTATATGCAGGGCCCTGCTAGACTCTTATTCTTCCTGACTCCGGTTACGTATCAGCACTGTAGGGCCCCTCTGCGACCTGAAGTCCAGCAGGGAATCCGGTTTCTCCCACTAGCCGTGAAGGAACTAGCAAGCTCGGACCCGGTGTCCGGTAGTGCAGAGTGGAGGTTCAGCTATCGTCGCTATTTCTCCTCAGTCACTCTTTCTTCCTTTTCACCACTCGCCTGTCGCCCTACTCACGCCCTTAACATAAGCACAGGAAACAGTAGGTGTAGTCATCAGCTTCCTTCTATCACCGCTCACTGACCGTTCCTCAGTCGACTCGTTGTTACAAATCCTGTAGTTCCCTTCCTTCTTCTCCTTCATAGACTCTGTCCAAAGTAGCTATCAGTACCTTCCGTCAGACTTATTTCATGCTCACTTCGAGAGTCATTTTCCACGTTCTTAGGGATCTAACAGTCAGCCTGTTCTGAGGTAACAGCTTGTCTTTCCTCCTCTGTCTCATCTGACAGGAATCACACTCAAATGTCTCGCTCAGACTAGAATGTTGAATCTCTCACTCCGATGCTCTGAGGAGAACTGATCTGTCTGAGGTACAACCAACAACTAGAATGGCTGTCTGGCTAGAATGCCTACTGCTGCGTTTCTCCACACCCCTATATACCTGAATCTAAAGGGCTCCCTCTGGTGGCTCCTGGAAAGTGTGGATGTGAATGAATATCAGGTGTTTGTGATTTACCTTTCTGTGCATCCTCCAGGGAACATGTGTCACCAAGCGCAGCTGGGCCACACAATGTTAACAGCCTATTTTGTGAATCTGGGGACAGATAAAGGGAATCTGTCACCCCCCCGTGATGTATGTGACCTATGAATATGGGTATGCAGGTAATAGAAATGTTAAACTAGTCCTATCTGTATGCTTCATATTAATGGTCTTGTTGTTGAGAAATGTTACATTCTCTCTGTATGCTAATGATTTCTTCCAGGCTCCAGGGCGTATGGTGCCTGGTAGAAATCCCTGCCTCCTGTGTTCATTGTAATACTAGTACCAGTACTTCATTGCAGTACTAATACTAGTCCAAGGAATCCCGCGCCTGCGCCCTGCACTCCCTCAGAAATCCATACCTCTTCCTCCCTTCTATGGGCACTGCATTCAGGGATCTTCTGTTCAGGCACCAGTTACTTCTGCTCCAGTGACATCCGGCGTGCCAATAAGACGCTCTCCTCACTTCCTCCCTGCATAGTCATCGCTAGGAACTATGTGTACATAGCGATGACTATGCAGGGAGGAAGTGGGGAGAGCTTCTTATTAGCGTGCACGCCGGAGTTCACAGTGACTTGCCTGCGCCTGCACAGAAGATCTCTGAATGTAGTGCCCATAGAAGGGAGGAAGACGTACGGATTTTTGAGGGAGTTCGGGGTGCACCCTAACTGACATGCCTGTAAGGAGGGTAGTATTACATTGTAGACAGGAGGCAGGGAATTCTTCCAGGTACTGCACTCCACGGAGCCTGGAAGAAACTATTCGCATACAGAAAGAATATTTCTCAACAAGACCTTTAATTTGAGGCATACAGATAGGACTAGTTTAACATTTCTATCACCAGTATGCCCATATTAATAGGTCATATACGTCCCAGAGGGTGACAGATTCCCTTTAAGTACTTTAAGTCTAATTTGCATAACTGTGGAAAAGTTGTAGGCAGGTGTGGAAAAACTGTTGCAAATTAAGAATGTTTTCAAAAAGTGAATTGTTACTAAGTTATCTTTATCAGTTAACAAAATGCAAAGTGAATGAACAAATGATAAATCTAAATCAAATGAATATTTGGTTTGACCACTCTTTGCCTTCAAAACAGCTACAAAGCATTAATTCGCCAAGGTACACTTGCACACAGGGAGGTTGTTCCAAGCATCTTAGAGAACTAACTACAGATCTTCTGTGGATGTGGGCTTTGCACAAATCCTTATGTCTTTTTATTTAATTGTTCTCCAACAATTTTTACCATAGAGCCACATTCAGCTCTGATAAACAATTGCGAGCCACATCCAGAGCCCCCCAAGTAGTGGCATCCAGCTTCTTCTCTTCTTCCACATTAGTGACATAGTGACACCCAGTGCACCATTAATATTACCAGTAAAATGACAGCCAAAGATTTCGAATAGAAATTACATTGAGGCAGTAGACCTTGAGCCAGGGGCTCCCACTTTACCTACCTTTGTTATTCTTTCATCAAGCACTCACGCCACACTATCATATACAGCTTCAAAAACCTCCTCTGACTGGCAGTATCAACTTATACTAAGGCCGGTATATTCCCATCCAGATCTGCTCTTTTGTGCAGGGATACCCACAAAAGTCACCAACTGGACACCTGCTCTTTATAGTTGTTTGCTACACTGGTACTAATGTGCCAAGTGCAAGCCTCATAAAAAAAGCCAGCAAGTCTAATGTGGCTTCCGAGCTGCAGGTTGGAGACCCTTGCTTTATGAAATCACAGACATCACAGAAATATTAAGATCAGGGTTCTGTCAGAGTCTTATCATGACTTATTCTTTACACTGATGATAATTATCATGGAGGCTTATGATTGGTTCCAAATTTATTCTGCTGCAGGGCAATGAACCCAAACCTACAGCTAATGTCATTAACAATTCAAATTGGTATTGCATGATGAAACGATATCTGCCTGTACTTTTCAGTATGGAGGACACCAACAAATGGGCAACACTGAGGACCATAAACACAGCGGGCAGAGACAGAAACAGTGTAGTAGATGAAAGACATATCGTTTCAAATTTTGAAGATTTTTGAGTTTTAACATAGTCATGTGGTCACTGGTCAGTTATGGATTGCTACATGTGTGGAAGATTAGAACTTTCGTTAGTACATGGATCTAACACCAAAACAACCATAAGTACATGAATATAGTGCCAAAAATATTGTCAATACAAGAGTACATCACCAGAACCACCATCAGTACATTAATGCAGCACCAGAGCCAATGAAAGTTCATGAATGCAGCACCAGATCATAGCAAAGTACATACTGTATATCCATCATCAGAACCACCATGAGTACATATAAGCAGCACTAGAACCACCGTCAGTACATTAGTGCAGCATCAAAACCACCATCAGAACATGAATACAGCACCGGAACTATCATCATCACATGATTGCAGCAGAAATCACACTACTGGTGACACATAGTCAGTATCACAAATAAACATTCAAGTATCTTATAGAGGAAATCTTCTCTGATTGAAGTGGTTCCCATCCCTTTAATCTCGAAGTAGTATAGATGCCATGATGACTTTCTAGATCTACAGCTTGTCTCTGAGTACTTTCATCTTGTACAGTCTTCGACAGCACATCCCGAAATGGAGCCTTCAAAAATAACAGTGCCGCTATAAGGCTCCTGAATAAAAATATCTGCCGAACTCTCTGCCATGAATAAACAATTGCCCCCTCGCACACACACACTGCGTCTCTACATATTATCTGCTCCACACTGCCCTTCTCCATAATTTCCCCCCAACACTACCCCTTTCCATAATACTTCTCCTCACACCGCCCCTCTATATAATATGCCCTTCCACTGCGCTTTCTCATGCAATTTTCCCCATTACCTATAATGTGTCCAAACAATGACACCCTGTTCCCCTCTTTAATAATAATCCATATACTGAATATTCAGATCCTACATGGAGCACTTACTGTTCCCTCTTATGTCTGCTTCATACTCACCACCTCTGCGGTGACAGCAGCAATGTGATGTGGTCAGCAGTGTAATAACCACATCACAGTGATGTGTATTGGAGTGGGGTCTAACAGGTATCGCTTTGCTCCTGTCCCTGCGCTGAAGCGTTCAAGTATATTCACGTCTGAAAGACACAAATACATTTGAATACATGAATAAGGGAGCCAGCATCTCACTGTCCTCTGCAGGCTTCGAAAGAAAAAAATAAAATCATCATGTACTTATCCTCCCCAAGTCCAGCAGTGAACCTCTGTCACTGTCCCAGTAATTGTGCACATGCTACAGAGTTGATATCACATGAACACCTCAGTGCAGTCTGCTTCTTCGCTTCTCCTCTCCTTCCACCGTTGTGCTCATGCTCTTCAGACGATTCACTCTTTGCTGTTGCTTTCAATGTAGACTAGACCTCTGACTTTATTAGTCGCAAACATCATAACATCACAACGTTATGACGCGCTACTAGAGTTGTGGACGGTGAAGTGATGTCAGAGGCCTTGTAGCTTCAGAAGTTACTGCAATGAGAGAAGCTGCTAAAGAAAACGTGCTAGAAGGAGGAAAGAGAAACGAAGAGGCTTAGATGGCTGGATGGCTGTTTGATTGGATGGAGGGACAGTTGAGAAATTAAGTATTACTATTATTTTTTTAATAAGATCCTACCTTTTCATGATTTGGGGTCTGGAGAGACCTGAGAGCATAATAAGGAACATTAAGTTCATATTAAATAACTTTACTTTGCAGATTCAACAATTTTAATCAATACTTAAAGGGGTGGTCCTGAAGTCAAAGAAATTTTAACCCCCTTTAGCCCAAGGGTAGTTTCCATGTTAATGACCGGGCCAATTTTTAAAATTCTGACCACTGTCCCTTTATGAGGTTATAACTCTGGAACGCTTCCATGGGTCGCCGTGATTCTGACAATGTTTTCTCAAGAAATTTTGTACTTCTTGAAAGTGGTAAAATTTCTTTGATATGACTTGCGTTTATTTGTGAAAAAAACAAAAATTGGTTGAAATTTTTCAAAATTTAGCAATTTTCCAACTTTGAATTTTCATGCTCTTAAATCACAGAGAAATATGTCACACAAAATACTTAATAAGTAACATTTTCCACATGTCTACTTTACATCAGCACAATTTTGGAAACAATTTTGTTTTTGTTAGGAAGTTATAAGGGTTAAAAGTTAAACAGCGACTTTTCATTTTTATTGTGCCTTGCAAAAGTATTCGGCCCTGTGGAACTTTTCAACCTTTTCCCACATATCATGCTTGAAACATAAAGATACCAAATGTAAATTTTTGGTGAAGAATCAACAACAAGTGGGACACAACTGTGAAGTTGAACAAAATTTATTGGTTATTTTTAGAGATGAGCGACTTTGCCTTTTTTTGGGTCGAGTCGGGTTTCGTGAAACCCGACTTTCTGAAAAGCCGAGTCGAACGAAGTCGGCCGACTAACGGAAATAGTCGGGTCGGAGTTGAAAATCCGACCCCAATGCAAGTCAATGGGGAATAAATTGCCCCCTTATCACAGTCAGGCAGCCTACTAATCAGATGTGATGCTCCACACAAGCAATTTGTACACTGTCACTGGCAGGCAGCGTTGCTACTCCACCAAATTAATTGCCCCCTTATCACAGGCAGCCAGCCTACTAATCAAATCTGATGCGCCACACAAACAATTTTTACAGCGTCACTGGCAGGCAGGCAGCTTAAGAACCAGCATTGCTGCACTCAGAAAAATCCTCCCCTCTCACTGCACAGTCACTGTACAGCTAATCACTATCAGCAGAAAGTAATTTTTTTTAGGCCCTGCCTAACGCTCTCCCTGCTCAGACGCACCGCCAGCAACCTTCCCCTACACTAAGTTCGGCAGATGTAAAATGGCGGTCGGCGCTGAGGGATTTTATATGCACTGTGACGCCACTGAAAGCCAGCCAATTGCTGCAATGCCCTTCTCTAAGATGGTGCTGGCCGCTGGCTATGTCATCCCGTTGCCCACAGCCTGCGTCCTTACTCATTGGCCGAGAAAAGACACTTAAAGTGTAGGGGAAAACCGACTCCAGCAAAATGGTCGCCGAACACGTGACCGAACTCACTCCACGGTATGGTTTCGTTTCATGAAACCCGACTTTGGCGAAAATCGTCAACTTTTGAAAATGAACGACCTGTTTCGCTCAACTCTAGTTATTTTAAATTTTTGTGGAAATACAAAAACTGAAAAGTGGGGCATGCAATATTATTCGGCCCCTTTACTTTCAGTGCAGTAAACTCACTCCAGAAGTTGATTGTGGAACTCTGAATGATCCAATGTAGTCCTAAATGACTAATGATGATAAATATAATCCACCTGTGTGTAATCGAGTCTCCGTATAAATGCACCTGCTCTGTGATAGTCTCAGGGTTCTGTTTGAAGCACAGAGAGCATCATGAAGACCAAGGAACACAACAGGCAGGTCCGTGATACAGTTGTGGAGAAGTTTAAAGCCGGATTAGGATACAAAATGATTTCCAAAACTTTAAACATCCCAAGGAGCACTGTGCAAGCGATCATATTGAAATGGAAGGAGTATCATACCTCTGCAAATCTACCAAGACCCGGCCGCCCCTCTAAACTTTCATCTCAAACAAGGAGAAGACTGATCAGAGATGCAGCCAGGAGGCTCATGATCACTCTGGATGAACTGCAGCTGAGGTGGGACAATCTGTCCATAGGACAACAATCAGTCATACATTGCACAAATCTGGCCTTTATGGAAGAGTGGCAAAAAGAAAGCAATTTCTCAAAGATAACCATAAAAAGTGTTGTTTAAAGTTTGCAACAACCCACCTGGGAGACACACCAAACATGTGGAAGAAGGTACTCTGGTCAGATGAAACCAAAATTAAACTTTTTGGCAACAATGCCAAACAATTTGTTTGGCGTAAAGGCAGCACAGCTCATCACCCTGAACACACCATCCCCACTGTCAAAAATGGTGGTGCAGCATCATGGTTTGTGCCTGCTTTTCTTCAGCAGGGACAGGGAAGATGGTTAAAATTGATGGGAAGATGGATGGAGCCAAATTAAGGACTATTCTTGAAGAAAACCTGTTGGAGTCTGCAAAAGACCTGAGACTGGGACGGAGATTTGTCTTCCAACAAGACAATGATCCCAAACATAAAGCAAAATCTACAATGGAATGGTTCACAAATAAACGTATCCAGGTGTTAGGATGGCCAAGTCAAAGTCCAGACCTGAATCCAATCGAGAATCTGTGGAAAGAGCTGAAAACTGCTGTTCACAAACGATCTCCATCCAACCTGACTGAGCTCGAGCTGTTTGCCAAGGAAGAATGGCAAGAATTTCAGTCTCTCGATGTACAAAACTGATAGAGACATACCCCAAGTGACTTGCAGCTGTAATAGCAGCAAAAGGTGGCGCAACAAAGTATTAAGTTAAAGGGGCCGAATAATATTGCACGCCCCACTTTTCAGTTTTTGTATTTCCACAAAAATTTAAAGTAACCAATAAATTTCATTCAACTTCACAATTGTGTCCCACTTGTTGTTGATTCTTCACCAAAAATTTACATTTGGTATCTTTATGTTTGAGGCATGATATGTGAGAAAAGGTTGAAAAATTCCAGGGGGCTGAATACTTTCGCAAGGGGCTGTAGAACTCCACATTTTTTTTAAGGGACCACATCACATTTGAAGTCACTTTGAGGGGTCTATATGACAGAAAATACCCAAAAGTGACACCATTCTAAAATCTGCACCCTTGAAGGTGCACAAAACCACAATCAAGAAGTTTATCAAAACTTCACGACCTTCACAGGAATTTTTGGAATATTTAAAAAAAAAATGAATATTTAACTTTTTTTCGCAAAAAATTTACTTCAGATCCAATTTTTTTTATTTTACCAAGGGTAACAGGAGAAATTGGACCCCAAAAGTTGTTGTACAATTTGTCCTGAGTACGCACATCCCCCATATATGCAGGTAAACCACTGTTTGGGCTCATGGCAGAGCTCGGAAGGGAAGGAGCGCCGCTTTACTATTTCAATGCAAAATTGGCTGGAATTAAGATTGGACGCCATGTCGCATTTGGAGAACCCCTGATGTGGCTAATCAGTGGAAACCCCCCACAAGTGACATCATTTTGTAAAGTAGACCCCCTAAGGAACTTATCTAGATGTGTGATGAGCACTTTGAACCCCCAAGTGCATCAAAGAAGTTTATAACGTAGAGCCATAAAAATAAAAAATTATATTTTTTTCACAAAAATGAACTTTTTGCCCCAAATGTTTTTTTTCCCAAGAGTAACAGGAGAAATTGGACCCCAAAAGTTGTTGTGCAATTTTTCCTGAGTACGTTGGTACCCCAAATGTTGGGGTAAACTACTGTTTGGGCGAATGGCAGAGCTTGGAAGGGAAGGAGCGCCGTTTTACTTTTTCAACCCAAAATTGGCTGGAATTAAGATCTGATGACATGTCGCGTTTGGAGATCCCATGATGTGCTAAAACAGTGGACGTCCCAATTCTAAATCCAACCCTAACCCCAACACACTTCTAACCCTAATCCCAAGCTTAACCATAACCCTAACCACAAACCTAACTCCAACACACCCCTAACCCTAATCCCAAGCGTAACCGTAATCCAAACCCTAACCCCAACTCTAGCCCCAACCCTATGTTACGCTGTCTAATGATATGTATACAATGTCAGTAAACTATTAATACAAGAACAACACTCTATACAACAACTAGTATAGCAACATCAGCATGTAAGTATAGAATAGATTTACCTGACACGATATCTGCTGAACTCAGGGTTAATCTTGAGGACTTGATGAGCTGAAACAGGAAAGAGGTGGACCGGGATCTAACCTGACCCTAAACTGGGGTCCTAACTAATCCCTCACCTTGGAGGTACTGATAATGGTTCAGAGGTCCAAGTGTCCAACCTAACCCTGTCTCCTATCAGACCCTGAACCCTGTAATCAGTCCTAAGAAGGATCCTGACTACCACCAAAGGGATAAGGGCTGATCTTAGCTAAATATACAGATTAGACATATAAGACAGACAGGATAACACTCGCTTGCATACACACTCAAACACCAAAGGAACATAAATGGTCTGGGAAATAAACTCTAACCAAGTTGAGCTTAGAACAACTAAGGAGCTCACAACTAAAGTCTATACAGATTCATTCCTATCTGTGGTCTGCATGAAGGTTTCACTGGCAACTCCCCAAGCAGACAACCAGGAATTTAAAGGAAACCAATCAACAAATAATCAATTGCAGCCGGGAGAAACTGCACCCAGTCCCAGCACCGAGCACAGACAGAATTAACTCCCTAGCTGCCAAACACAAAGAAACAGCAGCTCAGCTGTGAGAAGTCAAAATGTGCAACCGCGACGATCTTCGTGGCAATGCACACATGACAGTACCCCCCCTTCTACGAGGGGCCTCCGGACCCTCAGGGCCAGGCCTGCCCGGGTGAGTTCTGTGGAAGGTCCGAACCAAACGATCTGCGTTAACATCAGACGCAGGGACCCACGTCCTCTCCTCTGGACCATACCCCTTCCAATGCACCAAGTACTGAAGGGACCGGCGATTCAGACGTGAGTCAATGATCTTTGATACTTGAAATTCCAAGTTACCATTGACCAACACAGGAGGAGGAGGTAGAGGTGACGGTATGACTGGTGCCACATACCTTTTAAGTAATGACTTGTGGAACACATTATGAATTTTAAACGTAGGAGGGAGGTCCAGACGAAATGCCACAGGATTAATTATGGAACTGATCCTGTACGGCCCGATGAATCTGGGACCCAGTTTCCAGGAGGGCACTTTAAGTTTTATATTCCTGGTAGACAACCATACCAGATCGTTCACATTCAGATCTGGACCAGAAACTCTCCTCCTATCAGCCATACGTTTGTAACGGTTCCCCATCGCACTCAGATTATTCAATACACCTCTCCACACAGAAGCAAGTGACGACGAGAAACGCTCCTCCTCAGGAACCCCAGAAGGGCCCCCCCCATTGAAAGTACAAAACTGGGGATGAAAACCATATGCCCCAAAAAACGGGGACTTACCAGTGGACTCGCTCCGCCTGTTGTTAAGAGCGAACTCTGCCAGAGGCAAGAAAGAAGACCAGTCCTCTTGGTTCTCTGAGACAAAACACCGGAGATATGTCTCTAAGCTCTGATTCAGACGCTCTGTCTGACCATTGGTCTGCGGATGAAAAGCCGAGGAAAATGACAATTGCATCCCCCGACGTAAACAAAATGCCCTCCAAAATTTGGACACAAACTGAGACCCCCTATCTGACACCACATCAGAAGGCAACCCATGAAGTCTAACGATCTCCCTAATGAACACCTGCGCCAGAGTTTTAGCATTAGGGAGTGCAGGAAGAGCAACGAAATGTGCCATCTTACTGAACCTGTCAACAACCACCAGTATGACAGTATTCCCTGACGACGGAGGAAGGTCCGTAATGAAGTCCATAGATAAATGAGTCCATGGACGCTCCGGAAGTTTCAAGGGTAAAAGGGTCCCAGACGGACGGGTATGAGGGTTTTAGAGCAAGCACACACCCCACATGACGCGACAAAAGTTATAACATCTTTATTAGCATTAGGCCACCAAAACCGGCGAGAAAGGAGATCTAAAGTAGCCTTAATCCCTGGATGTCCTGCTAGAGCAGAATTATGATGTGCCTCAATAACCTTTTGTCTCAACAGATTTGGGACAAACAGTCTCCCTGGAGGTCCTGCAGGGGCGTCCCCCTGAGCCTCTAACACCTCCTCCTCAAGCTCAGAAAATACAGCCGACACTACCACCCCCTCCTGAAGGATAGGACTCGGGTCATCCGTTTTCCCGGTCCCTGGAAACTGCGAGACAAGGCATCAGCCTTTACATTCTTAGACCCCGGGCGATAAGTGACGACAAAATTAAACCTGGTAAAAAACAACGACCATCGAGCTTGTCTGGAATTCAGACGCTTAGCGGATTCCAAATACAACAGGTTCTTGTGATCAGTAATAACGGTAACCGGGTGGACTGCCCCCTCCAAAAAGTGACGCCATTCTTCAAAAGCTAACTTAATGGCCAAAAGTTCCCTATTGCCGATATCATAATTCCTTTCGGCGGACGACAATTTCTTAGAAAAGAAAGCGCACGGATGCCATTTACCAGGGACGGACCCTGGGACAATATAGCACCCACCCCTACGTCAGACGCATCCACCTCCACAATGAACGGCTGAGATGCATCTGGTTGGATGAGAACGGGTGCCGAAGCAAAACATTTCTTCAAAGAGGAAAAGGCTTGGCAAGCTTTGTCCGACCATTTAGAAAAATCCGTCCCTTTTCTTGTCATGTCAGTGAGAGGTTTGACGACAGATGAGAAATTACAAATAAATTTCCGGTAGTAGTTAGCAACCCCCAAAAAACGCTGCAGAGCCTTAAGATCCCCTGGCTGATCCCATTCAAGCACTGCTCTCACCTTTTCAGGGTCCATACGAAAACCGGAGGCTGACACCAAAAAACCCAAAAACTGAAGTTCCTGTACGGCAAATACACACTTCTCCAGTTTGGCGTATAATTTATTGTCTCGCAAGATCTGCAACACCTGTCTCACATGTTCCTGATGAGACACAAGATCTGGCGAGTAAATTAAAATGTCGTCCAAATATACAACCACAAACAGCCCCACAAGGTGACGAAAAATGTCATTAACAAAATGTTGGAATACTGCTGGTGCAGTAGTCAGACCAAAAGGCATGACTAGGTTCTCATAATGTCCCTCCGGCGTGTTAAACGCCGTTTTCCACTCATCCCCCTCTTTTATCCTAATCAGATTATACGCCCCCCTGAGATCCAATTTAGAAAACCATTTGGCGCCAACAATTTGATTGAAGAGATCAGGAATAAGAGGGAGTGGATACGGATCTCGAACAGTAATCCGATTAAGTTCGCGGAAATCCAAGCAAGGGCGTAGGCCTCCATCTTTCTTCTTCACAAAGAAGAACCCCGCGGCTACTGGGGAAGATGAAGGTCTAATATGCCCTTTGGCCAGACTTTCAGAAATATAATCTTTCATAGCCTGCCTCTCAGGACCAGAAAGATTATACAACCTAGCTTTAGGCAACTTAGCATCAGGAAGGAGATTAATAGAGCAGTCATACACGCGATGAGGAGGCAACTCCTGACACCCCTCCTCAGAGAAAACATCCCCAAAATCCTCCAAAAAAGGAGGCAATGTACTAGGCACGACCGCACTGATGACTGTGTTCATGCAGTTGCTTTTGCAAAACTCACCCCATTGGCTTATTTCTCTGGACTGCCAATTAATCACAGGGTTATGTTTAACCAACCAAGGAAGTCCCAACACAATGGGAGTAGGTAGACCCTCCAACACATAACAAGATAATTGTTCCCTATGTATTGCCCCTACCCGAAGGTCAATGTTATGAACCTCATGAACAAAGCTACCTTGGCCGAGAGGCCTGGCATCAATGGAGAATATAGGGATCGGTTTGACCAATACACTCAGATGCATACCTTGAGCCTGAGCAAACTGAGCGTCAACCAGATTAGCCCCGGAACCACTATCAAGAAGAACAGACAATCTCTCCACTCTCGTACCAACTACCACCTCCACTGGTACAAGGAACTGAGAAGAACTGGCGGATGAAATACATACTCCCAGATTGTCGTCCACCACACAACCTGGGATTAACAGTTTTCCGGCGACTTTTGGCTCAACAAGGCACGGGATGGACATTCTCCAACAAAATGTCCCTCTTTCCCGCAGAAAAAACATCTTCTAGTCCTGCGGCATACCGCCAATCCCCTCCTACGAAATGATGTCCCTCCCAACTGCATAGGCTCATCCGAACAGACAAGGGGAACCTCAACATAAGGGACTTTAGTGGTAGGTGGAGAAACAACAGGGAGTGGGGTTACCTCACCCCTCTCCCGAAGCCGTCTATCAGTACGGATAGCTAAGGCCATAGCAGCCTCCAGAGAAGGAGGAGACTCATACTGAGCCAAAACATCTTTTAATTTATGAGAAAGCCCATGACAAAACTGGCTCCTAAGAGCTGGGTCATTCCACTGAGTATCTGTGGCCCATCTACGAAACTCAGAAGCAAATTCCTCTGCCGGACGATCTCCCTGCTGTATCTTACGTAATTTTGTCTCAGCAAGAGAGACCCGATCTGGGTCATCATATACCAATCCCAGGGCAGTAAAAAATTGATCTACAGACAGTAGAGCCGGGGATCCCGGAGGAAGGGAATATGCCCAGGATTGAGGGTCCCCTTGCAGAAGTGAGATAACAATTCCCACTCTCTGCTCCTCACTCCCTGATGATCGAGGCCGAAGCCGAAAATACAATTTACATGCCTCCCGGAAGGTGAAAAATTTGTCTCGCCCACCAGTGAACCTGTCCGGGAGAGCAACCTTAGGTTCAACTCTGGTTTGCTCCAGGGGAGACAAAACTTTGGACTTAATGTCCGTCAGCTCCATGGATAATCCCTGCAACTGCAGAGCCAGCTGGGCTACTGGATCCATGGTAACTGGAGATAATTTTTATGGCCAGTGAAAATGTCACGCTGTCTAATGATATGTATACAATGTCAGTAAACTATTAATACAGGAACAACACTCTATACAACAACTAGTATAGCAACATCAGCATGTAAGTATAGAATAGATTTACCTGACACGATATCTGCTGAACTCAGGGTTAATCTTGAGGACTTGATGAGCTGAAACAGGAAAGAGGTGGACCGGGATCTAACCTGACCCTAAACTGGGGTCCTAACTAATCCCTCACCTTGGAGGTACTGATAATGGTTCAGAGGTCCAAGTGTCCAACCTAACCCTGTCTCCTATCAGACCCTGAACCCTGTAATCAGTCCTAAGAAGGATCCTGACTACCACCAAAGGGATAAGGGCTGATCTTAGCTAAATACACAGATTAGACATATAAGACAGACAGGATAACACTCGCTTGCATACACACTCAAACACCAAAGGAACATAAATGGTCTGGGAAATAAACTCTAACCAAGTTGAGCTTAGAACAATTAAGGAGCTCACAACTAAAGTCTATACAGATTCATTCCTATCTGTGGTCTGCATGAAGGTTTCACTGGCAACTCCCCAAGCAGACAACCAGGAATTTAAAGGAAACCAATCAACAAATAATCAATTGCAGCCGGGAGAAACTGCACCCAGTCCCAGCACCGAGCACAGACAGAATTAACTCCCTAGCTGCCAAACACAAAGAAACAGCAGCTCAGCTGTGAGAAGTCAAAATGTGCAACCGCGACGATCTTCGTGGCAATGCACACATGACACCCTAACCCTAACTTTAGCCTCAACCCTAATCCTAACTTTAGCCCCAACCCTAACTCTAACTTTGGTCCCAACCCTAACCCTAACTTTAGTCTCAACCCTAACCTTAACTTTAGCCCAACTCACTTTAGCCCAACTCTAACCCTAATGGGAAAATGGAAATGAATACATTTTTTTATTTTATTATTTTTCCCTAACTAAGGGGATGGTAAAGGGGGGTTTGATTTACTTTTTTTTTTATTTTGATCACTATGATAGGGTCTATCACAGCGATCAAAATGAACCAATAGGAAAAAATCTATTGGAACCGGGGGCAGATCTTGACGGGCACGCTGCACATGCGCCCGCCATTTTCTCTCAGAAGAAGAAGCTGGTGGCCTGGGGTACTTCAGGGGGCCTGCAGTGACAAAGGAAGTACCGGGGGGGTGTGATCGGGGGACTGAGTGACCCTATTTCTTTCTCTTCTGATGTGCGATCACATCAGAGGAGAAAGAAATTAAATGGAAAATCTGACTTTTTTTTAAGTGGTCGTTATACCGTTAATAATGGCGATCGCAACACCGGTGTCAGTAACGACCCACACGAATCATGTTCTCTGGGGTCTCGGCTACCCCGTTAAAAAGCGGCTCTGTGGTTTAAGCACCCTTAACTGCCGCCGTTAAAAGGCGTATTGGCGGTTGTTAAGGGGTTAAATGTAACTGTCATCATTCTCCTCTTCTCGGTCCGACCACAGGTAAAATAAGGGGAGAATGATGAGAGCCGTGTTCGGCACCCGGCGTTGGGGAACAGCGCTTACTGCAACGCTTCTTCCCAGGCGCTCATCTGTGTGGTACTGCTGCAGCACACACATGTGCTGTAAGTATTACACACACGGACCCTGACATCTCCGGTACCGGAAATATCAGGACATGAGAAAGAGGCATCATAGCGGGTTTTTATATTTAGCAGCTGTCACACACTAAAAGACACTTTTTATTGCAAAAAATAGTTTTTGCATCACCACATTTTGAGAGCTATCATTTTTCTATATTTTTTCCTACAGAGTCATGTGAGGTCTTGATTTTTGCGGGTCAAGTTGACGTTTTTATTGTTACCATTTTCAGGCACACGACATATTTTGATCACTTTTTATTCTGATTTTTGTGAGACAGAATGAGCAAAAATGAGCAATTCATGAATTTCTTTTGAAGGGCATTTACACTGTTCTGCGTGTGGTAAAATTGATAAAGCTGCTTTATTCTTTGGGTCAGTACGATGACAGCGATCCCTTATTTATATAATTTTTTTATGTTTTGGTGGTTTTATATAATAAAAACTATTTTATAGAAAAAATTATTGTTTTTGCATCACTTTATTCTGAGTTATAACTTTTATTTTTTCGCTGATGACGCTGTATGGCAGCTCGTTTTTTACGAGACAAGATGATGTTTTTAACGGTACTGTTTATTTATATCCGTCTTTTTGATCACGTGTTGATGATAAAGCATTGTTTTTTGCCTTGTTTTTTTATGGTGTTCACTAAAGGGGGTAAGTAGTGGGACAGTTTTATACTTTGGGTCATTATGGAAATGGCGATACCAAATATGTGTACTTTTATTTTTTTAGATTTTTTTCATTCAAATATTTATTTAGTGATAGAATAAATATTGATTTTTGCATTATTATTTTTAATTTTTTAAAAAATATATTTTTTACAATTATTTAAACCTTTGTTTTACTTCATTCCAATTTTTACACTTTGTCCCACTGTGGAACAATCATTTTTTGAAGTCTGATCGCTTCTATAGCATGTAGATGAAGCAGCATCTCCATGATGTAGAAGCTGTCAGCGCTACATTCAGTGCACACTGACCTGAGAGTCTTCCTGACATGCACTGCACATGACAGGAAGTTTCTCAGCTCTGGTAACCCGGATGTCGTCATGACAACATCGGGTTACCATGGCAGTGATCGGGACCCCACGTCACATTGCTGAGTCTCCAATCCAAAGGCAGAGGGGCTGTTAGCCCTCTGCCTGCTCCAGGATTACTGTGATCGTGTTTGATTACAGCATTTTGAGGGGTTAAAGTGCCGAGTGTGGTCCATGAATGCTCCTGGCACTTAGTGCTGGGTGTCAGCTGTGGGAATCTGCTGACACCTGGCCGCAATCAGCCGCACACCACCCGTGTGCGCAGACGATCGCTATGACGTACTATCCCGTCCGTGGTCAAATTGGCCCAGGGCACATGGACGGGCTAGTACGTCAGCTGTCAGAAAGGGGTTAATCTATATCCTTAACTATTTGATGCCATAATCTAAACTAATTTTTAATATGCATGCCTTAAAAATTTCCTACTGTTCTCTCACTACATAATCTAACAGCTATTGTACTTTCTTCCCTACCTCCTTTGTGATGATGCTTCACTTGAGAATCCAAGTGCATGCTGGGATACTTAAACAAAAAGTTATTAGTGGAGTCGACAGCGGCTGAATTAATTGTCAAGTAGTGAAAAAGTACAATAGCAGTTAGAAATCACGAAACCGCAAGTATGCGATTCACATACATGTGGTTACGTGCCAAGTAGACATGCGTGGTCTCATTCGATGAAAATGTATTGAGCAAGGCCATACATGTCTAGTCAGAATGTGGCCAGAAATATACAAATCGCATGTGCTCACATGACCATCCACTCTTGTCACCGGCAAGGGAGAATCCTAAATGTGTGCTGTGCTCACGCTGTGAGGATTCAGAAGCTTGCAGTCACCTAGAATGACTGCATACTTTCATTTCAAATCTGGACAAGCCCTTTAACTATAAAATAAACTACTGTTGCATGCTAATTTTAGCAGCGTGTAATATACTCACTATCAGGATTCAGCCCTGCTTGCTAGTTCCAGCCGTCGTCACATGGCCACTACACTCATATGCGATTTTCATACTTACGGTCACATGACAACTAGCATTTCTTCCTGCTTCTCTCAGTTTTTCATTGAACATTGAGAAAATAAAGAAGAGCAGCTAGTACAACGGTCCTTGACTTTAAGTGTGCAAATCGCATATGAATGATTGGTCACAAGACAACAACTACTCAAACTGCTTTGTGGAGAGGGCTCTAAAGTGAATTCTTGACCCAGTTCCTAGAAAACCTAGAAACACGTCTGTATGGCCTGAGACGGTGCTTCATAGGAGAGTGAAGATGGATGGTAGCGATCGTCTTTATTAGGACCCTTGCTACCATTGCAACCCGACAGCATCCTACAATCACATTGTCAAATGATTGTGCTACACAAATGAGTCACTTAAATGCTGTTGTCAGAGTTTGAAATCATCATTAATATGATTAAACAGATTGTAAATAGGTATTATTACAGTTATTGTACAGTTATTATAGGCAGAAGCCAGATGTTTAGCACAGATAACACTCATTATAGAAATTGCAATTCTCAATAATTCTCAATATAGAAATTGCAATTCCTTCTGTTATATAGCGAAATACCTACTAAGTAGGATGAACTGCTGGTAATTTCAAAATGAGAACTTTTCTGCTCCATATCTGCATTTCCACTAATTAGACACAGAATTAGGGCACATCAATATTCAGTGTTTCCAGTGTTGAAAGGGTTAACGCTTCAGTTATAGGCAGCAGCTCTCAAAAAGAGAAACATTTTAGATGTGTCTTTTAGACACGTGTCCATAGTGGGTTTTTATACCAAATGTGACCTCACTTTGTATCTGTGTGTGTCACATGGTTTATTCCCAGGAGCCTTATTATCTGTTTGCAATTTTAAATATGGACGCCTGACATTGCCTCACTATGTTATTGCTACTTGAATAGGTCCACACCGCTAAAGCGATGCATTGTCTACTTATGATGTATTTTATTGGACCTGCCTTATAAACCGTCAAGATTCCATCTTTAGCTTCTGTGCTTGCTCTTATGATAATTTTTGGATGGCCAGATAGGTTGCCTAAAACAATATTACACTTCTGGAAGAAAAACTAACCCCAATAAGACAGTAGAACAATGAAATTCCGAAGTAGAGCAACACAATGGTTTCAGCAGGGCACAAAATGCTAGAAACATAATTGCAAAATGTAGTTAAAATAAAATTAAAATTTTTCACAACAAAGCTAAACTTTTTGAGACAAGAGTAAGGGTACCGTCACACTCAGCGACGCAGCAGTGATCCCGACAACGATACGACCTGGCAGGGATCGTTGCTGCGTCACTATGTGGTCGCTGGTGAGATGCCAAACAGTCAGATCTTCCCAACGACGCAGCAATGATCGGCGACCCATAGCGACCTGTGTAACGATGTGTCTCCTATGTATCTCAGCGCTGAGTCGCTAGTGAGATCGTTGGTAAAAGGTGTCAAACACACCGATGCATGCTACCCAGTGGGATCTCAACGACCAAAGAAAGTCCAGGCCATTCCAACACGACACGCGATCTCACAGCAGGGGCCTGATCGCTGGTAAGTGTCAAACATAGCGAGATCGCTGCTGAGATCGTAGTTGCGTCACAAAACTTGTGACTCAGCAGCAATCTCGCTAGTGATCTCGCTTAGTGTGACGGCCGGGGGCTTAAAGGTACTGCCACACTAAGCGATCACACTAGCGATCACGACAACGACGCAAGCTAACGAGATCATTGGTGTGATCGCTTTAAGGTCGCTAGTAGCTTCCAAACAGGAAGATCTCATCAACGACGCATCAGCGATCAGTGATCTGTATAACGACTTCGGCGATCGTTGGGACGTGCCACACAGGATGTATTGTAAAAGATCACGACCTCGATAGGCGTGATTGAGCGCAACCTTTTCCACGCCCCTCAGCACAGATTGGTGGTCACTATATATGTCATGACTGTTTGTCACAGCTCTCTCGCTTTGTGATTGGATGACCGCGTCATAAAAGACGACGTATCAGCACTCCTTTCCATTGCTCTCGAGCAGAAGCGGTTCATTCAAATCTCCAGCATAGTTCCAGTGCGTCCTGCTAGCCTTCTTTGCAGCTACTGCGATCCAGTCTGTGCCTCTCGTGCATTTTCTGCGATCAAGTCTGTGCCGTTATTTATATAATTTTTTCTGCGATCCAGTTTGTGGCGCTATTGTGTTTCCCGCCATTTTTTTTTTATTCAGGATCACAAACAAGTCTTGTAAGGTAGTATTTTTTTTTGTTTTGCCATTGTTTTGTTCTGGCGCACCCACCACCATTTTAATTTTATGATCCCTGCTGTTTTTACCGTAGTTGTCCATCTATGATTTTTAGTTTGGTCTGCCATTGTGTTCTCCTGCTGCGCCCACCACCACCATTTTATGATCCCTGCTGTTTTTACCGCAGTGGTCCATCTCTGACTTTTATTTAGGTCTGCGATTGTTTTCTCCAGCTGCGCCCACAACCACCATTTTATGTTCCCTGCTGTGTTCTATGTTGTAGGCTATGTAAGCATTTTATTTAACCATTCTGCCGTTCTCACATAATCCTTTTTTTATTACAGATGGCCGATAAGCATGAATTTCTGCGGGAATTCATCGAGATGTACCGCTCGATGCCTTGCCTGTGGAAAATAAAGTCGGCTGATTACTGCAACAGGCTTAAAAAGAAGGAGGCATACCAAAAACTGGTGGAGCTGTGCAAGAACCGTTATCCCGATGAACCAGCGGATGAGTCATCGGTCAAAAAACGGATTCAGGCCCTCCGCACTGTTTACAAAAAAGAATTAAATAAAGTCCAAAATTGTACCAAGTCTGGAGCCGGGGCCGAAGATGTTTATGTCCCAAAATTGTGGTACTTTGAGCTGTTTTCTTTTACAAGGGACCAAGAAATACACAGACAAGCGACTTCCATGTTGGAACCAGACCAGGTGATCCAGCCGGACTCCCCTGTCATACATGTAAGTACCTTTGTATTAAAACACATTTTAATGTGAAATGTAGATAAAATGGCTGAATTTATCCCTTCATGTACTGATAATTTATTTAGCTCAATTGTTGAGGCCTATCCATTTACAAGTGTCGTTTTCAAATTTTTGCTGTATTTGGGTGTTATAGTGTGAAGATAAATTTCTTTTTCTTTGTTATTTAACATTTGTTTTTTGTTCATGCAGGACACAGAAGAGGCTGTCTCCACACCTCAGACTGAAGAAGACAGCATGGCGTTGGTCCAAGACGACGAAGTAGTTGAGCCACAATCCACATCTGTGCGGAGCCGGCTTAAATTTTCTGGCAGAAAAAGGAAGGCTCCCACCTCGGCTACTCCAGAATTGGTTGAAATAGCCAAAAAAGTGCTAATGGCGGAAAAAGAACAACCAAAAATAACTGGTTTTGCATACCACGCTAATGAGAAGCTCCCAACACTGGATCCTATACAGCGGGTTCATGCAGAGAGACTCATGTTTGAGGTCCTGACTCAAGCGTCATTAGGAAACCTTGATAACAGTTATGTCGTCACGGCCAGACCGCAGTACCTGGAGTACCCATGGCCGCACAATCCTGTGCCGAACCCAATTGGGATAAATCCACCAAACCCAAACGTTGTTGCTCCATCTTATTTTTATACACCGCTGAGGCAACGTGGTAATGGCAAAGATCCATCTTATCAGCTGTTGTAGTTTTTAAAAGTTTTTAAAAAGTTTTTTGTTGTCTATATTTTTTTTACATTGTTACCTTTTTTAATAAAAATCTTATTTATCTAATGAATTTTGGTCTTTTATTCTTATGTGATGTCAACAATTTTGTTGTCAACTATTAAAATGTTGTATTTTTATTCCATCTACTTGTTTCTACTTGTCACACACTTGGGGTCATGTGAGTACCAGCAGTCATAGGAGTTCCAGCATTGGTAAAAAAATGAAATGAAAAAAATTTCAAAAATTAACAACATTTCTTTTAAATGCCCCTGGTCACACTAGCACTAAAACCTTATAATAAAAAATAATACACCACAGCTGCGTATATAAACTTGAAATATATCATATATATTTTTTTGTAATATATATTATTTTCATATATATTTTTTTTCTCATATATATTTTTTTTGTACAAAAATAAACAAAAAGAGGAAAAAAACAATACAATAAAAAATAAAAATAATAAAACAAAAAATTAAGACTGCACCCCCGTTTGGAGGCCAGCCACCAATAAAAAAAATAAATAAAAAAAAAAACAATAATACAAATAATAATAATAATAAAAAAAAAATACTGAGGGCCCCGGAGTCCAGCCACTACCCTCTCCAGCATCACCCCGTGGTCATGCAGTGCTGCCATGGCAGTGTGCATTGCTGCCACCGCGGTGTTCATTGTCGCCATCAGCTGATGGTGTGACAGCAACAGGTCCTGGGCAGTGGGGATTTCTGTGGAGGTAATGGTAACAGTTAATAGTGAATTCTGTTGCAACATCAACATGTACATGTTATGTTTGTTAACACTTACGGTTTTCGTCAGAGGACCCGCTGACTGCCCACCCAGAACCTGTTGCTCCGCCGGCTAGGGAAACACAGAAAAAAAAATATATCACAACAGCCATTACACATAAGACCTAACGAAGTTCTCAAACTTGTCTGAAGCTTATATAATGTGCGTAAATTACCTGAAGGCGAGCCTGCATCCATGTCACGGGGTGACGATGGAGAGAAGCCATAACCGGGTAAAGGGCTGGAAGACTCAAAATCAGGAGGGGGGGTTGCTGCAGGGGAAGGGGTTGCCAGGTAAGCAGATGATGGAGGTGGAGGGGTAGCTGGGGATGGTGGAGCAGCTGGAGCTGGTGAAAGTGGTGCTGTAAATAAAATATACAATTCAGTCAAATAATCCTTCTACTAACCCCGTCACTGCCAGTACTTCCATCAATGCCTGTAACCCCCTCACTACTGGTACTCCCATCACTACTGGTACTCCCGTCACTGCCAGTACTTCCATCAATGCCTGTAAACCCATGACTGCCGGTACTCCCATGACTGCCGATACTCCAATCACTACTGGTACTCCCGTTACTGCCAGTACTTCCATCAATGCCTGTAACCCCCTCACTACTGGTACTCCCATCACTGCCTGTAAACCCATCAGTGCTGGTGCATTGAGGGTATGTGCACACGTTGCAGATTCTGTTGTAGTTCTGCAGCAGATTTTGCCTTGCAGATCTGCAGCAGAACTGCAAGTGATGTACAGTACCATTCTAGTCAATGGAAATCAAAAAATGCAGTGCACATACTGCAGATTTTTCTGCGCAGATTTGGTGCGGATTTAAAACTGCAACATGTCACTTCTTTTGTACAGAACTGCAGCGTTTTGAGACCTGCTCCATTACAGTGGCGTCTCATATCTGTGCATAGCTGGGGCACCATATGAGAATCGTCACCTTGCGATCGCAGTGGCGTCTCAGGTCTGTGCATAGCTGGGGCACCATTTGAGAATCGTCACCTTGCGATCGCAGTGGCGTCTCATGTCTGTGCGTAGCTGGGGCACCATGTGAGAATCGTCACCTTGCGATCGCAGTGGCGTCTCATGTCTGCATAGCTGGGGCACCATGTGAGAATCGTCACCTTGCAATCGCAGTGGCGTCTTGTGTCGGATTCGAGAACGCAAGTGTGACACAAAGGATTCCCTGGTCAATGTAGACCTTTACCTCCCATTTTTTTTTTTTTATCACAATTTTTTATCTCTCATATATGACGAAAAATATATATTATATATTTTAACTTTATATACGCAGCTGTGGTGTATTTTTTGTTATTATTTTTAATTATAAGGTTTGAGCGCTAGTGTGACCATGGGCCTTTAAAAAAATTGTACATTTTTGAGTTGTTTTTCTTTTTATTTTTTTAACAATTAACTCCTATGACTGATGGTACTCCCATGACCCCGTGTGTGACAAGTAGATACAATGTAAAAAAAAAATATAGACAGCAAAAAACATTAGAAAATATTTTAAAAACTACAGCTGCTGGTAACATGTCTCGTTGCCATCCCCATTACTCACTCCCCACATCTCACCCATCATTAGCCCTTCTCCCATATTGGTAAAATAATTGAAAAAACACGAAGGCATTTTTAAAATAAACATTTTTTATTATTAAAAGATAGTTAAAAAAAGGCAAAAGTAAAACATTCTCAAAAGCAAACTATATCTGCTGCTGCCAACTCACTGCACCAGGCCCATTAAAGTAATGGCAGTACTTGTCTTGGCCGGCCTTCGCATTGTCCTTGCTCCGGCCTTGATTTACAGGTTGAAGGCCTGCAATAGCGGGATCATTGTCACCCATTCTCCGAGCACCACATCACCATTGCTGTCCGAGTCCATGAAGCCTGGCGGACTGTAAGTACCAGCATCGCGTTTTCATAGAAAATTGTGCAGCACACAACAGGCCAACACCACAGAGTCTATCGATTCCAGCTTCATGTTGATTGGAGTGTGAAAAACCCTGAAGCGGTTGGCCATTATGCCGAAGGCATTCTCAACAACGTGCCGTGCCCTAGACAGTCTGTAGTTAAAAATACGCCTTTCCCCTGTCAAAGTCTTTTGTGGGTATGGTTTCACAAGATGCTCATGAAGGGGGAAGGCTTCATCGCCCACAAACACAAAGTTTAGGTTGGCGGTGGTGTCCATGTTGGTTGGCAAGTTAAGTTTATCATTCAACAACCGTTCACCAAAAGTTGTGTGCTCCAAAACGCCACCGTCAGAAACCCTTCCATTAATGCCAACATCAACGTTAATAAATTCATAATTGGCATTAACAAGGGCCATGAGGATCATGCTGAAGTAGCCCTTGTAGTTATAGAAATAGGATCCGCTGTTGGCTGGTTGCGTGATCCGCACATGTTTGCCATCCAAGGCACCACCACAGTTTGGGAACTGCCAAATCCGTTCAAAATCAGAGGCAATAATTTGCCATTCCGCCACTGATTTTGGAAATGGCATGTAGCTCCGTAAACTGCAGACGATGGCGTTGCATGTATCTGAAATTAGTACGCCAAGCAGCGATCGAGAAACTGCAGCAGAAAATTGCAAGTCTTTCATTGAACGTCCGGTTGCCAGAAATCGCAGCGTTACTGCCAAACATTCCTCTGCTAAAACAGCTGCACGCATCCGTGTATCCTGCCGTTCAATGAGTGGCCTCACACATTCCAGTAGGAACTTGAATGAATCCTCCGACATCCGTAGATAATTTTGGAAATCCTGCGGATTCTTCTCCTGCAACTCCCTTACTAGATGCATGTGGGTGAATTTGGACCTCTGCTCCAGCCATTCTCTGGTCCACATGCGATGCTTTTGTTTGGAGCGTCTCTCTTCCACCCGTGACTCTTCTTGTCGATCTGCCTCCATTGCTAATGCAACTGCCACAATCACACGCTCCGCGGTGGTCAGGTTCATTATGTGCAACCTGTACGGTAAAGAAGAGAAAAGTTAATTATTATTACTAAAGTGTTTAAACAAAATAAAATAAAGAATAAAATAAAAATATATAAAAAAAAAAAAAATAAATAATTGTTTATTGTTCACTTTTCAGTTAACATTTAAAAAACAGTTTACAAAAGCCTAAAATGGTGGGGGGGTGTAAAATAAATAAAGCAGACAAAAATAAAAGGTCAAAAAAACGCATCACACAACATCACAAACAATATGTACCTTGAATCCAAATGTCCAGAAGATCCAAATCCAAATGGCAAAGATGAAGCGCTCTAGAGACTCAGACAGGATCGCAAAACCCACAATCCTCGCAACAATGCACAAAGGGACACTATAGCGACTCAAACAGAATCGCAAAACTCTGACACACGGTACTATCCTCGCAACAACACACAAAGCACCGTTGGAGTCACCCACAAAGCGCTCTGGAAACAATGGATGGGGGCACAGTTATTATTGCTGAGGTGATGTTGTGGTCACCAATCGGAGCTGAAGGGCGTTACTAAAGAAAACCCAATCCCGCCTGCGCCACTGACTAATGCGTCGTCAACGAGGTCGCACATCGTTCACAAAAGGTGTCAAACACAGCGATTCAGGCTCACAAGCAGGACGCCAACGATCAAAATACGGCCCAAACCGTTCGTGCACGATCAGTGACATCGCAGCGGGGGCCACATCGCCCCTACATGCCACACACAGCGACGTCGCTAACGAGATTGCTAAATGGTGACGAAGTAGCGATCTCGTTAGCGATCTCGCTAGCGATCTCGCTTAGTGTGGCATACCCTTTAGTCAATAATGAAAAAATAGAGGGGATGCTCACTAGTAATGCGGGTGCTCAGGAGAACAAGTCATATAATTCCAATAATATAGTCCGGCTCACCAATAGCTTATAGGATGCAAAAAAAATTTGTCTTTATTGAAGACGATATTAGCTCATTTGAAAAAAATGCATATCCAGAGAACAATCATGAATACAGGTACATTACAGGTACATAATTTCTCAACGTTTCGGCATTTCACGCCTTTTTCAAGAGGTACCTTTTACTGTATAGAAAGGAAAAAACAATAAAACACAAATAAATAAAACACAGGTACTATGTACACAAAGGAGAAAACAAAACAAAAAAATGAGCATATAGACAATTGTATGTGAAAACAACCAAAATTGAAGCACAAGAAACAGAGCACACTGAGGAAAAAACAATAAGTAATATCAAGAAAACGAAAAGAGAAACCTAACACATTTATGTGTTCAAAAAACATGTTAATATATAGTTATATCCATCTTTATATGGTCATATTGACTCCATATTAATATATAGGTATATCCACCTTTTGATGGACATATAAATGAAAAAGACTATGTCGATCATATAATCAAGTAAATTCTTATATAGAATGTCATCTGAAGCCGGTAGTATTAGGCTGATATTATTAAACAGACCAGTGGTCACTGTGGCTGGTAAGTCTATAGAGTTTCAGTCAGCAATTATAAGGTTAAGGCCGGCGTCACACTGGCGACAGAATCGGACGACTGCAATACGATGAAATATCGCATTGCAGTCGGACAATGTTAATCTATGGAGCAGCTCCCAGTATCCGATTTTTTGTGGTCCGATTTAAACGTGCGAGTGCAATCGCAGCATGCTGCGATTGTCACCGATTGTGGGTCGACTATCGCCAATGCAAGTCTATGGGAGCGATGAAAAGTGGGATTACAAACGGACCGCACGTGTGAGTTGCGATTAAATCGCACAACTTTTCCAGGTGACAGGAAACTGGGTTTGAAATTCTCAGGAAGCCTTTACATGCTAATTAGCTAAGCACATTTTTAAAAAAAACAGGAAGAACGCCTACACGGAGTCCAGAAACATGGCATCTAGCCACATCAATGTGGAACTCCTCATCGTATTGGTGCAGGAGAGGCCTGAATTGTGGGACCAGCGCGATCCCAACTACAGTAATCGGACGCGCAAAGAGGCGGCATGGAAAACAATATGTGTGCACATTTTTCCGGACTATCACCAGAGATCCAGGAGGACCAAGAGCGACTTATAGTACCACATGTAACGGTTTTTAAAATTCAAAAAAAAAAAAAAACAAAGAATAATGTAGCTTTATGTGTTTAAATGATTTTTAAAAGGCAGCATTATTGACCTCTTCATATTTAGAAATACACATTGATGTGTGTGTACACAAACAATATCCATGTATATAAAAATATCATCGATGCTTCGGCATCTATTGACTACAACATTTTGTAGTTCTCTTCACCTCAGATGTAGTGTCTTGGTCCTAAAATTCAAACAGAATGAAGCGTTTTTGAAAGGGCCAAGCATTTTTGTAAATGTATGTTAGTGCTTATAACATGGTTACTTCTGGTTGTATGTTGATGTATTTCAATATTGTAAATGACATCACACATGAGCACTATTTAAATGTTCAGTGTTGCATCTTTTGTATTTTTGGCTTAATAAATAGATATCAGTCATTGTAACCGTTATGCTGTTCTTACATTTGTAGTGACTGATGTGACAAGGCGGTGGCGCAGCTGTCGGGACTGCTACAGGAGGGAGAGTCAGATTAGGGATCGGAGTGGGGCTTCAGCATCTAAGAAGAGGAAGTACCTCTATTTTGATAGACTAAACTTCCTTGCGCCAGTGTTGGATCTGCGACTGTAAGTGCATGTGTGTTTAAGCAGTTTAATGGCAAAATTTGAATATTTCAGGCTTTTAATTTTTTATATTTTTATTCATTCCTAGAACGGAGTCAAACCTAACTGAGAGGGAGACAGGGTCCGACTCCGAAGTGCTTATCGACCCCGTTGGTGATGGGGCAGAGGAGGCAGGCCCTTCCTCGGCAGCATGTGGGTCCACCCAAGCAGCACCAACAACAGCTGCAGGAGCTGAGGATTCACAAACACAGCATCCTGAAAATGACGACCTACCTCAGAGCAGCAGCCCTAATAGGCCTCAAGATGTGTCTCCTCCTCCTTCCCAACGCACAAGGCGAGTTAGGCGGCAACGAGAAGGAGTGGGTTCTGTGACAAGGAGGCAGGTGGACCGAGGAGTTCTGGACTATTTGTCCAGTGTAGCAAATGATGATGGGCAGGAGGGATTTTGCCGAAGTCTGGCCCCTTACCTCCGGGCTACTCCTATACAGCACAGACTGAGGATCAGAAGTGGACTGCACATTGTGTTGGAAGCTGGATCAGCGCCTAATGATCCAACCAACCTACTAGATTATCTTCATAGATGGGTGGTTGGTCCAGAAAATGTCTTGAGGTTGTTAGGACCAAATCCATCACAATCTGCTTCAGCCTCTGATTCCTCCTCTCATCATCATCCTCCTCCTCCACCTCCTCCTTGTGTCCAACAGAACCCAACTCCTCCTCCTCATCATCCTACTGCAGCTCATTCTTTCTATGGAGCTTCCCAGCTCCAAACCATGGGACAGAGTGGCCAAGCACAATATGCCCACTCTAACATACCCAATGTTGTTGGCTGGCCACAACATGGATATGTTAGACATGGGCATATTGGGGGTCACTCTGCTAGTACTCAGTCATATCAATATGACTATGAGCATCAATTCCCTATGTACCCCTACCCACAAGCCCTTCAGGATGCAGCCAGTAACCAAGCTTCTACTGTAGGTTCTGCAGCAGCTCATTCTCAAACACAGGTTGCAGATAGTGGAAGGCCGAATACTAGTGTTGAGCGATACGATTATGCAAATATCGGCTATCGGCCGATATTAGCTCTATCGGCCTTTCGATAATTTGTTTCGATATTTTCGTCTTATCGAATACCGGAATCGGAAGTTCCCATAATTCTTTGAAAGGCAATGTGATTTTAGTCAGCCAATGAGGAATCCTAAGAAGTGTGGGCACATCCTGTACTGCTGCGGTCATGTTAACTAATGACATGGCTGTGATTGGATGCTGAAATGATGTCAGAATGCACTATAAAAGGCGCCGCCGCCATTTTAGCGTCACTGTGCTGTGAATTCAGTAAGGGACAGAACGCTGCTGTGCTGACTCTGAGGGACAGTTAGAGATTGCGATTTAGTGTACTGTGCTGTAGGCAGGCTAGCACCAACCGCTGTGTAAAGCTTCCTTTTGCCTGCAGTGTTGTTTTAACAGCTCTGCAAGGTGTGTGTGAGTGCAGGTGACGCTGCAGTTTGCTCTGCATGCAACGCTGTCTGTAGGCATCTGCACATGTCACTCACAGACTATTTTTTTTTTTCCTTCAGTGTAATTCTTGCAGCTCCATGCAATTTAACTATTAGTGTGACGCGCTTCCATCCATATCCAATACATTGGTTGCAAACACTATAGAAGTAGACAAAGGAGTAGCCTTTCACAGATTGTGAACAGTTGTGTTTCAGTGTTCACTTCAGTCTGTGTTTTTTATTTTTTGAGTGCACATCACGCTCCAGTTACTTGTTCAAGCACTGCTGCTTGTACTCTGCTGAGCGTGTCTCAGTGCCTCATCCTTTTCATTTATCTCCAATTGTTTCTGCTCCATTCCATTTAAAATATAATCTATTAGTGTGACGCGCTTCCATCCGTATACAATACATTGGTTGCAAACACTATAGAAGTAGACAAAGGAGTAGCCTTTCACAGATTGTGATTGTGAACAGTTGTGTTTCAGTGTTCACTTCAGTCTCTGCGTAATAACCACACTTAGGCCTTATAACTTTTCTGACTTTCTTTATCAATCTACCAAGATGAAGAAGTCAGTGAGTAAGGCACGTGGTCGTGGCCGTGGAGTTTCAGCAGGGAGAGGACGTGGGGATTCTGTGTCTGCTGCCGCCCTCAGTGACACAGCATCCACCATTTATCCCCGTGAGCGTTCCTTTATGCGCACTTTGGTAGGAGCTCGGCGTGCCCCCCTGCTGCGGGAAGAACAAATTGAAGCCGTTGTTGGTTGGATGGCAGCCAATGCATCGACTTCAATTCCTTCCACCTCCTCTCAGGAACACAACACTGTTGAGCAACCATCTGTCTGTTCACCGCCTGTCAAATTGCCAAGGCAGCAGAGAGTTCTGTACAGGAGCCAGCTGAGTCTCTGCTTCTGTTCTCAGAATCTGTTGGCTCGCAAACACGGGCACAGGCAAGCAGCATTCTGCAATTTGAAGAAGAGGGAGTATGCAGTGATGCGCAACAGCTGTGTCTCTCTCAATCTGAAGAGGCGGGTGAGCCAGTGCCGATGGACAGCACACCGCAGAACGCATCTTATGATGATGATGAGACTCAGGTGCCAGGTTTTGTGGAGCATGGTGCTGCCCAGACCATCCAACAGCAGCAGGTGTTGGAAGAGGGTAGTGGAGATGATGAAGTCCGAGACCCAACATGGCGTGAGCAACAGGAAGGTGGTGGGAGCAGCTCTGAGAGAGATTGTCCCAACGGTACAAAGAGGAGGGAGAGGTAGGCTGCAGACTCGCTTGCCTGTAGCCTCCAGTTTGGCACCTGTTGGGAGCAGTTCTCTTAGAACTGTCAAAATTGGCGCTCCCATGACTTGCACTGCGTGGTCCTTTTTTGACAGACTTGTACATGATATTTGCTATGTTCAATGCAAGCTGTGTAAGCAAAAAGTTAAAAGAGGTAAAAATATCAGGAACCTGAATACCACAAATATGTGGACACATGTACGGACAAAGCACGTAGCTGAGTTCCAAAGACACACTGGAGATGTAGGCCAACCTACAGCAGCACCTACATCTTTAGGTCATGTTCGAGCCTCTACTTCCAGCTCTCACACACCTGTTTCGGCTTCCTCACAGGATCTCCATGGAAGAACCTCGGTCACTGTTGTCCATAGAGAAACTGTTATTCCACCCACTGCAGCAAGTTCACAGTCATCGTCACACTCCCAGTACAAAAAACAGCCATCGGTAACACAGGCATGGGATAAAAGACGGCCATACTCGGCAAACCATCCACGAGCACAGGCTCTGAATGCTGGCCTTGCAAAACTCCTGTCCCTTGAAATGCTGTCATTCAGGCTGGTGGAGACTGACAGTTTCAGGAACTTTATGGCATTGGCAGTCCCACAATATAATGTGCCAAGCCGATTTATTTCAGCAGGCAAGCGTCCCTGCTCTGCAAAAACATGTCGAGGGAAACATTAAACATGCGCTACTAAACGCCGTCAGTAGCAGGGTCCACCTGACCACCGATGCGTGGACCAGTACCCATGGCCAGGGACGATACCTTTCCCTCACTGCCCATTGGGTCAATGTTGTGGAGCCGGGTACAGATCTTGCCAGTGGCGCTGTACGTGTTCTGCCAACTCCAAGGATTTCAGGAATCCAGTCTGTGCACATTGATTCCTCCTCCTACTCCAGTTCCTCAGAATCATCGCTGCACGAGCCGTCACGGTATACCTCCACATGGACCCGTGAACGCTTACCTGTTGCGACCGATATGAGCACAGCCGTGGCCAAACGTCAACAGGCCGTACTGAAATTAATTCCCATGGGGAATCGAAGCCACACAGCGCAGGAGCTCTGGGATGCCATCAAGCAGGAGAGCGATGTGTGGTTTTTGTCAGCTAATCTCCAGCCAGGCTTGGTAGTGTGTGACAATGGCCGAAATCTGGTGGCAGCTCTGGGCCTTGGCAACCTCACTCACATACCATGTCTGGCACATGTGCTCAACTTGGTCGTGCAGAGTTTTTTGAGGGACTATCCGGATCTTGATGCACTGCTGCACAAGATCCGCCTAGAGTGCGCTCACTTGCGACGTTCCAGCATGGCCAGATCGCGCATTGCAGCTCTGCAAGTCAGATTTCGCCTTCCTGAACATCGCATCATATGTGACGTACCCACCAGGTGGAATTCCACGTTACATATGTTGGAGCGGTTGTGTGAGCAGCAGCCAGCAGTAATGGGGTATCAGCTGCAACAGGCGCAATCAACTCGCAATTTGCGCCGTTCACACTTCACCACTACTGAGTGGGCCTCTATGAAGGACATCTGCGACGTTTTGCGTGCGTTTGATGTCTCAACGTGGATGGCGAGTGCAGATGATGCACTAGTCAGCATGACTGTCCCCCTTATCTGCCTGCTTCAGAAATCACTGAAAGCACTAAAGGAAGAGGTTTTGAAAGAGGTGGAGGATGAGGAGTCACAAATTCAATTACCTTCAGGACAGTCAGCGCAACGTGGTTCCTCACAAAGGGCTGGGCAGGGCTCACTTTGTGAGGAGGATGAGGAGGAGGAGGAGTCAATGGAGGAGGAAGAAATCCCTACAGAGGGAGGTACACAACGCTGTAGTCAGTATGTAGAGCGAGGGTGGGGTGATGCAGAGGAGACAGAGATGACGCCTCTTCCAGAGGACAGCCTTTGTTGGCCAGTTGGGAGTCTGCAGCACATGGTTGATTTCATGCTTCAGTGCCTGAGAAACGACCGCCGCATCGCCCACATTCTCAGCATGTCAGATTATTGGGTGTACACCCTCCTAGACCCTCGCTACCGGGACAACTTACAAACCCTCATCACACCGGTGAACCGGGACCGTAAAATGCAGGAGTACCAAGACACACTGGTGCAATCCATACTGTTGTACATTCCAGCCAAGAGAGCTGCTGCTGCTGCTGCTACTGCTTTACAAAGCAGCTCTGTGCGTCGAGGCAGTGTAGACACCTCTACAACAAGAGGGATCAGAAGCAGCGCCTCTGCACAGGGCAAGAACTGTATGTTACAAATGTGGCAAAGTTTTGTGACAGCGCCAGCAAGGTCTACACCATCCGAGACGGCTCCAGTCACCAGGAAGAAATGTTTCCGTAAGATGGTGACAGACTACTTGGCTTTCCCTCTAAGTGTACTCCCAGATGCCTCTTCCCCTTTCAAATTTTGGGTCTCTAAGTTGGATACATGGCCAGAGCTTAGCCAGTATGCATTGGAGGTGATGGCTTGCCCTGCTGCCAGTGTATTATCTGAGCGTGTCTTTAGTGCTGCAGGTGGTGTAGTAACAGACCGTCGCATGCGACTATCCTCAGAGAATGTAGACCGGCTTACTTTTCTGAAAATGAACAAGGCATGGATCTCACCTGAATTTGCCTGTCCGTTTTCAGATTAAATAACTGTTTGGCAACGTTTTCCATGTCTCCTGTTATGTTCATCTTTCTACCACCTGAACTCTACTCCCTGGGCTACAACACCGCCATTTGTTGCTCGTAAGTAATTGGCAGGGGTACTGACTCCTGGCCAGCCTGGTTACAGCACGACAGCTGTTTCCTGGCAGTGTGAACGTCAATTATCCTCCAATAAGTTGTGCTGTCGTGTTGCATACGGGTTAGCCGACTCTATGGTGCCTGCAGTTTAGGTGATTCCTATGTGTGCTGTGGGATATGTAAATAAAGGCGGTTTCCATTGTGACAATAGGATAAGCACCCACTGTAGGACTGTGTGATTAGGTAACTGCGGACGGCTTGCGTCCTGTCAACCTACATTTTCATGGGTGCGTTCTTCTACCCGTCCGGGGTCCTGTACCGTCAAGTGGTTCTCCCCAGTGCCTTTGGCCTAGGTGCCTCCATCTCCGTATCCGAGTTCCAGCAACGTCTGCTGGTCCTTGGTAGTGCTTTGGAGCACAGGTACCTCCTGCTTAGTAACCGTGTCACAGTAACGTCAGCTGGTACTCGGTTGTGACATTGCCTCTTTTCCTTCTGCTACCCGTCCGGGGTCCAGTACCGTCAAGTGGTTCTCCCCAGTGCCTTTGGCCTAGGTGCCTCCATCTCCGTATCCGAGTTCCAGCAACGTCTGCTGGTCCTTGGTAGTGCTTTGGAGCACAGGTACCTCCTGCTTAGTAACCGTGTCACAGTAACGTCAGCTGGTACTCGGTTGTGACATTGCATTTGTATCGACCCGCCACCACAATTGTGGATTACCAGGGCAATGGGGTACTCAGAGCCGAGCCCATGGAAGTCTATGGGGTTGTCACAGGTAGCGGTGGCTCGGTCTGTGGCCCTAGCGGTCTGGCGTATGTTGGGGGAATATTTACAGGGGATAGATATATTTACAGTTCGTGACGCCACCTGTAGTCTTCTGGTAATTTATACCAGCGCTGCTGTAGAGCTCTGAGGGGATGGTGAGGCAGCTAGATGTCGGGTCCCCTACAGGTAGGACTCTTCCCTCAGGTCGATGGTAATGATAGGGTTGTGCAGGCATGCAAGTAAATAACTCAGTCTCACACGGTCAGCGTCTTTCCATACCTTTACTTGTAAGATGGTAAGGCAGGTCCCAGGGAGGCTGATCCAAGGAGAATGTATTTCGAGATAGCAGCTGGACAAGTTAGGGGCCTCCTTTACTTTCACAACGATGAGTACAACCAGCATGAAGCGTAGTTCCCTCTATAACTCCAGCTATTCCAAAGCTGTACTGCCCAGTCAGTTTTGTGGTCGGAGCCTTCCTGTGAGAAAGCTGAGTTCCTATTCTTGCTGATCAGGCTCAAGGTTCTCACTCCCCTGACCCCAGTTACGTACCGACTATTTAGGGGCTGCTTTCCGCTACCTAAGGTCCGGTAAGCCTCTGGGTTTCCTACCACCATGCATGAAGCTATGGTGATGCTTCGGTCTCCAGTGACCGGTAACAACGTGCAGGACTTCTCCAATCCTATTGCACTCAGAATTTCTACCACTGTGCCTTTCGCCTTGTCCTCGCTGGTAGCATAAGCATTTCTCACTTCACAGGTTAACAAAGTCAGTCCCTTACTTAATTCCTTCTTGAGCTTGTTGCCAGACTCTCAGTAATCTTCCAGGCAGGAGCACGTCTCTGAACCTTCACCGTCCTTGGGACAGGAGACTGAAGTATATCTGCAACTCACTTCTTTCTTCTTAATAAATGTCTCAGTCTGTCTTCTAGTGGGGCACAGCTCTGACCAGGCTGAGGTGATCTGGCTCACCTGTACTGGCCTCCACTTGCTGAACTGCACACAGACTGCACTTAGCTCTGCTGCTGTCTGACTCACTGAATGACTGAACTCGACTCCCCTCCTCACACACTGCCCACTCCCTGACTGTGACTAGACTTTATATACCTTTGCGCGTGTCTAAGTGTGTGTGTTGAAATGAATGTTCATTGAGCATTAAACTGCTATCTCTCCACACATTCTCCAGGGTACTGCGTGTGCCTTCACACCAGGGCTACACATTCCCCCATGGTAAATGACAGCACTCCCGGGCTGTAAAATACAAAGAGACAATTTTGTTTATGCATTAAACATCAACATTAAACATTAATTCGTCCCATCCGGGAGGTAAGGATTTCTTGAACGTTGCGATAAAACATTAAATGTAGAAAAGTGCAAAATATTAAATATACATTCTTATATAATACACAGCAAAATTCTTGTGAAGGACCCACACCAAACCTTCAACGTGGGTCCTGGGTGGGCTGCAGGACTTAGGAATGCAGACCTCACTCAGTGCCACACCACACGGGTTTTATGTTCAGAGGTAGTTGTGATGGTTTTATGTAAAACCAAGATAAGGCACCGAAGCGCAACTATATACAAATAAGTTCTGGGCTGGCACAGTCCTCAACCTCGAAGTCCATTGTAAAACAAAGACACATTATATTAAATCACATCATAATAAAGTGCAAAAACTTTTTATCTGATTACCCAGCCGGGCATTCTATTTTTGGCAATATATATAAACATTATATACTCATAGAAACTGTACAAACTATCTTCACTTTTATAAAAACTTATGTACATCTTCTTAGTTGCGGTAAACCCTGTCTGGGTCCTACCGTTCTTCACATTCTCTTGACTTCAATGACACTTTCCATCCCGGGGGCTGGAACAATGCGATGGTCCCTAGATCCCATTACTAACAAGTCGTGCGCTGCTATTAGGGTCTGGGTCGCCACAGTTCTCGTGCGAACCTCTAGGGGCGCAACGGGTGCTTTATGAGACGCTGTCTGCGTTACGGTAATATCCACTTTCTCTCGCGATGCAGAAATAGTCGCTGTGCACGTCGTCATGTAGACCGCTGATTGCGATGTGGAATAGTTCGCAGGTTGCGATGTAGATTGGGTCGCCGATTGCGATACGAAGATGTACGCAGGGGGCGATGCCGATGCACAATGCTGGTGTGATGCAGAGCAGGAAGCAGGTGTGCGCAATGGCTCAGTTGGGGACGCACTAACCTGCTGCTGTTGCTGCTCCATCATTGACGGCTGAGTCCCCGCCGGTGTCCCTACCGGGGATCGATCATCTGCTGCGGCCTCCTGGCCGGGCGGGCGTTCCGGAACTGGCGGTACCTCCTCAACCTCCTTCGCCTCCACCGCTTCACCGGTGGGATCAGGATCGGTACTTTCGGGGGCAGCCTCCGGTTGCTCCTTTGCCTTGGGCAGCAGAAGTTTTGGCAACTCCAGACGTAGGGGGTCATCGAAGGGAGAGATCACCGCGTCCCACAGCCGCCGCTGCATCAGGTTACGTCGGCGTCTCTCGATCTCCTCAAATCCAGGTTGTGGCAAAATCATCTTTCTTAGTCGTGCATTTTCTTCTTTAACTTCTAGCAATGCTTGCTGCAGGTGCAGGACCACGGATGACTCCGGTGCTGGTGGCAGCTTGGCTGGGGAACGGGGCCTGCCTTCCTCCGCTTCCCTGCTCGGCTGCACACGTCCTGCTTCCATGATGTTCCAGAAGATTCTTCCTTCTTCCTCCAGAGACGTCCGGTCTCTTCCGTGGAGGCGGGGTTTGCGTCTCCTCCTCCTCGCAGGGAAGGTGAAGAGGAGGCGGACCTCCTTTGCTGTAGGGCACGATCGCATGTTGTAATAGCACTTTGAGAGGGCAGGCATTCTCTTCGCGCCACAGGGGGGTACACGCCCACGAAGGTACGCCCACCTTCTTCTCCAGCGCCTGAGGGCGCGAATATGGCGACAAAGATGGCGATTTTTGGCGCCAAAAGTGCAAACAGTCCTTTTTCACAAAAACAATTCCATAGGCACACAGGACTCGCAATTCTGCGAGTTTCGCATCCTGTTCGTGACGCCAATTTGTATCGACCCGCCACCACAATTGTGGATTACCAGGGCAATGGGGTACTCAGAGCCGAGCCCATGGAAGTCTATGGGGTTGTCACAGGTAGCGGTGGCTCGGTCTGTGGCCCTAGCGGTCTGGCGTATGTTGGGGAATATTTACAGGGGATAGATATATTTACAGTTCGTGACGCCACCTGTAGTCTTCTGGTAATTTATACCAGCGCTGCTGTAGAGCTCTGAGGGGATGGTGAGGCAGCTAGATGTCGGGTCCCCTACAGGTAGGACTCTTCCCTCAGGTCGATGGTAATGATAGGGTTGTGCAGGCATGCAAGTAAATAACTCAGTCTCACACGGTCAGCGTCTTTCCATACCTTTACTTGTAAGATGGTAAGGCAGGTCCCAGGGAGGCTGATCCAAGGAGAATGTATTTCGAGATAGCAGCTGGACAAGTTAGGGGCCTCCTTTACTTTCACAACGATGAGTACAACCAGCATGAAGCGTAGTTCCCTCTATAACTCCAGCTATTCCAAAGCTGTACTGCCCAGTCAGTTTTGTGGTCGGAGCCTTCCTGTGAGAGAGCTGAGTTCCTATTCTTGCTGATCAGGCTCAAGGTTCTCACTCCCCCTGACCCCAGTTACGTACCGACTATTTAGGGGCTGCTTTCCGCTACCTAAGGTCCGGTAAGCCTCTGGGTTTCCTACCACCATGCATGAAGCTATGGTGATGCTTCGGTCTCCAGTGACCGGTAACAACGTGCAGGACTTCTCCAATCCTATTGCACTCAGAATTTCTACCACTGTGCCTTTCGCCTTGTCCTCGCTGGTAGCATAAGCATTTCTCACTTCACAGGTTAACAAAGTCAGTCCCTTACTTAATTCCTTTCTTGAGCTTGTTGCCAGACTCTCAGTAATCTTCCAGGCAGGAGCACGTCTCTGAACCTTCACCGTCCTTGGGACAGGAGACTGAAGTATATCTGCAACTCACTTCTTTCTTCTTAATAAATGTCTCAGTCTGTCTTCTAGTGGGGCACAGCTCTGACCAGGCTGAGGTGATCTGGCTCACCTGTACTGGCCTCCACTTGCTGAACTGCACACAGACTGCACTTAGCTCTGCTGCTGTCTGACTCACTGAATGACTGAACTCGACTCCCCTCCTCACACACTGCCCACTCCCTGACTGTGACTAGACTTTATATACCTGTGGGGGTGTCTAAGTGTGTGTGTTGAAATGAATGTTCATTGAGCATTAAACTGCTATCTCTCCACACATTCTCCAGGGTACTGCGTGTGCCTTCACACCAGGGCTACACACCTCTTTTCCTTCTGCTACCCGTCCGGGGTCCAGTACCGTCAAGTGGTTCTCCCCAGTGCCTTTGGCCTAGGTGCCTCCATCTCCGTATCCGAGTTCCAGCAATGTCTGCTGGTCCTTGGTAGTGCTTTGGAGCACAGGTACCTCCTGCTTAGTAACCGTGTCACAGTAACGTCAGCTGGTACTCGGTTGTGACATTGCCTCTTTTCCTTCTGCTACCCGTCCGGGGTCCAGCACAGTCAGCTGGTCCTCATTACTTTCATTGTCTCTTGCTCCATCTTATACCCGTCAGGGTTCCAGTAACGTCAGCTGTTTCTCGGAAATTAGACGACATTAAAGACCACCCAGAAGAAGATGACGACAACAAGGACGACGAGCATGAAGCCAACCAGCCTGAACACCATCACAAAGAAAAAATAAAAGATTACCCAGAAGAAGATCACCAACAGGACAAAGAAGGTTAAGACAAACTACAAGATACAGAACAAGAGACAGAAGAACAATAAGCAAAAGATCAAAAAGCAGAAGAACATGAAGTATAAGACCAAAATGAAGAGCAAAATATATGCTCTAAATTCTAAGCAGAAGAAGACTAAGCAGTGTATGGGGGTGAGTCCGTTCCTCCTCGTGGTGCCCCTGGAAAATGCCTGCTGCTGCTGCAGGCTAAACTGAACACGGACAAATACTGTTGTAATTTAAATCTTTTGTGACAGCAAGAACGGAAGGATGAACAATTCATACTTTTACAGATTACAAGTACAGGAATCTCTGTCACAAATAAGAATATGATGAAGAAGATGAAGAGGAAGAAGATGAAGAATTTGAATATGAAGAAGATTAATTAGTTTAATAATAACAATATGAGTAATGTAAACAAAAACATGAATAGCAAGAAGTTTAAGAAGAAGATTAAGAAGGTGAAGATGAAGAATAATTTGATGAGAAAGATGATGCTGCTGCTGAAGATTATGAAGGAGAAAGTGTGGCACTGGCAAAAGTTAAAAAGGTGAAGAGCATGGAAGTTGTGAAACATACATATTTGCCAAAATAGAAAAAAGGTTAACAACATTGTCAATTTGTTAGTCAATCCAAACGTATTTAAAAAAAATATATATTAATGCTATTCCAATGCATTGGGTTAAACATGTATGCCTTTATTGTCTCCTCAACCTCCCCCAATACATTCTACATTAGTCTTTGTTGTTTTCCTTCATGTACAATTAACCAACAAGGCAAGAATGGTTTTTTTTAATTTCGATATTTTGTTCCCATAGACTTACATTGGACTTCCGGTATCGAAATCGGATATCGACGATATTTAGTGCTATCGGCGATACAATTTCGATACGATATTTTTAGATATCGAGCAATATCGCTCAACACTACCGAATACACAACCTGGCCCTCCATCCTCAGCAACACCACCACCAAGCTACCATCAATTGTAGCTCTAAAATTTTTTTTGTTTTTTGAAGTTCTATTTTTGAATATTTGCACATTCAGAATGTTATACATATTTAATTTTTATGTTTGGACATGTTGGTCCAATGTATCTCCAAACATTGGAATATTTTGCAGGCTTCCTATCCGGATGTTCTTGAATTTTGAAACAGACCCTTGATCTGCTACAAGAGGTCTAATAACATTAAGAATTTTGTGGTCAGGGCTGACATTGGCACAATGAAAACAGGGCAAATACAGAGTGTGTTACATACCCCCCGAAATGGGACATTCCCATGTCTGGGATGTCTCCAGTGCTCCAATATTACGAAGGGTGATAGTTTTACGCATCCCCGGACGGGTCAGAGATTTTTCATCAAGGGCCATTATACGTGCGATTCTTCATACGTTATATATTTGATTAAGTGTCCGTGCGGTCTCGGATATGTTGGGGAGACCACCCAGCATATCCGAGACCGCATCTCCCAACACAAATCCACAATCCGGTGTCGACGCACTCTCTTGCCTGTTCCATCTCATTTTTTGGAAAATAAACACACCATTGCCCAACTTAGATATCAAATAATTGACCATGTCCCAAGGGCGAGAAGAGGTGGCGATAGAGTGAAAAAATTGAAGGAACGTGAGTCGTATTGGATCCATACATTGAAGACACTTTCTCCGTATGGACTTAATAGGGAATACGAACTTTCCTACTGACATATTTACTTATCTTATGTGCCATTGCGATTGATTTACGCCATCACTGACAAGCTTTGATTGGTTATTTTGCCTCTGGTCATTACAATCTGGTCCCTGATAAGTCTTTTAGGAATTATATTGCAGAATTATTTCAGTTTAAACTATGCTTTGAGAGGATTCAATCTTTATGTGATTATCTAAGATACCATATATATTTTCCGTATCTCCAGTCATAATAAGAATATATATTATATGATAAGCATGAGTATTAAACATTTGTTATGGTTTAGATGTCACATAACTTGTTATCTATTTTATAATCTATGTTTTTTTCTTCTTCCAGCATGTCGGCACCGATCCAATCTCCTGATTTCCTTCTTGACATGCGCACTTCATTTTCTGGGACTCGGCTCTTTCCGGCGTCCTCTCGGTATTTTCCGGTCCTTTACACATGCGCACTGTCCTTTTCACCTTTCCTGCCGAACCAGGAAGTTCTCAGGCACGGCGCTCACTGGACACATAAATAGCTGCACTTTCATGATGAAGCATCAGCTCACCGCCGCAGTGGAAGCTGCTTGACACTGCCCCTTGTTTTCTTATGCTACTTAAGGTATGTTGTTCATCCATGGGGAGTTCTTTCTTGTCATCACGCTGGGTTTACCCCTGACGGTTGTGATAGTGCTTATGTATGCGTGTAGATATACTCTTTTGATGACATACAAAATACTACATGTGTGGAAAAATATTTAGACTTGAGAGTCCTCAACATGTGTGGACTCTTTTTTCCTTATAGGTTATTTATGGGGATTGGTTTCATATGCTGGTTTGGCTTATGCTCTGTTTAACACACACCCCTCCTCCCTCTTCTTTTTTCTTTAACCTTATAATTGCTGTATTCTTTTGATAACATACAAAATACCACATGTGTGGACTCCTTTTCCTTTTAGGTTATTTACGGGGATTTGTTTCATATGCTGGTCTGTTTTAGTGCTCTTTTCAGCACACCCCTCCTCCCCTCTTCTTTTTCCTTTAACCTTATAATTGCTGACCGAAACTCTATAGACTTACCAGCCACAGTGACCACTGGTCTGTTTAATAATATCAGCCTAATACTACCGGCTTCAGATGACATTCTATATAAGAATTTACTTGATTATATGATCGACATAGTCTTTTTCATTTATATGTCCATCAAAAGGTGGATATACCTATATATTAATATGGAGTCAATATGACCATATAAAGATGGATATAACTATATATTAACATGTTTTTTGAACACTTAAATGTGTTAGGTTTCTCTTTTCGTTTTCTTGATATTACTTATTGTTTTTTCCTCAGTGTGCTCTGTTTCTTGTGTTTCAATTTTGGTTGTTTTCACATACAATTGTCTATATGCTCATTTTTTTGTTTTGTTTTCTCCTTTGTGTACATAGTACCTGTGTTTTATTTATTTGTGTTTTATTGTTTTTTCCTTTCTATACAGTAAAAGGTACCTCTTGAAAAAGGCGTGAAATGCCGAAACGTTGAGAAATTATGTACCTGTAATGTACCTGTATTCATGATTGTTCTCTGGATATGCATTTTTTTCAAATGAGCTAATATTGTCTTCAATAAAGACAAATTTTTTTTTTGCATCCTATAAGCCTTATTGGTGTTGCCGGGACTATATTAATTGGAATTTATACTCCTTTAGTCAAGTCATTTAGGGTAATGCATGTGTGCTGACATTGGCCAAAAGGAGTTCACTAAACCAATAAGAAGTGTCTAGAGTACCAATCTCTACCAACTTGAGATAAATAAACTATTCCTACAAATAAGCTTCAGGCTTTTATCTCAGTGTCCCTAGTGAGATTTTGTAATTCTCAAACAGCAAGTTTATGCAGAATTTCCATTATCTGCTAATTAACTCTTCACAGGTGCCTGTATTTTTTTTTTTAAATAATCTTACTCAGTATCTTTAGTTCTACTTTTATGTGTATTTCCATTATTTTTATCTAGTTTTGTCTGTGGATTTAAATATTTTATATCAATATTATTTTTTAAAGAGATTTGAAATACCTTAAAATAATAAAATCATTATATAATTACAATTCCTTCAAAATGTGTAAAATTGAAAGTTTATATAGACTTTGTGAAATAGTTTATCAAATAGAAAATTAAATTGAATTGATTGTCTAGAAAATTGCAAGTAGCCAGTATTGCTAAATGCTAATAGAATGTTTGATTCAGTACAGTGAAGATCATGTAAAAGGACTGGTGTACCCACTGAGTGATGTGTTCTTTATAATTTCCTACTCAGCGCATGGAGGTTGTTTGAAAAAAATAACCAGAAAATCTAAAAAAAAACTTTCTCCAGAGCTTGAACAAGAAACATCATTTTTCAATGAATAAGAAAAAATATAAAACGTGTTTTTGGGAGCACTCCTTTTTCAGACACCCAATAATCAGTATGTCTGTACATGCAATGTAAGGTTTAAAGTAATTCATACTGCCCAAACCATGTGTGAGGGGTGGCCAGGGCCATAGTCATGGCCCACAGAGGTGTCTGCTTTAGCGCACCCTGGCCACCCGCATCACATACACAAAGTCGCACTGTCTCACTTGCCTGGTTCACAGAGGCCTCCCTTAGTTGCAGAGACACTTCTTCCGTTGATCTGGCTCATAAAGAGACAGAGTCCAATTCCAACTTTAAACATAGAACTTTACTTGTCTTCAATTGCAGCACGTCCACATTAGTTACAGCATCAACACAGAGTTCTGCACAGTCCACATCCTTCACTTTCCCTGTGCTCTTTCCTATGTCTTTCAGTTTGTACCCGGGTCATAGCGTCTCGACCGGTACAGCAGCATCCTCCATGTTCAGCTTCACTACATTTAGGAGTTCCCTGGTCCATTTTGCCCCTGACACGAGGGCATCTGCCTATGCAGTGAGGCAGCCACATCATAGAGCGACCTGCGTGAAAGTACTTCTTCACTTCTGGCCCAATGGCCCTGGACGTCTTGGCTTTTCCCTTCCCAACATTACGGAGTCAACTGCCCTGTCCAGGCTCTGTGGCCCTATTAACTCAGAAAAGGAAAACCCTCTATCTTATCTGGGTTGGCTCCTCCTATGTAAAATATATACACTATTGTACCCCCATCTAGTGTCCACATTGAGATCGAGAATGCACTCTCCCTATCTACACAACACATATACATATATATGCAACTATACAATATTAACATGAGGAAAGGAGTGGAGCATCACACAATCCCTGTACATGCCTTACACATGTGCAGCATGAAAGAGTGCCTGATCAATTGCAGTCAGGTATATTTTTCTCTGAAAAGCTCCAGCTTTACACCGAAAATATAGTTTGAAGATCTGTCCGAGGATCATAGCAAGAGGCAAGACTAGAGATGGGTGGACCCCAGGATGTTTGGGTCCAGCGTGGTCTGCTGAACAGTTAACAAAAGTTGTGTTTGGATACCAGAACAGTATACTAACTCGGATCCCATTCACTTGAATGGGGGGCCTGAACATCCAGTGCTTGCATGATGTCATGTGCAGCAAAAAGTGCCTCTGATTAGCAGAAAAATCATTACTGCCGGTCAGATAGCTCCGGTTCCCACACTGTCAGAGTACAGCATGAGCCCGCAGCTGTGATTGTAGGTAAAAAGTTTACCTACTACTATCACTAGCATTGACTAATGGGACTACTATTCAAATCAACCTATGACTGCTGCCGCTAATAACAGCGAGAGCAGGTTCAGCTGATGAGAGGATTCACCGGCCGGCTCCTGCTCTCCAAATAAATAATTTAAAAAAAGCCCCGTGTGGGTTCCCCTATATTTTTGATAACTAGCCAGGAAAAACTGACAGCTGCGGGCTGCAACCCTCAGCTGTCAGTGCTAGCAAGGCTAGTTATAATAATAATAATAATCTTTATTTATATAGCGCCATCATATTCCGCAGCGCTTTACAGTTTAACAGTTTCAAAACACAAGTCATAAGTAACAACGTTAACAATACAATAATTAAAGCAAAATAAGATGACCCTGCTCGTGAGAGCTTACAATCTACAATGAGGTGGGGGAGCTACAAAGTACAGGTGTGTATATACAATGGTGCATTTACAATGATGGTCCAGCCATCTTGAGGGAGTGAGGGATGGATGGAGATAGTGAATGGGCTACACACACACACACTTACACATAGAATGACTTTGATTAGTGAATGTGATAGGCCGCTCTGAAAAGATGTGTTTTGAGGGAGCGCCTGAAACCATGCAAATTGTGGATAGTCCTAATTTCTTGGGGTAGAGCATTCCAGAGGATTGGCGCAGCGCGAGAGAAGTCTTGGAGTCGGGAGTGGGAGGTACGGATTAGTGCAGAGGTTAGTCGAAAGTCGTTTGCAGAGCGCAGCAGTCGGTTAGGCCGATAGATAGGGAGGAGATGTAGGGGGGTGCTGCACTGTGGAGAGCTTTGTGGGTGAGAACCAGTACTTTGAATTGGATCCTATAATGAATGGGCAGCCAGTGTAAGGACTGGTGAAGAGCGGACGCGTCCGAGTACCGATTAGCCAGTTGGATGACCCTGGCTGCTGCATTAAGGATGGACTGGAGAGGGGATAGTCGAGTAATGGGGAGGCCAAGTAATAAAGCGTTGCAGTAGTCCAGGCGGGAGTGGATCAATGCTACAGTGAGGGTATTTGTTGTTTCCATGGTGAGAAAAGGGCGGATTCTAGAGATGTTCTTTAGGTGTAGGCGGCAAGAGCGGGCAAGAGATTGTATATGGGAGGTGAAGGAGAGATTGGTGTCAAATATAACACCCAGACAGCGAGCCTGCTGCCGGGGTGTTATTATGGTGCCGCCCATTGAGAGGGAAATGTCAGATTTAGGGAGGTTAGTAGACGGCGGGAGCAGAAGGAGTTCAGTTTTGGAGAGGTTCAGTTTCAGATAGAGAGCGAACATGATGTTGGAGACTGCGGACAGACAGTCGGTGGCATTCTGTAGAACAGCGGGGGTAAGGTCGGGGGATGACGTGTATAGTTGTGTGTCATCAGCATAAAGATGGTACTGAAAGCCAAATCTGCTGATGGTCTGTCCAATTGGGGCCATGTAGAGAGAGAAGAGAAGGGGGCCAAGTACTGAGCCCTGGGGTACACCGACAGTGAGAGGAAGAGGAGATGATGTGGAGCCAGAGAACGAAACACTGAAGGAGCGGTCAGAAACATAGGAGGAGAACCAAGAGAGAACAGTGTCCTTAATACCTTGTGACTGGAGCCTAGACAGTAGGAGACAGTGGTCAACCATGTTGAAAGCTGCAGAAAGGTCGAGAAGAATGAGCAGAGAGTGGTCACCATTACGTTTTGCTGTCAGAAGGTCATTGGACACTTTGATGAGTGCAGTTTCAGTCGAATGTAGGGGTCAGAAGCCGGACTGTGAAGGGTCTAGGAGGGAGTGAGTGGAGAGGTAACGGGTGAGGCGGGAGTAGACTAGGCGCTCCAAAAGTTTAGAGATGAAGGGGAGATTGGAGACCGGTCTGTAGTTGTTTGCGCAGGAAGGGTCGAGAACGGGTTTCTTTAGTAGTGGAGTAATGATGGAGTGTTTGAAGGAGGATGGGAAAATGCCAGAGGAGAGTGAGAGATTAAAGATTGTAGTTAGGTGAGTTGTGACAACTGGAGAGAGAGATTGGAGGAGGTGTGAGGGAATGGGGTCGGTAGTGCATGTATTCAGATGAGAGGAAGAGAGGAGTCTGGAGACTTCTTCTTCTGTGATGGGATCAAATGTGGAAATTGAGCCTGGGGAAATGCAGGGAGAGATGGAAGTCACAGCACTTGGTGGTTGAGAGTAGATTTCCTGACGGATAGTATCTATTTTTTCTATAAAGTGGGAGGCCAGGTCGTCAGCACAAATGTCTGTGATAGGGGCTTGTGCTTTTGGCCTGAGGAGGGAGTGAAAAGTGTCAAAAAGTTGCTTGGGGTTGTTGGCTAGTGAGGACATCAGGGTGGTGAAGTAGGTCTGTTTGGTGAGGTGAAGGGCAGCATTATAAGTTCTTAACATGAATTTAAAGTGGATGAAGTCTTCTGGTGTGCGGGTTTTTCTCCAGAGGCGTTCAGCACTCCTAGAGCATCGTTGAAGAAGTTGAGTTTGCAATGTGAGCCAGGGCTGTTTTACTGTGTGTTTGGAAGTTCTGAGGGTGAGCGGTGCTACTTGGTCAAGGGTGCTTCTAAGAGTGTCATTGTAGTGCTGAACAGCCATATTAGGACAAGAAAAAGAGGAGATTGGGGACAGTGATGAGTGTAGGGAGTCTGAAAGTGTCTGAGGGTTAATGGCTTGTAGATTTCTGAATGTGTGGTAGGTAGGAGTGCGCTGGGGTGGTCGAGGATTTGTGAGGATGAAGGAGAGAATGTTGTGGTCAGAGAGTGGAAGCGGTGAGTTATTTAGGTGGGAGATTGAACAGAGGCGGACAAAGACCAGGTCAAGGGTGTTACCATCCTTGTGTGTCTCAGAAGTTGAAAGCTGTGAGAGGCCTAGAGAAGTGGTTAGTGATAGAAGCTGAGATGCAGATGTGGAAGTAGGACTTTTAATGGGGATGTTGAAGTCTCCAAGGATAAGGGTTGGTAGTTCTGAGGACATGAAGTGCGGCAGCCAGGCTGAGAAGTGGTCAAGGAACTGGGTGGGCGAACCTGGGGACCGATATATGACCGCTACTCTGAGGGAGAGGGGATGGAAGAGACTGATGGTGTGGGCCTCAAAAGAAGGGAATGAGAGTGATGGAATTGGGGGGATGACCTGGAAAGTGCATTGTGGGGACAGGAGTATGCCAACTCCACCACCATGTCTGTTTGTGGGTCTTGGGGAATGGGAGAACTGTAAGCCACCATAGGAAATGGCAGCAGGGGAGACCGTGTCAGAATCCTGAATCCAGGTTTCAGTGAGGGCCAACAGATGAAGAGAGTTGTTCAGAAAGTAGTTGTGCAGGAAGGATAGTTTGTTGCATGCAGACCGTGGATTCCAGAGGGCACAATTGAAAGAAGGAGATGAGGGAGTGCAAGTAATATTAATAAGATTATTATGGTTTCGATATGAGGTAGGGTAGGGATTGAGGTTGGGGGATGGTGGACCAGGGTTGGGGGAGATGTCCCCTGAAATCAGTAGGAGAAGGAAGATAAAGAGCAGGTAGTTGTTGGAGTTGTAAGTAGGTTTTTTCTGTGATGTGTTTGGGCAAGATGGGCTGAGGTTTCTCAGGAAGGTGAGGAGTGCATGGGAGCTGTACATGGGAGAGGGAAGTATGGAGGGGCTGATGTGTATGAGTCGTGATGGAGGGGGGATGGGGCGGTGAATGTGGATGGCAAGGGAACACAGGAGGATAGAGGTAAAGTACATAATTAAAAAGAAAGCAAAGTGTGGCATAAATAGACAATTCCTCACGCCAATCTTTTAAATTATTTAATAAATCTTTTAAAAAAACAGCGTGGCGTCCCCCCCATTTTTGACAACCAGCCAAGCTAAAGAAGAAAGCTGGGATCTAGTATTCTCAGGCTGATAAGCGGCAATGGTTATTGCCCCCCAGCTTAAAAAAAAGCAACCAGCAGTCACCAAGAAAAGGCACATTTATTTGTTGCGCTAATTCTGGCACTTTGCCCGGCTCTTCTCACTTGCCCTGTGGTGGTGGCAAGTGGGGTTCATATTTGTGGGGTTGATGTCACCTTTGTATTGTCTGGTGACATCACGGCCAAGGCTTAATAATGAAGAGGCGTCTATAAGACACCTATCCATTACTAATCCTATAGTTATATTGTAAATAAACACACAGCCAGAATAAAGTATTTTATTTGAAATAAACAACACACTGTTACTTTTTTATTTAAAAATAACAAGCACAGTAGCACTCACCTAATGCCCATTGAAGCTATGGTCTCCTGTAAAAAAAAACAAAAAAAAAAAAACAACCATATCCTTCACCTGTCCATCGTTCTGTCCCACGCCATAATCTCCATGTCTGGTTATAAACAGTTTTCAACCATGACAGTGCCAAGAAGTCCAGGCTGAGAACCATTGCAGAATCAGCTGCTGCGAGCTCAGCCTCAGTGAGTAGCGGTGACATCATCGAGGTTGCTGCAGGTCACTGAGGCTGCGTTCCCAGCCAGGCCCCTGAACTACGGTGACCTCAGTGAGATCACAGCTAGCACAGTGAAAAAAGTCTCATGTCCATTGCTGATTTTAATAATTCTATGGCTTTTCCCTCTTGGTGTTGCATTTTTAACAAAGATACATGTATAAATATATATTATTCATATATATACATGGTGGGCCATTTATATGGATACACCTAAATAAAATGGGAATGACTGGTGATATCAACTTCCTGTTTGTGGCATATTAGTATATGGGAGAGGGAAAGCTTTTCAAGATGGGTGGTGACCATGGTGGCCAGTTTGAAGTCGGCCATTTTGGATCCATCTTGGTGTGCTAGGTTTTAATGTAAATTTATTCTTTCATTAGTTATTTACTAGTTTATGACCACTTATAAAATGTGTTCAAAGTGCTGCCCATTGTGTTGGATTGTCAATGCAAGACTCTTCTCCCACTCTTGATACTCTGATAGCAACACCACAGAAGAAATGCTAGCACAGGCTTCCAGTATCCGTTTCTCAGTCAATGCCTTGAGATACGAGATGTGCAGCATCTGAAACAACTTGAAAAGTTTTCCCACTCCCATATACTAATGTGCCACAAACAGGAAGTTGTTATCACCAACCATTCCCATTTTATTAAGGTGTATCCATATAAATGGCCCACCCTGTGTATATAAATATATATACAGTATATATATATACATTTATTTGATTTATATAGTAAAAGATAAATGATTAGAGAGTGAGTAAAATAATATCTATAGGCACAATGTACAGTGCCTTGCAAAAGTATTCAGCCCCCTGGAACTTTTCAACCTTTTCCCACATATCATGCCTCAAACATAAAGATACCAAATGTAAAGTTTTGGTGAAGAATCAATAACAAGTGGGACACAACTGTGAAGTTGAACAAAATGTAATGGTCAGTTTACATTTTTGTGGAAATGCAAAAACTGAAAAGTGGGGCGTGCAATATTATTTGGCCCCTTTCACTTAATACTTTACTGTGCCACCTTTTGCTGCGATTACAGCTGCAAGTCGTTTGGGGTATGTCTCTATCAGTTTTGCACATCGAGAGACTGAAATTCTTGCCCATTCTTCCTTGGCAAACAGCTTGAGCTCAGTGAGGTTGGATGGAGATCGTTTGTGAACAGCAGTTTTCAGCTCTTTCCATAGATTCTCTATTGGATTCAGGTCTGGACTTTGACTTGGCCATTCTAACACCTGGATACGTTTATTTGTGAACCATTCCATTGTAGATTTTGCTTTATGTTTGGGATTATTGTCTTGGTGGAAGACAAATCTCCGTCCCAGTCTCAGGTCTTTTGCAGACTCCAACAGATTTTCTTATAGAATGGTCCTGTATTTGGCTCCATCCATCTTCCCATCAATTTTAACCATCTTCCCTGTCCCTGCTGAAGAAAAGCAGGCCCAAACCATCATGCTGCCACCACGATGTTTGACAGTGGGGATGGTGTGTTCAGGGTGATGAGCTTTGTTGCCTTTACGCCAAACATATTGTTTGGCATTGTTGCCAAAAAGTTTGATTTTGGTTTCATCTGACCAGTGCACCTTCTTCCACATGTTTGGTGTGTCTCCCAGGTGGCTTGTTGCAAACTTTAAACAACACTTTTTATGGATATCTTTGAGAAATTGCTTTCTTCTTGCCACTCTTCCATAAAGGACAGATATGTGCAGTGTGCAACTGATTGTTGTCCTATGGACAGACTGTCCCACCTCAGCTGTAGATCTCTGCAGTTCATCCAGAGTGATCATGGGCCTCTTGGCTGCATCTCTGTTCAGTCTTCTCCTTGTTTGAGATGAAAGTTTAGAGGGATGGCCGGGTCTTGGTAGATTTTCAGTGGTATGATACTCCTTCCATTTCAATATGATCTCTTGCACAGTGCTCCTTGGGATGTTTAAAGTTTTGGAAATAATTTTGTATCCAAATCCAGCTTTAAACTTCTCCACAACAGTATCACTGACCTGCCTGTTGTGTTCGTTGGTCTTCATGATGCTCTCTGTGCTTCAAACAGAACCCTGAGACTATCACAGAGCAGGCCAACAATAAAAGGAACTGACAGCACTCACTGCATTGGGACGCTCATATCCAAACCAAGGAACCTTCTTGGATATATCAGACCAAAGAAAAATGAAGAAACAGCGCTCCATCCAGGTGAAGTAATTTCAAGAAAGTTTATTCCGCCATTAAACAGCTGTTTAATGGCGGAATAAACTTTCTTGAAATTACTTCACCTGGATGGAGCACTATCACAGAGCAGGTGCATTTATATGGAGACTTGATTACACACAGGTGGATAATACTTATCATCAGTAGTCATTTAGGACAACATTGGATCATTCAGAGATCCACAATTAATTTCTGGAGTGAGTTTGCTGCACTGAAAGTAAAGGGGCCGAATAATATTGCACGCCCCACTTTTCAGTTTTTGTATTTCCACAAAAATTTAAAATAACCAATAAATTTCGTTCAACTTCACAATTGTGAAAAAAAATTTACATTTGGTATCTTTTTCTTTGAAGCATGATATGTGGGAAAAGGTTGAAGAGTTCCAGGGGGCTGAATACTTTTGCAAGGCACTGAAAGTAATTAATGAAATACTGATAATATTCTATGGACTCTTGCTGAACCTGTACTATGAAAACAGAAGGGTTTTTGTAGAAATTGTGAGGAAATAACTGACCATTGTAGCTCGTCCCCAGCACCCAGCATATATAGAAGTGATGACATGCTTTTACATTACTTCATCTCATAATTGTCCTTCTGGGTTCCACCTATCAGGCAGCATGGTTTAGTCACTTGCACTGTTGTACTGTTCTACTACTGCACCAGTGTTCTGGATTCAAACCTAACAAAGGACATCTTCTGTACAGAGTTTATGTATTCTCCTTATGCTTTGTCCCACACTCAGCAGTCTTCTGATACGTTAACTAGCCTCCTATGAAAATGGCCTTTGGTTGTGTCTGCAATAGGGAAGTTAGATTGTGACTTGCATTGAGACAGGGAATAGCAGTCTCTATGCAGCTGTAAAATACTTACCTGGCCTAGCTCTAGGACTGCCACTCTGATTTGACAAGTAGTGCAGACAGTAGATTTGCTTGCACTGATGCCAATGCTGGGATCCAGTGTGCATAGCACATTACTCTGCTCTCATTTCTCTGTTGTTGGGTTGGGGGTCCCACGTAATGTCCAGTTTAGTAATTGACAGTAAATTTGGTTTAGCTGACCAACCAAAGCTGGTCCTTTCAACTGACCAAGTGCAGGGCAAGGTTAGTGACCAATAAGGCTATGCCATTATTTGAAGTACCCACTGACATCGGATCTGTCATTTCTTGCGTTTCTTTTGCACTTAATGTTCATATTGCTAAATTACTCTGGCTTTTGACCTGACTTGTTAACTGCTTTGCTTCTTGATTACCCTTCAATTGATTAACCCTGGCAATTTTTTCTATATGGTTTTGACCTTTGCTAGTCTCCTGAACAAATATTTGTTTGTTAATTTTGTCTATGGACCCTTTTCTCGTGGTTTAACCATGCTGGTTTACAACTTCTGCCAAATCACTCCACCGGCCAGTAGCTACTCCTTGGATGTAACCTAAAGGTCTCTTCACAGCAAAGGCCAGATCCCTGCATAGGAAGAAAGAAGTATACTCTGAAGCATTCTCTGGGACCTGCAAAGTGGTGGACTTCAAGCCCATAGAAGCGGTTTTTAGAGTTACCAGATTTCCATGCACTAAGTAGCAACAGCATATTGGAAACAGCATTTTGAAATATGTCACATTATGTAAGCATGTACAAAAAAATAATCCTAGGTCCTTAATTGTTTAATAACAATAAGGTAAAAATGAGCTTTATATCTAACTATCAAAAAGATCAAATGTTTATTTTAAATAAATGCAACATATACTGTTTATCCAAATGTGTGAAATGTGGAGTGCTTATTCTTTATAGTACTATTTTTTGGTTTTAGTAAGATACTTACTTTTTAATTCAAATAGTACCTTTACTGTATTTTAATGGTAAAAATTGAAAAAATAAAACACAAATCAAAACATGTACAGATCAATAAATGACTTTGGATATACTCATATACAGTTTCCTATAAAGTGGTTCAACAAAATGACTCTCATGTATGATCTCCTTGATTCAAGATATGTTTGTGGTGACGAGCCAGCTTATAAGCAGCAGCCTTTTGTATTGGACCATGCTGATATGCACTTATAATATTATTGTCAGAATTTGTGAATATTGTTTCCTAGCAACCAATTTAAAGGCTTATTCATTATTGTTACAAATACAACAGTGGCTTTTGTGTTATTTATTTCTTGTTGGTTGTTATTATTATTATTATTATTATTATCATTTTCTTACTTTTTCAATATGAAACGTTTGTTTCTGTAGCTTTAGACTAATAGAAAATTTATAGCAGAAACTAAAGGAGCATAAAAATATCGAATTATTCTTTTGATGTTCAATAGCCTGAATATATTCTGAAGTCTATGCAGCTTTTGCTTTTTATAACGAATGCTTCAGTTCTATTATAGTTCTCTGTATTGTAGACATGTTATTCAGCATTTCATTTCAAAGCTAGCAAAATTACTTGATCTAGCTTCACCTGCAATTATCATTAACTTTATGGTCCTCAAATGTAAAATTTTGCATTGTTTTAATACAGTATATCATTACTTTATTTTTTGCTCTCATTTTTGCAAATTTGTTGCTACATTGTACAATATAGTAAAAGAAAATCCCTGTTGGAAACTGCAACTAACAGTAATTATTTTTCACGTATGGGTATGTTGGCATGAAGTAGATTTGCTGCAAAAAAGGTTCTGAGACATTCTTCTGGCAACGCCATTAACAGTTCAATGGCATGGTGGTGCACCATTCTAGGTGGTCATCCCTACTTCTCAACGTGGTCGCTGGGTGCCAATGAGTTACTATAGCAACTGGGGGTCTGTCAAAGACTTCTGTACCTGACATAACAGAGCTCTATTGAAAGCCAGCCCATGACAAGTCTCCAAAATGAAACATCTACTATATAATTGTCTAACTTTTCACTTCCGTCTGTAACGGAAATCCTGCTTCGCTGATTGGTCGAGTCCAATCACTTTCGGCCGGGTGCGACCAATCATGGCGCAGGATTTCAACCAGGCACACCACTGCTGTCGGCGGTAGCCGCTGATCTCCCGACGGTAGCCGCGGGTCATCTCCACGTACATACTCACCTTTCATCCCTGCATCCCCATCACGACGCATCTGCTTCTATCCTGTGCAGTGCGGTCACATAGTACCACTCATTAAGGTCATGAATATTGACGCAACTCCACTCCCATAGGCGTGGCATCCATATTCATGACCTTAATGAGTGATGACCGCACCACAGAGGAAGAAGCTGATGCGCCGGGATAGAGATGCAGCCGAGCGAGGAGGTAAGTATATGGGGAGACGGGGAGCCAGCGGAGGGTGGAGGGAGCATGTATAAAAGATGGAGGTGGAGTGACCCTGTTAGATTGGAGGTGGGAGCGAGCCATGCTACAAGGAGGGTGGGGGAGCGGAGCCATGCATAAATAAACTACATACATATTCTAGAATACCCGATGCGTTAGAATCGGGCCACCATCTAGTTTTTATTATATCCAGCATTACTATAGTATTGTTGGATATAGTTAAAACGATCTGACTATTGCAAGCTCAAGTCCCTAAGAAGACTAACAAATACACTAAAGAGTTAAAAAAAGAAAGTTTTAATAAAAAATATGCAAATTTTAAACAAAAAACATTTGATTCATCTCCCTTTTTTCCCAGTACAATATGAGGTATGTCCATAAAAAAAATAAAATTGGCAAAATTGTGGGGATTTTTGGCTGCAGCAAAGACACAAGAAGTGTAGAAAAGAGCAATCAAGATAGCATATCTAACCTTTGGTATCAATAAAAAGCTCGCTTTAGAAAAATAAGCCCTTACACCGCACCACTGACTGAAAAAATAACAACGAAAATGACAACAAAATATAAAAAAAATTATGCCAAATTTCCAATTTTTTCACCTCTAAAATTATTTAAAAAAACTGTACAAGATTGGTATCACCAAAATTGACCTGGAAAATCATGGTGCAGGTCATTTTTACTACACACTATAAAACAATTCTTAAAAAAATGTCAGAAATTTTTTTCACATTTGGATTTTTTTTTCAATTTCCAGTAAATTATGTGGTAAAATAAATAATATAATTGAAAAGTATAACTAGTACTGCAAAAAAAACAAGAAACTCATACATCTGTTTGACCAAAAAGATAAAAAAATATATAGCTCTTGGATAGAGAGTTGGAAAAATCAAAAACACAAAAGCCGAAATTGGCAATGTCAGGAAGTGGTTAATTAATTGTGATACAGATTATACTCATGTGCATATGCTTTATTGCTATAATTAAACTATATTATATAAACAATGTTTGCAACATTATAACAGAAATGTATAAATGCATTAATGCCAAAAAGAAAAAATCTGATGTCATCAATCCCTTAAAAGATGATCATAGCAATATAATCATAGAGGACAAAAATAAGGCTGAGATATTAAAGCAAAACTGTCAGCAGGATTTTGCAAAGTAAACTACAGGAATTGTCAGGTTGGTAGTGTTAAACTGATCAAAATGATACCTGGGATGAAGAACTCCATCAGTGTTAGAAGTTTTCAATTAATGAGATGAGTTAATGAGATGCTCGTGCTCTGGGGTGGGACTGTAGGCAGTCTTATCTTCCTGCTCTAAGCCAGAGAAACCAAGAAGAGACCCGCCCAAAACCACAAACAGTCTGTCTCTCTCTGTGTCTCTATGATGAGGAACATGTTAATGCTTAGGGATGGGCCCGTGGTCAGGTCTTTTATTGGTTTCTCTAGCTTAGAGCAGTAAGATTAAACTCTGCCTACAGTCCTGCCCCAGAGCATGGGTATATCATTAACTGAAAACTTCAAACAATTATTACACAAGAACCACAAGACATATTTCTTCACCCAGGTGTCATTTTAATAAGTTTAACACTGCCAACCTGACAATGCCTGTAGTTTATTTAGCAATATCCTGCTGACAGGTTCACTTTAAATATGTACTTTTAATCCACATTCACCAATGAACTGACCCTGTACCAGGAGTCATTCAACAACTCAGAAATCAAAGTTCACTACCTGATATAACTTATTTAATACAAGAATTTGCTTCTGAGCAAAAATAAATATTGACAACCCCCAGGCCAGTTGGCATGCATTCACAGATACTGAGGGAGGCTCAGTAGTTGACAGACTGATATATCACATCTTATACTCAATTGTAAGGGTTGATGCCACAGAATTGGAGGATGGCTGACGTGGTACCAGTCTTTAAGAAAGGTAAGAAGGTGGATCCAGGTAACTATCTATCGCCCAGTAAGTCTGACCTCAGTAGTGTGCAAAATTTTGAGGGCATTGTGAGAGATGACCTGCAGAAATATATCGAAGATAATATAATAACTGACAACCAGATTCATGAAAGATAAATTGTGTCTAAACCAACATGTTGAGTTTCTCTGAGAAAGCAAATTTAAATCTTGATATTTGTTTGGATAGTGTTTGCTAATCTAAAAATTGGCACGAACTTTGCACATTTTGATTCCTGTTCAGATTCCCTAGCATTTTACTCAAAATCAGCAAAATTTGGTGAAATGATCGAGTTTCCACTAAGGCTTTGTGCAAACGGCTTCTCTGATCAGCGGTAACATTACAGCCGGGAAGATCATTACTGTCGGTCAAAGCGCTGCAGGGTCACATTGCCAGATGTCTGCATGACCCACAGCTGTGACTGTGACCCGCAGTGAATAGCTTACCACAGGTCAGCAGGCGTCAGCTAATGAGAGACCACTAGTCCCATCAGCGTACTCCTGCTGTCGCTAATAACAGTGGGAGCAGCAGGCGACTGATGGGTGTAGTCATCAGTTGGCACCTGTGTTCAAAGTAATGAAAAAAGTTGAAATAAAGAAATAAATATTGGAATAAAAATAAAAAACACAGTATATACTCACCTTACACCTATCCCTGAAGCTCTTATCTTCCATAAGAAATAAAAATAAAAAATACCATGTACTCAACTTAACGCCTAATACTAATAATAAACCACCTTATCAGTCACCTATCCGCTGTAATCCATACTGTCCTATGATGATTTAGATCACTTGTAGAGAAGTCATATCAGCTGATGAGACTGCTCTACCCAGCAGCTGGAAACACACTGACAGGAGAGTGTAATCACTCCTGCAGTGTATAGCGCTGAGCTGCTGTAAGTGAAGTTTCCGGAGTTCATCAGCTGATAAGGCCCAGTCACCTCACTTACAGCGCTGCTGTGTGAGAAAGTTTTTATGAAGCCGACGTGCCATAAGTGAGATCACCGAGGCTCATCAGCTGATGAACTCCGGTGAACTTTCTCACTGCAGCTCAGCGCTACACACTGCATGAGTGATTACATGCTCCTTTCAGTGGGCCGCTGACTGCAGGGTAGAGCAGTCACTATGCTCTAAAAGTCATCAGGATCATCGTGGGATATTATGGATTATCACTTCAACTCATACAGGTGAAGAATATGGTTGTTTATTATTTAAATTCATTTGTAGGGGAAATTGGCTTTAGTGGACTGGCAATGATGTGAGTATGGTTTAATTTAGCGTTAATAAAGGAGTCTGTGTCATTATTTTAAATAAAGGACTTTATTCTGTTTTTTTTATATACAATATCACTTTGAAGTTATTATCTAAAAAAGCTAACTTGAAACGCGCGTCGGGACCGAGCCTGGCTCCTCGGCATACATATCACGGGTAAGCATTAAATGCATTGACTGAGCTATTACATCTGATCTGCAATACAGACATTGATACTTCAAGTGAACTTTCCAAGGCAGGTTTCAGATACCTTATCCCTGATGCTGTGTGATGCTGTGTGCATCATGGCAGCACTGTATTGGATTAGCACTTGCTCCAAATTGTTTTGATGAGTTGCACTTTGCTGCAAGGGTACACATGGGTCTGGGATATCAGTCCAACTTTTTGGATTATTATCACGGTGGTGTTTTGACTACAATTGTACTATATTCATGCTTGGGGAGCCATGCTTTTTACTAGGGTAATTTGTCCTTTTTGATATTGTCCGTATTGAATTATTGTATTTATAATTGTTTAATAAAGATTTTTTTACTTAATATATAATTGTATAGAACTCCAATTTCTTGGTTTTTCATATTATTTAGGAGTATACAAACACGGTCCACATTTGATTACATTGGGAAACATAATTGTTGCAGGTTGTTTATATGGTTAACACAAAACTATGTAGGATAATAAAAACTGAGCTTGATAGTACAATATTACAAAATGATCTGGCTAAGATGTCTGAATGGGCAAACACTTAGCAAAAGAGGTTTAATGTAGATAAATGTGTGGGAAAATAGTTGACAGATAAGGTTTAATATAGAATAATCTACCTAAGCTTTAGTAATGCTATTACTGCATATATAGTATATTAGGGATTACGGTATAGAAGGATTTTGGTGTTCTAGCTACAAGTAAGCTAATCAGCAGTTCTCAATGTCAGGCAGCAGCTGCAAAATCAAGCAAGATTTTAGGGTATATCAGTGATCCCAATGTATTGTTATCAATCTCTAAAACACTTGTAAGGCTACATCTAGAATGTGGGATACAGCTTTGAGCCCCATTTTTTATTAAGGATTTTTGAAATTTAGAGTCAGTTCAAAGGCGGGCAACTAGATTATTACAAATGAGGGAAGACCTCTCATATGATGAGAGGTTGGAAAAGTTGGGCTTGTTTAGGTTAGAAAAAAGACATCTCAAAAGAGATCTCATTTATGTGTATAAATACATAAGTGGTCAATAGAAAGGACTGGCACATAACTTATTCCTCCAAAGACCTTGCAAAGGACCAGGAGGCATTCATTATGGGTGGAGGAAATGCGATTCCTGTGGCTATATAGGAAGGGTTCTTTACAGTTAGAGCAGTCAGACTGTGGAATGCCCTAGGTATAACTGGTGGAGAATGGTTGACCTTGATGGACCTAAGTATTTTCTCAACCTATATAATTATATAACTATATTTTTTGTAGATTTGAAACATTTAATTTCTTGTAGCATGCAATTGAATATATTAAGGCAACAATTCATCAAGGAGTTTTCACCAGAATTCTGGAGTAAAACTCTTTGAAAAGCCACAAAATTTTCTGTGCAACTTAAAGCTATGCAAAGGTTTTGCACTGTTTGGCATTTTTTCATCAGTCACTATGAGGTCTGCCAAAGTGGGAAGAGCAGAGGCAGGATGGAGTCTAGCAAAGCTGCCCTCAGCAAGGTCATCATAATCTATGACACAAATGTGGTTTAAATTTTGCCAGAAATGTACTGCTGGAGTAACAATGCTGGCAGAAGCACAAGTCAGTTGTAAGATGCATCAAATTACTTAAAGAGAATCTGTTATTAGGATGAACCCTCCTAAACCATCTATATGGGCATGTAAGTAATAGGAAGCTGAATAAAATGATAACTTAATATTTGTAATCTGATGTTCTATTCCAGAGAAATCTATGTTAGTCTTACATATAAAAAAGCTGTTCAGACCTTTGGACTGGAAACTGATCTGCATGAAAATATGTCTCCAGAGCTGACTTTAAATAAAAGAAAACTTACCCTCTTCAAAGTATCATTTTATTCCACTTCCTATGACCTACATGTCCATATAGATGGCTTAGGAAGGTTGATCCTACTAACAGTTTCCATTTAACCCCTACACGACCGATGTTTGGAAACATACATCATCGGTCATGTCCCTGCCTTTGATGCTGGCTCCTGTGCTGTGCCCACATCTTTTCCTGCACTTGATGGCTGATTTAATCAGCCTTCGAGTGCCTCTAACAGCTGCGGGTGGATCCAAGATTAACCTGCTGCTGTTAACAATTTTAATATAACACGCCCTAGCCGGTAGCATGCCACAAGTCCTGCCCATCGGTGTCCCTGTCACGTGATTGCAAGGCACCGATGGTTTGTCATGACAACTAGGGATATGCTGAAGACCCACGTGTCTGTCATTGATGAGGTTTGCGCACATGTCCGGAGGAATTTTGGTCCACTCCTCTTTGCAGATCATCCCTAAATCATTAAGATTTGGAGGCTGTCGCTTGGCAACTCGGAGCTTCAACTCCCTCCATAAGTTTTCTATGGGATTAAGGTCTTGAGACTGGCTAGGCTACTCCATGACCTTAATGTGGTTCTTTTTGAGCCACTCCTTTATTGCCTTGGCTGTATGTTTTGGGTCATTGTCTTGCTGGAAGACCCAGCCACAACTCATTTTTATTGTCCTGGTGGAGGGAAAGCGGTTGTCACTCAGCATTTTACGGTGCGAGCCTCCATCCATTCTCCCAATGATGCGGTGAAGTAGTCTTGTGCCCTTAGCAGAGAACCCCCCCAAAATAGAATGTTTCCACCTCCATGCTTGACAGTGGGGACGGTGTTCTTTGGGTCATAGGCAGCATTTCTCTTCCTCTAAACACGGCAAGTTGAGTTAATGCCAAAGAGCTTCATTTTTGTCTTATATGACCACAGCACCTTCTCCCAATCACTCACAGAATCATCCAGGTGTTCATTCGTAAATTTCAGATGGGCCTGCACATGTGCCTTCTTGAGCAGGGGGACCTTACGGGCACTGCAGGATTTTAAACCTTTACGGCGTAATGTGTTACCAATGGTTTTCTTGGTGACTGTGGTTCCAGCTGCATTGAGATCATTAACAAGTTCCCCAATGTAGTTTTAGGCTGATCTCTCTCCTTCCTCATGATCAAGGATACAACATGAAGTGAGATTTTGCATAGTGCACTAGATGTCGATTGACAATCATTTTGTATTTCTCCCAGGCCCATCTGAAGTTTGCCAATGAACACCTGGATGATTTTGTAAGTGTTTGAGAGAAGGTGCTGTAGTCAGATGAGATCAAATATTTATTTCCTTCCCTGTATATATGTATACATATATACTGTACATACACTGCTCAAAAAATAAAGGAAACACTTAAACAACAGAATATAACTCAAAGTAAATCAAACTTCTGTGACATCAAACTGTCCACTTAGGAAGCAACACTGATTAGCAATCAATTTCATATGCTGTTGTACAAATGGAATAGACAACAGATGGAAATTATTGGCAATTATCAAGACACACTCAATAAAGGAGTGGTTCTGCAGGTGGGGACCACAGACCACATTTCAGTACCAATGCTTTCTGGCTGATATTTTGGTCACTTTTGCATGTTGGTTGTGCTTTCACACTCGTGGAAGCATGAGACAGACTCTACAACCCACACAAGTGGCTCAGGTAGTACAGCTCATCCAGGATGGCACATCAATGCGAGCTATGGCAAGAAGGTTTGCTGTGTCTATCAACGTAGTATCCAGAGGCTGGAGGTGCTACCAGTTGACAGGCCCCAGTACACCAGGAGACATGGAGGGGGCCGTAGGAGGGCAACAACCCAGCAGCAGGACCGCTACCTCCGCCTTTGTGCAAGGAGGAACAGTAGGAGCACTGCCAGAGCCCTGTAAAATCACCTCCAGCAGGCCACAAATGTGCATGTGTCTGCACAAACGTTTAGAAACAGACTCAATGAGGATGGCCTGAGTGACCGACATCCACAGATGGGGGTTGTGCTCACAGCCGAACACAGTGCAGGACGCTGGGCATTTACCACAGAACACCAGGATTGGAAAATTCGCCACTGGCACCCTATGCTATTCACAGATGAAAGCAGGTTCACACTGAGCACATGTGACAGATGTGACAGAGTCTGGAGACGACGTGGAGAGCGATCTGCTGCCTGCAACATGCTTCAGCCTGACCGGTTTGGCAGTGGGTCAGTAATGGTGTGGGGTGGAATTTCTTTGGAGGTCCGCACAGTCCTCCATGTTCTCGCCAGAGGTAGCCTGACTGCCATTAGGTATCGAGATGGGATCCTCAGACACCTTGTGAGACCATATGCTGGTGCGGTAGGCCCTGGGTTCCTCCTAATGCTGGCCAATGCCAGACCTCATGTGGCTGGAGTGTGTCAGCAGTTCCTGCAAGATGAAGGCATTGAAGATATGAACTGGCCCGCCCATTTCACAGACATGTATCCGATTGAGCACAACTGTAACATCATGTCTCGCTCCATCCACCAACATCACATTGCACCACAGACTGTCCAGGAGTTAGCGGATACTTTAGTCCAGGTCTGGGCAGAGATCCCTGTTGAGACCATCCGTCGCCTCATCAAGAGCATGTCCAGGCGTTATACAGTAGTGAGGTCATACAGGCACATGGAGGCCATACACTACTGAGCATAATTTTGACTTATTTTAAGGATATTACATTCCACTTTAATTTTGGGTGTGACTCCATATCCAGGCCTCCATTGGTTAATAAATTTGATTTCCAGTGATGATTTTTGTGTGATTTTATTGTCAGCACTTTCAACTTTGTACAGAACAAGTATTCAATGAGAATATTTCATTCATTCAGATCTAGGATGTGTTATTTGAGTGTTCCCTTTATTTTTTGAGCAGTGTATATACAATCATGGCCAAAAGTTTTGAGAATGACACAAATATTATATTTTCACATGATCTGCTGCCCTCTGGTTTTTATATGTGTGTTTGACAGGTGTTTTTATCACAGACAGAAATATAATTGCAAACATATGAGTAACAAAAGCTTATATTGACAGTTAGAATGAGTTAATGCAGCAAGTCAATATTTGCAGTGTTGACCCTTCTTCTTTAGGACCTCTGCAATTCTCCCTGGCATGCTCTCAATCAACTTCTGGAACAAATCCTGACTGATAGCAGTCCATTCTTGCACAATCAATGCTTTCATTTTGTCAGAATTTTTAGGTTTTTGTTTGTCCACCCGTCTCTTAATGATTGACCACAAGTTCTCAATGGGATTAAGATCTGGGGAGTTTCCAGGCCATGGACCCAAAATCTCTATGTTTTGTTCCCTGAGCCATTTAGTTATCACCTTAGCTTTATGGCAAGGTGCTCCATCATGCTGGAAAAGGCATTGTTGGTCGCCAAACTGCTCTTGGAGGGTTGGGAGAAGTTGACTCTTGGAGGACATTCTGGTACCATTCTTTATTCATGGCTGTGATTTTAGGCAAGACTGTGAGAGAGCCGATTCCCTTGGCTGAGAAGCAACCCCACACATGAATGGTTTCAGGATGCTTAACAGTTGGCATGAGACAAGACTGGTGGTAGCGCTCACCTTGTCTTCCCCGAATGAGGCGTTTTCCTGATGTCCCAAACAATCGAAAAGGGGATTCATCAGAGAAAATAACTTTACCCCAGTCCTCAGCAGTCCACTGCCTGTACCTTTTGCAGAATATCAGTCTGTCCATGATGTTTTTTCTGGAGAGAAGTGGCTTCTTTGCTGCCCTCCTTGAGACCAGGCCTTGCTCCAAGAGTCTCCGCCTCACAGTTCGTGCAGATGCACTCACACCTGCCTGCTGCCATTCCTGAGCAAGCTCTGCACTGCTGGTAGCCCGATCCCACAGCTGAAACACTTTTAAGAGACGGTTCTGGCGATTGCTGGTCTTTCTTGGGCGCCCGGGAGCCTTTTTGGCAACAATGGAACCTCTCTCCTTGAAGTTCTTGCTGATGCGATAGATTGTTGACTGAGGTGCAATCTTTCTAGCTGCGATACTCTTCCCTGTTAGGCCATTTTTGTGCATTGCAATGATGACTGCACGTGTTTCTTTAGAGATAACCATGGTTAACAGAAGAGAAACAATGATGCCAAGCACTAGCTTCCTTTTAAAGTGTCCAGTGGTGTCATTCTTACTTAATCATGACAGATTGATCTCCAGCCATGTCCTCATCAACACCCACACCTGTGTTAATGGAGCTGAAAAGAGGTTAGCTGGTCCTTTTAACGCAGGGCTGCAATGATGTTGAAATGTGTTTTGGGGGATAAAGTTAATTTTCTAGCCAAATATTGACTTTGCAAGTAATTGCTGTTAAGCTGATCACTCTTTATAACATTCTGGAGTATATGCAAATTGCCATTAGAAAAATTGAAGCAGTAGACTTTGTAAAAATTAATATTTGTGTCATTCTCAAAACTTTTGGCCATGACTGTACATATATATACAGTATATGTGCTTCTCACAAAATTAGCATATCATCAAAAAGTTAATTTATTTCAGTTCTTCAATATAAAAAATAAAACTCATATATTGTATAGAGTTATTACAATCAGAGTGATCTATTTCAAGTGTTTATTTCTGTTAATGTCGATGATTATGGCTTACTGACAATGAAAACCCAAAAGTCATTATCTCAGTAAATTAGAATAATTAACAAACAACACCTGCAAAGGCTACCTAAGCATTTCAAAAGGTCCCTTAGTCTGCTTCAATAGGCTCCATAATCTTGGGGAAGACTGCTAACTTGACAGATGTCCAGAAGACAGTCATTAGGAAAACACGGCACTTCTGGAATTCTGGTGGTACACAAGTAGGATAACCGAATTCGTCAACTGTGATGTAGAAATACTTGGCACTCATATAGATGTGTTCAAGAACTTATTTATTGAGTGAAGAAATTCCAGAAAAAAATGACACGTTTTGGTCAATACCTGACCTTCATCAGTCATCTGGATAGAGGAGATCTGTGTGGCAAGTGGTAGTGTGTGAGAGTCTGCAGTGTCCACTGCTAAGACAGGAATTCTATTCTATCCTATGATTCTGTGATTTTACTGTATGCAGCAGATGAATTTCTGGCTTTTCAAAGGACATTGGTGCGTAAAAATCGGGCAGCACTCGCATGGTCCAAGTGTTATGCTATTTTTTTCTCGCACCCATAGGCTTGCATTGGCAAGTCTCGGCCGAGTTTCAGTACCAATTGCAACCTGCTGTGATTTTATATGCACTTTGAATATGCCTGAGAAAAAAAAGCTGATGTGAGCTGCCCCGTAGATTAACACTGGGCCGAGTGCTATGGAATGTTTTTACGCATAGCACTTGGCCTTATTCTACGGTAGTGTGCCTCCGGCCTTAGTTACGTTCTAGGCGAGGAGTTAACTCTTAAGATCCCAGTCAAGTATCTCCAGTCCTATTGATTTCTTTACAACAGTTAGCTATTCCCCCCTCTCCCACTCCCTGTCAGTTCCTGACCAAGTAAATATCATAATCACAGCAGTCTCCAAAGCGGTTCCTGAGCCATATGCATGTTCAAATGCCTTATTATCTTTAGATGTACATGTAGTAATCAGAATGTACACTTCAGAACAATGACAGTGGCATAAGGAAATACACCAGAACTGTCACTGAAGGAGTTCCCTCCCCACCAACAACCAGAAAGCAAGTTGCTCAAGAGACAACGTGAGAATACCCTTTTAAGAGTCACATACCTCATGGTCTTATTTAATTTGGGCTAAAGGCTTCAATAAAAATCAATAAAAAGTGTATTTATTTGTAGACCAAATCTTCATAGGCATTTTTTATAAAATAAACATTGGGGACAAATTTCTGTTTTCAAACCACATTATAATTTGTAACCATTTATTTTGAGCATAATGGTGCCTGAGTTTTTAGAATTTAGTAGGTTTACTTGACGCGACGTGTAAACAAGATAATATATTGCCGCACCGTAGCACCACAAATTGAGCTCTGCCAAATTGGTAAACTTTCGTGAATTTCTGTTTGAAATTTCTAAATTACCTTACATGTTATTCTATGTTTTAGTTATTTGTCTCTGTATCGTCAGTTGTATAAATATCAGTGGCAAATGTGATCCTGATAGCTATGAATGATTGCGTGCCATGTTTATGTCATATAAAATTTTACAGACTATGAGTCAGAAGACAACAATTCTCTTTTGGCAATTTAATTTATCTTCAGTGAGAAAGATCAGCATGTACAGTTCAATGACCTAGATTCAGTGGAAGTTATAAACAAAGTACAAGACAAAAGAAGTTCTTATTTGTTTTACTTCATGTGTTAGATATGTAAAGTGACCTATGAAAAAAAAATACATTGCTTTCAATTATGTTCATCTTGTTGCTCTTATTTCTGTTCTGGGTCTTAAAGTGGTAAAGCGCTACATAAGCAATGAAAAATATTAATAAATAATCCTAATAAGGGTATCTGTCTGTAGGATCAACCCTCCTAAGCCGTCTATATTGGCCTGAAGGTCATAGGAAGCTGAATGAAATTATATCTTGACATATGCGATTCAATATTTTATTCCAGAGAAATCAACATTTTTCTTATATGTAAGTAGTATTTTTTTTGTGTGTCTCTTTTCTTTTTCATTTTCTATTGCTGAGCTTTTACAGAATTCCTTATGTAGGCAGTGTCTGAGTGTTATGATGGATCTTCTAATTTCTTACAATTGATCCAATATTGATTATCTGGCTATCTAAATAAATTAGTATTATTTTCTAGCCTTTTGTATTCATATGTACACAACTTCCAATGGTTAAGATGTCAGGTGAATGCAAGGGAAATGGAATTCAAATGCCAGGGAAAGAAAAATAGGGCATGAATCAATGTGACTTCACACAGGTCTTGCAGTGATTATGGATTATAAAACAAAACATTGGCCTGAAGCTGACTAAAAACATGTTCTTTCACATGGTACAGATTTTCAGCAAATAAAGTGACTAAATTGCTTGATTTTAAACACACTCTTGATTGAGTTTAAACTTTTGCAATTTTCAGTAGAATTTTCTGATGAAATACACTTATGCTTAAATAAGTTGTCCACTACCATAACTCAGTTACTGCCATTGCCATAAATGCCTAAAGAAAGAAGGAAAGATGTGTATCTTCGTACCGTGTTAGCCAGTAGATAGAAAAATATTTAGACTTGAGAGTCCTAAGTGGTTGATACCTTTTAATGGCTAACTGAAAAGATGGTAACAAATTGCAAGCTTTCCAGACTACTCAGGTCTCTTCATCAGGCAAAGACTAATACAACATCTGAAGAATCACATATTTATACACAAGAGGACACATTCAGTTCCATAATGTGTCCTCTTGTGTAAATATGTGATTCTTCAGATGTTGTATTAGTCTTTGCCTGATGAAGAGACCTGAGTAGTCTCGAAAGCTTGCAATTTGTTACCATCTTTTCAGTTAGCCATTAAAAGGTATCAACCACTGAGGACTCTCAAGTCTAAATATTTTTCTAAAGAAAGAAGGCAAGAAGAAAGCCATTGCTGAAGGTAAGCCATAAGAAGTCCTGTTTGTAGTTTGCAAAAAGTCACTTTGAAATCAAGCCATAAAAAACTTGATTGCAGTTTGCAAAATGCCATGTAGGGGACACAGCTAGCATGTGAAAAAAGGTGCTCAGGTTAGATGAGACCGAAATAGAACTTTTGGGCTAAATGCAAAAGCTATGTGTGGAAAATAACACTGCACATCGCCCTGAAAACACCATCCCCACCATCAAACATAATACATAGTAACATAATAACATAGTTAGCAAGGCTGATAAAAGACGTTTGTCCATCCAGTTCAGCCTATACTCTGTCAGAATAAATCCCCAGATCTACGTCCTTCTAAAGAACCTAATAACTGTAAGATACAATATTGTTACGCTCCAGGAAGACATCCAGGTCTCTCTTGAACCCCTCGACTGAGTTTGCCATCACCACCTCCTCAGGCAAGGAATTCCAGATTCTCACTGCCCTAACAGTAAAGAATCCTCTTCTATGTTGGTGGAAAAGCCTTCTCTCCTCCAGACGCAGAGAATGCCCCCTTGTGACCATCACCCTCCTTGGTATAAACAGATCCTCGGAGAGATATTTGTATTGTCCTCCTATATACTTATACATGGTTATTAGATCACGCCTAAGTCGTCTTTTTTCTAAACTAAATAATCCTAATTTTGCTAATCTCTCTGGGTACTGTAGTTCCCCCATCCCCTTTATTAACCCCTTCACCCCCAAGGGTGGTTTGCACGTTAATGACTGGGCCAATTTTTACAATTCTGACCACTGTCTCTTTATGAGGTTATAACTCTGGAACGCTTCAACGGATCTTCGCGATTCTGAGATTGTTTTCTCATGACATATTGTACTTCATGTTAGTGGTAAAATTTCTTCGATATAACTTGCGTTTATTTTTGAAAAAAATGCAAATATGGCGAAAATTTTTAAAATTTTGCAATTTTCAAACTTTGAATTTTTATTCCCTTAAAACAGAGAAATATATCACACAAAATAGTTAAGAAATAACATTTCCCACATGTCTACTTTACATCAGCACAATTTTGGAACCAAAATTTTTTTTTGTTAGGAAGTTATAAGGGTTAAAAGTTGACCAGCGATTTCTCATTTTTACAACAAAATTTACAAAGCCATTTTTTTTAGGGACCACCTCACATTTGAAGTCACTTTGAGGGGTCTATATGGCAGAAAATACCCAAAAGTGACACCATTCTAAAAACTGCACCCTCAAGGTACTCAAAACCACATTCAAGAAGTTTATTAACCCTTCAGGTGCTTCACAGTAACTAAAGCAACGTGGAAGGAAAAAATGAATATTTTACTTTTTAGCCACAAAAATTATCTTTTACAAACTTTTTTTTTATTTTCACAAGGGTAAAAGGAGAAAATGGACAGATAATGTTGTTATGCAATTTCTCCTGAGTACGCCAATACTCCATATGTGGGGGAAAACCACTGTTTGGGCACACGGCAGAGCTCGTAAGGGAAGGAGCGACGTTTGACTTTTTCAAACTAAAATTGGCTGGAATTTAGATTGGATGCCATGTCGCGTTTGGAGAGCCCCTGATGCGCCTAAACAGTGGAAACCCCCCACAAGTGACACCATTTTGGAAACTAGACCCCCTAAGGTACTTATCTAGATCTGTTGTGAGCACTTTGAACCCTCAAGTGTTTCACAAAAGTTTATAAAGCCTGGGTGTGAAAAAAAAAAAATCAATTTTCCACAAAAATGATTTTTTAGTCCCAAATTTTTGAATTTTCCCAAGGAAATTGGACCCCAAAAGTTGTTGTCCAATTTGTCCTGAGTACGCTGATACCCCATATGTGGGGGGGGAAACTGTTTGGGCGCACGGCAGGGCTTGGAAAGGAAGTAGTAACATTTTGGAATGCAGACGTTAATGGGGGTCATGTTCCGTTTGTAGTGCCCCAGATGAGCCTAAACAGTGGAAACCCCCCACAAGTGACCCCATTTTGGAAACTAGACCCCCTAAGGAACTTATCTAGATCTTTGGTGAGCACTTTGAACCCCCAAGTGCTTCACACAAGTTTATAATGCCCGGGCATTAAAATAACAAATCCTATTTTTTTCCCACAAAAATTATATTTTAGTCACTAATTTTTTATTTTACCAAGGGTAACAGGAGAAATTGGACCACATAAGTTGTTGTACAATTTGTCCTGAGTATGCTGATACCCCATATGTGGGGGGGAACCACTGTTTGGGCGCACGGCAGAGCTCGGAATGGAAGGAGCACCATTTGACTTTTTCCAACCAAAATTGGCTGGAATTGAGTTTGGATGCCATGTTGCATTTGGAGAGCCCCTGATGTGCCTAAACAGTGGAAACCCCCCACAAATGACCCCATTTGGGAAACTAGACCCCCTAAGGAACTTATCTAGATTTTTGATGAGTAATTTGAACCCCCAAGTGCTTCACACAAGTTTATAACGTAGAGCCGTAAAATTTAAAAATCATATTTTTTCCACAAAAATGATCTTTTCACCCCAATTTTTATTTTTCCAAGGGTAACAAGACTCAAAAGTTATTGTGCAGTTTGTCCTGAGTGCGCTGATACCCCATATGTGGGGGTAAACCACTGTTTGGGTGCATGGCAGAGTTTGGAAGGGAAGGAGCGCCGTCTGACTTTTTCAACGCAGAATTGGTTGGAGGCCATGTCGTGTTTGGAGAGCTCCTGATCTGCCTAAACAGTGGAAACCCCCATAAATGACACCATTTTGGAAACTAGACCCCTCAAGGAACTTATCTAGATGTGTGGTGAGAACTTTGAACCCCCAGTTGTTTCACTAAAGTTTATAACGTACAGCCGTAAAATAAAAAATCTTTTTTTTTTTTTTTACAAAAATGATTTTTTTCGCCCCCAATATTTTATTTTCACAAGGGTAACAGAAGAAATTGGAACCCAAAAGTTGTTGTCCAATTTGTCCTGAGTACACTGATACCCAATATGTAGGCGAAAACTACTGTATGGGCACACGTCGGGGCTCGGAAGGGAAGTAGTGACGTTTTGGATTGCAGACTTTGATGGAATGGTCTGGGGGCGTCATGTCACATTTGGAGAGCCCCTGATGCACCTAAACAGTAGAAACCCCCACAAGTGACCCCATTTTGGCAAATAGACCCCACAAGGAACTTATCTAGATGTGTGGTGAGCACTTTGAACCCCAAAGTGCTTCACAGAAGTTTATAACGCACAGCCGTAAAAATAAAAAATCCTTTTTTTTTTACAAAAATGATTTTTTCGCCCCCAATATTTTATTTTCACAAGGGTAACAGGAGAAATTGGACCCCAAAAGTTGTTGTCCAATTTGTCCTGAGTACGCTGATACCCAATATGTGGGAGAAAACTACTGTATGGGTACACGTTGGGGCTCGGAAGGGAAGTAGTGACGTTTTGGATTGCAGACTTTGATGGAATGGTCTGGGGGCGTCATGTCGCATTTGGAGAGCCCCTGATGCGCCTAAACAGTGGAAACCCCCCACAAGTGACCCCATTTTGGAAAATAGACCCCACAAGGAACTTATCTAGATGTGTGGTGAGCACTTTGAACCCCGAAGTGCTTCACAGAAGTTTATAACGCACAGCCGTAAAAATAAAAAATCTTTTTTTTTTTTTGCAAAAATTATTTTTTCGCCCCAATATTTTATTTTTACAAGGGTAACAGGAGAAATTGGACCCCAAACGTTGTTGTCCAATTTGTCCTGAGTATGCTGATACCCAATATGTGGGAGAAAACTACTGTATGGGTACACGTTGGGGCTCGGAAGGGAAGTAGTGACGTTTTGGATTGCAGACTTTGATGGAATGGTCTGGGGGCGTCATGTCACATTTGGAGAGCCCCTGATGCGCCTAAACAGTGGAAATCCCCAACAAGTGACCCCATTTTGGAAAATAGACCCCACAAGGAACTTATCTAGGTGTGTGGTGAGCGCTATGAAGCCCCAAGTGCTTCACAGAAGTTTATAATGTACAGCCGTTAAAAAACAAAAAAATAATTTTTTTTGTACAAAAATGATATTTTCGCCCCCAGTTTTTTATTTTCCCAAGGGTAACAGAAGAAATAGGACAAATTGCACAATAACTCTTGGGGTCCAGAGTACGCTGATACCCCATATGTGGGGATAAACTACTGTTTGGACGCATGGCAGAGCTCAGAAGTGAAGGAGCACCGTTTGACTTTTTCAACGCAGAATTGGCTGGAATTGAGATCAGACGCCATGTCACATTTGGAGAGCCCCTGATGTGCCTAAACAGCGGAAACCCCCCAATTCTAACTCCAACCCTAACCCCAACACACCCCTAACCCTAGTCCCAACCCAAACCACAAACCTAACCCTAACACACCCTAATCCCAACCCTAACCCTAATCCTAACTTTAGCGCTAACCCTAACCCTAACTTTAGCCGCAACCCTAACCCTAACCCTAATGGGAAAATGGAAATAAATACATTTTTTTAATTTTATTATTTTTCCCTAACTAAGGGGGTGATAAAGGGGGGTTTGATTTACTATTTATAGCGGGTTTTTATGATTGGCAGCTGTCACTCTAAAAGACGCTTTTTATTGCAAAAATAGTTTTTTGCATCGCCACATTTTGAGAGCTATAATTTTTTCACATTTTGGCCCACAGAGTCATGTGAGGTCTTATTTTTTGCGGTACGAGTTGACGTTTTTATTTGTACCATTTTTGAGCAGGTGACATTTTTTGATCGCTTTTTATTTCGATTTTTGGGAGGTTAGAATGAACAAAAATCAGCAATTCATGAATTTCTTTTGGGGGAGGCGTTTTTATTGTTCCGCGTGTGGTAAAATTGATAAAGCAGTTTTATTCTTCGGGTCAGTATGATTATGGCGATACCTCATTTATATAATTTTTTTATGTTTTGGCGCTTTTATAGAATAAAAACAATTTTATATAAAAAATTATTATTTTTGCATCGCTTTATTCTGCGAGCTATAACTTTTTATTTTTTCACTGATGATGCTGTATAGCAGCTCGTTTTTTGCGGGACAAGATGACGTTTTCAGCGGTACCATGTTTATTTATATCGGTCTTTTTGATCGCGCGTTATTCCACTTTTTGTTCGGCGGTATGATGATAAAGCATTGATTTTTTGCTTCGTTTTTTTTTTAAGGGGTTCACTAAAGGGGTTAACTAGTGGGACAGTTTTATAGGGGGGTCGTTACAGACGCGGCGATACCAAATATGTGTACTTTTATTGTTTTGGTTTTTTATTTACAGGAAGAAATGAATTTATTGGGGAATATTTTTTTTTTATTTATTTATTTTGGATTTTTTTTTATAACATGTTTATTTTTATTTTTTTAACTTTTTTACTTTGTCCCAGGGTGGGACATCACTGTATTTTATCAAATCGCTGGTGTGACAGTGTGCACAGCACACTGTCACACCAGCGATCGCTCAGGCAGTGCAACAGGCTTCTCAGTGCCTGCTCTCAGCAGGCACTGAGGAAGCCGCCTCCCTCCAGAACCCCGGCGCCATCTTGGATCCGGGTCCTGGGAGGGAGGAAGCCCTCAGAACAGCGCGATCACATCACGCTGGTCTGAGGGTCTCAGGGGGGCGCGCAGGGAGCCCACTCCCTGCGCGATGCTTCCCTGTGCCCCCAGTACACCGCGATCATGTTTGATCGCGGTGTGCTAGGGGTTAATGTGCCGGGAGCGGTCCGTGACCGCTCCTGACACACAGTCACGGGTGTCAGCTGTGATAATCATGGCTACACCATGAGTTATCTCCTATTATGCCCATAGCAGCCAATGACTCAGAGGTATTCTTTGCAGCATGAGATGGTGCCTTGTCATGCATGAAGATGATTTTGCTCCTGAAGGCACTTTTCTGCTTTTTATACCATGGAAGAAAGTTGTCAGTCAGAAACTCTATATACTCTGCAGAGGTCATTTTCACACCTTCAGGAACCTTAAATGGGCCCTACCAGCTCTGTTTCCCCATGATTCCGGCCCAAAACATGACTCCTCCACCTCCTTGCTGACGTCGCAGCCTTGTTGGGACATGGTGACCATCCACCAACCATCCACTACTCCATCCATCTGGACCATCCAGGGTTGCTCGACACTCATCAGTAAACAAGACTGTTTGAAAATTAGTCTTCATGTATGTCTGGGGCCACTGCAACCATTTCTGCTTGTGAGCACTGTCTAGGGGTGGCCGAATAGTAGGTTTATGCACCACAGCAAGCCTTTAAAGGATCCTACACCTTGAGGTTCGAGGGACTCCAGAGGCACCAGCAGCTTCAAATATCTGTTTACTGGTTTGTAGCAGCTGCTCTCTTAATCCGATGAACTTGCCTGGCAGAAATCTTCCTCATACTGCCTTTATCAGCACGAACACGTCTGGGCTCAGAATCAGCCACAAATCTCTTAACAGTATCATGATCACGCTTAAGTTTTCAGAAAATATATGTTTTCTCATCCCTGACCAAGGCATTGCACTATTTGATGCTTTTCAGCAGCAGAGAGATCCTTTTTTCTTTCCCATGTTACTTGAAAACTCTGGCCTGCTTAATAGTGTGGAACATCCAGTTTTCCTTTTATTGGGCTCACATGGCAAACTAATTATCACAGGTATCTGAGATTGATTTCAGTGATCCAAAGAACCCTGAGACACAATACCATCAATTAGTTTCATTTACAAAAAAAAACTCTATGACACTTAAAACCAATTTGCATAATAATTTGGAGCATGCTGTATATTGTTAAATCATATAAAATCCCAACAAAAAAACATTTAAGCTTGTGGGTGTATACATACAGTACAGATCAAAGTTTGGACACACCTTCTCATTCAAAGATTTTTCTGTACTTCATGGCTATGAAAATTGTAGAATCACACTGAAGGCATCAATACTTTGAAGTAACACGTGGAATTATACAATACACTTTACAAAAAAAGTGTGAAACAACTGAAAATATGTCTTATATTCTAGGTTCTTCATAGTAGTCACTTTTTGCTTTGATTACTGCTTTGCACGCAGAAAAGTTGAACGCATGGACTCTACATGCCTGGTGAAACATGGAGGAGGTGGTTTGATGGTGTGGGGGTGCTTTGCTGGTGACACTGTTGGGGATTTATTCAAAATTGAAGGCATATTGCACCAGCATGGCTACCACAGCATCTTGCAGAGGCATGCTATTCCATCCGGTTTGTGTTTAGTTGGACCATCATTTATTTTTCAACAGGACTATGACCCCAAACACACCTACAGACTGTGTAAGGGCTATTTGACCAAGAAGGAGAGTTATGGGGTGCTACGCCAGATGACCTGGCCTCCACAGTCACCAGACCTGAACCCAATCGAGATGGTTTGGGGTGAGCTGGACCGAGTATAAGCCGACCCGAGTATAAGCAGAGGCATCTAATTTTGCCACGGAAAACTGGGTAAGCTTATTGACTCGAGTATAAGCCGGGTATGCATTGTCCCCTCATCCCTGTCCTTCTCTGTGTGGCTCCTCCCATCCCATCCTTCTATACATTGCTCGGCTCCCCCATCCCATCCTTCTACGTATGGCTCGGCTCCCCATCCTCCTCCATCCCATCCTTCTATACATTGCTCGGCTCCCCCAGTCCCATACTTCTATGCATTGCTCAGCTCCCCCTGTTCCATCCTTCCATACATTGTTCGGCTCCCCATCCCATTCTTCTATACCTTGCTCTGCTCTCCCATTCCATCCTTCTATTCATTGCTCGGCTCCCCCATCCCTTTCTTCTATACATTGCTCGTCTCCCCCATCCCATCCTTCTATACATTGCTCAGCTACCCCGTAGCCAGCCTGTACCGAACTCATCGAAGCTCCAGCTCCCTTCACTTCCTTGGTCCAGCCAACTTTTGCCCTAAAAGCATTGGCCCAGGTGGTAAGACGTCACACCTTCCTTCTCTGTACAAGCCCACTGCGAGACTATGCAGATGCCGTGGGTAACGTGGGTTGCTGTATTAAAATGTTTGTGGGCTTCTGGTTGTCTGGTCCTAAGCCCTTGTGGACACTTGGGCACACTGACCCTGTCTGAGCTAACTTTCTACAAACTCCTGTCTTACTACCCGGCAACTCCTCCTACACTTAACCCTCTATGAACTACCTGTCAGCTATACCTTACAGGGCCCACTAGTATGCTGTCACCCCAGTTGTAGAAACTATATACTAAAGTGCCCTCCTCTATTGTCCCAAACGGATGCACTTAACTTTCCCTAAGCTGTACATATGTAAACAATGTCAACCATATCATATAGTACAATATTATACAAAGGAACACATGACATAGGCAATCAGATATATATATATATATATATATATTATATATATACATAATGGTAACACATCAGAAATATGGCAGTACCATATTTGGGGGGAAAATGGGGGTGCATCTTATAATGCGGACATACATTAAAGGCCGCAGTGGAGCAGGGTCCCAGGGTCATTGCTGGATGAGACAAGAGTTTCGCGTTGGCAGCAGGCCACAGGCTGGGATGAGGGGGTGTTCAGATGTGCAATGCTGCAGATGTTCGGTGGTGCGGGGGCTCCGCCGACATTTTGTGAAAGCCGGAAGCCCCCACACTTCCATGGTTTACTATGAGATGGACTCATGGAAAATGGCTGCCGGGGGTGGCGCATGCGCAGATGGACATCTCAGCACCAAGATCTTGGGAGATGAGATCTCAGAGCCAAGATCTCCACCTGCACATGCACCACCAATGGCAGCCATTTCCCCGGAGTCCACCGCATAGTAAACCATGAAAGTGCGGGGGTTCCAGGCTTTCACAAAATATCGGCAGAGCCCCACACCACCGAACACTCACACTGTCGCACATCTGAACACTGCTTTCTCCCAATTTGGGGTCCACAGCATCGCCCCACTCCTGCCTCCACCAGCAGCCACCACCCCGGTAAGCAATAAGATGCATGTATTTTTCTCCTCAAAATTTGGGGTCATTTTATGATCTGGTGTGTCTTATAAACAGCAAAATGCGGTAACCTATACAGTTAACTTTGTAAAGAAAAAAAATCAATATGGAAGAATTCCCATTTTTCAGTCTGCAAACCTTACTCAAAACGGTATCAATAATATAACCATTATGGTAATAATATAGAGATCAGCTCAGTTTGCAAAACATAAGCTCTGACACAGCTCCTTCAATAGAAAAATAACAAAGTTAAAGGTTTCACAAACCAAATTTTCTCTTTAAAACTTAATATTTCCAAACTTACAGTATACTGACTTGGAAAATCATGTTGTCAGGTCATTTTCACTACACAATGAACGTCCTAAAAACAAAACCCAAAAAACAAGGACCAAATTGTTTTTTTTCTTCAGAATTTTACCTTATTTCAAGTTTTTTTCTTTATTCTAGTACATTATATGCTAAAATGTCAACTAATTTTCCAAAAACCAAGTCCCTATATTGCAATGGAAAAGTAAAAAAAGGTCACGGAATAGGGAAGAAAAGAGGGTGATAAAGCTACAAAGATGAAAATTGGAAGGAAGGGGTTAATAGTTGACTATAATGTATACAGGCAAAATGTTTGCTAAAAGAACACTTAAAGAGGTTGTCCACTACATTTTTATTGATGACCTATCCTTAAGATAGGTCACTATTATCTGATCGGTCTGGGCCCAGCATCCTGCACCCACTTCAACGAGCAGCTGTTCTCGGAGCCGGAAATGCGGATCTGCTGTATCTTCTGATAGTGGCAGGGATGGGTACTGCACATCTTCCTCCTTTTCAAATCAGTTCTGCAATTGAGCATTTCCTGCTGACGGCTGCCACCACTGCCAGCTGATCGGCGGAGGTGCCGGTTGTCAGACCCAGATTGATTAGACATTGATAACATATCCTAAGGATAGGTCATCAATGATAACGTAGTTGACAACCTCTTTAATCATATTTCAGTATACACTAAATTTCATAATGCAATTTTCAAATAGTTTTTCTATATGGCTAGAAATGTAAAAGGATAAAAATAGTTTATCATACCATAGATAATAAAAGTAAATTCTTCTATATTGTTGTTCCACATATAAAAATGCTCAAAGAATTATTTTCCATAATCTAAACCAACCCTGTTCACTATTTCATATAAAATGATGACACCTTACCTCAATAAAATAAATTGCCTTCATACTACAGTTTTGTTAATCAAATAAGACCCTTGTCCTGTATTTGATTAATCAGACACTAAGCCTTCTCATTAAATGCTAATACTGCAGAAAATTCCAAGGTTTTGACGCAAACTTTATTAATGCTGATAATGACCTGGTAAGAAAGTGCAAAGTAAAAAAAAAATATTATATATGGTGTGATTTCATAAAACATTCACTAAATGGTAAACAGTCGATTACGCCAGCATATTTCATAGTTATGTATAAGTATAGGATCAAACATGCAGCTAGACGTTTTTATACAAATGTTCATGAAGTCAGCTATAAAAATGAAATCCATTTACTAGTTGTAGTTAAGAATAGATATGAAAACTATTTCATAGGTATCTGACCCAAACTGCAGGAACAGACCATAATGTAATTACTGATTCATGTAATCTCTATAATAAAGAACATGATAATCTACGTTATGATATTGCAATCATTGTAATTATATAAAAATGTTGATATAATTTCAAGGTAGAAATGTGGAAAGGAATCATTAAGCATAACAAAAGATTTAATTAGTTTATACATCTAAAAAGCTTACAAAATTATGTACTTAATTAGCATAAAATCATATAAGAACATTGTTCAGGTATTCAAATCCTAAAAGTCAAACTTTATGCAAAAAAAATATAATAACTATAAATAAAAGTAGTAAAATATAACAATAATAATTAGGCACTTTGTAATGTAATAATGCAATCAAAACAAGTCCATATGTTATTTACCTGTTCTGGCTACAGTGGTGTGCTTTTCTTCCTTCTTACCTTATGGCCAGCTCCTAATGTTCTAGTGTGCTTCGGGTTTCTATAGTAACGTGGAGCATACATCTGATGTCTTCATTCAAGGCCTTTTAAGGCCAATTCAGTCAACTTGCAATGCCTGAGTAATCAGGTAGTTTTGCACACTGCTACCACCTTCATTCCAGAAGTCTAGCCACACTTCTTACTTGTTTCTGATACAGCCAAGTGCCAGATTATCTATTCAGCTGAGTGTTATTCAAAATCTATTTCCACTGCTTACTCAGTTTTTGGTGCTGTGCACACTCTCAAAATTGCTCTATCAAGTGCTGACAGCTACTTGTCTCTGGTTTGCAAGTTCTGTCTGCACCTAATTTGCTGTATCAAGGTCCTGTCAGTCTACTTGTCTCTGATATTCCTGAGCTGTCCATACTCTCACTTGCAGTATCAAGTATTGCAGCCTACTTGTCTCAGTATTCCAAGTGCTTTTGAACCTCAACTTTGCTGTATCAAGGTTCCTGTCAGTCTACTTGTCTCTGATATTCCATGAAGCTGTCCATACTCTCCACTCTGCAGTATCAAAGTACTTGCCAGCCTACTTGTCTCAGTTATTCCAAGGTGCTGTTTGAACCCTCAACTTTGCTTAGTCAAGATACCTGGCAGCATACTGATCTCTGCTTATTTAAAGTCCTTTCTGCACACTGCTGCATCAAATCACTTGTCTGCATATATAAAAGATATACGATTTGTGTACTGAGGAAGTAGTCTGGAATGACCTTGAAAAGCGTTTACTTTTAAACCTGTTTTGAATAAAACTTAAGGAAGCCATTGGTAATCTGGATTCTTCAGCACTGCAAATTTAGACACTTCAAGTATATCATTTCGGTCTGCTGACCCGTGTTCTGCTGCAGCTGACTCATGTGTGTAATTGTCACAGGATTACCGCAACAGAGAGGAGCCAGAAGACCGCAGCGACTGATTGCTCCTACTGCTTCGCTGACATGAAGCACTTCACCTTATTTTTAAAAGGTGTTTATTTCTTTTGGTAGAACAGGGGTTAACTGACCATGCTGGAGGCTCTGAGAGCCTGAGCTCTCAGCTGAGCTCAGTTAGCCTCTCCTGTCCCCTATGTAATCTGGGTCTTGATTCAAACACATTTTCAGAGCTAGCTTATGCTGCATCACTTGGAGGAGAGGTGTTTTGGTGCTTATTATGAGAAGGTGTTTGAAGGAGTTATCTGTGGCTGTTGCATGTGACTGTTGTTTTTCCCCATCCTCCAGTCCCAGTGCATTCCTCTGTTATATGTGATTGAATATTTGTACGTCTGGTATTTTCAGTTACCCCTTGTTCGTGTTGCCTTATTCGTTGGGTTGGGGTACTGCTGTTCATGGCTTCTCCCCTCTTCCGTAAGTGCAGGAAAGGAACAGACAGAGGGCTGATACAGGAGATAATGCAAAGGTGGCAGCCCCTGCATCTTCACCTTCAGAAGTATCCCAGAGAATAGGGCAAGCTAGAGTGCCCTCTAGTGTTAGAGAGCCCTTGTTCCTGGGTCATCGGACAGCTGAGTCGTGACAGTCATATTTTGCAAATGTTCAACTTGATCAGGTGTAAGGTTCTGTGTACATGTTCCTGAAACTCAGTTTGTTCGTCAGCCATTTTGCTTTCTGTCTTGCTGCAGCTATCTTGCCCTCAGTCAAAATGGAGTTTCCAGCTTGCATGTTCCCGCCCTGATTCTCTCCTTTTGCTTCTTAAGCAGCCACAGCTGAGCAATCAGTGCTTCAGAATCTAGCCTGCAGTGAACCTGTGACCTGACTCCTGAAGCCTTGGACCTTGTACTCCAGCTATTCCTACTGAGGAACTCTGAAGCACTTGTGGACTCTGAACCCTGCTCTTTGAAAGACCCACGTTTGCATGGACTTACGGTAACAGAGAAGAAGATCCTGAACCTGTTGTGGAGAGTGATTGCTGAGCTTAGATTACTCTGGCCTGCTGTGTCTCCTGCTTCTGTGTCTGCAAACTGTGTGACTATTTTTGCCAACTTGTATGAAGTAATACAAGACCTTCTATATCAAACCTGTGACTCCTGTGTTTTCATCGCACCCAAGCACAAGACGCTATATGAACTGTACTACATACATTACAAGATTCTGAAGCCAAACGTTAGTGTCTGCTGGGTCTGGAAAGGCTGTGTCTGCTGCAACTGTGGATATCAGATGTCCGGGTGAACTTTCTGTGATGATAGTGGTTGTGACTTCTCACAACCATTCCAGGTGAGCAGTTCCCTTAATTTTTTTTCTCTCTGCAGTGTTACCACAGGTAAACGCTATTGTTTTTTTTTTTCTCTCCTCTCCTCTTCTTCCAGTACTCCTGTCTTAAAAGATCTGGAAAATGGAGGCCCGCATAAAGGAACTTTGCGGAGTGACTGATAATATCCTTGCAGATTTGCAGAATATAAAGACCGTTTTTCAAGCCTACAGGACCTCACTAATCACAATTTGCAAGTGTTTGGACAGACTGCCCAGGATTTGCGAGCCAGGATTGAGGTTCTAGAGGAGCGAGTCCAGACTCCTGCCGTAGCCCCGAGTTCTGGGATTCCCAAGTTGCCCCCTTTTCGTTTTGGCGGTGAACGTGAGAAATTCAGGGGATTTATTAATCAATGCAATCTTTTTTTTTCTGCACATGCTTCACAATTTCCCACTGAACGATCAAAGGTGCTTACTATAATTATGTTGCTTACCAACAAGGCTTTGATGTGGGCAAACCCTCTGATTGAGACTGAGGATGATTGTTTGAATCACCTTGATGCTTTTATTTCAGCCATGGGGCAGGTGTTTGATGACCCCAATCGAGGTGCAACAGCTGAAGCAGCCATGTTAGCTTTGCGCCAAGGTAAGCACTCGGTAGCTGAATATGCCTTGGATTTCAGGAGATGGGCCCTTGATACCACCTGGGACAGTTCCGCCAAAAAATCTATTTTTCGAAAGGGATTATCTCCACTGATTAAGGATGAACTTGCTCGTGCCGACCCTCCCACTGCGTTAGGTGACTTTATTAACTACTGCATCCGTATTGATACTCGTCTGACTGAACGCAGGCAAGAGAGATGGTTCGAAAGCAATCGCACTAACCTTTTCCTACCTTCCTCTCCAGCTAAGGAACCTTTGAGTAGGATTACACGGGAACCTGAACCTGAACCCATGCAGGTAGACTCTTTACAACGACGGGTTAGTGATGCACGCAAGGAACATCGTTTTAAGGAGAATCTATGTTTCTATTGTGGTAAGTCAGGGCACTTCATTATAAACTGCCCCAGCCGTTCTTGTAAGACTACTGCAGCACTCATTCATTGTGAGTGTTGCGAGAGGGGATCTGTCAGGTCCGAGCCTCAGGCTCCAGAGAGATCTGCAGCAACCGGTCTTGATTTCTCGGACTTAAACTCCGTTACCTCTGAGGACGTTGACTGTGTAAACGCTGCCATTTTTCAAGTTTCCTCAGCGGTGTCCCAGCTGAGTTGTAAGAAAAACAATTCTCATTGCTTTCTTTCCATCAAACTCTGGGTTGACTCAGCTTGGGTGTCTAGCTCTGCTATGATCGACTCAGGGGCAAGTGGAAATTTTATGGATGTCTCCTTTGCTCTGAAACAGGGGATACGTTCAGTGAAGAAGGCTACTCCAGTACAGATGGAAACTGTGGATGGCTCCCTGCTGACCTCTGGACCAGTGGATCAGGAAACAGAGCCTTTGAGGGTTCTTATGGGTAAAGATCATCAAGAGAAACTGTCCTTTATGCTTATCTCTTCTCCCCACTTTCCCATTATTCTAGGGCTACCATGGCTGCAGGCTCAGAATCCTACCATTAACTGGGAGACCAAGGAATTACACTTTCCAGAGAAACAGATGAGTCCAAAAGTTTCAGCTTGCTCTGTTCCTAAAGGAACCATGTCAGTCCCTGAGCTACCAGCTGTATACCAGGACTATGTGGATTTATGTGACAAGAAGAACGCTGACCAGCTTCCTCCTCACCGTCCATATGATTGTCCAATTGAATTATTGCCTGGAGCAGAGATACCTTTTGGTAAGATCTACCCCTGGCGGGGCCCGAGCTAAAGGCTTTAAAGGATTACATAGATGAAAATCTAGCCAAGGGCTTCATACGCCCTCTTCATCTCCTGCAGGTGCACCCATCTTCTTTGTAAAGAAGAAAGATGGATCTCTGAGACCATGCGTAGACTATAGGGAACTCAATAAGGTTACTATTAGAAACCGTTATCCATTGCCTTTAATCCCTGAGTTATTGGAGAGAGTGCGACATGCCAAAATTTTCTCTAAACTAGATCTTCGTGGGGCCTATAACTTAGTCCGTATTAGACCTGGGGATGAATGGAAGACTGCATTCAGGTCACGCTATGGACACTTTGAATATCTAGTTATGCCTTTTGGTCTGAGTACCGCCCCAGCCACTTTCCAACACTTGGTGAATGACATCTTCAGGGATCTCCTAGATACATTCGTGGTAATTTATTTGGATGATATTCTAATTTTTTCTAACTCCACAGAGGAACATCATGGACATGTGAGAATGGTCTTGGAACGTCTAAGACAAAATCATCTTTACATCAAACTTGAAAAGTGTGAATTCCATAGGACCGAAATTCAATTTCTGGGGTATGTACTGTCTACACAAGGAATTAGTATGGATGGAAGCAAAACCCAAGCCATCAAGGATTGGCCAAGTCCTAGAAATGTAAAGGAGGTACAGCGCTTCATCGGGTTTGCCAACTTCTATAGACGTTTCATTAGAAATTTCTCTGAGGTAGTGTCACCTATCACCCAACTTACCCGGAAAGAGTCTAGGTTCTCCTGGACTCCCAAGCCCAGGAAGCATTTTCCCGTCTAAAAGATAAATTTACCACTGCACCTATCCTAGTACATCCCAACCCCGAGCTTGCCTTCATAATAGAGGTGGATGCTTCAGACTGTGCCGTTGGAGCTATACTCTCTCAGAGAACAGGTGAGAAGAATGTCTTGCATCCCTGTGCCTTCTTTTCCCAGCAGTTGTCTTCGGCTGAGAGGAACTACGATGTGGGCAATAGAGAGTTGTTGGCCATTATTGCCGCCTTCAAAGAATGGAGACACCTTCTTCAGGGAGCTGCACAGCAAATAGTCGTCCTGACAGACCATCGTAACCTTGAGTTTATCAGGTCGGCTAAGTGCCTGACTCCTCGCCAGGCTCGCTGGAATCTTTTCTTAAACCAATTTAATTTTATCATTTCTTATAGACCAGGATCGCGCAATGGAAAGGCTGATGCACTCTCTAGGATTTACTCAGCAGAGACATGTCCAATTACTCCTCCTAAGACTATTCTTCCTGACTCTAGATTCCTAGGAGTAATTCATAATCAAGACCTACTTAAGGACATCAAGGAAGCATACCATGCGGATTCCTTTTTGGCACAACCCCCAAGGGACGTAAGTCTTGTCTTTAAGAATGGTGTGTGGATTCAGCGACAACGCCTGTATATTCCTGAAACAGTCAGATTGAGAGTATTGCAACTCATTCACGATTCCAAGATAGCTGGGCATAGAGGAATTCTAAAGACACAGGAATTTCTTTCTCGTTTCTTTTGGTGGCCCACTTGCAGGAAGGATGTTTTAAACTATGTCACTTCATGTGAAGTCTGTGCAAGATGCAAAACACCTCGCTCCTCACCAACTGGTCTGTTACAGCCTCTTCCCACCCCGTCCCGCCCGTGGGGATCCATTTCTATGGACTTCATTGTGGAGTTACCAACCTCTCAAGGGAAGAACACCATTCTAGTGGTGGTTGACCGTCTAACAAAGGCAGCTCATTTTATCCCTTGTGTCGGCTTACCCACTGCAAAACAGACATCAGATCTGATGATTAAAGATGTGTTTCGCTTACATGGAGTACCGGATGAGGTTATTTCGGATCGAGGGGTGCAATTCACTTCTAGGTTTTGGCAAAATTTCTGTGCAGCATTGGACATTAAAGTAAACCTTTCTTCTGCTTTTCATCCCCAGACTAATGGACAGACCGAACGAACCAATCAAACCCTGGAGCAGTATCTCCGCTGCTTTATCTGCCACCTACAGGATGATTGGGTGGATTTACTTCCATTAGCTGAGTTCTCGTATAACAACTCTCAGAGTGCCTCCACTAAGCAGTCTCCTTTTTACTCTAATCTAGGTTATCATCCTAACATTCTACCACGATTTCCCATAGAAACGCCTTTACCAGCAGTGGCTGAAAGAATCACGTCTTTACAGAAGAATATGGATCTTCTAAAGGAGAATCTGGAATCGGCTCAGGAAAGGTACAAGAAAGCAGCAGATAAATTTCGTAAACCTGCACCAGCTTTCAAGGTAGGAGACTTGGTCTGGCTGTCAACCAGAAATCTTAAGTTAAGGATTCCATCGTCTAAGTTGGGACATAAGTACATTGGACCCTATAAAATCAGTAAAATTATAAGTGCCGTTGCTTGTCGTCTTCAACTGCCCAGAACTATGAGAATCCACCCTGTCTTTCATGTATCCCTACTAAAGGCTGCGACACCCAATACGTTTCCTGGACGTTCCTCTCCTTGCCCTGACCCAGTGCTAGTCGATGGTCAGGAAGAATTTGTGGTGGAAAGGATTTTAGATTCCAGGTTGTATAGAAATCAGTTACAATATCTGATTAAATGGCAGGGCTACCCAGTGGAGGACAACTCATGGGAACCAGTCAATAACGTTAATGCTCCTCGCTTGCTCCGTCAGTTTCATCAGAGGTACCCACACAAGCCTGGTCTGAGGTCATCCAGAGGTTGTCCCTAAGGGGGGAGTAATGTAAGGTTCTGTGTACATGTTCCTGAAACTCAGTTTGTTCGTCAGCCATTTTGCTTTCTGTCTTGCTGCAGCTATCTTGCCCTCAGTCAAAATGGAGTTTCCAGCTTGCATGTTCCCGCCCTGATTCTCTCCTTTTGCTTCTTAAGCAGCCACAGCTGAGCAATCAGTGCTTCAGAATCTAGCCTGCAGTGAACCTGTGACCTGACTCCTGAAGCCTTGGACCTTGTACTCCAGCTATTCCTACTGAGGAACTCTGAAGCACTTGTGGACTCTGAACCCTGCTCTTTGAAAGACCCACGTTTGCATGGACTTACGGTAACAGAGAAGAAGATCCTGAACCTGTTGTGGAGAGTGATTGCTGAGCTTAGATTACTCTGGCCTGCTGTGTCTCCTGCTTCTGTGTCTGCAAACTGTGTGACTATTTTTGCCAACTTGTATGAAGTAATACAAGACCTTCTATATCAAACCTGTGACTCCTGTGTTTTCATCGCACCCAAGCACAAGACGCTATATGAACTGTACTACATACATTACATCAGGTGAGTTTACACCCCTGTTTTAATTCTACCTTGTTTCCAGTTAAGACGCTATTGCGCTTGTTTGCTCCCCAGTTTCTATGGTATTACTTCTACATAAAAGTATAAGTAGTTAAGTATCAGATACAAAGTATTAAATTAAGGGTGCAACAACATTATTTTAAGTATCTTTTTCTTTATCCTTTTGAAAAGATTTCAGTTTATTCAACTGACTTGTACAGAATAAAGGTGATATTAAAGGTGGAAAAAAATTCTAAAATAATTTTATTACTATGATTTTTTTTACATGACAAATACTTGGCATTTTGACAAACATATGTAGACTTGTTATAGCCACTGTATGTATTTATTGTGCTTTGTGAAACATAACCTTTTAAATTTTTTATATCATTCTGGTTTGATGCTTAAGTAAAGAATTTGTCATTAACTATCATTAAGTTTATGTATAATACATTGCTAACTTTTTTAGTTTGCTATTATTTCTGGTTAGAAATTATGCTAACATTAACAAATGAAAATAAACAATTAAGATGGGAAAATGTAAATTTTTCATTTAGTTGCATTATAATTCTGCTCACTAATACTTGCCCAATAAATCTGCACACATAAATATTCTCCTAATAAAGACAAAATCTCACTTTAATTTTCTTAAATTTAGCTTTCAAGCTTATTAACCTGTTTGAATGAGCAATAGCACTGTAGTTGTTCAACAATAAAATAAATCAAAAGTACAAATTGCTTAACTATAATTGTGCACACAATGTATACTGTCAAGTGCTCCAAAACTCTTTCTACAACAAATTTTATAAAAAGACAAAAGCCCCAGTTCATCACTACTTTTTCACCTGTTTTTTGTCTAGCTTTGTGTGTTTTGAAGTTTTTTGTTTCCACCTATTCATTATTGTATTTATGCCATTTCTGAAGTCTATTTTAAATGTGCTCCCCTCTTTTGTTTTTTTGCATTGTGGGCAATGTATAGCAATTGCAGGTATCTTAGTCTGTTTCATCAATTGTAACTTTATAAAAAGTCGAAAAATTTAGCACAACTTTCTGCCACTGTACCTCAGAGTACACATACCAGTATTTTGGCACAATTCTTGTGTCTGTTTTGTACTGATATACAGCTTTTGCAGCCAAAAGTTAAAGAAAAGCGCAAGACAGAAAGAAAGCCCATTTTTTACTTTGCAATAAATTCGTTAATTTTGTGTACCATTTTGAATTTGGCATCAAAAACGACAACTAATACCACAAGGCAAAAAAGACTAAACAAGAAAGTGAGTGTTAGGGATCGAGTTCCCGCTGCTGCACAAGGAGAATCTCGAACCAGTCCGGCTGTGGTCCCCCATCCATCTCCGGCAGCAGTGGAGCCTGCTCAGCAGAGACGTCGGTCCCTAGCATCTCGCCCAGTCTAATACTGTGCAGAGGATTACTGCTGCCTCTCCAGGTTCTGCTATTGCAGCCAGTACTGGTCAGCGGCGAGCAGACCTCTTTGGGACTAAGTCCTGCATTTCCCCTTCTGAGCATGCCCAGGGTAAGATCTCTCATTGGAGATCAGGGGTTACATGCTCAGGTACTGCAGCAACTCCTATTGGTCCGCCAGGAAGGTTCTGAAACTGCTGAGGTTCTGAAACAGTTTCTCATTGGTCCTTTTCTGGAAGGTCTTGTAGTTGCTGCTATAAAAGGGTTGCATGGCTAGTATCAATCCTGTTATGTGCTTTGCGCCAGTGTGATCATGCACGCATGTGGTTAGGGCTCGGCTGAAATAAGCCCCTAGAATACTGGCTCCTCCGATGAGTTTTGTATGCACGTGTTCAAGGCTTGGCTGAAATAGCCTCTAGAATACCGGATACTCCGGTGAGGAGCTGCTTGTTTGCGTTGCTGACTGAATGACCAAGGACTGCTATCCGCACAGCAGTTATCTGTGTACTTCTGTGGTGTTAACAGGACACCATCTCTATCTCAGCGTCTATGTCAGCTCATACCGCCATATAGTGCCACAGTATCTATGTTTGCGACTCTGTGAAGTAACAGAGGTCGCTTATACCTGTCATCTTACTAGCAGCAAGTTTTGCCTGCACGGTGGACCTCAGGCTGCGAACCACCCATTATTTAAACTTATTTGGTGCGTTCCGCAGACCCTAACATAATACTAGTGCCAGTGTCTGGCTAGTAAGATGGCGGATGACCAGCAGCTACAGCGGTACATTCAGCAGCTGGAGGGTAGGTTGGCGGCCCTTGAGCGCACAACCTCAGCTGTGGATGTTACAGCAGTCGCTGTTCAGGCTGTTAGAGTGGCTGCAGCCAGTTTGTCCACTGATACCTCTGCTCCTACATTATCCCACCTCCCGCTTCCAGACAAGTTTGCTGGTGACAGCAAGCAATATCGGGGATTCGTGAGTCAGTGCTCTATACAGCTCGATCTTCTGGCAACATGTTTCCCCACGGATCGGGCACAAGTGGGTTTTGTAGTATCCCTTCTGTCAGGCAGAGCGTTGGAGTGGGCAACGCCGCTGTGGGAGCGCGACGATCGTGTGGAGTGGAGTGCTCCTCGTTTCTTGGAGGCTCTTAAAAAGGTCTTTTTAGGACCTCATGTCACCCACGATATGGCGCTCCAACTACTGGCAATGTCACAGGGTTCGTCCATGGTTAGCCAGTTCTCCGTCCAATTTCGGACTCTGGCCTCTGAGTTAGAGTGGCCAGATAAAGTCCTTATCCCGGTGTACTGGAGGCGACTGGCAGGCCATGTGAAGGACGCCTTGACCACCAGGAAGATTCCCGCCACACTGGAGAAACTTATCGTAATATCTACCCGCATCGACCTCCATTTTCATGAGCGGAGGTTGGAGCGGGCCCAGTGTAGGCAGAGGTTTCGGCTGGCTCCCACCTTTGCCAAACCTCTAGAATCCCCTGTTCAGGCGTCCGAACCCCAAAAGACCATGGTGGTTTCGGGACCTAAGTCTCGGGCCGCTCGAGCATCCATGGTCTGTAATGTGTGCCAGCAGCCGGGACATGTTGCCAGCCAATGTCCACAGCGATCGTGTTAAAGATCGCGTCCAGTAATAATGGGAGCAGGGTCACTAGACAAGTTGCTCTTTAAAGGGACAATCACTGTAGGACCATCCATTCTCACCATTGAGCTTTGTGTGGATTCAGGGGCTGAGGACAATATTATGTCCTCTGCCTTTGTTCTTCGCCACGCTATACCTCAGGTGTTGCTCGCCAAACCGGTGACTGTGCGAGTAGTGAATGGTTCGACTCTGCCCTCACAAATCACCCACAAGACTATCCCTCTCACCCTGTCTATGTCCCCTTCCCATCAGGAGAGTATATCCTTTCTCTTCCTTCCCGAAGGAATAGATGAGATTCTTCTGGGAATACCCTGGCTCCGTTGCCACTCTCCACATATTGAGTGGTCCTCTGGGAGGATACTGGGGTGGGGTATGTCTTGTAAAGGCAGATGTGTGAAAGAATGCGTTCAGGTTTCCACCTCTGAGATACCCGCAGTTCTCAATTCCCTTCCCAAGTGCTACTGGTTGTATGCCGACGTATTCTCCAAAAAGGCTGCGGAGACTCTTCCGCCTCATCGTCCCTATGACTGTCCCATTGACCTCTTGCCTGGAACAGAGGCTCCTCGGGGAAGGGTTTATCCCCTCTCTCTCCCAGAGACAGAGGCCATGTCCCATTACATCCAGGAGAACCTGGCAAGAGGGTTCATAAGGAAGTCAGTGTCACCTGCTGGGGCGGGTTCTTCTTCGTGCAGAAGAAGAACGGAGAATTACGTCCCTGCATAGATTACCAGGGTCTTAACGCCATCACAATTAAAAACAAATACCCGTTGCCCCTGATTGCTGAGCTCTTTGATAGGCTACGGGGAGCAAGGGTATTTACCCAATTAGACCTGCGGGGTGCGTATAACCGTGAGGGGGACGAATGGAAGACGGCTTTTAATATCAGGGAAGGGCATTGTGAATATCTGGTGATGCCCTTCGGGCTCTGTAATGCCCCAGCTGTTTTCCAAGACTTTGTCAATGACATCTTCCGGGATATGCTCTCCACCTCGGTCGTAGTCTATCTGGATGATATACTCATCTTCTCTCAAGATATTGACTCCCACCAGAGAGATGTCTGCAGAGTCTTCGACCTCTTACGGGCAAATTCCCTTTATGCTAAGTTAGAGAAATGTGTGTTTGAGCAGGAGTCTTTACCTTTCCTGGGATATATCATCTCCGCCCAGGGATTGGCTATGGATCCTGCCAAACTACAGGCTGTGATGGACTGGCAAGAACCCCACTCTCTTAAAGCGGTGCAGCGCTTTATGGGGTTCATTAACTACTATCGCCAGTTCATTCCCCATTTCTCTACCTTGGTAGCTCCCTTGGTAGCCCTCACCAAGAAGGGAGCAAATCCCAAATTGTGGTCGGAAGAAGTCTTCAAGGCTTTCACTTCCATTAAGTCTCATTTTGCTAGCACTCCCATCCTACATCGCCCCGATGTTGATAAGCCATTTTTATTGGAGGTGGATGCCTCATCCATTGGTGCTGGAGCAGTCCTCTTCCAAAAGGATGCTCAAGGTCGGAAGCATCCTTGCTTCTTCTTCTCTAAGACCTTCACATCAGCGGGGAGGAATTATTCCATCGGGGGCAGGGAGTTGCTAGCAATATAGTTGGCCTTCTCTGAGTGGAGACATCTGTTGCAGGGGGCTCGCTTTCCCTTCCAAGTCTTCACCGACCACAAGAATTTGGTGTATCTACAGACAGCCCAGCGGCTTAATTCTCGCCAGGCCAGATGGTCCTTGTTCTTCTCCCGGTTTAATTTCACCCTCCATTTTCTCTTGGGAGGGAAGAACATTCGTGCCGATGCTCTGTCTCGCTCTGTGGTGTCCTCTGAGAAGGAGTAGGAGCATCGGCTTATTGTCCCCACAGAGAGCCTGAGAACAGTGGCCCCGGTTTCGCTAGAGTCTGTGCCTCCGGGCAAGACTTTTGTGCCCACCAATTTGCGACCTGAGGTACTCTCTTGGGCACATTCGTCTAGGGTGGGTGGACATTTTGGGGCAAAGAGGACATCTGAGTTGCTGGCGAGGACATACTGGTGGCCCCATATGGTCCGTGATGTTGGGGACTATGTTCGGGCGTGCGTCTCCTGCGACGAGAATAAGTCCTCTTGACAACTGCCAGCTGGGTTACTTTACTCTTTGCCGGTGGCAGACAGGCCCTAGGAGTTGGTCAGGCTGGACTTTGTGGTGGGCTTACCCAAGTCTCGGGACTGCACCATCATTTGGGTAATCACCGACCATTTTTCCAAAATGGTGCACCTGGTGCCGCTACCTCTTTTACCTTCTGCACGGGTCCTGGCAGTGTTGTTCATTAGGCACATCTTCCATCTACACGGCATGCCGGACAAAATTGTCAGTGACCAATGCCCCCTGTTTGCGTCTCGGTTCTGGAGAGAGCTTTGTCGTCTACTCAGTATTGAGTTAATTCTCTCTTCAGCATATCATCCCGAGACTAATGGGTTGGTAGAGAGGGCCAACCAGACCTTGGTCACCTATCTACGACATTTTGTCTCAGCCAGGCAGGATGAATGGGCATCCTTGCTACTGTGGGCTGAGTTCGCACTAAATAATGCTGTGTCTGACTCCATCGGACAGACCTCATTCCTCCTAAACTACGATCAGCATCCGCGGGTCCCGGTGCCCATGCCCGTGTCTTCCGCCGACTCGAGGGTGGCAGACTGGGCTATGGAGGCACGGGACATTTGGGACCGCACTCAGGATGCCATTCAGGCCTCCAAGGAGAGGATGAGGTCTTCCGCCGACGCACATCGGCGCCCTGCTCCGACATTTGCTCCTGGCGACTTAGTGTGGCTTTCCGCCCGAAACATCAGGCTGCGAGTGGAGTCCACTAAGTTGGCACCTCACTATTTGGGTCCCTTCAAGGTCCTCGAGCAGGTTAACCCTGTGGTTTACCGTTTGGCCCTTCCACCACGCCTAGGTATCTCCGACACCTTTCACGTGTCCCTCCTGAAACCCGTGGTCATGTCCCGGTTTTCCGAGTCATCTGCCGGGATATCAGGTTCGTTACGGATGATCACAAGGTGAACGCTATTGTGGGGTGCAAGGTGGTATGGGTCAAAACATTTTATTTGGTGGATTTATGGGCCTGAGGATAAGTCCTGGGAGCCTGCTGAGCACATTCACGCTCCGCAGCTCATCGCTGCCTTCGAACGCAGCGAGGCCGAAAGAAGGGGGGGCCCTAGGAGGGTGGGTAATGTTAGGTATCGAGTTCCCGCTGCTGCACAACGGGAATCTCGAACCAGTCTCGCTGTGGTCCCCCATCCATCTCCGGCCGCAGTGTAGCCTGCTCAGCAGAGACGTCGGTCCCAGCTTCTTGCCCAGTCTAATACTGTGTAGAGGATTACTGCTGCCTCTCCAAGTTCTGCTATTGTAGCCAGTACTGGTCAGCGGCGAGCTGACGTCTTTGGGACTAAGTTCTGCGTTTCCCCTTCTGAGCATGACCAGGGTAAGATCTCTCATTGGAGATCAGGGGTCACATGCTCAGGTACTGCAGCAACTCCTATTGGTCCGCCAGGAGGTCCTGAAACTGCTGAGGTTCTGAAACAGTTTCTCATTTGTCCTTTTCTGGAAGGTCTTGTAAAGGCTGCTATAAAAGGGTTGCATGGCCGCTCGGTCATGCGCTAGTATCAATCCTGTTATGTGCTTTGTGCCAGTGTGATCATGCACGTGTTAAGATCTGCTACAAGCACTAAGGAAAGGTGGGAATTCTGTCCCTACAATAGGACTGAGCTGGATCCCTACGATGTAACGGGGAACCTGATCCTGCGACCAGACCCGCTAAAGTCCTCAGCTAGTCTGAACGAAGACCTATAGTTGCGTGGGAGAAATCCCTACAAGATCTAGGGACTGGGTGAAAAGGTGGACACCTCCTAACAGAAAGTGTAGCAGGGAAAAATAAAACAGAAAACAAATACTAAGAGATACTAAGATCTAGCAAAACTGACAGAGTAAGGCACCTAAGCACCCGGCTAGCTTAAGTGTAGATAATACAATGAAGTCCAGCAAGGCCAGAAGGGCGGAGCCAGACTAAATAGGGAAAAAAGGTCATGTGACCAGCAAAGTGAAACAAAACCTAACAAGAGGGTTCTAACAGTACCCTCCCTTCTAAGAGGATCCTCCGGATCCCTAGGACTTAGGCTTATCCGGAAACCTCTTGTGAAACGCTCTGACAAGTCTAGACGCAGAAACATCATCCGCCCTCACCCATGAGTTATCCTCGGGTCCATAACCCTTCCAAGCGACGAGGTACTGCAAACTCCCTCTATACCGTCTAGAATTTAGGATGCGGGAAATCTCATATTGCCCGTCCTCCACCACCAGGGGAACAGTGGCCGAGACGTCTCCATCTGAGACCTCAGCTTTTTTCAAGAGAGAAACATGAAACACCGGATTAATCTTCTAGGAGGTAGGAAGCTCCAACTTAACATCAGATTGGTTAATAACCTGAAGCACCTTAAAGGGCCCTACAAACTTGGGACCCAATTTCTTAGACGGAATCCTCAAGCGCAGATTCTTAGAGGACAACCAAACCATGTCACCAATAGCAAACAAAACCTCTTGTCGTTTTCTATCAAAATACACTTTGGATCTTTTGTTAGCCTCCTGAAGATTACCATCAGTCCAAACTCTCTCCAAAAGACCAGAAAAATTCTCCTCTTCAGGTACAGCCGATCCCAACTTGGAAAATGACCCAAATGACGGATGTCTCCCAGTACAACAAAAAAAAGGCTAACAACCAGCAGAAGCGGATGTATGGTTGTTAAGAGCAAACTCAGCAAGTGGCAGAAACTCAGACCACCCCTCTTGATTATCAGTCACAAAACAACGCAAGAACTGCTCAACATCCTGGTTTTTCCTTTCTGTCTGGCCATTAGACTCCGGATGATATCCGGATGAAAACGACAAATGAACTCCCAACCTGTCACAAAAAGCGCGCCAAAAACGAGCCACAAACTGAGGTCCCCTATCGGAAACAATGTCAGTAGGAACACCATGTAGTCTGACTATTTCCTTGACAAAGGCCTTAGCGAGAGTCTTAGCGCAGGGCAGTTTGATGAAAGGAACCAAGTGACACATCTTGCTAAAACGGTCCATGACCACCCAGATGACAGTGAAACCCTCAGAGGGGGGAAGGTCAGTAATAAAGTCCATAGCCAAATGTGTCCAAGGTGCACTAGGGACCTCCAGAGGGCAAAGCAACCCCGCAGCAGGAGTATGAGAAGACTTAGATCTAGCACACACAGTGCATTGACGCACCCACTTAATGACTTCCTTCTGCCATCCTGGCCACCAAAAACTGCGACCCACAAGTCTCTTGGTCTCAGAGATTCCAGGATGACCTGCCAACCGAGAGTCATGACATTCATCAAACAAATCTCTCCTCAGGGTACCAGGCACAAACAACCTCCCATGCGGCGTGTTAGATGGGGCATTCTCCTGTGCTTTAAGAATCTCATCTTCCAGCACGGAATCCAAAACAGCAATAACAACCCCCTCTTGCAAGATGTTTTCCTCCTCCTCCTCAGTACCCACCATAGGAGAAAAGCTGCGAGACAAAGCATCAGCTTTAATATTTTTAGCACCTGGGATGTAAGTAACGGTAAAATTAAACCGTGAGAAAAACAGTGCCCACCTAGCCTGACGGGCATTCAAGCGTTTGGCAGCATCAAGGTAGATCAGATTTTTATGATCGGTGAAGACTTGAACGGGAAATTCCGCTCCCTCCAAAAAATGACGCCAGTGTTCAAATGCGAGTTTAATTGCCAACAATTCCCGATTACCGATATCATAATTTAGTTCAGACTCAGAAAATTTCTTTGAAAAAAAAGTACAGGGATGTACTCCATCCGTCTTTGCCTGAGACAACACTGCGCCGACCCCCACAGAAGAAGCATCAACCTCAACCAAAAATGGTTTAGTCACATCAGGCTGCGTAAGGATGGGAGCAGAGCTGAACCTCTAAGATCTAGCAAAACTGACAGAGTAAGGCACCTAAGCACCCGGCTAGCTTAAGTGTAGATAATACAATGAAGTCCAGCAAGGGTTCTAACAGCACGCATGTGGTTAGGGCTCGGCTGAAATAAGCCCTCTAGAATACCGGCACCTCAGGTGAGGAGATTCGTATGCACGTGTTCAGAGCTTGGCTAAAATAAGCCCCTAGAATACCGGCTTCTCCAGTGAAGACTTGTTTGTTTTGTTGCTGACTGCATGACCATGGACTGCTATCCGCACAGCAGTTATCTGTGTAGCCCTGTGGTGTTAACAGGACACAGTCGCTATCTCGGCGGCTTTACCGTTGTGACTCTATGGTGTAGCAGAGTTTGCTTATACAGCCATATAGTGCCACAGCATCTATGTTTGCGACTCTGTGAAGTAACAGAGTTCGCCTTTACAGCCATCTTGCTAGCAGCATGCTCTGCCTGCACGGTGGACCCCGGGCTGCGAACGCATCCATTATTTATATTTATTTGGTGCTTTCCGCAGACCCTAACAGTATACTAGCGCCAGGGTCTGGCTAGTAAAATGGCGGACGACCAGCGTCTACAGCAGTACATCCTGCAGCTGGAGGGTAGGTTGGCGGTCCTTGTGCACACAACCTCAGCTGTGGATGTTACCACAGTCACTGTTCAGGCTGCTAGCGTAGCCTCAATCAGTTTGTCCACCGCTACCTCTGCTCCGACATTATCCAACCTCCCACTTCCAGACCAGTTTACTGGTGACAGTAAGCATTGTCGGGGATTCGTGAGTCAGTGCTCCATACAGCTTGAGCTTCTGGCAACACGTTTCCCCACAGAATGGGCACAAGTGGCTTTTATTGTGTCTGAGACGGGCTTCCAGGGTTGCTGAGCGGAGATGGAAAAAATCCCGCTCTCCGAGCACCTAACCGCATGCAAGCAGTCCCTCACCAGCTTCAAGTCCACACTCACTGCTGCAAAGCAAACTTACTTCTCATCCCTCATATCCTCCCTGTCTCACAACCCTAAACAGCTCTTCAACACTTTCAATTCTCTACTCTGTCCCCCAGCACCTCCCCTTCTCCTCTCATTTCTGCTGAAGACTTTGCCTCTTTCTTTAAGCAGAAGATCGATACAATCAGAGAAAGCTTTGGCCCACAGCCCCCATTGCCCCTCTTAGCTGCTCAACCCTCTTCCTCCAAAGCCAACTTCTCCACCATGACAGAAGATCAGCTTTCCACCCTCCTATCAAGATCACACCTCACCACTTGCATGCTTGACCCGCTCCCATCCCACCTCATCCCTAGCCTCGCCACCGTCTTCACCCCTACTCTAACACACCTGTTATGTTTCGGTAGCTGAGGAGTGCAGGTAAAAAAAAAAGGCAATACACCAGAGCAGTTGGAATCTATGGGATTGCAGTACCCTGACTAACCACCACAACTAGAGGCAGCCGTGGAGCGTTCCTACGTTGGTCCTAGACGCCTCGTCACAGCCTGAGAAACTAACTACACCTAAAGATAGAAATAGGAAAGCTATCTGCCCCGGAGCAGAACCCCAAAGATAATAGAAAGCCCCCAAACATGTAATGGCGGTTAGACAAGAGGAAATACTGACACAGAAAGAAAATAGTATGAGCAAACGCTGGGGCCCAAAAGAAAAGGACAGGAAGGGTACTTACTGCAATCCCAGAAAACCCTGAAAAACACCAACTCTACTAATTTCAAAATCACCTGAGATCACACGACCTCTACCACCTAAATTAGCTCTCTGGTGTAACAAAATCAAAACAGCAGCCACTGAAAAAACTGGAAAAAGCAAAAGAACAAAACTCAGTGGCTGAACTAAACTGAGAAGGCAGAAGCCCCCGGAGGGACCCAGAAGGCCCCCAAAGAAGTGCAAGACAAAAATGCAAAAATATAGCAATAACACAAAAGAAGAAAAAATCTTATCTGGTAGCAGGAGATGCAGACACGACACAGCAGGCTACAAGGGAAACTGGAATGAAGGATTCAGACCAGAACAATTGATCACCGGCAACCCTGATGGGAAAATGACTCCCTTATATAAATCCAGTCAGTAACACCTGATTCCCAGTCCTCATAATCTTCACTAGTACCGCTTGTAACCACCAGAGGGAGCCTCTGCTCAGAACTCATCTCAAACCCATTCACAACAACACCTCTTCAACCTCTCATTTACTAATGGTGTCTTCCCCTCATCCTTCAAACATGCCTCGATCACACCCATTCTCAAAAAGACCTCCCTTGACCCATCCTCTGTGTCTAGCTATCGCCCGATATCTCTTCTCCCTTATGCCTCAAAACTACTGGAACAGCATGTCCATCTTGAACTGTCCTCCCATCTCTCCTCCTGCTCCCTCTTTGACCGCTTACAATCAGGCTTCCGACTGCATCACTCAACTGAAACTGCCCTAACTAAAGTCACCAACGACCTACTAACCGCCAAGAGCAAGCGTCACTACTCTGTCCTCCATCTCCTGGACCTGTCTTCTGCCTTCGACACTGTGGACCATTCCCTCCTGTTACAGATTCTCTCATCTCTTGGCATCACAGGCTTGGCCCTATCCTGGATCTCATCATATCTAACAAACCGAACATTCAGTGTCTCCTTCTCCCACACCACCTCCTCACCTCGCCCCCTGTCTGTCGGTGTTCCCCAAGGCTCAGTTCTTGGACCCCTACTCTTCTCCATCTACACCCTCGGCCTGGGACAGCTCATAGAATCCCATGGTCTTCAGTATCATCTCTATGCCGACGACACGCAGATCTACCTATCTGGACCTGACCTCACCTCCTTACTGACCAAAATCCCACAATGTCTGTCTGCTATTTCTGCTTTCTTCTCTGCTAGCTTTCTAAAACTGAACATGGACAAAACAGAATTCATCATCTTTCCCCCATCTCACTCTACCCCCCCACCAGACCTGTCCATTAACATCAATGGCTGCTCACTTTCCCCAGTCCCGCACGCTCGGTGCCTCGGAGTGATCCTCGACTCTGCCCTCTCTTTCAAGCCACATGTCCAAACCCTAGCCTCCTCCTGCCGTCTCAAACTCAAAAATATTTCCCGGATCCGTGCATTCCTTGACCATGAAAGTACAAAAACACTAGTGCATGCCCTCATCATCTCCCGCCTCGACTACTGCAACTTCCTACTCTCTGGCCTTCCCTCTAGCACTCTGGCACCACTCCAATCCATCCTGCACTCTGCTGCACGACTAATCCACCTGTCTCCCCGCTATTCCCCAGCCTCTCCTCTCTGCCAAGCCCTTCATTGGCTTTCTATTGTTCAGAGGCTCCAGTTCAAAACCCTAACCATGACCTACAAAGCCATCCACAATCTGTCTCCTCCATACATCTGTGACATGGTCTCCCGGTACATACCAGACGCAACATTTGATCCTCTCAAGATCTCCTCCTCTACTCCCCTCTTATCTCTTCTTCCCACAACCGCATACAAAGCTTCTCCCGTGCCTCTCCCATACTCTGGAACTCTCTACCCCAACACATCAGACTCGCGCCTACCATGGAAACCTTCAAAAAGAACCTGAAGACCCACCTCTTCCGACAAGCCTACAACCTGCAGTGATCACCAGTCTACTGAACCACCGCACGATCAGCTCTTCCCTCTCCTAGTGTATCCTCACCTATCCCTGTAGACTGTGAGCCCTTGCGGGCAGGGTCCTCTCTCCTTCTGTACTTGTGTGTGCATTGTATTGCTCATGTTTACTGTACTTGTCTATATTTGCCCCTCTTCACATGTAAAGCGCCATGGAATAAATTGCGCTATAAAAATCTATAATAATAATAATTGTGTCTCTTCTGTCGGGCAGAGCATTGGAGTGAGCAACGCCGCTGAGGGAGCGCGACGATCGTGTGGTGCAGAGTGCTCCTCGTTTTTTGGAGGCTCTGAAAAAGGTATTTTTAGGACCTCAGGTCACGCATGATGCAGCACGCCAACTGCTGGCAATGTCACAGGGCTTGTCCATGGTCAGCTAGTTCTCTGTCCAATTTCGGACTTTGGCCTCTGAATTACAGTGGCCAGATAAAGTTCTTATTCCAGTGTTCTGGAGAGGACTGGCAGACCATGTAAAGGACGCTTTGGTTACCAGGGAGATTCCTGCCACACTGGAGAAACTTATTTCTATATCTACCCGCATCGACCTCCGTTTTCACGAGAGGAGGTTAGAGTGGACCCAGTGTAGGCAGAGGTTTCGGCTGGTACCCACCTTTGCCAAACCTCTTGAATTTCCCGTTCGGGCGTCCGACTCCCAAGAGACCGTGGAGACTACTCGAGTGGGATCTAAGTCTCGGACCACTCGAGTATCCTTGGTCTGTAGAGTGTGTCAGCAGCCAGGACATTATGCCAACCGATGTCCCCAGCGAATGAGTAAATGGTCATGTTCCATGACCATGGGTGCAAGGTCATTAGACGCAAGGGATTTTGCTCCGAAAGTGCTCCTTAAAGGGTTAATCTCTCTAGCCTATAATTTCTAGGTTCACTTTTAGAGCCCTTTTTGAATATTGGTACCACATTTGCTATGCACCAGTCCTGTTGAACAGACCCCGTCACTATAGAGTCCCTAAATATAAGAAATAATGGTTTGTCTATTACATTACTTAGTTCTCTTAGTACTCATGGGTGCATGCCATCCGGACATGAAGATTTATCTATTTTAATATTATTTAGCCGGTTTTGCACCTCTTCTTGGGTTAGATTGGTGACCCTTAATATAGGGTTTTCTTTGTCTCTCAGCATTTCACCTAGCATTTCATTTTCCACCGTGAATACCGTGGAGAAGAAGGTGTTTAATATATTAGCTTTTTCCTCGTTATCTACAATCATTCTTTCCTCACAATTTTTTAAGGGGCCTACACTTTCACTCTTGATTCTTTTACAATTGATATAGTTGAATAACAGTTTGGGATTAGTTTTACTCTCCTTAGCAATGTGCTTCTCTGTTTCCTTTTTGGTAGCTTTAATTAGTTTTTTGGATAAAGTTTTTTTCTCCCTTTAGTTTTTTAGAGCTTCAACGGTGCCATCCTGCTTTAGTAGTTTAAATGCTTTCTTTTTACTATTAATTGCCTCTCTTACTTCTTTGTTTTGCCACATTGGGTTTTTCCTATATCTTGTCCTTTTATTCCCACAAGGTATAAACTGCTTACAGTGTCTGTTTAGGATGTTCTTAAACATTTCCCTTTTTATTATCTGTATTCTTATTTTTGAGGACATTGTCCCAGTCAACCAGATTAAGAGCATCTCTAAGCTGGTAAAACTCAGTCTTCCTAAAGTTCAATGATTTTGTGACTCCTTGACAAGTCCCCCCAGTGAAAGACAAGTGAAACCGTACAATATTGTGGTCGCTATTTCCTAGATGCCCGACGACCTGCAGATTTGATATTCTTTCAGGTCTATTAGATACTATTAGGTCTAAAAGTGCTGCTCCTCTGGTAGGATTCTGCACCAATTGTGAAAGATAATTTTTCTTGGTTATTAGCAAAAACCTATTGCTTTTATGGGTTTTTCAGGTCTGTTTCCCAGTTAATATCTGGGTAGTTAAAGTCCCCCATAACAAGGACCTCATTATGGGTTGCAGCTTCATCTAGCTGCCTTAGTACTATTGTAGACTTTCCATGATTTCTGTTATATTTGGAGGTTTGTAACACTTCCCAATTAGAATTTTGTTACTATTTTTCCCTCCATGTATTTCGACCCATATGAATTCAACATCCTCATTCCCTTCGCTAATATCCTTCCTTAAAGTGAACTTTAGACAAGACTTTACATAAAGACAAACCCCTCCTCCTCTCTGATTTTTACGATCATTTCTAAACAGACTATAACCCTGTAAGTTAACTGCCCAGTCATAGCTTTCATCTAACCATGTCTCAGTTGTTCCCTCTATGTCATAGTTACCTGAATATATTTCTGCTTCTATTTCTTCAAATCTTGTTTATCAGGCTTCTGGCATTTGCGAGCATGCAGTTTAGAGGATTTTGTTTGGTTCCAATCTTCTCACTGTGGATTGTTTTAGAAATTTTCTTACCTCCCTTCCGAGTATGTTGTCTTGGGTCTTCTTTGCCGCACCTCATATCCTTCATCAGTATATTTTTTGGCTTCATGTTCGAGTCTAATGTTTTTCTTCCCGTTCCCTCTTCTTTTAGTTTGACACCCTCCTGATGAGTGCAGCGAGTCTTCTGGCGAATGTGTGTTTCCCAGGTTTGTTGAGGTGTAGTCCATCTCTGGAGAGGAGTCCGTAGTCCAGGAATCCGAATCCTTGTTGACTTCACCATTGTCTTAGCCAGTTGTTCACATCAAGGATCCTGTTCCATCTCCTGGTGTCATGCCTGTCTACTGGAAGGATAGAAGAAAAGGATGTTCCAACTTGACAACAATCCAAAACACAAGTCCAAGTCGACCTGTCATTGGCTACAGCAGAACAAAGTGAAGGTTGTGGAGTGGCTATCCCAGTCTCCTGACCTCAATATCATTGAGCCACTCTGGGGAGATCTCAAGCGCGCAGTTCATGCTAGACAGCACAGGAATTTACAGGAACTGGAGGCTTTTTGCCAAGAAGAGTGGGCATCTTTACCATCTGAGAAAATAAACAACCTTTTCCACAACTGCCACAAAAGACTTCAAGCTGTCATTGATGTTAGAGGGGGCAATACACAGGATTACGAAATGGTGTATGTGAACTTTTGATCAGGGTCATTTGGATGTTTAGGGTTATCATTATGATTTAAAAAGAGAATACACAGTAGTTTGACAATAAATGGCTTCACCCAACCACTTATGAGTACAAAAAAAGTTTTGTTGTTATCATTCATATTCTCTGAAAAATGGCCAAGAAAGCAAAAATTCTGCCGGGGTATGTAAACTTTTGAGCATAACTGTAGAGACACATAAACCCGTGGTATGTAACCTGCTTTCAAACATTCTTCTAAGCTCCTCATATTCCACCAAATTCTAATGCCAGTTTTGTGTGCATTATTTAAATCAGAACAAAGTATTGAGAAGTCAGAGCCAATAGCAGATGTCTCAACAGACTGAAAGACATTAGAGGATTACGCCCACCATTCTGCCTCTCGTGTATCCCAATCCATGACCACGAGATGTAATACAAAACCACTATATATACCGCCCCAATAGAAAACCCTGGGACACAGGGAAAAGAACAACTGTATTCTAAGGAGGGTAGGGTGCACTTCCAATGGTAAACAAAATATATATAGAAATAAGTATCAGGGTGCCATACCTTGTGTTGAACATAACATTACCAGAGTGCTGCGACCAAGGGAAGAGAACGAATGCTCAGCAGAGGATGCCGAGCACACGAAAAAGAGCTAAAAAGTGCAGAAAAAAATACAATTGAGAGTGGGGGATTGGGGGTGTGACTAAAACAGGGATTGAGGAACTGCTGCTGCTGTGATCACAGATCAGTCACAAAGGCAGCACATAGTACAGGAGATCAGCACGCAGCACAGGAGATCACAGGAGTTAAGAGGCTGGATACAGATCACAGGAGAATCACACTGGCCACTAATGATTTTTTTTCTTTCTCTTAGGAGAATGGTGATCCCTATTTTAGATTAACCCCTTGGCTGAGCAATAGTGACTGACCAGTCATCACCAAAAAGGTTAATAAGGAGAGGTGATGTCAAGATCGCTCCCTCCATTATGACTGCTGTGGTTGGTGATGTCTCAGGCAGACTTTATTGTCACATCGCTGTGATTGGCTGATTAATTCTGACCAGCCTATCATAACGATCGCTGACACTGGGGACGAGGTGCAGGGATGGCCTGCTGTCAGAGACCGCAGCTATCTTAACTTGGTCACCGCGCGATGCAGCGCAGTGACCAGAAATAGTTGCCCCCTAAATATACAGGGCTTTGCGGAAACACAGCTCGTTTCATGAAGAAGTTAAACAAGGGTAAACACCCTTTAGTACCATATGAAAGGCGCTAAATGGTGCAAGTTTATTATATGAAGCGGGGTTGTGAAGTTATGTATCTGTAGGATATCCTTTTAGCTATCTTTGTATTATCTATGTGTTATATCTCTAATATCTTTCTATGATTTGTCTAATATATCTATCTATCTATCTAGCTATCGATCTATATCTTTATATAAGATTGTTTGATTAGTTTTGCAATCTAGCTTTAAGTTACATAAAGTATTATAGTATGTAAAAGATGATGTTAAAAATGCATTGCATACTGATGGCATACGGATTAAATGCCAGTTAAAATTGCATACTCGCCTTGCACTTGCATTACACATGGATTCCCATAGGGAGAGCATTCGGCCAAATCTCCTGGATGGGAACAGGAGCAATATTTGATATGCTTATGTGACTCCAGCCTTAAAGTGTTTGTCTATTTTTACCCCGAAAAAGAACCACGCTTGTAAATTGCATTTCAGATTCATTCATTCTAGTAGACTATGCTATAAAAATGAATGGTGCTGTTTCTGTAGAAAAACAAATTTTCAATAATCCGCAACAACCTTTTTCAAGGGAATATTGAAAATATAACTGTATTGTAGGTCAAAGTGAATCCAAGATTAAGTGAATAAAATGCTTCCTTTTATCTGTCATGCCTCATTTGACAACTAAATATCAGTCTATTGCTAAAAATGAAATAAAATAAAAGTTTCTTTAACATCTTTCAGGTACCTTTATTGTTTTAAGTTCCTTCTTTAATTCGTTTCCAATTTTTGAAAGTGACATTTTGAATGATTCATCGTTAATCGTGTTTCACTCCCCTTTAATGCAAATTAGCTTGAAATGATTATAAGAAAAATTTACAACAAAAGAAAAAAAAAACATTGAAAAATGATTATGCATTACCAATTATAGATGTGCCTAATCAAGAAGGCGATAGATTGTGGTTATTAAATCATCAAGAGTGATATATTGTTCTTAGGATATAATATCATTTTTTCTCTGTCTATTTGCAATTGTAGATTTTTATGTCCTCATCAATCTTTTTGTACTAGACGTGTACGGTAATTTCTTTACAAATAGGAAAATTGAAAGTTACTTTTTTGCTAATGTTCTGCTCACAGATATTAAGAGAAAGGTTTACTAATTTTACAAGTAGATTTTGATTTGCCTTACGCATTTTGGAAACGTATTCTTTGTGTATATGTTTTGACCCATGAATGATTAGGTTAGCGTATTGTGCTTAGTTAATTTCTCTGTATAACATTGAAGTTATGCATCTTTTTAAAAATGTAATATAGGACTTATTAAAAAAAAAAAAGAAAAAAGTCATTACCAAAGAAATAAGTACATTGACTTAGTTTTTGCTTCTGTCCAACTTATGTAACATATATTAAGGTCAGTTTTACAAGAATAGAGTTATCAAAGTTATTGAATTAAGGCTCTACCGTCTTCTGTTTTTTTAACTAACTTTATGACAGCTTTTTGCTGCCAAAACCTATGTCACTGATAAAACAGAATATAATGCCAAGGTGAAGAGAGCTTTAAATAATACCAACAGCCTTGGCACTCTCTTCTGATATACCCAAAATACCTTAGCCAATTCTTAAGTCTTTTCAAAGGAGTTATCGGTTAGTACGTGACTGTCTTCTTGTCTGTTTCAAGCAAGAAATTTGTGTCATTATTTAAATGAGGAAAGTGATATACGCTAATATGTCCATTTTCAATATAGAGAGCTAAGATCAGAGCTGTATAACTGGATCCTCTGCGTGAGCTGGTTTCCTTTCAGTCGATTTTGAGTAGTCAGGGAATGTCTCTGCACATCCACTGCCTATGTGCAGGCTGATCGTTACGAGGTCAGTGGTGCTCTCAGTGTTCAGCGTTCCGGCCTGTCACCACTATGCTATCATGACTTCACATTATTTTTCTTTTGAGTGTTTCACTTTGAGTGACCATCCGGAACTCTGAACACTAAGAGCACCACGGACCTCGTAAAGATCAGCCTGCACATAGGCAGTGAATGTGCAGAGACATTCCCTGACAACTACTCAAACTCGTCTGACAGGAAAACCGCTCACACAGAGGATCCAAGAATACAGCTCTGATCTCAGCTCTCTATATTGACCACAGACATATTAGCGCATATCACTTTCCTCATTTGAATTTTCTAACCACGGCACAAAGGCAGTTAGTGTATTGATTTATACAACGAGTTTAGTCTATCCTTCATAGGTTAGAGCACTGGTTTATATATAATTTTATGTCATTATTTAATATTTTTATGGGCCTCTCTGCTAAACTAACATTTGGCATTCAGATGTAAGCTTTACTATTCATTTGAACACTCAAGTTTTAATTACCATGCCCTGTTTTTCCATGCTAACATGTGTCATGTTATATGGTACAGTAACAACTGTGAAATGCTTCAATATATCCAGTGCTTCAGAGAATTTTTTATGATAAATTTTAGGTCAAAATCTTTTGCATTTTTTAATGAAAATATCTGAAATTTGACAAACATTTAAAAAAAATAGCAATTTTCAAACTTTGAATACTATATCTCAAATGCAGAGTCATATTACGCAAACTAGTTAATGTGAATACTTTTCCGCCCAATGGTGACAAAAGTATTCTCATAGTGATACCTTTATTGGCTAACCAGAAAATAATATGTTTGCAAGCTTTTAGAGCACAGGGGCTCTTTCTTCAGGCAAGATTACAAATAGATTAATAAGAAAAAGGCACAACATTTGTAATCGATTTGTAATCTCACCTGAAGAAGGAGCCCCTGTGCTCTGAAAGCTTGCAAACATATTATTTTCTGGTTAGCCAATAAAGGTATCACTCTGAGAATACTTTTGTCACCATTGGGCGGAAAAGTATTCACATCGATTTTTCTGGCTAACACGGTACCACAATATAATTTATTATTGTACAGCAAACTAGTTAATAAACAATATGTTCCATACGTGTACATTACATCAACATCATTTTTTTAAATGTTCTTTTATTTCATTAGGATGTTAGAAGGGTTGAAATTTAGCAAGAAATTTTCTTTTTTTTTCAAGGAAATTAACAAATTCTATTTGTTTACAGACCTATTCAGTTTCAAGCAACTTTGAGAGGCCTTTATACTGGAAAACATCCCAAAAATTATACTAGTTTAAACATTGTACCCCTCAGGTTGTTCAAACCTACCATTTGGCTTATGGAATGCACAGTTAATGAAAATTACAAAGATTGAAAAATATTATAAAATGGGGGTGCACTATAAAAATACCAATAATGATAGATTAGAATAATATTGGCAAATGATTAACCCCTTAACGACCGCCGATACGCCTTTTAACGGCGGTCATTAAGGGTACTTAAACCACAGCGCCGTTAATTAACGGCGCTGTGGAAAAAGTGAATAGCGCCCCCCAGAGGCGCATTTTCTCCGGGGTCTCGGCTACCGGGGGTAGCCGAGACCCCAGAGAACATGAATCGGGTCGGTTTTTACCGACACCGATGTTGCGATCGCCGTTATTAACCCTATAACGGCGACCGCAACAACAAAAAAAAAATGTTGTGCCATTTAATTTCTCTGTCCTCTGATGTCATCGGACATTAGAGGACAGAGAAAAAGGGTCCCCGGGACCCCCATGTGGCCCCCGATGTCCTGTATGTGGCCCCAGGGCCCTCCGGTGTCCCCCGGGGCCGGAGCGATGAAGAAAATGGCGGGCGCATGCTCAGTGCGCCCGCCGCTATGTGCCGCTGTGTCCTGGGGGGGATGGGCAAATATTCTCTGGGGTCTCAGCTACCGGGGGTAGCCGAGACCCCAGAGAACATGGTCCGGGTCGGTATTCACCGATCCCGGTGTTGCGATCGCATCTATGCAAGCATAGATGCGATCGCAAAAAAAAAAAAAAAATGATTTCTCTCCCCTCTGATGTGATCGCACATCAGAGGGGAGAAAATGAGGGTCCCCCGGTCCCCCGATCGCCCCCCCCGTATACTTACCGGTGTCCTCCGTCCTCCCGCAGGCCCCAGGATCCCGGCGTCTTCTTCCTGCAAAAAAAAAAATGGCGGCGCATGCGCAGTGCGCCCGCCGATCTGCTTGGCGGCAGATTCAAAAATGATTTCATTCATTCTCCAGAAAGTGCATTTTTGATCACAGTGATCAAAATAAAAAAAACAGTACATAACCCCCCCATTTATCACCCCCTTAGTTAGGGACATATAATAAAAAATAGAAATTATATTTATTTTCATTTTTCTGTTAGGTTATAATTAGGGTTAGGGTTATAATTAGGGTTAGGGTTAGCATTAGGGTTAGGGTTAGCATTAGGGTTAGGGTTATAATTAGCGTTAGGGTTAAGCTGGGTTCATACTGCGTTATGGCAGTCCGTTAGACGGACTGCGTTACACCGTGGTATAACGCGGTGTAACGCAGTCCGTTAACGCTGCCATTCACCCCCATTTGAGGGCGCATCGCGACGCATGCCGTAAAGCGGGATGCGTTTGCGACGTGCCATCATTCAGTGACGGAGCCTCGGACGCGGGCTACAGCGTCTGGGCTCCGTCACCGCTAGCGCAGATGAATCATCTGCTGATTCCTCTGCGCTAGCGGGTATAGCATAACGCGATCGTGTTATGCTATACCGTTACCAGCCCGTCAACGCTATGTGTTGAACGGGCTGGTAAAACGCAAAATGAACCTAGCCTTAGGGTTAGGGTTATAATTAGGGTTATAATTAGGGTTAAGGTTACAATTAGGGTTAGGGTTAAAATTAGGGTTAGGTTACAATTAGAGTTAGGGTTACAATTAAGGTTAGGGTTACAATTAGGGTTGGGATTTAGGTTAGGTTTAGGGTTGCGATTAGGGTTAGGGGTGTGTTGGGGTTAGGGTTGGAGCTAGAATTGAGGGATTTCCACTATTTAGGCACATCAGGGGTCTCCAAACACGACGTGGCTTCAAAAAGTCAAATGGCGCTCCCTCCCTTCCGAGCCCTGCCGTGCGCCCAAACAGTGGTTTACCCCAACATATGGGGTATCAGCGTACTCAGGACAAATTGCACACCAATTTTGGGGTTCTAATTTCTCCTGTTATCCTTGGGAAAATAAAAAATAGCTGGCTAAAAAAATCATTCTTGTGAAAAAAATGATTTTTTATTTTCACAGCTCTGCGTTTATAAATTTCTGTGAAACACTTGGGGGTTCAAAGTGCTCACCACACATCTAGATAAGTTCCTTAAGGGGTCTAGTTTCCAAAATGGGGTCACTTGTGGGGGTTTCCACTGTTTAGACACATCAGGGGTCTCCAAACACGACGTGGCTTTCAAAAAGTCAAATGTCGCTCCCTCCCTTCCGAGCCCTGCCGTGCGCCCAAACAGTGGTTTACCCCAACATATGCGTATTAGCGTACTCAGGACAAATTGCACACCAATTTTGGGGTTCTAATTTCTCCTGTTACCCTTGGGAAAAATAAAAAATAGCTGGCTAAAAAAAACATTTTTGAGAAAAAAATGATTTTTCATTTTCACGGCTCTGCGTTTATAAATTTCTGTGAAACACTTGGGGGTTCAAAGTGCTCACCACACATCTAGATAAGTTCCTTAAGGGGTCTAGTTTCCAAAATGGGGTCACTTGTGGGGGGTTTCCACTGTTTAGAACATCAGGGGGTCTCCAAACACGACGTGGCTTTCAAAAAGTCAAATGTCGCTCCCTCCCTTCCGAGCCCTGCCGTGCGCCCAAACAGTGGTTTACCCCAACATATGGGGTATCAGCGTACTCAGGACAAATTGCACACCATTTTGGGATTCTAATTTCTCCTGTTACCCTTGGGAAAATAAAAAATAGCTGGCTATAAAAAACATTTTTGAGAAAAAAAATGATTTTTCATTTTCACGGCTCTGCGTTTATAAATTTCTGTGAAGCACTTGGGGTTCAAAGTGCTCACCACACATCTAGATAAGCTCCTTGGGGGGTCTAGTTTCCAAAATGGTGTCACTTGCAGGGGGTTTCTACTGTTTAGGTACATCAAGGGCTCTGCAAACACAACATGACGCCCGCAGAACATTCCATCAAAGTCTGCATTACAAATGGCGCTCCTTCCCTTCCAAGCACTCCCATGCGCCCAAACAGTGGTTCCCCCCCCACATATGGGGTATCAGTGTACTCAGGAAAAATTGCACAACAACTTTTTGGGTCCAATTTCTCCTGTTACCCTTGGGAAAATAAAAAAAATAGCGGGCTAAAGAATCATTTTTGAGGAAAAAAATGATTTTTTATTTTCACAGCTCTACGTTTATTAATTTCTGTGAAGCACTTTTGGGTTCAAAGTGCTCACCACACATCTAGATAAGTTCCTTAAGGGGTCTAGTTTCCAAAATGGTGTGATTTGTGGGGATTTCGACTGTTTAGGCGTATCAGGGGCGCTCCAAACGCGACATGGCGTCCAATTTCAATTCCAGCCAATTTTGGTTTGAAACAGTCAAACGGCGCTCCTTCACTTCCAAGCCCTGCCGTGCGCCCAAACAGTGGTTTACCCCCACATATGGGGTATCGGCATGCTCAGGACAAATTGCACAAAAACTTTTGGGGTCTTGTTACCCTTGGGAAAATAAAAATTGGGGTGAACAGATCGTTTTTGTGGAAAAATATGATTTTTTATTTTCACGGTTCTATTTTATAAACTTCTGTGAAGCACTTGGAGGTTCAAAGTGCTCACCACACATCTAGATAAGTTCCTTAGGGGGTCTAATTTCCAAAATGGGGTCACTTGTGGGGGGTTTCCACTGTTTAGACACATCAGGACCTCTACAAACACGACATGACGTCCAGACAATTCTGCGCTGAAAAAGTCAAACGGCGCTCCTTCCATTCCAAGCTCTGCCTTGCACCCAAACAATGGTTTACCCCCACATATGGGGTATCAGAATGCTCAGGACAAATTGCACAAAAACTTTTGGGGTCTTGTTACCCTTGGTAAAATAAAAATTGGGGTGAAAAGATTGTTTTTGTGGAAAAAATATGATTTTTTATTTTCACTGTTCTATGTTATAAACTTCTGTGAAGCACTTGGAGGTTCAAAGTGCTCACCACACATCTAGATAAGTTCCTTAGGGGGTCTAGTTTCCAAAATGGGGTCACTTGTGATGGGTTTCCACTGTTTAGACACATCAGGGCCTCTACAAACGCGACATGGCGTCCAGCCAATTCTGCGTTGAAAAAGTCAAATGTCGCTCCTTCCCTTGTAACCTCTGCCGTGCGCCCAAAAAGTGGTTTACCCCCACATATTGGGTATCGGCTTAATCAGGAGAAATTGCACAACAAATTTTGTGGTTCATTTTTTATTTTAACAGTTGTGAAAATAAAAAAAATAGGTTCCGAAGTAAAGTTTTTGCAAAAAAAGTTAAATGTTAATTTTTTCCTTCCACATTGCTTCAGTTCCTGTGAAGCACGTAAAGGGTTAATAAACTTCTTGAATGTGGTTTTGAGCACCTTGAGGGGTGCAGTTTTTAGAATGGTGTCACTTTTGGCTATTTTCTATCATATAGACCCCTCAAAGTGACTTCAAATGTGAGGTGGTCTCTAAAATAAAAATGGTGTTGTAAAAATGAGAAATCGCTGGTCAACTTTTAACCCTTATAACTTCGTAACAAAAAAAAATTTTGGTCCCAAAATTATGCTGATGTAAAGTAGACATGTGGGAAATGTTATTTATTAAGAAATTTGTGTGACATATCTCTCTGATTTAAGGGCATAAAAATTTAAAGTTTGAAAATTGTTAAATTTTCAAAATTTTCGCCATATTTCCGTTTTTTTCATAAATAAACACAAGTCATATCAAAGAAATTTTACCACTAACGTGAAGTACAATATGTCATGAAAAAACAATCTCAGAATCAGCTGGATTCGTTAAAGCGTTCCAGAGTTATAACCTCATAAAGTGACAGTGGTCAGAATTGTAAAAATTGGCCCGGTCATTAAGCTGCAAAATGGCTCTGTCACTAAGGGGTTAAAAAGACATATGTAAATTCACCTGAAATCATTTTAATATGCACAGATATATAAAAATATCCAAATAAAACTAATAAATGTTTTACAAAGTTCAATGTACAAGATAAATAATGTGAAGCTTTTATAGCTCAGGTTGTTACAGATGTAGGCATACTATTTATGGTTTATTTTTGTTTTTACAATCATGGGGTTCCTATAGGGTTATAGTGGGAGCACGCTCTCTTTATTAACCAGCTAGATGTCGCTGTTGTGAATGACATGGTCAGCTGGGGATTAAATGGCCACAATTTGTGCTAAAACTACCTGAGCTAATGTAAAAAGATGTTATCTGTAAAGTACAGCTGACAACTGCTGTATTTCTGCCTGTGGAGGGCGCTATTTACTCATTCGGATCCTTTTTTGCAGCTCTGAGAAATACAGCCCCTAATAACCACTGTAAAAATGTGCTTTTTAAGGGGTTTATATATATTTGATTAATGTGTGCTTTTAATATTACAGCTGTATTTATTTCTAATCGTTGTGTGCAAACATTACTAAACAAGGGAGAAATAATTTAATTGTGTGCTCATATAATGATTGCATTTTCAATGATATTATCGCACCCCAGAGCCATTTGACAACATGGTGTGTACATCATTTTTTCAATGACTATAACCTGTTTGCATTTCCTGTAATGTGTCCTTAAAGTATTGTCCAAAAATGGGAATGAGAGATTTAATATTCTGTTCTCCCACTGAGGCAATGAAGCTTGAGAGCACTCATTAAGCAGTTTCACTCTTCACAGCTGCCAAAATGAAGTTTGCTGCAGTTCTAAGAGTTCAGCATATTTGTATATCTAACTTGCAATTTCTTTACTTGCTGACTGTCACATTATTCCTATTCTTATTTTACTCTTCTGTTTCCATCTAATTTTTATTTTTCTGAAAATAGCAAATCCACATTTTAGGCCTCATTCACACATCAGATTTTTGAGTGCTATCTGTGTTTCTCACAAGTAGCACTTGTACCCATAAAGACTTGTTCATATGACCAAATTTTCAGTCCGAGCACTGTCTGTAAATAAACAGACTGCACACGGACTTCATTAGCAACAATGTTATTCAATGGGTGAGATAGTAGATAAATAGTTTCACCGCACACTCAAGAGTTTTCATGCAATTAATCTTTAACGATTGTTCAACACTAATGCAAGTGATGGACAAAGTGAAGGCATATACAAAGAAGCGACTATAACATTTCGACTCACTCGGGCTTTGATCACAAAGTCGCTCGGTATGAGGAAAAGAGGTCCAAATGCCCCATCGAGATCCCAGTAGGGACAGGTATATAGCAAGTTCCTTGGTAAGGGTGGCTGTCAGGGTGCTCCTGCACCCCCTGTGAGCATGTATCATGTATTATGAAAAAAAAATTGCCTAAATTCTCTGGATGAAACTCTGACAATTCTTTATACGGTCGTGTGAATCTGGCCTAATAGTGAATGGGTCCATTCACATGTCCGAGGTTTTTTGTGTATTGAGCAGTCGGAGCGAAAATGAAGAGACTTATCCAACATTAATCCAAGTGTTGGTTTGTGAAGAAAATGGAAAGCATTCAGAAGCCATCATAGTGTGGTCTGATTTTCACAGACTGTTAGCTAGGAGAAGCATTTTTTTCCACATAAGAGAAAAACTGATGAAAATCGGACCAAACTCTGATGAAAATCACTGATGAAACTTGGTCTGTTTTTCTCGTTTATGAAAAAAACTGTCATGTGATGAGGACTTGTTTGAAATAAAAATTGTACCCAATGTTCAAAAAATTACAAATATTTTGTTTATATAGTCACAGAACATCATGGTTCTTTGAGATGAGATAATGTTTAAATAGTAAATAGATTTAGATTTACAGCTATGGATACATTTGGGCAACTTTTTTTCCAGTTAAAAATGTTAAACATTGGACTATTTGGTTTCTAGACACTACAAAAGTGAGACTTATCCAATGACACACATGATGGAAATTGACTCTGCCATACAAACATTGCTCCGCAGATCTGTGGTGTCCACTGTACAAATCCGTGCGACAAGACAAAATAAAACTAACTCATTCTATGATTCTTCAGTAGTAAGGGAAATGGTACATGGCAAATGTCTGCATTCTCATGAAACTGCACACTCCAGGAAGTTCGACTTAAACTTCATCCTCCCAGGATCAGTCCAATTTACTCTATTCATGAACAAATCAAAATTGAACTTTATAACCAAATCAAATTTAAAGAGAGATAAATGTTACAAAAACATCTGTAACACATTCTCCATTCTACTATGTATAATTCATAAATGCTGCAAAAGTCAAATTTTCCAAAAATTTTAACAAAAGAATAATGCAAAAATGATTTTAGCAAAGAATAAATGATTTAATTAAAAAGAAAATCCCTTAAGGTAGCCATATTAGTAAGTTCTACCGCCCAATTCATCAAGATGGACTGTAAAATATTCTTCAGGCAGGGAGCAGTTATATTTCTGATGTAATTTAAACCACCTTTGTATTGTAAATTATGTATTGTAAATTGTAAATTATGCTAATGTTGTCACCCACACTTACCTATGCTCCCTTCCTGGCTAAACTCCACCACGTCCTGAAAAAAGTTGATAGAACGTAGCTGGGACTGATATAAACACTCCAAAAGTCAAAAGATTTTTTATGCAACTGTGAGTTCTGCAAAAGTATTTCAACATTTCAAATGTGCTTGAATAAGGCCTAAATTGTGGTATCCCACAAAGTGACCATCTCCATGGGATACCAGATGAATACTGTGATTTCTGTGTAAACTGTATGTTGTAACATATTTTGAAAATTGCATGTATTGTGAGAGACAGCACTCAAATAGTTAATCTTCCCTCTCAGGTACTTGTTTACATGACTCAGCTCTGCTTGGTATGCAGATGTTTCTGGAAAGAGCTGGGACAAGCTACCCTGGCAGTCAGCCTATGACTGCAGCAGAAAATAGTCATATGGGATAGGAGTCAGCAGAAAAAGGCAGACTGCAAGAAGGAGAGGTTGTTTTCTATCCCCTTAGTGCTGAGTCTAGAAGTGACTAATGAAAAAGGAGGCAAGCTAACAGCCTTCAGATTGGAAAGATTTCTATTACACCTCTAGGAGGAAAAAAAACACCTCAGAGGAGAAGCACACCTCTGGGCCCCGTATCACATAGCGAGATCGCTAGCGAGATCACTGCTAAACAGCGATCTCAGCAGCGATCTCGCTATATCTGACACGTACCAGAGATCAGGCCCCTGCTGTGAATCGCTGGTTGTGTCAGAAATGCCAGGACTTTTTTTGATCGCTGGTCTCCCGCTGGCCAGCACGCATCGCTGCGTGTGACAGGCAGGAGACCAGCGATCTACTGGTAACCAAGTTACACATCTGGTTTCCAGGCGCGGGGCTGTGCCTGGAAACCCGACGTGTACGTTGGATACCAGCGAGCTGCTGCAGGGGAGTTGGTAACCAAGGTACACGTTCGGTTTCCAGGCACCGCGCAGCGCCTGGAAACCCGACGTGTACCTTGGTTACCAGCTCCCTGCATCAGCGCGCTGGTATCCGACGTACACTGCGGGTAATTAGGCGACGTTACCCGCAGTATTGCTGTCCTGATCGCTGCCTGAGCTGCCTGTTTGGCAGCTCAGCAGCGATCATGTAGCAACACACCAGCGATCCTGATCGTTGTCGGGATCGCTGGTGTGTCGCTATGTGAGATGGGGCCCTAAGTAAGAAATATTGAGTGAACATTACAATAGCCCGAAAATGAGTGAATTGAATTGATAAGATGTGTACTCCACAGAGGCCTGCTTATCCTCATGTTTGGGTCAAACTTCAACCGTGAGTGTGAATCTGACCACCAATTACCTATTCTTATCATTAGTGATTGGGGATTAGCTGCACAATCAACCATCATCACCATCATCCTTTAAATTAATGAGGCAGCTATTGTGCAAATTATCATTCCTCACATTACCCTCTCTGATGTGCACAGATTTAGGATTTGTTATCAGCTCTGTTTGCAGAGGCCAATCTCCAACTGTCCCATACATTCCTGGTGTTGTGACAAACTATTTCCCATGGTTACATTTTCTCTTTATATTTTTATTGGGGACGTTGTGTGTGGAGAGAGGGAAGAGGCTCATCATGACATAAAGCTTGGCCACCATGACGCAAATTATAGTCCACCAGGAGCACAAACCCTCTCTCTACCACATAGATTGCAGTTCTGTAGACCATATAAGAGATTAGAGTATAAATACAATAAAGGAACTCACAAATAACATCCTTTATGATGAGAATTGATGATTTTTTTTCAACTTTTTCTAGTTGGACCAGCATAAAAAAAAGTGTTCTTCAACTCACAGAAGAGTTACAGTCACATTTTACTTTCCACCTTTCCATCACCCATGTAAGCTTGACTGCTGCTACTCCTAGAAATACTGGTGCCATTATAATTATTCCCTTAAAAATAGTGCCACAAAGACAGTATTCTTTAAAACAATAATACTATACAGAAAATGCCCCTGAAAGTAATAGTGCCAAGTAGTGCCCTATATTTTATCCACATCACAGTAAAATTACATCTTTTGTGTTCAAGCAGTTATAGCAATCTTCTTTGTGCACCAAAACAGTAACACTGCATCCTTTCAGTGTTTCACATAGTAACTTTGTCCACCATTGTGCTGTCTTAGAGTATGTGCCCACGATCCGGAACTGCTGCTGGTTTGACGCTGCGTATTTATGCAGCATCCAACCCACGGCGGCCAGATGTTACAGCATAGTGGATGGGATTTCAAGAAATCCTATGTCCACTATGTGTCCACAGACGCCCACGGATGAACTGTGGACATTGACATGCGGTGCATCTTTCCAGACCGTAGCATGTCAATTTCTCTTGCGGAAATGCTAGTCTCGGCAAGAGAAATTACATCAATAGAATGTATTGAATGCGGTTAATCCTCATGGTTCAGTGAACATATGCAGATTTACCTGCGTTCAATAGAAGGCAGTATTTTGGACGCAGAGAACATACGCTGCGTCCAAAGCGCTGCTAGTTCCGGATCATGGGCACCTGGCCTTACAAAGTACTAATCTTCTCTAACAAATATTACTGCCCCGGCTTGACTTCTTCAAAGAAAATGTCCCCATTTGTTGCCCCCTAGATGGTATAATGTTACAAGTACCCTCTAATGTAATAATGCCCAAAGCGACCTTTTAACATTTAGTAATGCCCCATGTGGCCATTTAAAAATAATATTATCTACCAATTGCCACCTAAAGTAGTAATATCTCCTCTGTGCCCCTGATGAAATCAGTACAAGACTGCTGAGCCCAGTGTGCTGTTTGCATGCTGTCACCACTGCAGTCTGGTGAGAAAAGAACAAATGCAGTCAGGGTCATTAATTATACCTGATTTTAATTTTTTTATCTATTGCATTGTGTTAAAAAATTTAATAATGAAAAGCCGTTTTAGAATCTTAAATATTACAAACATGTCCTGCTCGTGAGCCTGAAAAAAATCATTGAAGCAAAGGAGAAAGCTTTGATCAGAAATATAGTGCCTGAGATTTGCAGATGATGCTTAAGTTGAATGTTACATTTTAACGGCTGCTGATATTTTTTGCCTGAAAGAGTTAAATCATGAAATTACTGAGGCAAGAATGTAGACTTATTGTCTTAATATGTAGAGCGTGTTGGAGTACTGCAAATTCACCCTAATTATAACAATAATTTTGCTCATCATTTGTAACTATCACAAAAAAAAATATTCACCCTGCAATGAAAAGTCCATCCATACAGTGCGGTAAGATTACGTGCAGTGCTGGGGACATATATGAACAAATCGTCACTGCCATCTAGTGTTTCTACACATCATGCAGTAGGCACCGCAGCTTTCTGTACTGCTGTTATCTTTCCACAACTGTTTTTTGCCTTTTCGGTTTCATCTTTTCATCCATTTCACAATGAATAATGCACAAGTCAAGTTGAGTGACAAAGAGTAACAAGTGTGAACATTTTCTCAGACATTTTATTTGATATGATATATCATATCAATGAATGATACTGTTATGCGCTCGGTTGCAACAACTTTATTGTATAATGGATTGCAACCGAACACAGGGTCCGCGGTGCAGTTTATAGTCACTGCTGCCGAACACCCCTAGAGTATGAGGGTCAAACTGACAACAGAAATCTAACATTCAATCTCGCCTGTGTTACTTCACACTAGGGGAGATGTAGAATTGGCATTATCTCCGTTAACGTCATGGGAGATGTGCTATCGACTGGCGCAGATATAGCCCTGTTAATGGCACAGAAGCCACTTGCCAGATATTAGGTTTGCACTATGTGCTGCAAGCTGGTATAGACGTGGCCCTGTTGACTGCACAGAAGCTACGTGCCAGCCTCTAGGAAGTGCATGCGACTAACGCCAGGTGTACGTGCTACCAGCCGGCGTGAGATCAGACAGAGCAACTCTCTGTTCAGCTTGGCAGGTGATGCCCAGGTTACGCGCCCTGCAGTCTGCTCAGGGTGTATAGCTACCCTCTATTCGTAGCAAGACTGCGCCACATTGGCTACCTGCATAGCATTCATTAACCTGCCTGAAGGACCTGGGCTAATTAGCCGAGCTGACTCTGGCATTGGCAGGTCCCAGAGAGCGAAAGCTAGAGAGCATGTGGAGCCCAGATTCTGGTACGTCACACATGAGCACTACCTATAGTATGATCTGACCGCGCCGCGCCGCAGACAGACAAGCTATTTAAGGGCTAAGCTCCACCCCAGCCACTCGTCAATCGCATCACCGATGACGTCATCCGCGAGCAATCAGGCAATGCCAGGTCAGAGGATCAGCTGACATTAGCCACCAATCATGGCTCGCCATGTCACGGACATGCTCAGTGCAGGCATTTCTGGACTTAGGCTTACAACAGCCTTTTCTTGTTCTGTAACCTAGATTTCATGCTACTATGAACAAAGACCGGAGTAACTACTTGTGCCTCTCGGGTACTGGCTAGGCGTTGGGACCGACGGTGAAGCCGAGCAGTATCCGCCTTGGCTGGGTACGGATGGGAGACCACAGACTCTTCGGATCCTGCTGTTGCCCAATGCCTAACAGATATAGCTAGAAATCTTCCCTACAGTACATCATGGTATAGGATAAAAAGTATTTATTACTTATCTTAATTCCACAACCAGTTGCAGTGTAAGAGGGAAAGAGCAGAACAGCAGGGCTGCATCCAAATCAGCATAGTAAGTTATATTTCTTAGAATATTCTCACAATATTTCTTTATTTTATACCATTCAATATGTTAGAGCACGTTAATCTAAAATTAAGGAAAACATGTTTAAACCACTTCCCGAAATATTCATTTTCTCCTACTTTGAGGCCACATATAGGTAGCAAGCTCAGAAGTTGTGCCTACAATTTACCTTGGAGAGGCGCAGATGCCTTAATGATTTTATTTCTCCATCAATGGCGCTGCATGTTAACCCCTTTCTGACCTCCGACGGAATAGTATGTCTGAGGTCAGAACCCCCGCTTTGATATGGGCTCCGGCGGTGAGCCCACATCAAAACCGGGACATGTCAGCTGTTTTGAAAGGATGCACTGTTACTGATGCTGAGGCCTGCTGTACACCTTCCTATTTGCAGAGATTGGCACTCTAAATTCACAAGAGATGGCGCCCCCGCTCGTGCGTTGGCTGTCCCTAGACTCCTCAAGGTAGCTCTATAATAAGACGCATACTCGTAGATAGAAAAAATGAAACCCAAAATAGATCAAGGTGTCTATGGGAATAGGTCTGAAGGCAATACTGCAGAAAGGATATTATCAGGAGATGTTACAGGTGGGATTTCCTCTATGGACTTGTGATAAAGGGTACAACACAGTGTATCTAACTAATAGGTGTGTTGTAAATGGAGAGTGATGGTCTGTAGATTATTCAGAAAATAGAGGAAAATCCCATACATGCATCGATAGATATAGCCAGTAATCTAGGTACGATGAAAGAATGCAGCACTAAGTTGAGCAGACACCATAACAAAGATATCCAGTGTGTCTGTCCACTCGCGTTGTACAATGCTAGTGACAGTCGGCAATAAATTGATATAAAAAAGAATATCCATGATATCTAGAGGAATTAAATAGATGTATGTCAATTTGCCATTAGAAAAGCAGTGTTAGTAAGGTTAACAAATAAGAAAACCTAGCCTCACTAAGTAGACTTAATGATAAACTAGTCATAAAGGATGCAAAGAGGTTATAACTGTATTACTCATCTTTAGATGGTACTTCTAATGGAATTTTGAGTCACGATCATGACACGCTTTCCCCATAATCGGGTTCATCAAGAGATCAACAATAGATAGGCATGGTGACGGACCAGTATCCTACTAATGAGGCTCAAAGGCCTGATGAAGGCCCCCTTCATTGCCATCTTAGTCCTACGGCAGGACTTCACATGAGAAGGTCATTTAGACTACGTACTTCAATGCAATAGTGTTATACTGCGTATCAAGCAATGAAACAATTGCAGGCTTAAATTCTCTAAGTGGACTAAAAAAATAAAGTAATAAAAAAAAAATTCAAACTATGTAAAAAATTGAATGACCACTTTTGGAAATATAAAAAAGGTATATTTGTTATTTGGCATCCGTAAGAGTCTATACTATCTAAATATAAAACGAATTAGCTCAATGGTAAATGCTGACATTGAGAAATAAAATTGAAATAGAAGTTGAAGTTTTTTGGGTGTCTGTGCCTCTCTAAAACATGCAATAAAAAGCAAAGCATGTACCTCAAGAAAACATCAATAAAAATATCAGCTTGCCACTTACAAACACCATCAATAGAAAAACAAAATTATTATGGGTCTCAAAAATTGCCGACACTTTTCGTTGACAAATTTCTGATTTTTTTTTCATTACTGAAAAAATAACCTTATAGGTTTGGTATTACTTTAACCACACTGACCTGGAGAATCATGTTGCCAGGTTATTTTTACTGGACAATGAATACTGTAAAAACAAGACCCCCCGAAAAAAACAGAGTGAAATTGTGGAATTTTTTAACCATTTTGCTGCATTTCGAATTGTTTTCCCAATTTTTCCATACTTTTACATTGTAAAAAGAATGGTCTCATTCAAAACTAAAATTGTCCCTCAAAAAATATGCCTTTATATGGCTGAACTAGCTTGAAAATGTTTAAAAAGTTATGACTCTTGGAAATGGGGGAAGAAAAATGCACAAAAATAGAAAAATCACCTGATCATGAAGGTGTTAATACAGTGGACAGCGGGACAGTCCCGGATATGCGTCTATGCCCTGCTAAATGTCTTATAGTATGACCTGACCACCACGCGCCCTCTTTAACTCCTCCTTTTATCTAGGGTGGCACTGTGAAACTTGAGCATGTCATGGACTTGTTCATCTCACGCAGTGCCACTCTGCCCTCATACCAGCCCGGCCACAACATCTTGAGGTCTGGTGACTTCTAGCAGTGCTCTTTTATGTGCTCTGTTCGGTTTCTCCTGTGAGTGTCTGTGTATGCCTGCTTCCTAATTTTGCTCAGGGCTTTGCTGTCTGCAGTCGACATAAACAGGGAGTGTGAGGAGAAGACAGAAGTAGCTTATCAACTCTTCTGTCTTCTCTTCATCAGATACACAGCTCTTAGTGAGTGCAATATAAAGAATAAAAGCCCTGCACTGACTGTGCATCATATAGGCCATGTGATGACATAACTGATGGGTATCAAATGAACATAGCAGGGTTTCTGGGTCTTTGCAGACTCAAATAGCTTTAAAAAGGTGAAAATAAAAAAAATTCTATGGCTGTTTAAATGCAGAGTAGGAAAAATGCAAAAATATGTAATTTTTTTTTATTCTTTCATCTTTCTGCACAGAATCAGCTTACTTGTGATAAAAATTGTAAAACCAGGTACACTTAAGGTACTGCCACACTAAATAATCCCGCTAGCGATCACGATAACGACGCATACTAATGCGATCGCTAGCGGGATTGTTTCTATATCGCTAAGTGCGGCCACATTTAGCGATATAGTTAACGACGCTATCGCCGTTAGCGATCTTCTTAACGACTTTAGCGGTACAAAATTACCGCTAAATCGCTAAGAAAAGGTGCCACACTAGCGATATATACTTACCCAGCGGGAGCGCCGACGAGAAAATAGGGTCCGGAACGATTCCAGCGACGAGCGAGATAACAGCAGGAAGCTCGTCGCTGGCAGCTGCCGCACTGAACAACATCGCTAACGGGATCGCTAAATAGTGACGTTTTTTAGCGATCCCGTTAGCGATATTGTTCAGTGTGGCATACCCTTTACTCTCCGTGTCGCTGCTTCTCTGCTACTGACAGTGTTGCGTCACAACTTCAGATCTCATGACTGATGTAGCCAATCACTGGGCTTTGTTCTGTCTGCACCAATAGCATTAAGCCCAGTGATTGGCTACATCAGTCATGTGAGTTCTATTCGTGATGTCACACCTGCAGCATGTAAACAAATACTAGGAGCAGCGGCAGAGGGTCAGTGCTAGAGCAGGGGAAGGTGATTATGCTGAATTTAATATTTGAAACATAGATATTCTGATAATGTGAAGAAACTTGAAAGTTGAAAATCACCTTTCAAGATTAACACCTTGTAAATAGCTCATCTTTGCCTTTGGTTCAAGGCGTATCGTGATGTTCAGAGCTGCAATGTGTCTTGGTGTGAGAGCAGAGAGGAGCGCTAAACAAATAACCTGAGCATGGACTTATAAGAACTTAGGTTGGAAATATGATGAACGCCTAGACACTTGTCTGTATCTAATGATGAATTCATCCCCAGCTGCTTTCAGTTGCTCTGCTCCTATCATAGAGCAGGAAAATGAAAGGGTGTAGCAATAGTGTGGACACAACCTTAAAGGGGTTATCATTTTCTAACATTTTCTCTATGAGGCTAGGGAACAATGGAATGCTATGGGTTAGGGGTGCAGTTTACTGGGTTTGACACAAAAGTTTACAGCGACATGCTACATGTGCCGCATGGTGTGTAGCTCTTTCTATTCTTCAGAAGTTGGGAGCTATGTACAGCTATACTGGCGAGGGCTAATTGCATTTCCTAAATGATGTGGTTGTGCATTTCATTATGCAATATAGACTTTAACCCCTTCCAAACATATGACATAGTGTTATGTCAAATGTCAGGTCCCTTTTTTGATGCAGGATCAGAAGTGGAGTCTTCATTACTGATATTAAATGACTTTTGGCCACCAGATTTTTTGTGGGTGTTTTTTACTGCATTTTCAAGATGATTTTTTTTAACTCCTTTCAACAATGAAGAAAACTAACGTTTTTTCAAGCAGAAACACTGTCTCAATGGTCAAAAAGACACATGATGTCTTTTGAGCCTCTTTTGATACTTTCCATTAACTTGTACTGCAAAGTTTAGAGCATATTTAATGCAGAAAATAGCTAAAGAGTGGTGAAGTTACATCTTTTAAGGGTTTGTCATCTTTGGAAACCTGAAGCAGCTAAACACTAAACAACCTGAATATATGAACAGCAAGTGGCTTCTACATAGAAATGCTTATGTTCATTTTTTTGAGCGATTAGATAGCACTTTTTCAGACGGTTTCAGATCAAATCAACCTGAAAAAATCATGTGAACATACCATTTAGATTTCAGTGTTTTATGTATACTCAAATTAAATTACTAGTACTAGTGTCAAAAATATTTAGAGTTGAGAGTCCTCAGTGGTTGATACCTTTTAATGGCTAACTGAAAAGATGGTAACAAATTGCAAGCTTTCCAGACTACTCAGGTCTCTTCATCAGGCAAAGACTAATACAACATCTGAAGAATCACATATTTATACACAAAATATTTTTCTATCTACTGGCTAACACGGTACAAAGATATACATCTTTACTGTATCATAGTACTAGTGTCAGTGTTTTGTATCCATGTTTCATCAGTATTTTTCACAGATGGATAAATAAATTACAAAGCTTCTCCTATTCCTTCCAATTTTATACACAGACAGCACAAAGCCTGCACACTGAAGCCATCCATGTGCTGTCCGTGTTTTTCACAGACCCGTAGACTTGTATTGGTACTTTTCATCTGTGCTATCAGAAAAAATGGACATGTCTTTGTGATTTTTGAATGTACTGGTGGACATGTGAAAAGCAGCATAGATTATAATGGGTAAGTGTTCTGTCCATAAAAAACATTAATCATCTACCTCTAACAGCATGGAGCGGAACTGAACTTTGCCCACTGCTGTTAACTCCCTAAATGTCACTGTCAATCTCTAACAGCAGCATTAATAGCACGCGATCCAGAAGACACACTGTTCCAAGCACCCAATGGTCCCACATGATACAATTGCTGGGTGCAGATGCGTTTCCATGACTGCCCGGTGTCTGTGAAGACCACCATGCCTGCCATGATGGTGATTCTAAAAGGAAACGATTGTCACTGACATTTATAAGAAACTGTAATATATATATATAACTATAAATACATTTCTTTTTGTATATATATATATATATACTATATATATATATACATACACAATATACAGTACAGACCAAAAGTTTGGACACACCTTCTCATTCAAAGATTTTTCTGTGTTTTTATGACTATGAAAATTGTAGAATCACACTGAAGGCATCAAAACTATGAATTAACACATGTGGAGTTATACATTACACTCTACAAAAAAGTGTGAAACAACTGAAAATATGTCTTATATTCTAGGTTCTTCAAAGTAGCCACCTTTTGCTTTAATTACTGCTTTGCATGCAGAAAAGGTGAACGGATGGACTCTACATGCCTAGTACCCACCGTGAAGCATGGAGGAGGTGGTGTGAATGGTGTGGGGGTGCTTTGCTGGTGACACTGTTGGAGATTTATTCAAAATTGAAGCGGTGAGCGGTCCAGCTCACCCCAAACCATCTTGATTGGGTTCAGGTCTGGTGACTGTGGAGGCCAGGTCATCTGGCGTAGCACCCCAACACTCTCCTTCTTGGTCAAATAGCACTTACACAGTCTGGAGGTGTGTTTGGGGTCATTGTCCTGTTGAAAAATAAATGATGGTCCAACTAAACGCAAACCAGATGGAATAGCATGCTGCTGCAAGATGCTGTAGTAGCCATTCTGGTTCAGTATGCCTTCAATTTTGAATAAATCTCCAACAGTGTCACCAGCAAAGTTCCCCCACACCATCACACCACCTCCTCCATGCTTCACGGTGGGAACCAGGCATGTAGAATCCATCCGTTCACCTTTTCTGCGTGCAAAGCAGTAATCAAAGCAAAAGGTGGCTACTTTGAAGAACCTAGAATATAAGACATATTTTCAGTTGTTTCACACTTTTTTGTAAAGTGTAATGTATAATTTCACAGGTGTTAATTCATAGTTTTGATGCCTTCAGTGTGATTCTACAATTTTCATAGCCATGAAAATACAGAAAAATCTTTGAATGAGAAGGTGTGTCCAAACTTTTGGTCTGTACTGTATATATATGCATACACTGCTCAAAAAAAATAAAGGGAACACTGAAATAACACAACTGAAATAACACATCCTAGATCTAAATTAATGAAATATTCTCATTGAATGCTTTGTTGTGTACAAAGTTGAATGTGCTGTCAACATATTCACACAAAAATCAGCAATGGAAATCAAATTTTTGAACCAATGGAGGCCTGGATTTGGAGAGACTCCCAAAATGAAAGTGAAAACAAGTCAAAATGAAAATGAAAACAAGACAAAATTAAAGTGAAAACAAGTCAAAATGATGCTCAGTATTGTGTATGGCCTCCACATGCCTATATGACCTCGCTACAATGCCTGGCCATGCTCCTGATGAGTTTGCGGATGTTCTCCTGAGGGATCTCCTCCCAAACCTGGACTAAAGAATCTGTCAACTCCTGGACAGTTTTGGGTGCAACGTGACGTTGGTGGATGGAGCGAGACATGCTGTCCCAGATGTGCTCAATCGGATTCAGGTCTGGGGAACAGGCAGGCCAGTCCATAGCTTCAATGCCTTCATCTTGCAGGAACTGCTGACAAACTCCAGCCACATGAGGTCTGGCATTGTCCTGCATTAGGAGGAACCCAGGGCCAACCGTACCAGCATATGGTCTCACGAAAGGGTCTGAGGATCTCATGTCGTTACCTAATGGCACTCAGGCTACCTCTGGTGAGCACATGGAGGGCTGTGCGGCCCTCCAAAGAAATGCCACCCCACACCATTACTGATCCACTGCCAAACCAGTCATGCTGAAGGATGTTGCAGGCAGCAGGTTCACACTCAGCACATGTTACAGACGTGACAGAGTCTGGAGACGCCATATAGAGCAATCTGCTGTTCCCCAGACCTGACAGCATGTCTCGCTCCATCCACCAAGTCACGTTGCACCACAAACTGTCCAGGAGTTGACGGATGCTTTAGTCCAGATCTGGGAGGAGATCCCTCAGGAGAACATCCGCAACCTCATCAGGAGCATGCCCAGGTGTTGTAGGGAGGTCATACAGGCACGTGGACGCCACACACAATACTGAGCATCATTTTGACTTGTTTCCACTTTAATTTTGTCTTGTTTTGATTTTCATTTCGACCTGTTTCCACTTTCATTCTGGGGGTCTCTCCAAATCCAGGCCTCTGGATCTGTTATTTGAGTTTCCCTTTTTTTGAGCAGTGTATATATACACACAGTATGTATGTATGTATTAAATATGTATTAGAAAAACGTATATACATATTTGAGGTTTCCACATCTGTAAAAGTCTGGTCTATGAAAAACTAAAATTCATCAATCTGATCAGTAAAAAGTTGTAGCAAAATAAATAATTAAAATATCAGAATCGAATTTTTTTGGTGCTACGACACTGCAAAAAAAGGCAGTAAGAAACTATCAAAAATGTCACATCTTCTCCAAAATGGTATAAAAGAAACCATCAGCTTAAGTCACAAAAAATTATCCCTCACACAGATCCATCGATCAAAAAAAAAAATATGTATCTTGAAAATATATATTTTCTACGAACTTCTAATTCCTTTTTTTGACTTGTAAGTTAAAAATATATGGTATCAGCGTAATCATACTGATCTGGAGAATCATATTGCCAGGAAATTGGGGGATAAGCTGCCTGCCTTAACTGTCTCCCAAAGCGACGTGAGAAGACAGTTTAGCAGTCTTGTTATTGGCAAAGCAGCTGGGCCTGATGGCCTCAGCCCACGTGTCCTCAGAGCATGTGCCAACCAACTGTGTACTGTCTTCCAGCACCTGTTTAATTGGAGCCTTCTATCACAGGGGGTACCAGAACTGTGGAAGACCACCTGCCTGGTGCCGGTTCCTAAGACTACTTTTCCAACTTCCCTACAAGACTATCGTCCAGTGGCCTTAACATCACATGCTATGAAGTCCTTGGAGAGAATAATACTCGCCTACTTGTGCCCGAGGGTGAGGGCCTACACTGACCCCCTGCAGTTTGCGTACCAGCAGAGATTGGGGGTGGATGATGCTGTAGCGTCTCTGCTACATACAATGCATTCGTTCTTGGACAATGATGGAACTGCAGTGCGCGCTATGTTCTTTGACTTCTCTAGTGCTTTCAATACCCTACAGCCGCTCTTACTACATAATAAGTTGACTGCTATGGCGGTAGATGAGGGGATGGTGAACTGGATAAGTGACTACCTGACAGACAGGCCGCAGTTTGTAAGGATGGGGGAGGTGGTATCTGGCAGTGTACGGAGCAGTGTGGGAGCCCCTCAGGGTACAGTGCTGTCACCCTTCCTCTTCTCATTGTATACAGCTGACTTTCAGTATAAATCTGATTTTTGTCACCTCCAAAAATTCTCAGATGACTCCGTGATTGTAGGGGGCATTGTGGGGGCCGGGGGGAGGAGGAATATAGAAGGGTGGTTTCTGACTTTGTGGATTGGTGTCAGACTAACTGTCTAGAACTAAATGTAAAGAAAACCAAGGAGATGGTGGTGAGTTATAGAAGGAAAAAGGAAGATTACATACCAATCACCATTGCTGGCCAGGAGGTTGAGATTGTTGAGAGCTACAAATATTTGGGGGTTCACCTTGACAGTAAACTCGATTGGAGGTGTCATACAGAAAAGGTTTACAAGAAGGGAATGAGCAGACTGTACTTTCTGCGGAAGCTCAGGTCGTTCAATGTGTGCAGTAAAATGCTGGAGATGTTCTACCAGTCCGTTGTAGCAAGCGCCATCTTTTTTGCTATCATTTGCTGGGGCAGTAGTGTGCGAGTAGCTGACGCTAATAAACTCAACAAACTTATCAAGAAGGCAAGCGCAGCTGTTGGCCTCCATCTTGACTCTTTTGAGGAGGTATTGGAGGATAGAATTCAGAAGAAGTGTAGGGCAATAATGAACAATAACACACACCCACTATATGAGCTGTTCTTGAATCAGAAGAGCACATTCAGCAGCCGTCTAATCCTACTAAGGTGCAAGAAGGAGAAATTCAGGAAATCGTTTGTACCTACTGCTATGGGGATGTATAATAATTTCCTAAGGGTGGTAGAAAATAATGACTGATGGCTGATGTACTAATGTCAATTAACATTGTCTTATATACACCTGAACTACACACTTTTATTTATTATGTAATGTTGGTACACCTGTGCAAGATTTGTGTCCTATTTTATGTATTTTGTGTCCTATTTTATGTAATATTTTATGTACTGCTGTTTGTATTGCTGCTGTAATACTGTAATTTCCCCCCGGGATCAATAAAGTGTATCGTATCGTATCGTAAATTTTAATTGCACAATGAACACCATAGAAACAAAACCCAAAATACAATTGCAGAATTGGGAACATAGCTTAAGGCCTAAAGTACATTTCGTCGATGAGGTTTGGTGAGTTTTCGATGTTATAGATCTTTTCATTGTTTCTGCACCGTTTATCTAAATTGCGATTTATACATCGAGTTTTTTACTTTACACACGTGGCCAAAATTGTTGGTACCACTCGTTTAATGACAGAAAAACCCACAATGGTGACAGAATTAACTTGAATCTGACAAAAGTAATAATGAATCAAAAATCTATGAAAATGAACAAATGAAAGTCAGACACTGCTTTTCAACCATGCTTCCACAGAATTAAAAAAAAAAAAAAAAATAAAACTCATGAAAAAGGCCTGGATAGAAATGATGGTACCCTTAACTTAATATTGTGTTGCACAACCATCTGAGGCACTCACTATAATCAAAAGATTCCTGTAACTATCAATGAGACTTCTGCACCTCTCGACAGGTATTTTGGCCCACTCCTAAAGAGAAAACTGCTCCAGTTGTCTCGTGTTTGAAGGTTGCCTTTTCTAGATGGCATGTTTCAGCTCTTTCCAAAGATGCTCAATAGGATTTAGGTCTGGGCTCATAGAAGGCCACTTCAGAATAGTCTAATGTTTTCCTCTTTGCCATTCTTGGGTGTTTTTAATTGTGTGTTTTGGGTCATTATCCGGTTGCAAGACCCATGAACTGTGACTGACACCAAGATTTCTGACACTGGGCAGCACATTTCTCTCTAGTATCCCCTGATAGTCTTGAGATTTCATTGTACCCTTCACAGATTCTAGACACGCTGTGCCAGATGCAGCAAAGCAGCCCCAGAACATAACAGAGCCTCCTCCATGTTTCACAGTAGGGACAGTGTTCTTTTCTTGATATGCTTCATTTTTAGGTCTGTGAACATAGAGCTAATGTGCTTTGCCAAAAAGTTCCATTTTCGTCTCATCTGTCCATATGACATTCTCCCAGAAGCTTTGTGGCTTGTCAACATGTAGTTTGGCAAATTCTTGTCTGGCTTTTTTATTTCAACAATGTTGTCCTCCTTGGTTGTCTCCCATGAAGTCCACTTTGGCTCATACAACAACGGATGTGCAATCTGACACTGATGTTCCTTGTGCTTAAAGTTCACCTTTAATCTGTTTAGAAGTTTGTCTGGGCTCTTTTGTTACCATTCGTATTATTCGTCTCTTTGATTTGTCATCAATTTTCCTCCTGCGGCCACGTCCAGGGAGGTTGGCTACAGTCCCATGGAGCTTAAATTTCTGAATAATATGTGCAACTCTAGTCACAGGAACATCAAGCTACTTGGAGATGGTCTTATAACTTTTGCCTTTAACATGTTTGTCTATAATTTTTTCTAATCTCCTGAGACAACTTTTTCCTACGCTTCCTCTGGTCCATGTTGAGTGTGATAAACACCATGTCACCATACAGCACATTGAGTATCTGTAGCACTCTATACAGGCCCACTCACTGATTCCAAGATTGTAGACACCTGTGATGCTAATTAGTGGATACACTTTAATTTAACATGTCCCTTTTGTCACATTATTTTCAGGGGTGCCATCATTTCTGTCCAGGCCTATTTCATGAGTTTTATTTTTTTTTAAATTCTGGTGAAGCATGGTTGAAAAGCAATGTTTAACTTTCATTTGTTTATTTTCATAGATTTTTGATTTATTATTACTTTTGCCAAATTCAAGTTATTTCTGTCACCATTGTGGGTTTTTCTGTCATTAAACGAGGGGTACCAAAAATTTTGACCACGTGTGTATATGCATTTTTAGATGCTCTGTTTTTTGTCTTTTTGGTATGTCATGTTTTAAATAAAGCTGCTTTGTTTTTGATACTTCCTGGTATTAGGTTTTGAAAACTTTATTGATGGAATCACGTGTCGATGACTTCTGTTTTTAATGCGTTTCTGAATTGGAAATACATTAACACACATAAGTGTTTTTTACCTACAGATTATTCGCATCTGATGCAATTCTATATGGAAAATTCACATAAAAATCTCAGCGCACTTGCAAGAAAATTGACACTTTACGCTGTGTTAAAAAGTTGTAGCAAAAATACACAGCATCAAAAACTCCCCAAACATTCATCATGGGAATGTAGCCTAAGAGGTTTCTTTGAAGTGTATATTGTTATTTGGTACGTTGATTCATCCTAGTCTCTCAAGGGGCTCCACTGGTCTGAACAAATACGTGACTTATATATGTTGATATATTGAAATTTAAGAATCAGTCATAATAACAAGTTCTCTTTTCCTCATCAAAGGGTTGTTAATTCCATCCTTAGATTTCTCATGAAAAAATAGAAGAAAAGCATGGAACACCGATAAAGATGAAAAGCAAAATATATTAGGAGAGAAAATATGAATAAGAAAGATCAGCAGGCTAGACAAAATAAGAAATAAAATCTAAAAAGGAAAGATTAAAAATGAAACAGAAAAAAGTAAGCAAATGAAAACAAGGCAAAGAAATACAGAAATTGGATAAGGGGCTCTGAGCATTGAAGCACTAACAACTAAACAAAGGTTTGGAAATAAACGACTCTCGTAGGAACAGCAGTCTCATATGAAGTAAAGTGGAATGTAAAGAGAGTTACAGATCTTCTATCCTAACCACAGGCTTGTCTAACTGCTCCAAAATTGAAGGCCTCAATTTTGAGTAGTTTTGATGTTGACATATATCCTGTACCAGGTTTTAGAATTATTCAATCTGAGTGCGCCAGAGTTTCTTATATCCTTTCATTTTGCTTTTGTTGTTTAGTTACCTGTATTCACTGCTGTGTATGAAAGATAGATAGATAGATAGATAGATAGATAGATAGATAGATAGATAGATAGATAGATAGATAGATAGATAGATAGATAGATAGACTGTATGGCCTGTTTTACTATTCCACTCAATCTGTGCTAACAGTATCAGACTGTTGGAACACAACCTATTGACAAGAAGAATGCTAATGCACAGTTGTCAGTTTATGTATTATGTATTCACACCTCATGTTTCCAGGAGAAACAGACTCTAAAGAAATACAGTCATGGCCAAAAGTTTTGAGAATGACACAAATATTAATTTTTACAAAGTCTACTGCTTCACTTTTTCTAATGGCAATTTGCATATACTTCAGAATGTTATAAAGAGTGATGAGCTTAACAGCAATTACTTGCAAAGTCAATATTTGGCTAGAAAATGAACTTTATCCCCCAAAACACATTTCAACATCATTGCAGCCCTGCCTTAAAAGGACCAGCTAACCTCTTTTCAGTGATTGGTGTTGATGAGGACATGGCTGGAGATCAATCTGTCATGATTAAGTAAGAATGACACCACTGGACACTTTAAAAGGAGGCTAGTGCTTGACATCATTGTTTATCTTCTGTTAACCATGGTTATCTCTAAAGAAACACGTGCAGTCATCATTGCAATGCACAAAAATGGCCTAACAGGGAAGAGTATCGCAGCTAGAAAGATTTCACCTCAGTCAACAATCTATCGCATCATCAAGAACTTCAAGGAGAGAGGTCCATTGTTGCTAAAAAGGCTTCAGGGCGCCCAAGAAAGACCAGCAAGCGCCAGGACCGTCTCTTAAAAGTGTTTCAGCTGCGGGATCGGACTACCAGCAGTGCAGAGCTTGCTCAGGAATGGCAGCAGGCAGGTGTGAGTGCATCTGCACGCACTCTGAGGCGGAGACTCTTGGAGCAAGGCCTGGTATCAAGGAGGGCAGCAAAGAAGCCACTTCTCTCCAGAAAAAACATCATGGACAGACTGATATTCTGCAAAAGGTACAGGCAGTGGTCTGCTGAGGACTGGGGTAAAGTTATTTTCTCTGATGAATCCCCTTTTCGATTGTTTGGGACATCAGGAAAACGCCTCATTCGGAGAAGACAAGGTGAGCTCTACCACCAGTCTTGTCTCATGCCAACTGTTAAGCATCCTGAAACCATTCATGTGTGGGGTTGCTTCTCAGCCAAGGGAATCGGCTCTCTCACAGTCTTGCCTAAAAACACAGCCATGAATAAAGAATGGTACCAGAATGTCCTCCAAGAGCAACTTCTCCCAACCCTCCAAGAGCAGTTTGGCAATGAACAATGCCTTTTCCAGCATGATGGAGCACCTTGCCATAAAGCAAAGGTGATAACTAAATGGCTCAGGGAACAAAACATAGAGATTTTGGGTCAATGGCCTGGAAACTCCCCAGATCTTAATCCCATTGAGAACTTGTGGTCAATCATCAAGAGACGGGTGGACAAACAAAAACCTAAAAATTCTGACAAAATGAAAGCATTGATTGGGCAAGAATGGACTGCTATCAGTCAGGATTTGTCCAGAAGTTGATTGAGAGCATGCCAGGGAGAATTGCAGAGGTCCTGAAGAAGAAGGGTCAACACTGCAAATATTGACTTGCTGCATTAACTCATTCTAACTGTCAATATAAGCTTTTGTTACTCATATGTTTGCAATTATATTTTGTCTGTGATAAAAACATCTGTCAAACACACATAAAAACCAGAGGGCAGCAGATCATGTGAAAATATAATATTTGTGTCATTCTCAAAACTTTTGGCCATGACTGTAGTGTCCCAGAATTTTATGGGGAATTCACTGGATATTTAATTTACTGCTGAAACATTTCATGAGAGTTCATTACTTTAAAATTGTTCATTTAATCGAAAGCTTTATTTTTCTGCCATTATTGTATAGTTATGATTTTTATTACCATAAAAAAGAAACTACACCAAGATTTACTGGGAATCATATTCATCAGGAATGAATTCTAAATTTCAACATTGTTTCTTCTTTTCAGGATAAAAGCTTGTGAAATCCTTGCGGAATACCAGCGTGTCTGGAAATAAGTCTTTGCAAGTATGCACAAAGCAGAACAGAAATAGAAATGTTCTAGAAGAGGGAGGACAGAAAAGTTTTACACATTGCTGGAGCTGGATAAATAGACCTGCATCAAATACAAGTACCAAGGTAGGATAGACATATCTTAATTGATTGTTTTCTCACTGTGCCATGGGAAATAAATAGCAGCACATTTCAGATAGGAAAAATAAAGTGTACCAGAGCAAAGTAGGTTCCTTAGAGGCCAATGTCTTCTGCTATAGAAACAATTTGCTTTTCCCCTTTATGTAGAAGACACTTGAGATTTTGGAAGCAATGACAGGTTAATATTTGCATGTAGTGCGAACAGATCAGCATCTTGTCATTAGTTACTAAATACTTCAGGAAAGTCTTCTCTAGTAATGAGCTTAAATATGGTGTCCTATAGAGAGTACAGTGATGGAAGTGCATGGTGACAGGCTGTTTCTCAGCTTTCTTGCTTGAAAGTGCATGTTTGTATTCATATAATGTGCTCCTCTCCCACTGTAGCAGAGGTCATAAATTCTCTGAGAGCTTAGTTCATAGACTGTCCAAGGAAATTTCATTAATGTGTGGGTGTGTTGATGTTCTGCAATATGTCTTTGAGTTTTACTAATGAAAAATTTACTTTGGGTACTTGATAAACAATTGTAGTCTATTTAATGATTATTCAAACAGCATGTTTAATGAAGATAAGTGAATGCTCATATATAATTCCTGGCGATTTCAATTTATATTATTTGTCAACATAGAGACAAGCATTGTAAATGGTGTAGGTCAAGTAAAATATACTTAAGTTCTGTGTTATTATTGAAATAATATTATGATATGGGTAGATAGATAGATAGATAGATAGATAGATAGATACAGTGTGTTAAAAGGCGCAAAGTTTCATAGCAGAAATAACTAAGATTATAGTTATTAAAGGTGGAACTCTCCCTGCACCTCTATTGAGGTCTGATATTAACTATTAACACCACACTTGACTATTAATAATTAATATCCACTTAGTAATGCCTTAATGTTATCTATTCCTTATCTACTTATAATCATCTAATTCTGTCTGTCTGTCACGGAAATACCATGTCGCTAATTGGTCGCGTCCGGCCGGACGCAACCAATCAGCGACAGGCGCAATCCGGCTGCGAATTGGTGAAGGATGTGTACCACGCATGCCACCGCTATCGTCGGGAGATCAGCGGCTAGCCGTGGGTCATCTCCAGCCGCATGGAGGTCAGCTGCGACGCAGCCGGGAGATGATCGGCGCCAGCTGGTCATCTCCCGGCTGCTCGCAGCAGAAGTACCCCGACCGGCGGCCTCCACATAAACCCCAGCAGCAGCCTCCACGTACACCCCACCAGCAGCAGCCTCTGTATACCCCAGCAGCAGCAGCCTCCACATATACCCCAGCAGCAGCAGTCTCCACATATACCCCAGCAGCAGCAGCCTCCACATATATTCCAGCAGAAGCCTCCACATATACCCCAGCAGCAGCCTCCACGTACACCCCAGCAGCAGCCTCCACATATACTCCAGCAGCAGCCTTTATATACACCCCAGCAGCAGCAGCCTCCACATATACCCCAGCAGCAGCAGCCTCCACATATACCCCAGCAGCAGCCTACACATATACCCCAGCAGCAGCCTACATATATACCCCAGCAGCAGCAGCCTCCACATATACTCCAGCAGCAGCCTCCACATATACCCCAGCAGCAGCCTCCACGTACACCCCAGAAGCAGCCTCTATATACACCCGAGCAGCCTCTATATACACCCCAGCAGCAGCCTCTATATACACCACAGCAGCATCAGCCTCTATATACACCCCAGCAGCATCAGCCTCTATATACACCCAAGCAGCCTCTATATACACCACAGCAGCATCAGCCTCTATATACACCCCAGCAGCATCAGCCTCTATATACACCCAAGCAGCCTCTATATACACCGCAGCAGCCTCTATATACACCACAGCAGCATCAGCCTCTATATACACCCCAGCAGCATCAGCCTCTATATACACCCAAGCAGCCTCTATATACTCCCCAGAAGCCTCTATATACACCCCAGCAGCCTCTATATATACCCCAGCAGCCTCTATATACACCCCAGCAGCCTCTATATATACCCCAGCAGCAGCAGCCTCTATATACACCCCAGCAGCCTCTATATACACCCCAAAAGCCTCTATGTCTTCCATTTAGGCTTCGGCGTCGACAGTTTCCAGTAAAATCAACATTTGCCATGACAATAAACAAGTCACAAGGTCGAACTCTACAGCATGTTGGCATTTATATACCGGAGCCCGTTTTTGGTCATGGACAACTCTACGTTGCATTTTCAAGAGTTAAAATGAGATCCAACGTCAAGGTGGAAGTTTTTGATACCCCTTTACAAAGAAAGTTGCTTATAGATAGTCAAAAGGTATTCAAAAGAAATGTGGTGTACACAAATATTTTGGGTTGATATTGTTAACAAATATATTATAGTGTCATTGTACTTCTTTCATCTGATGATTTATTTAAATACAGTTAGATAGTCATGTACTAGTTTATATATTTTGATGATCTGTTTAATAATTTTGTTCAGTAGTATTAAGTTCTATGAGCAATAACATTTAATGATAATGTATATATTTTACCCGGAAAATCCTGTGTATTCATTGCATTATTCTTAAATCTTCATAAATAAACTACATACATATTCTACAATACCCAATGCGTTAGAATCGGGCCACTATCTAGTATTATATACTAACTGAGACAAACAGTGTATCGATAAAGTATATTTATTACACCCACAAGTCTACAGTCTATTACATACATATATATTTATACCCAAGCAGGCGACTATAAATTATATATGTATATACAGTGCCTACAAGTAGTATTCAACCCCTGCAGATTTAACTGGTTGACACATGCGGAATTAACTTGGCATTGTGACATTTGTACTGTAGATCAGTCTGGAAGTGGGAAATGCACTGCAGCAAAAATTTTTATTTTATTTATTTATTTTTTTTTAAAAACGTTAAAAGTTAATTCAGAGTGTCATTTATTATTCACACCCTCAAACCACAAGAATTCTGTTTGGTCCCCCTAAAGTATTAAGAAGTAGTTCAGGCACCAAGAATAATGAGCTTTACATGTGTGGATTAATGATCTCTTTTGCCAGCCTTTTCTGACTATGTAAGACCCTCCCCAAACTTGTGAACAGCACTCATACATGGTCAACATGGGAAAGACAAAGGAGCATTCCAAGGCCATCAGAGACAAGATCGTGGAGGGTCACAAGGCTGGCAAGGGGTACAAAACCCTTTCCAAGGAGTTGGGCCTACCTGTCTCCACTGTTGGGAGCATCATCCGTAAGTGGAAGGCTTATGGAACTACTGTTAGCCTTCCACGGCCTGGACAGCCTTTGAAAGTTTCCTCCCGTGCCGAGGCCAGGCTTGTCGAAGAGTCAAGGCTAACCCAAGGACAACAAGGAAGGAGCTCCGGGAAGATCTCATGGCAGTGGGGACATTGGTTTCAGTCAATACCATAAGTAACGTACTCCACCGCAATGGTCTCCGTTCCAGACGAGCCCGTAAGGTACCTTTACTTTCAAAGCGTCATGTCAAGGCTCGTCTACAGTTTGCTCATGATCACTTGGAGGACTCTGAGACAGACTGGTTCAAGGTTCTATGGTCTGATGAGACCAACATCGAGATCTTTGGTGCCAACCACACACGTGACGTTTGGAGACTGGATGGCACTGCATACGACCCCAAGAATACCATCCCTACAGTCAAGCATGGTGGTGGCAGCATCATGCTGTGGGGCTGTTTCTCAGCCAAGGGGCCTGGCCATCTGGTCCGCATCCATGGGAGGATGGATAGCACGGCCTACCTGGAGATTTTGGCCAAGAACCTCTGCTCCTCCATCAAGGATCTTAAGATGGGTCGTAATTTCATCTTCCAACAAGACAACGACCCAAAGCACACAGCCAAGAAAACCAAGGCCTGGTTCAAGAGGGAAAAAGTCAAGGTGTTGGAGTGGCCTAGTCAGTCTCCTGACCTTCACCCAATTGAAAACTTGTGGAAGGAGCTCAAGATTAAAGTCCACATGAGACACCCAAACAACCTAGATAACTTGGAGAAGATCTGCATGGAGGAGTGGGCCAAGATAACTCCACAGACCTGTGCCGGCCTGATCAGGTCATAAAAGACTATTATTAGCTGTAATTGCAAACAAGGGTTATTCCACGAAATATTAAACATAGGGGTTGTATAATAATTGACCCACACTTTTATGTTTAAAATTTATTAAAATTCAACTGAGCAACATAACTTTTTGGTTTGTAAGATTTATGCTTCTGTTAATAAATCCTACTCTCGTTTGCAGTTTGAAAGCTCTAACTTATTTGCATCTTATCAAACCAGCTAAATCTGCAGGGGTTGAATACTACTTGTAGGCACTGTATATGTAGCGCCGGCGTCGGCGTCCCTGCCCTCTCCCAGGCAGGGACGCTGTTCCCCTCACCCCTCTGCTCCAGGTCCGGCGTCCTCCTGCCGCTCTGCTGGCGGCGCACGCTCCTTTCCTGCCTCTGTGCTTAGAGCGCACGCGCGGGCGCTGCCCTCCCTCTTAAAGGGGCCGCGCGCGTCGTCCTAAGGAGTCCCCGGCCAATGGCCGGAGGACTTCACCTATATATGGCCCCTCCTCCAAAATGGAGGTGCCCGAGCAATGTTGTTGCACAGTTCACTTCTCTGCTTCAGTCCTCAGGGTCTTTGCCAGATACCTGTCTGTCGCTATCTGTTACCTGCCTGCCCGCTCACCTGGGAGCGCTCATCTGTTACCTGCCTGCCCGCTCACCTGGGAGCGCTCATCTGTTACCTGCCTGCCCGCTCACCTGGGAGCGCTCATCTGTTACCTGCCTGCCCGCTCACCTGGGAGCGCTCATCTGTTACCTGCCTGCCTGCTCACCTGGGAGCGCTCATCTGTTACCTGCCTGCCCGCTCACCTGGGAGCGCTCATCTGTTACCTGCCTGCCCGCTCACCTGGGAGCGCCCATCTGTTACCTGCCTGCTAGCCTACCTGGAGGCTCAGCCATGACAGGTCGTATCTACACTCCTCCAGAGACTACCCCAGTCACTTGCCGTGACCTCCTACCCACTCATCCAGAGACTGCCCCGGTCACTTGCCGTGACCTCCTACCCACTCATCCAGAGACTGCCCCGGTCACTTGCCGTGACCTCCTACCCACTCATCCAGAGACTACCCGGTCACTTGCCGTGACCTCCTACCCACTCATCCAGAGACTGCCCCGGTCACCTGCCGTGACCTCCTGCCCACTCTTCCAGAGACTGCCCCGGTCACTTGCCGTGATCTCCTGCTCTCTCATCCAGAGACTGCCCCGCTCACTTGCCGTGACCTCCTACCCACTCATCCAGAGACTGCCCCGGTCACTTGCCGTGACCTCCTACCCACTCTTCCAGAGACTGCCCCGGTCACTTGCCGTGATCTCCTGCTCTCTCATCCAGAGACTGCCCCGGTCACTTGCCGTGACCTCCTGCCCACTCATCCAGAGACTGCCTCGGTCACTTGCCGCGACTTCCTGCCCGTTCATCCAGAGACTACCTCGGTTATCTGCTGTGACTACCTGCCCGTCCACCCTGGTCGCCACCCGCTCTCTTACAAGGTCCGCCCCTTTGTATAGTAGCTCAGAGGTTCCGCCTCCCAGACCCGTTACAGTATATACACACATATACAGATACTACAGTGCTAATACAGTAATATCACAACTATATTACACAGTAAAAACCCACAATTAACTGCCTGAGCTACACAAATCACACACGCCTTTCTCGCGGCTTTTCGGAAAGTCTTTGATGAACCCGGTCGAAAGATCTCATCCGCATCATCTCTGCTACGCCTCCGTCAGGGAAGTCTCACCGTGGGCCAATATGCCATACGGTTTCGTACCCTTGCATCGGAGCTGGCCTGGGACAACGACGCTCTGGTATCCGTTTTCTGGGAGGGTTTGTCCGGCCGTATTAAAGATGAACTCGCCGGTCGGGACATTCCTACCACTCTCGATGACCTTATAACTCTCGCCACCCGGATTGACCTACGGTTCCAGGAGCGGGCCAAAGAGGTCACCCGTGAGAGGAGGTTTCCACGTCTAGCTCCTACGTTTCAGAAACCCGTCACTCCCTCCATTTCTCCCCAATTACACTCTCCTGAGCCTATGCAGGTCGACCAGACCAAGATGGTCAAAACCCGTCAGGACTTACGCTGTGCTGAGGGGAGTTGCTTCTACTGTGGCAGTAAGGAGCATCGGATTCGTACCTGTCCGGAGAGGTCGGGAAACGCCTGTGTCTAGGTTCGCTCAGAGAGGTCGACCTAGACAAGGAGAAAGCCTCTCCATCTCTGCTGCTGTCAGTCTCCATTCTCTGTGGGGAGAATCGTTATTTTGAACTAGCCCAACTTGACTCTGGAGCAGCCGGGAATCTTATGTCACAGTCCCTGGTAGAAAAATACCGCATTCCCACCAAACCTCTGGTTGTACCATTATCAGTCGCTGCTGTGGACGGGGGTCTTTTACCACACCCCATCCAACTCATCACCGAACCCATAACTCTGCAAGTGGGAATGCTACATTCTGAGAGCATCTCTTTTCATGTTCTGCCTGGACTCTCTCACGCCCTCTTACTAGGGCTACCTTGGCTCCAGAGACATGGACCCGTGCTCGACTGGCAGACCGGAGAGGTTCTTCGCTGGGGACAGGATTGTCATAAGACGTGTTTGGTTCCTGTTCACCCTGTCTGTCCTTCTCCTACCCCAACTAATCTACCTGGACTTCCGATCCCCTATTGGTCATTTGCTGATGTCTTTAATAAAAAAGAGGCAGAGACATTACCTCCTCACAGACCATACGATTGTCCAATCGACCTGTTACCTGGTACTACGCCTCCCCGTGGGCGTATTTACCCATTATCCGTGCTGAGACCCGGTCGATGTCCGAATATATCGAGGAGAATTTGGCCAGGGGATTCATCCGGAAATCTACCTCCCCGGCAGGAGCAGGCTTCTTTTTCGTAAAAAAGAAGGACGGCTCTCTTCGCCCCTGTATAGACTATAGAGGCCTTAACCAGATCACGGTGAAGAATAAATACCCCCTTCCGCTCATTCCAGAATTATTTGTTCGTTTGAGGGGGGCTAGAATCTTCACCAAACTGGATCTCCATGGGGCGTACAACCTGGTCCGTATCCGTCAAGGGGATGAATGGAAGACTGCATTTAACACCCGGGACGGCCACTATGAATATCTAGTGATGCCTTTTGGTCTCTGTAATGCTCCTGCCGTCTTTCAAGAGTTGGTCAATGACATCTTCCGGGACCTTCTCTACTCCTGCGTAGTGGTGTACCTGGACGACATCTTGGTCTTCTCTCGGATCTCCAGACTCACCGGAGGGACGTTCGTCAGGTTCTGCTCAGGCTCAGGCAGAATCACCTCTTCGCTAAATCTGAGAAATGCCTCTTTGAGCAGACCTCGCTGCCATTTTTGGGCTACGTTATTTCTCAGACCGGCCTACGAATGGATCCAGAGAAACTGTCGGCCATCGAGAAATGGCCCCGACCGGAGGGATTGAAGGCCATTCAGCGGTTCCTGGGCTTCGCCAACTACTACCGCCTCTTCATACCGCACTTCTCTTCCCGGACTGGCCCAATTTCCGCACTTACCCGTAAGGGTGCTAACCCAAAGAGTGGACGCCCGAAGCAGAGGAGGCCTTTCTTTCCTTAAAGCAGGCCTTCTCTTCGCCCCGGTGCTGCATCGCCCGGACGGCAGCAAGCAGTTCTTCATGGAGGTTGACGCTTCCTCCTCTGGAGCCGGAGCGGTACTTACTCAAAAATCATCTTCCGGGAGGATGGTAACTTGTGGCTTCTTCTCCAAACTCTTCTCCTCTTCTGAGCGCAATTATTCCATAGGAGACCGAGAGTTATTGGCCATCAAGCTGGCATTGGAGGAATGGCGTTACCTACTCGAGGGGGCTCTTCATCCGGTAATTATTTACACTGACCACAAAAACTTGGCTTACCTCCAGCATGCCCAGAGACTTAACCCGCACCAGGCCCTGTGGCCCTTGTTTTTTGCTCGTTTCGATTTTGTTCTACATTTTCGCCCGGCAGACAAGAACATCAAGGCGGACGCCTTGTCCCGATCCTTCTTGGTGTCTGATCTTGAGGAGGAACCTAAACATATCATCGATCTCGCCAGAGTAATGCAGGTGGCTCCGTGAGTCTAAATCGTCTTCCTCCCGGTAAGACGTTCGTATCGGTACCCGATCGGGAGAGAATCCTACACTGGGGCCATTCGTCTAAATTAGCTGGTCACGCCGGTCAAAAAAAGACCCTCCAGCTTATTACTCGGCATTACTGGTGGCCTACCCTGCACACGGACGTAATAGACTTTGTTTCTGCCTGTGCCTCATGTGGCCGCAACAAGGTTCCGAGACATCTGCCTGCCGGTCGTCTCCTTCCGCTTCCTGTACCCGCTGCTCCCTGGCAGCATATAGCCATGGACTTCATAACGGATCTCCCCGTTTCTGCCGGTTGTACGGTCATTTGGGTGGTCGTTGACCGCTTTTCCAAGATGGCTCACTTTATTCCCCTGCCAGGCCTCCCGTCTGCACCCAAGCTGGCTAAAGACTTTATCCGCCACATCTTCCGTCTTCATGGCCTGCCCCGCCATATCGTGTCGGATCGAGGGGTACAGTTCACCTCACGTTTCTGGAGAGCCACTTGTAAATTGCTAGACGTCACCTTGGACTTCTCCTCCGCCTACCACCCACAGTCCAATGGTCAAGTGGAGCGGGTCAATCAGATCCTGACCAGTTACCTCCGGCACTTCGTTAATGTCCACCATTCTGACTGGGTGGATCTCCTGCCATGGGCCGAATTTTCTTACAACAATCACGAGAGCGAATCTTCCTCCAAATCCCCGTTTTTTATAGTCTTCGGTCAGCATCCTCGGATCCCATTTCCCGTCTCCATCTCAGTGGACAATCCGGCTGCGGAATCTCTTGTTAACAAATTTTCCTCCATATGGGAGAGTACCCGGTCCGCACTCCTTCTGTCATCCGAGCGTATGAAAAGACATGCTGACAAAAAACGTCTGGATCCTCCTCAATTCCGTCCTGGGGATAAGGTCTGGCTCTCGTCCAAGTATGTCCGGCTCAAGATTCCTTCCTATAAGTTAGGGCCTCGATTCATCGGTCCTTTGGAGGTCATCAGTCAAATCAACCCAGTGGCCTATAAATTGAAACTGCTGGCCAACTTGCGGATCCCTAACTCCTTCCATGTATCTCTACTCAAACCGGTGGTACTTAACTCTTTTTCCAAGTCTACAGGTACGCCTCCTGCTCCGGTTTCAGCTGAAAACGAATTTGAGGTAGAGAACATTTTGGCCACCAAAAGGGTAAGAGGGAAGACCTATTTTTTGGTGGATTGGAAGGGGTTTGGTCCTGAGGAGAGAACGTGGGAGCCTCGGGAGAACATCCATGCCCCTCTCATCCTAGCTAAATTTCTTTCTAGCCTAAAAAAGGGGGGGCCTAAAGGGGGGGTACTGTAGCGCCGGCGTCTCTCCCAGGCAGGGACGCTGTTCCCCTCACCCCTCTGCTCCAGGTCCGACGTCCTCCTGCCGCTCTGCTGGCGGCGCGCGCTCCTTTCCTGCCTCTGTGCTTAGGGCGCACGCGCGGGCGCTGCCTCCCTCTTAAAGAGGCCCGCGCGTCGTCCTAAGGAGTCCCCGGCCAATGGCCGGAGGACTTCACCTATATAAGGCCCCTCCTCCAAAATGGAGGTGCCCGAGCAATGTTGTTGCACAGTTCACTACTCTGCTTCAGTCCTCAGGGTCTTTGCCAGATACCTGTCTGTCGCTATCTGTTACCTGCCTGCCCGCTCACCTGGGAGCGCTCATCTGTTACCTGCCTGCCCGCTCACCTGGGAGCGCTCATCTGTTACCTGCCTGCCCGCTCACCTGGGAGCGCTCATCTGTTACCTGCCTGCCCGCTCACCTGGGAGCGCTCATCTGTTACCTGCCTGCCCGCTCACCTGGGAGCGCTCATCTGTTACCTGCCTGCCCGCTCACCTGGGAGCGCTCATCTGTTACCTGCTGTCACGCTGTCTAGCAGATGTATAAATATATAATGTCAGTAATCTATCAAGTGGGACAACATTCTATATAACATGTAAATAGGTAACATTAACATGTATATATAGCATAGTATTACCTGACATAATATCCTGTGGGTCAATACTGAATCCTTTTCACGCTGTCTCTGGCTAGAGGTGGACTGGGGTCTATGCTGACCCTAAACTGGGGTCCTGACTAGTCCCTCTACCTGGAGGTACTGTTAATGGTACAGAGGTCCAGGCCACCAGCGTAAACCCTGTCTCCTATAAATCCTGACCACTGTAATCTAGTCTTTAGAAGGACCCTGATTACCACCATAGGGAATGGACAGGTAAAGGTTAACAAACAGTATAGACAAACGAGACAGACAGGGGATAAAGTAAATACTGTCTTGCATACAACATTAAAACACAGAGGGAACACCAAAGGTCTAGGAGATAAACTATAAGCAAGGTGAGGAGAAACAACAAAAGAGCTCTTAGCTTAAGTCTTCTCAGAACCGATCCTATCTGCAGTCTGTATGAATGCTTTCACCGGCATCTAACCAGCAGACTGGCAGCTATATAAAGGAAGCTAATTAGAACATAATCAAAAGCAGCCGGGCGAGGCTGGACCTAGTCTTAGCAAAGAGCTAGGTAAAATTAACTCCCTCATTACCAAACACAAAGAAACAGCAACTCAGCTGCGAGAAGTCAGAATGTGCAATCGCGACAATCTTCGTGGCGATGCACCCATGACAGTACCCCCCTTCTACGAGGGGCTCCGGACCCTCAGGGCCAGGTCTGTCCGGGTAAGTCGTGTGGAAGGTCCGAACCAATCGATCTGCGTTAATCTCAGACGCAGAGACCCACGTCCTCTCCTCAGGACCATATCCCTTCCAATGAACCAAATACTGAAGGGACCGGCGATTCAGACGTGAGTCAATGATCTTCAACACTTGAAATTCTAAGTTATCATTGACCACCACTGGAGGAGGAGGTAGAAGTGACGGTATAACTGGCGCCACGTACCTCTTAAGCAACGATTTGTGGAATACATTATGGATTTTAAACGTAGGAGGGAGGTCCAGAAGAAATGCCACAGGATTAATTATAGAACTGATCCTGTATGGACCGATGAACCTGGGACCCAGTTTCCAGGAGGGAACTTTGCGTTTTATATTCTTGGTAGACAACCACACCAGATCGTTCACACCTAGGTCCGGACCAGACACTCTCCTCCTATCAGACCTCCGCTTGAAACAGTTCCCCATAGCACTCAGACCATTCAGCACTCCTCTCCAAACTGAAGCAAGTGACGACGAGAATCGTTCCTCCTCAGGAACCCCAGATGGACGGGTATGTGGGGTCTTAGAGCGAGCACAAACTCCACAGGACGCGACAAAAGTTATTACCTCTTTATTTAAGTTAGGCCACCAAAACCGGCGAGAAAGGAGATCCACAGTTGCTTTACTCCCTGGATGACCTGCTAAAGCAGAACTATGATGTGCCTCGATAACTTTTTGTCTTAATTGATTAGGAACAAACAGTTTCCCTGGAGGTCCTACAGGGGCGTCCCCCTGAGCCTCCAACACCTCCTCCTCAAGCTCAGAGCACACAGCCGACACCACCACTCCTTCCTGAAGGATAGGAACCGGGTCATCCGTCTTTCCGGCCCCTGGGAAACTACGAGATAAGGCATCAGGAAGCAATTTTATTGAGCAGTCATAGTGCGATGAGGAGGTAACTTTTGACACCCCTCCTCTGAGAACATCTCCCCAAAGTCCTCCAGAAAAGGAGGCAAAGTCCTAGGCACGACCGCACCGATGACCGTGTTCATGCAGTTATTCTTGCAAAATTCACCCCACTGGCTTATCTTTCTGGATTGCCAATCAATCACTGGGTTATGTTTAGCCAACCAGGGAAGTCCCAACACAATAGGAGTAGGAAGACCCTCCAACACATAACAAGACAACTGTTCTTTATGTATTGCCCCTACTCGAAGGTCTATGTTATGAACAGCTTGTACAAAGCTACCTTGACCGAGAGGTCTGGCGTCAATAGAAAGTATAGGGATCGGTTTGGCCAATACACTCAGTTGCATACCTTGCACCTGGGCAAACCGAGCGTCCACCATATTAGCCCCAGACCCACTATCAAGAAGAACAGAAATCCTCTCAACTCTCGCACCAACCACCACCTCCGCAGGCACGAGAAATTGAGACGGACCTGGGGACGAAATACCTACTCCCAGGTTGTCGTCCACCACACAACCTGGGATTAACAGTTTTTCGGTGACTTTTTTGCTCAATGAGGCACGGGAGGGACACCCCCCAACAAAATGTCCCTCTCTCCCGCAGAAGAAACACCTTGTCTTGTGGCGCACCGCCGATTCCCTCCTACAAAATGATGTCCCACCCAACTGCATAGGTTCCTCAGAACAGACCAGGGGAACCTCCATATAAGGGACTTTAGTAGTGGGTGGAGTAATAACAGGGGGCGGAGTTACCTCGCACCTCCCCCGAAGCCATCTATCAATACGAATAGCAAGGGCCATAGCAGCCTCCAGTGACGGAGGAGAATCATACTGAGCCAAAACATCTTTTAATTTGTCAGATAACCCTTGACAAAACTGGCTCCTAAGAGCTGGTCATTCCACTGAGTATCTGTGGCCGATCTACGGAACTCAGAAGAAAATTCCTCCGCCGGACGATCTCCCTGCTGTATCCTACGTAACTTCGTTTCAGCAAGGGAGACCCGATCCGGGTCATCATACACCAGCCCCAGGGCAGCAAAAAATCGATCTACTGACTGGAGGGCCGGGAGCCCGGAGGAAGAGAGAACGCCCAGATTGAGGGTCCCCTTGTAAGAGTGAGATGACAATTCCCACCCTCTGCTCCTCACTCCCCGATACCGAGGCCGTAGCCGAAAGTACAATTTACATGCCTCCCGGAAGTAAAAAATTTGTCCCGCCCACCAGTGAACCTGTCCAGGAGAGCAACCTTAGGTTCAGATCTGGTTTGCTCCGGGGGGACAAAACCTTGGACTTAATGTCCGTAAACTCCATGGACAATTTCTGCAACTGCAGGGCAAGCTGGGCTACTGGATCCATGGTAGCTGGGGAGAATCTATAGTTGGGCCGGTGAAAATGTCACGCTGTCTAGCAGATGTATAAATATATAATGTCAGTAATCTATCAAGTGGGACAACATTCTATATAACATATAAATAGGTAACATTAACATGTATATATAGCATAGTATTACCTGACATAATATCCTGTGGGTCAATACTGAATCCTTTTCACGCTGTCTCTGGCTAGAGGTGGACCGGGGTCTATGCTGACCCTAAACTGGGGTCCTGACTAGTCCCTCTACCTGGAGGTACTGTTAATGGTACAGAGGTCCAGGCCACCAGCGTAAACCCTGTCTCCTATAAATCCCTGACCACTGTAATCTAGTCCTTAGAAGGAACCTGATTACCACCATAGGGAATGGACAGGTAAAGGTTAACAAACAGTATAGACAAACGAGACAGACAGGGGATAAAGTAAATACTGTCTTGCATACAACATTAAAACACAGAGGGAACACCAAAGGTCTAGGAGATAAACTATAAGCAAGGTGAGGAGAAACAACAAAAGAGCTCTTAGCTTAAGTCTTCTCAGAACCGATCCTATCTGCAGTCTGTATGAATGCTTTCACCGGCATCTAACCAGCAGACTGGCAGCTATATAAAGGAAGCTAATTAGAACATAATCAAAAGCAGCCGGGCGAGGCTGGACCTAGTCTTAGCGAAGAGCTAGGTAAAATTAACTCCCTCATTACCAAACACAAAGAAACAGCAACTCAGCTGCGAGAAGTCAGAATGTGCAATCGCGACGTTCTTCGTGGCGATGCACCCATGACACCTGCCTGCCCGCTCACCTGGGAGCGCTCATCTGTTACCTGCCTGCCCGCTCACCTGGGAGCGCTCATCTGTTACCTGCCTGCCTGCTCACCTGGGAGCGCCCATCTGTTACCTGCCTGCTAGCCTACCTGGAGGCTCAGCCATCACAGTCGTATCTACACTGCCTCCAGCTACCCGTCACTGCCGTGACCTCCTACCACTCACAAGACTGCCGCACTTGCCGTGACCTCTACATCACCAAACGCCGTCATTTGCCGGACCTCTACCCCTCATCGAGACTACCCCGGTCACTTGCCGTGACCTCCTACCCACTCATCCAGAGACTGCCCCGGTCACCTGCCGTGACCTCCTGCCCACTCTTCCAGAGACTGCCCCGGTCACTTGCCGTGATCTCCTGCTCTCTCATCCAGAGACTGCCCCGGTCACTTGCCGTGACCTCCTGCCCACTCATCCAGAGACTGCCTCGGTCACTTCCCGCGGACTTCCTGCCCGTTCATCCAGAGACTACCTCGGTTATCTGCTGTGACTACCTGCCCGTCCACCCTGGTCGCCACCGCTCTCTTACAAGGTCCGCCCCTTTGTATAGTAGCTCAGAGGTTCCGCCTCCCAGACCCGTTACAGTATATACACACATATACAGATACTACAGTGCTAATACAGTAATATCACAACTATATTACACAGTAAAAACCCACAATTAACTGCCTGAGCTACACAAATCACACATGCAATATCATCCTTTCCACCTATGGCCTACTGTTACTAAGGCCTAGTAAGTAAGAGTATACTTAGCCACCATGTGTGTCCATGATCGTCCTGGAAGCAAGAGAGAGACCTCGTGCTATACCCACTGGCTTTTTATATACAAGTGGGGCACGCTCCTTCGTGCACATACATCCTTGCTCATTCTCAGCAGTAAGGTTTTTTGATGTGCAGGACATTTGCCTTGATATAATCCTATCAGAGCAAATGTCCAGCAAGCAGCTTTTGTCCAAACAATGAATCTCTCAGAACCCTTGTTTTGAGGAGATGCTATCTGGCATGGTTAATAAATATGTATGCTATGAGCTGGACAACTGTCCATCTTCTTTGATATGCCCAGACTGGACATTCAGCAGAATTTTGAGTATGTCTGGCATGATGAGACTGCTGGGTGTCACAGTTTGTAATTGGGTACGACATGTCTCATTCACCGGAAACAACTTGACTCAGGTGCCGGAAACGACTGGCCTCAGGCACCGGAAATGACTTACCTCAGGCACCGGAAATGACTTGACTCAGGCACCGGAAATTACTGGACTCAGGCACTGGAAACGACTTGACTCAGGCACCGGAAACGACTTGACTCAGGCACCGAAAATTACTTGACTGAAGATCGTTGATGAGGTTCCTCCATGGACAGATACGCAGATCTTTACTAGGCAGGTCAGAATTTGTTGAGTAGGAAGTGATGTCAACGTACCTAAGTTGACTGCGGGAAGGAACAACCGTGTGATGCTACCAGACATTTAATCCATCCCTCACAAACTTCACCATTGCTAGGGTTAAAGTGGAAAATACCTTAGAAGATGGGGGACCTTTCCCTAAAGAACCTCACTCTTTTTACCCATTCCAACAAAACCCAATTACAATTCCATTCCAAAATAAACTTTTGGTTTGAATGCATATAGAGGCTTAAGCTAAAATAGCATGGCTACTACTGATCCATAAGGCACATGCAGATCATTGATCCATGTGCACTTGGAGTTATCTACCAGCTGTAAATGCATGAACATCTTCACATGAACACACTTAACGTGGACTGAATTTGTCCATGTACAGGTAGTCCCGCACTTACACCTAGAGTGTCTATATGCACACATATTGAATTTCACTAGAAGTAAACTGATCAATTTACAAAACATCATTATTTATATACAATACATACTGGATCCGGGGTAAAGGACTGGATTTTTCTTATGTCCTTAACCCCCTTCTCCGGCTGAGTTAATGGTGCTCAGCCGGACTTCTGTGCAGTTGGGCAGCCAGTCTTTTGGTCCTCCTCCAGATCATAAGCAGTCCAATATACATAATAATGACAAGGAGAAAAATGACAGGAAGAGGGGTCTTCTGGAGTCTGTCAGGAGTATCTGGGCAAAGGTCAAGTCCTCTCTCTGAAGTGATAGGTGTTCTTCTACATCGATACCTAAAATAGGACAAAGGGAACAATATATTCCTGGGAGTTCTCCCAGTGCAGTTAATAAACATCCTTGCACTGGATAACCTTCCTTATTTTATACTTCCCTGTCCCACCAAACTCACTCATTCTTTATGCTTTTACTTCAGGGTTACCTCCCTTGTTAACCTTTCTTGAGCTGCCCAGTAAGTCAGCCAATGTCTCGACTCCTGAACCTCACAAAAAAATGAATGCAGTTTTCCTTTCCTAGTCTATTGCTTCTGTTTCCTATAGAGACACCCCTTCCAGTTTTTGAAAATTCAAAAGAGTAACATACAACCCTCACAGCTACTTAACACCCTTAGGAAAACTAAAAGTCAAACTAAGCTACACTGTTTTTAAGTTGTATCCTGCATCAAGTCTCAAACAAAACCATGTTATCAGTCCAAACTTCAAGGTCTAAGCTCACAGTATAAAGCCCTCATCACACTAAGCGAGATCGCTAGCGAGATCGCTGCTGAGTCACAAGTTTTGTGACGCAACAGCGATCTCGCTAGCGATCTCGCTAAGTGTGACAGGTAGCAGCGACCAGGCCCCTGCTGTGAGATCGATGGTTGTGTCAGAATGGCCTGGACCATTTTTTGATCGTTGAGGTCCTGCTGGGTAGCATGCATCGGTGTGTTTGACACCTTTTACCAACGATCTTGTTAGCGACTCAGCACTGAGACACATAGGCGACACATCGTTACACAGGTCGCTACGGGTCGCCGATTGTTGCTGCGTCATTGGGAAGATCTGACTGTTTGGCATCTCACCAGTGACCACATAGTGATGCAGCAACGATCCTTGCCAGGTCGTATCGTTGTCGGGATTGCTGTTGCGTCACTGAGTGTGACGGTACTTTAACCCGACACTCCATTGTGTGCGTCCGTTATCTGTCCATGCTTGTCTTAGCTCACGTAACAAAATTCTGTTTTCAATCCAAAATGCACAGAAAACTAAAAAAAACATTTTAACAAACAAAATTAACCGCTGAACTTCAAGGCCTAGGTGAACCCACACCTCTTTACCTATCTTAAGCCCCGTCTCACATAGCGAGATCGCTAGCGAGATCGCTGCTGAGTGACAAGTTTTGTGACGCAACAGCGATCTCCCCAGCGATATCGCTGTGTGTGACACTCAGCGACGACTAGCCCTCCTGCTGGGTATCGCTGATCGTCGCTGAATGTCCTGGACATTTTTATGATCGTTGGTCTCCCGCTGGCCAGCACGCATCGCTGCGTGTGGCAGGCGGGAGACCAGCGATCAGCGAGCTGGAGCTGTTAACCAAGGTACACATCGGGTTTCTAGGCGCCACTCGGCGCCTAGAAACCCGATGTGTACCTTGGTTACCAGCTCCCTGCACCAGCGCTCTGGTATCTAAGGTACACTGTGGGTAACTAAGCGACGTGCATTGCCGCATAGTCGCTGTCCTGATCGCTGCCTGAGCAGCCTGTTTGGCAGCTCATCAGCGATCATGTAGCGCCAAAACCAGCGATCCTGACAAGTTCATATCATTGTCGGGATCGCTGGTGAGTTGCTGTATGTGATGGGGCCCTAAAGCCCCAGTCTCACATAGCGAGATCGCTAGCGAGATCGCTGCTGAGTCACAAGTTTTGTGACGCAACTGCGATCTCCTCAGCGATATCGCTGTGTGTGACATTCAGCGACAATCAGCCCCCCTGCTGGGTGTCGCTGATTGTCGCTGAATGTCCTGGACATTTTTTTGATCATTGGTCTCCCACTGGCCAGCACGCATCGCTGCGTGTGGCAGGCGGGAGACCAGCGATCAGCTGGTAGCCAAGGTACACATCGGGTTTCTAGGCGCCGGGCGGTGCCTAGAAACCCGATGTGTACGTTAGATACCAGCGCGCTGATGCAGGGGAACTGTTATCTAAGGTACACTGTGGGTAACTAAGCGACGTGCGTCGCTTGTTACCCGCATAGTCGCTGTCCTGATCGCTGCTGAGAGCTGCCTGTTTAGCAGATCAGCAGCGATCATGTAGAGACACACCAGCGATCCTGACAAGTTCATATCGTTGTCGGGATCGCTGGTGTGTCGCTATGTGTGACGGGACCCTTAAGATCACTTATGAACGTTCTGAGCCGTTTTTTGGTCATTGGTGTCCCGCTGGTGAGCCTGAATCGCTGAGTGTGACACACTTTATGAACGACTTTACCAGCATCGCAGGCGGGGCTAGGTTTTCCCAATGACCACAGAGGTTGTTATACAGATCGCTGATGAGATGTCTTTGGAAGCTAATTAGCGACCACATAGCGATCGCACTAGCGATCTCGCCAGGTCGTGTCGTTGTCGTGATCGCTAGTGCGATCACTAAAGGGTATGCCACACTAAACAATATCGCTAACGGGATCGCTAAAAAACGTCACTATTTAGCAATCTCGTTAGCGATGTTGTTGTGTGCGGCATCTAGAGACGACGTGGCCCCTGCTGAGATCCTGCTGTGATCTCGCTCGTCGCTGACATCGTTCCGGACCCTATTTTATCGTCGGCGCTCCCGCTGGGTAAGTATTATCGCTGAATGTGGCACCTTTTTGTGAACAATGTGCGACCTCATTAACGATGCATTAGTCAGCGGCGGAGGCGGGACTTTGTTTTCGTTCATAACGCCCTTCAGCTCCGATTGGTGACCACAACATCACCTCAGCTATAATAACTGCGCCCCCATCCATTGTTTCCAGAGCACTTTGTGGATGATTCCAACTGTGCTTTGTGCGTTTTTGTGAGGATAGTATCGCGTGTCGGTGTTTTGCGATCATATTTGTGGCGCAGTGGTGGGTTTTGCGATCCTGTCTGAGTCGTTAGAGCACCATCCATCCCCATTTGGATTTGGATCTTCGGGATATTTGGATTTGGATTCAAGGTACATATTGTTTGTGATGTTGTGATGTTTTGATATTGTTTTTTGACCTTATTTTTTTTTTTCGTCCTCTGCTTTATTGCTTTTACACCCCTGACCTTATTTATTTATTTATTTATTTTTTTCGTCTGCTTTATTTATTTTACACCCCAGACTTTATTTATTTTTTCTTTTTTTTTTTTATTTATTTATTTTACACCCCTGACTTTATTTATTTATTCTTTTTTTATTTGCTTTATTTATTTTACACCCCTCACCATTTTAGACATTTGTAAACTGTATAAACTGAAAAGTTTTTTTTTTTTTTTGTTATATAATTTTTATTTTATTCTTTATTTTATTCTGTTTAAACACTTTAGTAATAGTAATTAATTAGTCATTAACTTTTCTATTTTTTACCGTACAGGTTGCACATAATGAACCTCTCCACCGCGGAGCATTTTTGTGGCAGTTGCGCTATCTATGAGGAATCGTCGGAAAAAGGCGCGGGTGGAAGGGGGGGCCCAAGCGAAAGCGTCGCAGGGGACCAGAGAATGGCTGGAGAAAGGGTCCAATCACCCACATGAAACTATGAGGTGTTGCAGGAGAAGAATCCGCAGGTTTTCCGGGAATTATCTCGGTTTCGGAGGATTCTTCAAGCCCCTACGGAAGCTTGAGGCCACTCAAAAAAACGGCGGGATACCCAGCGTGAGGTTTCAGCAGGGGAACGTTGGAGAAACCTGCGATTTCTGGGAACCGGACGTTCAATGAAGGATTTGCAAAATTCGGCAATTTCTCGGGCGCTGCTTGGAGAACTAATTCCGGGGAAAATGCAACGCCCCGCCGCTTTACGGGGCTACATGCCCCTTTTTTCCAAAATCAGTGGCGGAATGGGAAATTTTTTGCCTCTGATTTTGAAAAGGATTGGGGAGTTCCCAAACTGTGGTGGTGCCCTTAGGCAAACATGTAATCACCAACCAGCCAAAAGCGGATCTTTTTTTTAAATTACAAGGGTCTTTAGATGATCCTCATGGCCCTTGAATGCCAATTATGAATTTAAAACGTTAATGTTTTCATTAATGGAAGGGTTTTTCTGACGGTGGGGTTTTGGACACACAATTTTGGGGATCGTTGTTTAATAATAAACTTAACTTGCCAAACCCAAAATGGGCACCACCGCCAACCAAAAATTTTTGTTTGGGGGTGAGAAGCCTTCCCCCCCTTTATAGCATCTTGGAAACCGACCCACAAAAGACTTTTTCAGGGAAAGGCATTTTAAAATACAGACGTCTAGGGCACGGGCGTTTTGGAGAATGCCTTCGGCAAATGGGCCAAACCCCTTCAGGTTTTTCCACACCAAAAACAACAGAAGGGAACGAAAAACCGTGGTGTTGGCCGTTGTGTGCTGCACAATTTTTTACCCAAGCGATGCTGGACTTACAGTCCGCCCGGATTCATGGGGTCGGACAGCAATGGGGGACGTGGTGCTTGGGGAATGGGGTGGAATGATCCCGCTAT
>JARQOD010000002.1:247918128-247971380 GCA_033576555.1 Oophaga sylvatica | reverse complement strand
CTTAAGAATGCTCTTGTCATAATTGGACGGAAAAGTATTCACATCGATTTTTCTGGCTAACACGGTACCACAATATAATTTATTATTGTACACCTTGTAAAGACAAAGCAATTTACTACACCCATATACAGCAAAAATGTGAAAATGACACTTGTTAATGGATAGGCCTCAACCGTTGAGCTAGATAAATTATCAGTACATGAAGGGATATATTCTGCCATTTTATCTACATTTCACAATTATATATTTTAAATTTAAGCCCACTTTGGCATGTACATTAAAATGTGTTGTAATACAAAGGTACTTACATGTATGACAGGGGTGACCGGCTGGATCACTGGGTCTAGATCCGACATGGATGTCCCTTCTCTGGGTACTTCTTGGTCCCTTGTGAACTCGAACAGATCAAAGTACCACAGTTGGGGGACATAAACATCATCGGCCCCCGCTCCAGATTTGGTGGAATTTATAACTTTATTGAGCTCTTTTTTATACACTGTGCGGAGGGCCTGTATGCGTTTTTTGACCGATGACACATCCGCAGGTTCATCGGGGTAACGGCTCTTGCACATCTCCACCAGTTTTTGGTATGCGTCATTCTTTTTAAGCCTGTTACAGTAATCTGGTGATTTTATTCTCCATAGGCACGGCATGGAGCGGTAGAGCTCGATAAATTCCCGCAAAAAATCTTGTTTATCAGCCATCTGTAATAAAAAATATTATTATGTGAGAACGCCAGAATGGTTAAATAAAATAAAATGTTTATAGCCTACAACATGGAACACAGCAGGGATCACAAAATGGTGGTTGGTGTGTTTGGTGGCCAGAACAAAACAAACAAACAATGGCAAAAAAAAAAAATTTGATGAACGACAATGGTTTACAAAAGCAGAGATCTAAACATGGATCTGTAAAATTAAAGTTAAAATAAAAATGAAATGTGACAAAAATAATACCTACCTTACACAAGTTGTGATTCTGGAGAAAAAAGAAAACAGGGAAAATAGCGTCACAAACTGGATCACAAACTGGATCACGCCAGAGACTGGATCGCAGAGGATATAACGTCAGAGACTGGATCGCAGAAAAACAACGTCGTAGACCGGAACACAGCAACAGCAATAGTGGCACAAATGGATCGCAGTAACTACAAAGCCTAGCAGGACACACTGGAACGATGCGGGAGATTTGAAAGAACCGCTTCTGCTCGAGAGCAATGGAGAGGAGTGCAGATACGTGGTCTTTTATGACGCGGTCATCCAATCACAAAGCGGGAGAGCTGTGATAAATATTTATGAGGTAAATAGTGACCACCAATCTGTGATGAGGGGCGTGCAAAAGGTTGCGCTCAGTCACGCCTATCGAGGTCGTGATCTTTCACAGTATATGCAAGTGTGGCACGTCCCAACGACCGCCAAAGTCGTTAAAAAGATCGCTACTGCTGATGCGTCGTTAATTAAATCGTCCAGTTTGGCAGCTACTAGCGACATTAAAACGATCACAACCAACGATCTCATTAGTATGCGTCGTTATCGTGATCGTTAGCGATCTTGTTTAGTGTGGCAGTACCTTAAGTGTGACAGTGCCTTTAGTGTGACAGTACCTTTAGTTCAACAAAACCACCTCATCCACGATCTGTGCTACTCTTATCATTATGAATTCTATGGAAAACTGGAGCTAACTTCCCAGGGGGTCTGATAGGAGATAGGAAGTAACCAGCATAACCTTGATATTCAGCAAGTCATTCATCACTCTGGCAACAAAGGATAAACACAGAGACATCTTCTTATCTTTCACTGCCGTCGGGGCAGGCCCTATCCTCTCTATCAGCTTCCTTTCCCTGGCAATCTCTGCTGTATCTCTGGACAGTCCATGTCCTATCCATGTCGTCAACGTCATCAGCTCCCTGTCAGCCCCTCGTCCTGTTCCAATTGGGAAAGGTGCCGAAATCACCATCTCAGCTGCTTTCACCCCAGTCATAGACCCCGGACCCCTTCTTGGGGATGGTCCTATTGAGCTGGTGCCTGACTGTACTATTTTCCACCTGGGGTCACTTACTGCTGTAGCAGCTTTATCCCCAATGGCAAGAAATCCATCTGAACTCACTACTGTATTCAGCCTGCCCTGGGCAAGGTTACCCGGGCTCTGAAGTCCAATCAGGAAGTGTTCTGACTATATCCCTATACTCTGCCCTGCTCTGCTCTAACTCATCCCCACTGAATAACCCCTTGCTTCCTGTACCTAAACTAACAATCTTATCTATCCTATTCTCTATCTCTAATGTGCCCCTCTCTATTCTAATCCCCCTTCGGTCTACTACTTCCTAATCTATCCCTAAAGGTACTGCCACACTAAACGCTCCCGCTAGCGATCACGATAACGACGCATACTAATGCGATCGCTAGCAGGATCGTTTTAATATCGCTAGTAGCGCACTAATTTAGCGATGTCGTTAACGACTTTGGCGGTACAAAAACACCGCACATCGCTAAAAAAGGTGCCACACTCAGTGATATATACTCACCAGCGGGACGCCAACGATAAAAATACGGTCCAGAACGCTGTGAACGATGAACGAGATCACAGCAGGGGCACAGCAGGGGCCACGTCGTTGCTGCATGCCACACACACCGGCGTCACTAACGAGATCGCTAAATAGTGACGTATTTTAGCGATCTCGTTAGCGACGCTGTTTAGTGTGGCATACCCTTAAGCCTGTGCACAATACATGACAAATACATTTACATTACAGTACACACACAATAGTAAAATATTAGTAAACCGCACAGTAGATTAACATTAATAAAACATCAGGGTGCCACACGTGACACATATAAACAGCGTTCAGGAGAGTGAAGGCACTTGAGGGTCCCAGCCACCTTCTTACAGTACCACAACTCCAGAGTCTGCAAAATCTTTCTGAAGGTCTTTTACAGACAAGCGGGGGTTCTGATTTGCCTCTCTAGCAATCCTACGAGCAGCTATCACTGAAATTTTGCTTGGTGTTCCAGACCATATCTTCACCTCCACTGTTCCTGTTAACTGGCATTTTCTTAATTATATTTGTAAGGGAGGAAAGGGCAATTTGAAAATGTTTAGCTATCTTTTTATAGCCCTCAACTGCTTTGTGGGCCTCCACCATTTTTATTTTCAGAGTGCTATAGGTAGAAGAACCCCTTTTAGAAGCCAACACGAAATGCGCAGTGGGGCTGTCCTCTTGGTATCTCTCTTGGGGAACTATGGGTAAGAGCAGACTATGATATGTGCATACATGCAGTATAATTTATGGTTTACATACTACATGGTAATATACAGGCCCCTGTGTTTTGGGCATATATATATGTGTATATATGTGTATATATGTCCTCATATATACACATGAGGTCAAAATTGTTGGTACCCCTCGTTTCGTGACAGAAAAACCCACAATAGTGACAGAAATATCTTGAATCTGACAAAAGTAATAGTAAATCAAAAATCTGTGAAAATGAACAAATGAAAGTGAGACATTACTTTTCAACCATGCTTCAACAGAGTTAAAAAAAATTAAAAGTCATGAAATAGACCTGGACAGAAATGATGGTACCCCTGAAAATAACTTGACAAAAGGGACATGTTAAATCGTAGTGTGGCCGATAATTAGCATCACAGGTGTCTACAATCTTAGAATCAGTAAGTGGGCCTGTATAGAGGGTTACAGATACTCACTGTGCTGTTTGGTGGCATGGTGTGTATCACACTCAACATGGACCAGAGGAAACTAAGGAAACAGTTGTCTCAGGAGATTAGAAAGAAAATTATAGACAAACATGTTTAAGGTAAAAGTTCTAAGACAATCTCCAAGCAGCTTGATGTTCCTGTGACTACAATTGTACATATTATTCAGAAATTTAAGCACCATGGGACTGTAGCCAACCTCCCTGGACGTGGCCGCAGGAGGAAAATTGATGACAAATCAAAGAGACAGATAATACGAATGGTAACAAAAGAGCCCAGAAAAACTTGTAAAAAAATTACAGGTGAACTTCAAGCTCAAGGAACTCCAGTGTCAGATCGCACCATCCATCGTTGTATGAGCCAAAGTGGACTTCATGGGAGACAACCAAGGAGGACACCATTGTTGAAAAAAATAATAAAAAAGCCAGACTGGAATTTGCCAAACTATATGTTGACCAGCCACAAAGCTTCTGAGAGAATGTCCTATGGACAGATGAGACAAAAATGGAACTTTTTTGGCAAAGCATATCAGCTCTATATTCACAGATGGAAAAATGAAGCATATCAAGAAACGAAAACTTTCCCCACTGTGAAACATGGAGGAAGCTCCTGAGAGAAATGTGCTGCCCAGTGTCAGAAAGCTTGATCTCAGTCGCAGGTCATTGGTCTTGCAACAGGATAATGACCCAAAACACACAGCTAAAAACACCCAAGAATGGCTAAGAGGAAAACATTGGACTATTCTGAAGTGGCCTTCTATGAGCCCTGACCTAAATCCTGGTGAGCATCTTTGGAAAGAGCTGAAACATGCCGTCTGGAAAAGGCAACCTTCAAACACGAGACAACTGGAGCAGTTTACTCTTGAGAGGGCCAAAATAACTGTTGAGAGGTGCAGAAGTCTCACTGACAGTTACAGGAATCGTTTGATTGCAGTGATTGCCTCAAAAGGTTCTGCAACAAACTATTAAGTTAAGGTACCATCATTTCTGTCCAGGCCTATTTCATGACTTTTATTTTTTTTAAAATTCTGTAGAAGCATGGTTGAAAAGCAATGTCTGACTTTCATTCGTTCATTTTCATATATTTTTTATTTATTATTACTTTTGTCAAGTTATTTCTGTCACCATTGTGGGTTTTTCTGCCAAAAACAATTTTGACCACGTGTATATATGCTAGCGGCAGAGCAGGCCAGGATCTCCAAGGCGTAGAGAGACAGTTCATGCCACATGTCTAGCTTGGATTTCCAATAGTTGTAAGGCACAGATGATCATGAAGGATGCTGGGGTGGACGGCAAGGTACTCCTTTAGCATCTTCCAAAACTTTTCCCTCCTTGACAGAATACCCACACATCAGGGCCTGGGCGATGGGAGTGTATGAGAAAACTGTCCCAGACATTAGATAGTGTTTCTCTGCCTCTGCTGCATCTAGTGTGTGTCTCCCTCATCTCCACTCCTTGGTTGTCCAAGGAACTGTGACCTCTGACGCCAGTGCTTGTCAGATGGGAATTTTTTTTAATAATCCTTCAACTAGGGCCTTCTGGTACTGCAATATTTTATTAGACCTTTCCACCATGGAAAGGAGAGATGCAAAGTTCTCCTTGTAGCATGGGTCTAGAAGGGTGTCCAACCAGTAATTAATGTTGGCCACAATGCATACAATGCAAAGGTCACGGGAAAGGCAGCAGAACATAAACTCAGCCATGTTCTATACAGAAGTCATGGAGTTCAAATTTCATATATTCTATGTTTGCATACATTTTGGCACACAAAAAGTGCTGCTGAATTCTTTTGTTTTTACAGTCAAAGCAGCTTACACCTGTTCATGCTTGCTTTATTTTGTTTGGGGGTTCTGGTAAGTTTTTGTTCTTATAGATAGATTAAATTCCTCCATACCTGAGGTTTGCCTAGCAATCATACTCCTGTCTTGATTTACATCATATAGGTCAGGCAGGAAACCACAAACCATATCCAGAGAAAACTGGCACATGCACAATTATGGGAGGTGTTCTGCCCCTACCTTTAACTGTGTGCTGGCCATGTGTAAAAAGCAACTGGACGTGACTTTTGATGACTATACAACAGCAATTTGATTTGTGTTACCCTGGTCCAAGTTCCAGTTCTTTGTGGCAGCCAGTCTTTACTTCTATGCTCAGTATCCACTACCCAGAATCAGTGTATTGAGGAAGAAAAGTATTTAGTCAGCCACCAATTGTGCAAGTTCTCCCACTTAAAAGATGAGAGAGTCCTGTAATTGACATCCTAGTTAATTAAATAGCAGTAACACAGACAAATAGGTGATTAAAATATCACAATATTACTACTAGAATTGAATGGCAGACCATTCGGAAACAGTAGAAAGGACAGAACAGTTCTGGAAATAGAAGATATTTAAAATCTATACAAACATATGACAAGAGGGTGTATAATTAAAAAATAATCTTTATTAATACACAGAAATAACACATAAAAATAAATAGAAATACTGCCAACTCGAAATATACCAAGCCACAAAGAGTTATATAGGTGCCAAAGAATAAAAATACAACCACAATTAATATATTAAGGGACACATATAAAACTCTCAAAGTGAAACAGTGTAAAGACAAATGATTATATATATAAATATATTATATATATATATATAATGACAAAGTGTAAAAATAATAATAACAATAAAAAAAGCTCCAAAATGGAAGATAATATCTGTGACCAATAAAAATCAACAGTGCAAAGTGCAAAAGTGCAAAACATGTGAAATAGAGAGTATCTGAGTAGTCCCTTTCTATATAAAGGTTTACCAGGGATAGCTCACAAATTGTGGCTACAAAGACATAAAGATCTCAAATAATACCTGTTATAAGTGGCAATGTGGCTTGGCGCTTCCCCAACGCACGTTTCAGAGTTTTTCCTTCATCAGGGGGTGATGAAGGAAAAACTCCGAAACGTGCGTTGGGGAAGCGCCAAGCCACATTGCCACTTATAACAGGTATTATTTGAGATCTTTATGTCTTTGTAGCCACAATTTGTGAGCTATCCCTGGTAAACCTTTATATAGAAAGGGACTACTCAGATACTCTCTATTTCACATGTTTTGCACTTTTGCACTTTGCACTGTTGATTTTTATTGGTCACAGATATTATCTTCCATTTTGGAGCTTTTTTTATTGTTATTATTATTTTTACACTTTGTCATTTATATATATATAATCATTTGTCTTTACACTGTTTCACTTTGAGAGTTTTATATGTGTCCCTTAATATATTAATTGTGGTTGTATTTTTATTCTTTGGCACCTATATAACTCTTTGTGGCTTGGTATATTTCGAGTTGGCAGTATTTCTATTTATTTTTATGTGTTATTTCTGTGTATTAATAAAGATTATTTTTTAATTATACACCCTCTTGTCATATGTTTGTATAGATTTTAAATATCTTCTATTTCCAGAACTGTTCTGTCCTTTCTAATTGACATCATAGGTAGACCACAACTATGAGAGTCAAAATGAGAAAACAAATCCAGAAAATCACCTTGTCTGATTTGGCAAGATTTATGTTGCAAGTTATGGTAGGAAATAAGTATTTGATCATTAACAAAAGTTCATCTCAATATTTTGTTATATATCCTTTGTTGGCAATGACAGAGGTCAAACGTTTTCTGTAAGTCTTCACAAGGTTACCACACACTGTTGGTGATATATTGGCCTATTCCTCCATGCAGATCTCCTCTAGAGCAGTGATGTTTGGGGCCTGTTGCTGGGCATAACGGACTTTCAAATCCCTAAGGTTTTCTATGGAGTTGAGATCTGCAGACTAGCTAGGCCACTCCAGGACCTTCATATGCTTCTTACGAAGCCACTCCTTCACTCCCTGGTGGTGTGTTTGGGATCATTATCATGCTGAAAGACCCATCCATGTTTCATCTTCAATGCCCTTGCCGATGGAAGGAGGTTTGCACTTAAAATCTCAAGATACATGACCCCATTCATTCTTTCATGTACACAGATCAGTCATCCTTGTCCCTTTGCAGAGAAACAGCCACAAAGCATGATGTTGCCACCCCCATGCTTCACAGTAGGTATGGTGTTCTTTAGATGCATCTCAGCATTCTGTCTCCTCCAAACAAAAGTTTTGTTTCTACCAAATAGTTCTACTTGGCTTCATCAGACCATATGATATTCTCCCAATACTCTTCTGGATAATCCAAATGCTCTCTAGCAAACTTCAGAAGGTCCCGGACATGTACTGGCTTAAGCAGGGAAACACATCTGGCATTGCAGGATCTGAGTCCCGGGTGGCGTAGTATGTTACTGAGGGTAGCCTTTGTTACGGTGGTCCAAGATCTATGCAGATCATTCACTAGGTCCCCCCGTGTGGTTCTGGAATTTTTGCTCACCGTTCTTGTGATCATTTTGACCCCATGGCGTGAGATCTTGCGTGGAGCCCCAGATCGAGGGAGAGTATCAGTCATCTTGTATGTCTTTCATTTTCTTATTATTGCTCCCACAGTTGATTTCATCACACCAAGCTGCTTGTCCGTCGACAGCTCTTTGGTCTTCACCATAGTGGAGTTTTGAGTGTGACTTTTTCAGGTTGTGGACAGGTGTCTTTTATACTGATAAAAAGTTCAAACAGGTGCCATTAATACAGGTAATGAGTGGAGGACCAAGGAGCCTCTTAAAGAAGAAGTTACAGGTCTGTGAGAGCCAGAAATCTTGCATGTTTTTAGGTGACCAAATACTTATTTTCCACCATAATTTGAAAAATACATCTTGCCAAATCAGACAAGGTGATTTTCTGGATTTGTTTTCTCATTTTGACTCTAATAGTTGTGGTCTACCTATGATGTCAATTATAGGCCTCTCTTAACTTTTCAAGTGGGAGAACTTGCACAATTGCTGGCTGACTAAATACTTGTTTTCCCATTGTATGTAGTGTAGTGTATGTTAATATACTCACTAATTGCCCCTACTACGGGATGCAACACTGTCCTCAATGACATCACTGGAGCAGAACAGCGCTGGATCTTGGTAAGTATATTAGCACACTCACACTCTACGATATGCACCTACAGACAAATTTAGTATAAAAATCCTCACTGGAGGGCTTCTTTAAACTTAAAGTTACAAACTTAAAGTTAAAGATATTCTATATCAATCATTGCAAGTCCGGTCTCACTTACCAATGAGAGAAATCAAGCTCCAAATGAAACATAGTAAATACTTCACTCTCATTAGCTGCTGCTTTGTCACACAAAGAAAAAAATATCGCATACATCGTAATACAATGCACACTTATCCTTGAAGTAATAGCCCTCAGCAGCTAACATTATACTGCATGAGGAGAAACTGTGTCCATTTTGTATAACCAATGTAGACTCTGTATTTTTAATGAGCACATTCTTACTATTACTATTAAATTTAATCATTAACCCCTTCATGACCGGAACTTTTTTTTTGTTTTTGTTTTTGCATTTTCGTTTTTTGCTCACCTTCTTCCAGAACCATACCTTTTTTATTTTTCCTTCAATATGACCATGTGAGGGTTTGTTTTTGTGGGACGAGTTGTACTTTTGAACGGCACCATTGGTTTTACCATGTCTTGTACTGGAAAATGGGAAAAAAATTCAAAGTGCAGTGAAATTGCAATCCCACACTTGTTTTTTGGGGTTTTTGTTTAAACCATGTTCACTCAATGCTAAAACTGACCACCTGCCATTATGATTCTCCAGGTCCTTACAAGTTCTTAGACACCAAACATGTCTAGGTTCTTTTTTATCTAAATGGTGAAAAAAGAATTCAAATTTGTAAAAAAAATTGGGCCATTTTCCGATACCCATAGCGTCTCAATTTTTCGTGATCTCGGGTTGGGTGATGGTTTATTTTTTGCATGCCGAGCTGATGTTATTAATGATACCATTTTAGTGCAGATACAATCTTTTGATCGCCCATTATTGCATTTTATTACAATGTTGCGGCGATCAAAAAATGTAATTCTGGCATTTTGACTTTTTTTCTCGCTACGCTATTTAGCGATCAGGTTAATCCTTTTTTTATTGATAGATCTGGCAGTTGTGAACTCGGCGATACCAAATATGTGTATGTTTGATTTTTTTATTGTTTTATTTTGAATGGGCTGAAATGGGGGTGATTTGAGCTTTTATATTTTTTATTTTTCCAATTTTTTTAAAAACATTTATTTTTACCTTTGGCATGCTTCAATAGTCTCCATGGGAGGCTAGAAGTTGTCATAACCCGACCAACTCTGCTATATGCAAGCGATGATCAGATCATCTGCATGTAGCAGAATTGCTGACTTGCTATGAGAACCGACCACCGGGTAGTGCTCATAGCAATCTGGCAGTGACAACCAAAGAGGTCTCCAGGTGACGGTGACCCACGATCACTTGATGAGTGTCACCGATGGACAAACTTCCTGCCCAATGACCCGAAATGCAAGTTAAATGCCGCTGCAGGGTTTGACAGCAACTTTTAACAGGTTAATAGCTGTGGGTGGATCGCGATTCCACCCACGGCTTTTCCGGGCACATGTCAGCTGTTCAAAACAGCTGATATGTCCAGGAAAGATGTGGGCTCACTGCCAGAGCTAACATCAAAGGGAGGGAGCCCAATATCAGAATAAATTTATGCCTGATGTCAGAAAAGGGTTCAAAGTTATATTTTGCTAATCTCAGAATAATTAGTTAGGGTCTATTTGCCTTTCAGAAATTTGTAAATTATCATATTAAACCCTATGCTGATGCCGGTTGAACTGTATCGGTTCGGTATGCACCGAGTATCGTGGGTGCTCTAGTGACATGTTCAAGTCCCTGCAGCCGCATGTTTTGTGGCTGTTAGACAGCCACAAAACATATGGGAATTGCCCGTGTTTTTTAGGCAATCCCCACATGTTTTGTGACTTTCTAACAGCCACAAAACATGCGTCCATGGGAACTCGAACCAGTCACTCGAGCACCCGTGATACCTGGTGCATATCCGAGCAACCTAGGCAAACGCGAGTGACGAGCAGTAACTTGTGCTCATCACTAATCACCATGATACCAAGCGCATATAAATACTATTTTTTGTGAACTACCTGTACTTCTTTGTGCAGTAAATGGTTAGTATTCATTGAAGAATTCTGAATGTAATTACTAGATCATGACTAAAACAAATGTAATGTATTTGTTTTGTAAACTAATGCCATGCAAAAGTAGTAAATTGTTCAAATTTAATCCCATTGATTTAGGCTAATGAAGCAATGGAAAATCTATTAAAGAGAGGAGCACCTAAGACTGAGTTGCATAACTTAACTACTACATAGTATTAACATGAGAGCACAAGGAAGTCACAGATGGGTGACTGAGATCCAAACAAGTACTTATCCAGAAATAATATTTCTTCATCAGTGAGATCAATACAAGGCATGGAAGCGTTAGCCTCTTATTGATTACAGAGCTGCCAATCACTCATACTAACAATCAGGTTTTCACCTGGGGACTGCTAGATAAAGGATACATGTCCTTTTTCACATGAAGATCATATGAATTGAAATATTAATAGACACCATCTAAGTCAGCTATTCATATATGCACCTGCTTGCACAAAATCACTAAGAAATGCATTCATTTGTTTGTAAAGTACTGTGTATCATTACAATTCTAATGTAGCAAATAACAACTACTGATGAATGATTTATGCTCACATGTGACTACTAAGGCTCATTAAAGGGTATGCCACACTAAACAATATCGCTAACGGGATCGCTAAAAAACGTCACTATTTAGCGATCCCGTTAGCGATATTGTTCAGTGCGGCAGCTTCCAGCGACGAGCTTCCTGCTGTGATCTCGCTCGTCGCTGGAATCGCTCCGGACCCTATTTCATCGCTGGCGCTCCCGCTGGGTAAGTATCTTATCGCTGTGTGGCACCTTTTCTTAGCGATTTAGCGGTACTTTTGTACCGCTAAAGTCGTTAAGAAGATCGCTAACGGCGATAGCGTCGTTAACTATATCGCTAAATGCGGCAGCATTTAGCGATATAGAAACAATCCCGCTAGCGATCTTATTAGTATGCAACGCTAACGAGATCGCTAGCGGGATAGCTTAGTGTGGCAGTACCTTAAGGTATATGATACACTGGCATTTCTAAAGCTCTATCTAAAATTTAAAAAATGACTAAAGCAAACCGCTTTCTCAATTATAATTGTTTTTTGTTTGTTTTTTTACCTTTAAAGCAAAAGTTATTCAGTGCATAAGATGAACATGAATATTTCAGACAAGAGAGCAAACTGTATGCAATAGAGATAAAGAAGTAAAAGCCCAGATGTGCCATTGCAGCTTGAATAACTTATACGCTACAGGTCCAGAGTTTGCAGATTCCGCTAAACACATACCAAAAATATACTCCAAGATACAGATTATTATTATTATTATTATACAGTACTGTGCAAACATTTTAGACAGGTGTGGATAAACTGCTGAAAAGTAAAGATGCTTTCAAAAAATAGATAAATGTTAACAGTTTATCTCATCTATTATTAAAATGCAATGTGAATGAACAAAAGAGAAATCTAAGTGAAATCAATATTTGCTGTGACCGCCCTTTGAGTTCAAAACAGCTTCAGTTATTCTAGGTGCACTTGCATGTACAGTAGTTGTTGAAGGATGTTGGTGATGAGGTTGTTCCAAACATCTTGGAAATCTAACCACTTGTTTTCTGTGGATTTAGTCTTCTGAAAATCCTTCTTCATATAAACTCAAAAAGGCTAATTCATTTTGAGATCAGGGAGCCATATAGTCATTTCGAGGACACTTTGTTCTTCTTTATGTTGATAGATAGTTCTTAATGACATTGGTTGCATGTTTGGAGTCATTGTCCTGTTGCAGAATAAATTTGGAGCCAATCAGAAGCCTCCCTGTTGGTATTGCATGATATAAAATTATCTGCCTGTATTTCTCAACAGTGAGGACACCATTAATCCTGACAAAATCTCCAACTCCATTTGCTGAGCCTCCACCATGCTTCATTGTTACCTGCAGACACTTACTGTTTTACTACTTTTCAGCCATTTTGCAAATAAACTGTCTTCTGTTACATCTAAATATTTCACATTTTGACTCATCATTATAGAGCGCCTCCTGCTATTTATCTGAACTCAGTTCAAACGTTTTTGTGCATATTTGAGTCGATTGGTCTTGTTTCAATGTAGAAAGTAAATGTTTTAGGCAACAATTCTTACATGTAGACCATTTCTGGACAGATTTCTCCAAATAAAAGTTGGCTGTAGTTGGGTTCCACTGTTTGCTGCCATTGATAAGTAGCTGGCATTGCTGGACTTCTAGCGATTTCAAAGGGAAGTAAGCTTGATGTGTCTTTCATCTTTCAGCATGAATGTTCCATGGCTGACCACTGCATCTACAGTCCTCATCGTTGCCTCAATGCTAATAAATATAATCATATACATATCAATCAGGAGGCATCCGATTGACTATAAATTTATTTTGCAGCAGTAGAAAAACTACAAATATACCACCAGTGTCATTAGGAACTATCTTCAGCATTAAAAATAAAAACAAGGAGCCTTGGATGAGATGATATGGCCCTCACAGAACAGAGCAGAGATTTCAACATCATCACATTTGTCAGGCATTACATAAAAAGACACAAATACACAAGGCTGCATTCACAGAAGATCTGTAAATGTTGTGACAAAGTCACTGGTAAAGTAATGGAGGGGAGATATGTATGTTTTACTACACCTAATGGCGTCAGTGATATAAAACCCAGAGTTTTTCCTCCAACACAGAAAGTGTTGTGAGGGTTAAGCTAAATTATAATATGGGCTGGTTTTTATGTGGATATTCATAGAGCAGGTGGGAGAGTGTCCACCTTATCTCCACCTACAGAGGCGGCATCGCCGTGTGCTGACAGGACCTTGGTGATGTTGCAATCATGTGCTCAGTCACATGGTCTGGGGCTTAAATTGCTGTCTTCCAAAAGGTTTCAGTGTGCAGTGTACCTGGAGAGGAAACACTCCAGGAAAGTGTTTGTGCCCGTGGGATATTATAAGGACATGAAGCATGAACACTGTACCCATGAGTGGGCTGAACCCCACCAGGAAAAGGACTGTGTTTTCTTTCTGTTTTGTTTTGCTGTTTTGGCCCCAGAGGGCCGTGTTTATTTTTCCCAGCTTGGTTTATGCTGCCTTCAATAAACCAAGTACATTCTTAAAGAGACAGTGTTCCATTTATACCTCTGTGTCCAGATGAGTAAGCTGCTCTACCACAATGTGTAAAACAACCTTCTGGCCAACTTCCTTCAAAATCTTTGTGGCTGTTAATTCACCCTACATTTTGTTGATTAATAAAAAAAACTATTAACATTTTTATTTTTGAAAAAAATTCTTCCTTTGAAGCTATTTTTCCCACACCTGCATAAAATATTTGCACTTTACTGTTTATTTTATTCAGGTACAATGTATTCTTGTCTGTGCTCACACAGATCATTTATCCACTGATTGTCAGCTTCAACTTAGACAGCACAGGAATGTGATGAAGATGTAAGTAATGGCCCATGGGCTGTAAAGAAAGGAGGCCATACACTTTGATTAAAAGTTGATGATAATGGACATTTCAATTAAAACAGCCAGTGACAAAAGGTATAAACAATGTCAAATTCACAGACCGCACTACATGTTAATAGTGTCTAGTGGGTGCCCTTGGTGTCTGTCATGTGATGAATCCAGCACTTTGTCACTTTTGTTTTTTTTTTTTTGTATTTCTTGTAATGGGGAATATCATTGTTTCTCAAAACTACAAAAGAAAATTCCTCAAAAAGTGAACACATCAATACTTCTTTTGCACAACAGGTTTATCAAGTCAAATTTTACATCTGTACACGCCAAACCAATACAACTTCCTATTGCAGATGCTGACTTTTTGGACATCTACCTACCCTTCAATAATCACATAATTTAAAGTCCTTTTAAAAAAAATGAAGTTAAAAAATAGAAAAAATTGTCTAAAAAACTGCTTTTGCACACCTGTTTTACTAATCAAATTTAACAACAGTACACTACTCACCTAGACAGTGGCCTGCTGCCATATTTTGCTTTCTGTACATGTATCTACCTGTTCAGTAGTTCTTGTCACCTTAATTGTGGCAAGGGATGAAAAATTAGCTGCAAGAATCTCTTTCTATTTTGAGGGCAAATGATCGCTGGAGGTGAAGTGCAATAAGTGTGTTGAAGTCAAGGAGGATTACACTGAAAAAGTCAGTTCAATTTGCGTGGAAAATTTTGTTTTCATATTTATGGAGATAAATGAACACCCCTCTCTTAAGGCAATTCTTATGCACACTTTAATCCAGGCTGATCATGGTATGGCAAGTAAGGATATGGGCTTCCTTTGGCAACAGATATTTAGCAAATACAAGTCCATTTGGAGATGGCAATTTTTAATTGCACATTAAATCTTTCTGTCTTCCTAATATTTATCTACCTTCAAATTGATCTTATATTCAGAATTTCAATGAAACAGTCTGTCCTCTGCAATAATAAGGACAAAAATAACATGGTGGCTTAATTCACCTATAAAAAGAGTGTAAAAATTGTGGCCTGGAAACAACATATGGTCTGTAATGCCATTATGTGCTCCTCTGAATAGAGATAGGAATTTAAATATAAATAAAATACACTGGCGCTACCTGGGGGGTAGAGACCTAATAAATGGACTGAAGATATATACCCGGTGCTTGTGGAGGCTGCTGGAGTTGAGCCAGCTACTGTGCTATCGCTGACCCCAGAGTAACCAAAAAGGTACAGATAAATCGAAAATCAAACAACTACCTGCGCCTCCAATGCGGTCTAATGAGAAATAGAAATCCCCTACTAAATTTAAAACAACAATTGGATATAAGTATAGAGGTCCTGTAATGTAAAGCATGTGCTCAGATGTCAGTGCAGCACCCTTACTTCATAGTAGCTGGGGACTGGATCGAGGGAGGAGGAAGTCGTGGCTTCGTGCAGATACTCTCCGGACCGCGCACACAGAAAAAGCACAAACCAGCGATGAGGCAGGGAGCGTCCTCCCTGCAGCACAGGCAGGCTTCCTGTGTGAGAGCGCTGGAAGTCTGGACACTCAGCGGCGTCCTCCGGCCGAGAGGCGCCGCTGGTACGAAGCGGACGGGACGGGGGGCGGGACAAAAAATTGGTGACGTTACCTTGGTATAGAAAGCTGGAAGGGTCAAAAAATCATCCGACACGTTTCAAAGGTGCAAGGACCTTCTTCATCAGGGATCATCAGGGAGGTAAAAATATACAGTCATTTAAACACTTTGATCGTCTGTCTTGCAAAGTGTGCATGTCACAAACGTTATAGATTACTATATTTGAAAGCAAATTGTATTGCTCTAAATTGATTTACAATGGCATGTAAACGTTTCGGCACTCCTGGTCAAAATTAGGGTGAGTTTCCACGGTCAGGAAACGCTGCGTGTTTGGCGCTGTGCGCTGGCGCAGCGCCAAACACGCAGCGTCCAGATGTTACAGCATAGTGGAGGGGATTTCAAGAAATCCCGTCTCCACTATGCGTAACAATACGCAGGTGGCAAACCTGCGTATCCGGACATGCGGCGCGTCTTTTCAGACCGCAGCATGTCCTAGCGTATTGCGGCGACGCTGCGTCGCCGCAACATAATTAACACAGGGCTATGTAGCCCTGCGCTCTTTCCGGAGGTGTTCCGGAGGTGTCCTGAACACCTCCGGAAAGAGCGCGCGTCATAAAGGGGGCGGGGCTTAGACGGAGCGGAATTTCCGCTCCGTCAAAAGCGCTATGGTTCCGGACCGTGGAACCATAGCCTTAATGCTTTTGTGAACAGTTAAGCAGGGTGAAGATGAAATGATCTATAAAAGTCCTAAAGTTAAAGGTGACACATTTCCTTATATTATAAATATTTATAATTTATAAATATTTAATTATAATTATAAAAATTACAAAAAGGAAAGTGGGCTAATGGAAAAGTTTGGGAACCCTGCATTGTTAATACCTTGTAGCACCCCCTTTTGAAGATATCACAGCTTGTAAATGCTTTTTGAAGCCAGACAAGAGTCTTTCAATTATTTTCTGAGGGATTTTCATCCATTTTCCTTGGAAAATTCTTCCAGTTCTGTGAGTCATCCTGGGTCGTCTGGCATGCCCTGTCATTTAAGGTCTAGCTACAGATTTTCAATGATGTTCAGATGATGGTGTTATGTTTGCATTAATAATTTGTTGAAATTTTATTGAAACCATTCTTCCTATTGGCTGCAACACCCCCCTCAATTCATGATTGATCCTCCCCCATGCTTAATGGTTGGCGAGATATTCTTTTTCTGAAATTCTGTGCCCTTTTTTCTCCACACATATTGTGGTCAAATAGTTTTATTTTAACCTCATTGGTCCACAGTACTTGTTTCCAAAATGCATCAGGTTTGTTTTGATGTTCTTTTGCATACATCTGATGCTGTATTTTATGGTGAGGACACCGGAGAGGTTCTATTAGGATAACTCTTCAATGAAGGCCATATTTGTGAAGGTGTCTCTGAACAGTAGAACAATGTACCACAATTCAAGAGTCTGCTAAATCTTTCTGAAGGTCTTTTGCAGTCAAGCGGGGGTTCTGAGTTGCCTCTCTAGCAATCCTACGAGGATCTCTCACTGAAATTTTTCTTGGTCTTCCAGACTTTATCTTGACCTCCACTGTTATGTTACGGTAGCTGAGGAGTGCAGGTAAAAAAGGCAATACACCAGAGCAGTTGGAATCTATGAGATTGCAGTACCCTGACTAACCACCGCAACTAGAGGCAGCCGTGGAGCGTTCCTACGTTGGTCCTAGACGCCTCGTCACAGCCTGAGAAACTAACTACACCTAAAGATAGAAATAGGAAAGCTATCTGCCCCGGAGCAGACCCCAAAGATAATAGAAAGCCCCCAAACATGTAATGGCGGTTAGACAAGAGGAAATACTGACACAGAAAGAAAATAGTATGAGCAAACGCTGGGGCTCAAACTATCTAAATAGAAAAGGACAGGAAGGGTACTTACTGCAATCCCAGAAAACCCTGAAAAACACCAACTCTACTAATTTCAAAATCACCTGAGATCACACGACCTCTACCACCTAAATTAGTTCTCTGGTGTAACAAAATCAAGACAGCAGCCACTAAAAAAAAAAACTGGAAAAGCAAAAGTACAAAACTCAGTGGCTGAACAAACTGAGAGGGCAAAAGCCCCCGGAGGGGACCCAGAAGGCCCCCACAGAAGTGCAGGACAAAATGCAAAAATATAGCACAAACACAAAAGAAGAAAATGTCTTAACTGATAGCAGGAGATGCAGACACGACACAGCAGGCTACAAGGGAAACTGGAAAGAAGGATTCAGACCAGAACAATTGATCACCGGCAACCCTGATGGGAAAATGACTCCCTTATATAAGACCAGTCAGAAGCACCTGATTCCCAGTCCTCACAATCTTCACTAGTACCGCTTGTAACCACCAGAGGGAGCCTCTGCTCAGAACTCATCTCAAATCCATTCACAACAGTACCCCCCCTTGAGGAGGGGTCACCGAACCCTCATTTGAGCAACCAGGTCGGTCAGGATGAGTTCTATGATAAGCACGGATAAGTCTCCTAGCATGGATGTCCGAAGCAAACACCCAAGAATTGTCTTCCTGACCATAACCTCTCCATTTAACCAAATACTGGAGTCTTCGTCTAGAAAAACGAGAATCCAATATTTTCTCAACCACATACTCCAGATTGCCCTCAACCAAAACAGGGTCAGGAGGCACAGCAGCAGGAACCACTGGCTCAGCAAACCTCTTCAACAAGGACTTGTGGAACACGTTATGGATCTTAAATGTCCCTGGAAGAAGCAAACGAAAAGAAACAGGATTAATAATCTCCATGATCTTATAAGGTCCAATGAACCTAGGCTTAAATTTAGGAGATGCTACTCTCATAGGAATATTCTTTGAGGACAACCAGACCAAGTCCCCCACTTTAAACCGAGGACCATCAGTCCTATGCCGGTTAGCAAACCGCTGGGCCTTCTCCTGAGAGAGGGACAACCTCTCCACTACCTGGTCCCAAATCTGTTGCATACGCTCAACAACAGAGTCAACACCTGGACAGACAGAAGCTTCCGTCTGTCCTGAAGAAAATCGAGGGTGAAATCCAGAATTACAGAAAAACGGAGACATCAAAGTGGCAGAGCTAGCCCTATTATTAAGAGCAAACTCAGCCAAAGGCAAAAAAGAGACCCAGTCATCCTGATCAGCAGACACAAAGCATCTTAGATAAGTCTCCAATGTCTGGTTTGTTCTCTCAGTTTGACCATTGGTCTGAGGATGAAATGCCGAGGAGAAAGACAATTGAACACCTAGTTTAGAACAAAAAGTCCTCCAAAATCTGGAAACAAACTGGACTCCTCTGTCAGACACAATGTTCTCAGGAATGCCGTGTAAACGAACCACGTGCTGAAGGAACAACGGCACCAATTCAGAGGAGGAAGGCAACTTAGGTAATGGCACAAGATGTATCATTTTGGAAAACCTATCACAAATTACCCAGATGGTGGTCATTCTCTGAGAAACAGGAAGATCGGAAATGAAATCCATAGAGATATGGGTCCATGGTCTCCTGGGCACAGGCAATGGCATCAACAAACCACTAGAGCGAGAGCAAGGCTTGGAGCGAGAGCAAGTCCCGCAGGACTGCACAAATTCCCTGACATCGCGAGACAAGGTAGGCCACCAAAAGGACCGACTAACCAAGTCTCTGGTACCAAAAATTCCGGGATGCCCAGCCAATGCGGAACAATGAATCTCAGACATCACACTCTTTTTCCATTGGTCCGGGACAAACAATTTTCCAACAGGGCAGCGCTCGGGCCTATCCTCCTGACACCCCTCCAGAGCAAGTCTCAAATTGGGCGAGATGGCGGAAAGAACTACACCCTCTTTCAAAATAACAGAAGGATCAGATAACTCAGGAGAGTCCGCAAGGAAACTCCTCGAGAGGGCATCCGCCTTAACATTCTTAGTGCCAGGAAGAAAGGAAACCACAAAATTAAAACGTGTGAAAAACAAGGCCCACCTGGCCTGTCTAGGATTGAGTCGCTTGGCAGATTCCAGATAGACCAGATTCTTAATGTCCGTAAGGACCACCACCTGATGTTTGGCTCCCTCCAGCCAATGTCTCCACTCTTCAAAAGCCCACTTCATGGCCAATAACTCCCGATTACCCACGTCATAATTACGTTCAGTAGGAGAAAATTTTCGAGAGAAAAAGGCACAAGGGTTACTTTTAGAGGTCTCTGGATCTTTTTGGGACAAAACGGCACCTGCCCCAATTTCAGAGGCATCAACCTCCACCTGAAATGGCAGAGAAACATCAGGCTGCCGTAGAACAGGAGCAGAAGTGAATCTCTGCTTAAGTTCCTGAAATGCAGAGACTGCCTCAGGAGGCCAATTCACCACATCAGAACCCTTTCTGGTCAAATCAGTTAATGGTTTAACAATAACCGAGAAATTACCAATAAATTTACGATAAAAATTGGCAAAACCCAAAAATCTCTGAAGAGCCTTTAATGAAGTAGGTTGGACCCAATCACAGATGGCCTGAACCTTGACCGGGTCCATTTCAATAACAGATGGGGACAAAATGAATCCCAGAAATGAGATCTTCTGTACGCCAAAAAGACACTTTGATCCCTTCACATACAGAGCATTCTCTCTCAAAATCTGGAATACAGTTCGAACATGTTTCACATGAGAGTCCCAGTCATTAGAAAAAATCAAGATATCATCCAAATAAACAATCAGAAATTTGTCCACAAAATCCCTGAAAATGTCATTCATGAAGGACTGGAAGACGGAAGGAGCATTAGTGAGCCCAAAGGGCATCACTAGGTACTCAAAATGCCCTTCAGGGGTATTGAATGCCGTCTTCCATTCATCCCGTGCTTAATGTGAATAAGGTTATACGCCCCCTGAGGTCAAGCTTGGTAAACCAAGTAGCGTTTTTCACCCTGGAAAACAGGTCAGAAATCAAGGGTAACGGGTATTGATATTTCACAGTAATATTGTTCAAGAGACGATAATCAATACACGGCCTTAATGAACCATCTTTTTTGGCCACAAAGAAAAAACCGGCACCTAAGGGTGAAGAGGATGGTCTGATATGACCCTTCTCCAATGATTCCTTGATATAAGACCGCATAGCGTCATGTTCAGGTACAGATAAGTTAAAAAGGCGACCTTTAGGGAATTTACTACCCGGCACTAATTCAATAGCGCAGTCATAGCTCCTATGGGGAGGCAAGGATGCAGATTTACTTTCGCTAAACACATCAGAAAAATCAAACAAAAAGTCAGGAACATCCTGAGCCTGGGGGGAGGCAGAAAAAACAGGAGTGTTGGTATTAACACATTGGCAGCCCCAACTGGTTACAGACACAGATTTCCAATCCAAAACAGGATTATGAGACTGTAACCAAGGGAAACCCAGCACGATAATGTCATGCAGATTATATAGAACCAAAAATTTGCAGCACTCCTGGTGATCAGGTTCAACCCTCATTATCACCTGAGTAGAAAACTGGGGTTTATTCTCAGCCAAAGGGGTAGAATCGATCCCCAGTAGGGGAATAGACTTCTGTAGGGGTATCAAGGGAAACCCACAACGTTTAGCAAAATCATAATCCATCAGGTTAATAGCTGCTCCAGAATCAACAAAAGCCTGAGCAGAAAATGAGGACAGAGAGCATATCAGAGTGACAGTTAATAAAAACTTAGTCTGAACACTACCCAAGACAACTGAGCGTGCAAAACGTCTTCCCCGCTTAGGGCAGACTGAAATAGCATGAGAGGCATCACCACAGTAGAAACATAACCCATTGCGCTTTCGAAACTCATGACGCTGTGCCCCAGACACCACTCCATCACACTGCATGGGCTCAGAAGCTGGCTCACAAGGCAACACCACTCCACGCATACTTCTCCGCTCACGCAAACGTCTGTCAATTTGAATCGCTAATGACATAGAATCATTGAGACCAGAGGGGACAGGGAATCCCACCATAACATCCTTTACATTATCCGACAGACCCTTCCGGAAAAGGGCCGCCAAAGCGTCGTCATTCCATTTGGTCAGGACTGCCCACCTACGGAATCTCTGACAGTATAACTCAGCGTCATCAAGCCCCTGATTTAATGCCAACAAGGCTTTTTCAGCTTGATCAGTGACATTAGGCTCATCGTACAATAACCCCAAAGCCTGAAAAAATGCATCAACATCACTCAAAACAGGATCCCCAGGTATCAGGGAAAAAGCCCAATCCTGAGGATCGCCGCGCAGGAGAGAGGTGATAATTTGAACCTGCTGCGCTGCGTTTCCTGAGGACTTAGATTTTAAGGCAAAAAACAATTTACAATTATTTTTGAAATTCTGAAACTTAGCTCGATCCCCTAAAAACAAATCTGGCATGGGGATCCTAGGTTCCACAACAGGCAACCCAGCAAGATAGATAGCAATACTCCGAACCTCAGTGGCAAGCTGATCCACACGGCCAGACAACTGTGCAAACTCCATTTGGAGAAAAGATCCTCCCCAGCACCCAGAGATACAAAGGGAAAAAAAAATGCAACAAACAGAAAAATATCTCTGACAACTCTGACAACCTTTCTTCTGTCACAATATTTTTTCCCTTCTGTGAGTACCATTCAATTTTTGGGCCGGTGATACTGTTATGTTACGGTAGCTGAGGAGTGCAGGTAAAAAAGGCAATACACCAGAGCAGTTGGAATCTATGGGATTGCAGTACCCTGACTAACCACCGCAACTAGAGGCAGCCGTGGAGCGTTCCTACGTTGGTCCTAGACGCCTCGTCACAGCCTGAGAAACTAACTACACCTAAAGATAGAAATAGGAAAGCTATCTGCCCGGAGCAGACCCCAAAGATAATAGAAAGCCCCCAAACATGTAATGGCGGTTAGACAAGAGGAAATACTGACACAGAAAGAAAATAGTATGAGCAAACGCTGGGGCCCAAACTATCTAAATAGAAAAGGACAGGAAGGGTACTTACTGCAATCCCAGAAAACCCTGAAAAACACCAACTCTACTAATTTCAAAATCACCTGAGATCACACGACCTCTACCACCTAAATTAGTTCTCTGGTGTAACAAAATCAAGACAGCAGCCACTAAAAAAAAAACTGGAAAAGCAAAAGTACAAAACTCAGTGGCTGAACAAACTGAGAGGGCAAAAGCCCCCGGAGGGGACCCAGAAGGCCCCCACAGAAGTGCAGGACAAAATGCAAAAATATAGCACAAACACAAAAGAAGAAAATGTCTTAACTGATAGCAGGAGATGCAGACACGACACAGCAGGCTACAAGGGAAACTGGAAAGAAGGATTCAGACCAGAACAATTGATCACCGGCAACCCTGATGGGAAAATGACTCCCTTATATAAGACCAGTCAGAAACACCTGATTCCCAGTCCTCACAATCTTCACTAGTACCGCTTGTAACCACCAGAGGGAGCCTCTGCTCAGAACTCATCTCAAACCCATTCACAACACTCCACTGTTCCTGTTAACTGCCTTTTCTTAATTACATTTCAAACTGAGGAAAGGGCAACTTGAAAACACTTTGCTATCTTCTTATAGCCTTCAACTGCTTTGTGGGTCTCCACCATTTTCATTTTCAGACTGCAAGCAGCTGCTTAGAAGATCCAATGGCTGCTGTTTTTTGCACAAGATTAAAGGAGGATGGGTTTTTATAAAGCTGGGAAATTAGCATCACCTGTCCTTTCCTAATGATGATAGTGAACAAACCATAACCCTAACAAGCTAATTAAAGTCTGAAACCCTGGTCAAAGTTCTCTGAGTACACAAATCTCCAAGGGTGGCCAAAATTTTGCATTGGCCCATTTTCCTCTTTGTATTTTTTAAAATGTAAAAGATGCATCAAAGTCCCCTGTGCAGGACTGAACACAAAAGTCTAGAATATAACATTTCATAGTTGATCTACATAATTTATATCAAATGTTTGGACTGCAACGATGTGCACTAATTGCAGCAATGCATGGTGACAGTGATACCTCCTGGCATGTCTGGTTCGATCACAATGCTGGGCAACTGTATGGTCACCATCAAGGCAAGTATGCCCATGAGCAGGAAATTTCAGTTGTTTTTATTGACTTACAGGGAGAAGTGAACAGTGTGTCTGATCACAAAAAAATATACAGTACATTTTGGACCATTTGTTAATTTATAAAAGCATTAAAAGTATGTAAATACAGTGTGTTAATAAACAAGTGTGAAACTACCAGTGACAGGTTAACCATAGTTAGTGTACCACACATGTCTTTTCAGGTTAATAGGAGACTTGCAAGTACTTTTGATTTGTGGAAAATTGAGTTTCAAAATATTCAGTCATCTTTAGTCATGGACTATCTGGTCACAAACAATCTATGTCTGTTGGCTTCTCATATGTATTTTACAGATCGAATAGAGGAAAAGTAATGTATAGTATGGAAGCAGCAACAGGTAAATACTGCAAAATGGGGTCTCAAGACCCCTTTATGGCACTCCAGTAAAATGTAGTGGAGATATTGCAATTCATGTGTATAGCTATATTATTATTATTTATTATTACAGCGCCATTTATTCCATGGCGCTTTACATGTGAGGTGGGGTATACATAATAAATACAAGTACAGTAATCTGAAACAATACAAGTCACGACTGGTACAGGATGAGAGAGGACCCTGCCCGCGAGGGCTCACAATCGACAAGGTCACTGTAGGTCTACAGTAGTAGTAATAGTAGAAGAAATACTAGTGAAATACTCTTGTCAAATCACGTACACTAAAATGGAGGGGATGCTTCCATGGCTTCTTCTTTCATAAGTATGAATGGAAGAGAAGGACTTATCTATTCTACTGATATAATGGAATATTGGATGTAATGCCAACACCTAAGGCATATGCTTTTGCTATGCCATAAATTTTTCAGAATGAAAAATATCATATAAATTGATTTTCTATGGGACTGCAGACTTATGAATCCTCACACCGCACGCACGGTGCACTGTGGATTCTCTGATGCCATCACTAGGAGCGGTTGGTCATGTGACCTCAAGCATGTCATTCTCATAATCTCAGCCACATTCTGACTAGATGTATCCAGCCTTGCTCAATACTCTTGCAAATCGCATACTTGTGGTCATTGCCGCGCCACTCTGGGTGCTGGCACCTGATGTGCTTTGTGGATATACAAGTCTGCAGTCACTTTGTGATTTACATACTTGGAGTTCAAGTCTGGATAACCCCTTTAAGTTATTCTCAACACTGGTAATTGGATCAGTCTTACCTATAGCATACCCATTCACATGATTTAGGAAGAAGAATAGAAATGAAATGAGGCAGAACCAGGAATGCATTACAGTGTGACTGATTAAAGGGTAGACAGATCTAAAATGCCAGTGGTAAAGCAGGATCAGGATGCAGCACAGTGGAGTGTGCAAAGTAGTAGACCACAAATATTTAGAACTTGCTTTGATCCTAGTGTATGACCACAAAATATTCCTACATACATGTGTGCTCTGCATTACCATGATGGCTGATAGGAAAGAGACAACTTTATAAAATGGACAGATTAGTACATTACAACATGGCAACCTTACATCTCACTAGTCCTTGAGTTCTTTAAAGTGAAGTGATTTGTGTAAAAAAAGTATTTGAAATTTTTGAAATATTATAAGTACAATGACATAAACATTTGCTATCTTTCTTTCCATTTTTTTCACATTATCATCATTAAACTCCAGGGAAGAGTATGAAAGTCCTTTTGATATTTAGGTCATAGTGAAATTACTTCCCAGTTATATATTTTAATCCAAAATCAATAAATCTTATGATCAATCAAACCACAAATGTAGCTCTAATGCATTATAAATTAAATGTTCAGACACTGATTACATGACATGGCAGGAATTCAGTCGGCAGTTTGACACCAGTTACTGTACTGCTGTTCAGCCTTCTCCGGTCTTTATAGTTCCCAGGGGGTGATAGGCGAGACTGTAGTAGTAGTAGTAGTAATTAAGGCTCCCTTATTCTCACTTAATGCTAAATGCAAAGAATGACTAAAATTATTGATTTTAACTAAAGTGCATTTTCAGAATTCTCAACTATAAGGATGCTTTCACATCACATTTATGCACCTGTTCAGTGGCCCCGTTGGGTCTTATGTCCAACTGGAGAACTGTATTTGGATGTATGCACCTAGCATGCACTCTATCGTGCATCATTTTATATATATATACAGTATATATATATACATATTTATGTATATATACCTATTGGAGGTAGAAATCTAGATGCTGTCTACTATGTCTGAGTTTCCACCTCTAGTAGGCATACACATCTGAAAGAGATGCATAGCAGAGCGCACAATCACTCTGTCAGCACCATTCCTGGCTCAGAAACTGGCAAATCCTCGCAGCACACAGTGCATGTGTAAGGAGGTGGCAGGTCCCCTCAGTTGCACCCTCTCCTCCTTCTGTTTGACCCCCCGTGCACTTTTATGTACATGTTATGTACCTGTAATTTCCTATATGTGTTTCATGCCTTGTAATGTATTGTATTGTTTCCCTTTAATTGCTCTATTTGCAATGTATAATGTCATCAGTACTGTGTGTCAGTGTTAGGGAAAGAAACAGTTCATTAAGGGGCTGGACTTGCAGCCTCAAGGGAAGTGGAAGCTGCTGCTTCCTCAGAGTTGCCCGGATATGTTGGCCAGGGCAGACGTGATTTTCAGACGGGGCACTGCCAGACCCTCAGATGGGAGAGGTTTGTTGCCCCGGACTGAGGACTAAAACAAAGGGACTAAGGACTTCAATACGGGCCTCAGGACTCTGGAAGGGCCCCCAATGAAGGGGGTTTTAAGCGGCCAGATCCCAGCATGTGGACCTCTGCAAATCTTCTGCTGCTACAGCTGCTGTGGGTGCGGTTGGAGAGAGTGTCAGGGAGAGAGCAGGAAGCCAGTGTTGTACTTGTGCCTTATTTCTTCACCACTGTTCATTAAAAAAAGTTATTTCCGTGTTGGACAACAGTTGCCTTTGTGGACTCTAAATCACCTGGACTTCTATGACCATAGGAGAAGGTAACCTGTGGGGAAAAGCAGCATCAGTCCTTTATTGCATGTACAAGGGGCCAGGGTGTCTTCAGACTGTGTTTAGTGGGTGAGCTCGGTCAGGACTACCACCCCTGTCCTCCTTGTTACACACACGCTTGGGGGAGGATGATCAATAAATCTGCAGTCACACTTTTTTGCTCTGTCTGTAAAATATTTTTTAGGCATCCATTTTTTTGAAGCTGAGGAAACTTATGCAGATTATTTTGAGTGTAATTATCATCATTTTAGAGTGTACAGTGAATGCAGCTGATGTTTGCCTATCAGAATTGTGCGCTGTAGACATGTATCACTTATATTCATATTGATTTCTTATAGTTTTCCAATGAGTCAATAAAAAATATTGTATGTTAATGATTTTTGACAAGTTGCCAGTAAAATTAAAAAGTCAAGTTGGCAACTCTGGAACCCAGCTGTTAATATGATGTAAAAGACAATATGATTCTACAGGCCAGTTCAGATGCTCACGTACTGTATCTATTGTAGGTATTTTCAGCAGTTGGTAGAGGTCAGCATGCATACACTACACATCATGTAGCAATGCACTGAGGCTTCTGACATCCCTCTATATATAATAGCAGTAAATGGGTAATGCATTGCTACCATGAGATAAGCTGCTTCCCTTTGAGAGGGCCTATTGTCAAGACTTGAGTGCAGCATCATCTCTTAATGACCAATGTACAACTGAAAAGTGCTGCATTGTCCCTTTGGTTAATTAAGTAAACTTAGCTTTTTGGGGGAGACTGGTCTTCTCTGGTCACGCACATCAATAAGCCATAGGTGGGCATAATGGTGGGTCACTTTTTGTCCTTCCTTGGACCAGTTTTGTTATGTACGAATTACTGGGAACATGTTATAAGACCTATTGTACTATTTGCACATAAACTGACCTGGCCATACAGCCATTAGAATTTGTCCCTTGAAAGTCACTTTTTACGCTTGATCATTTTCATGCTTACAACACCTTAATGGCAAGAGTTTGTAGACTAGATAAGGAGGCTGGTTGCCCTTCTGAATAAAAACACTGAACACCGTTATCACTGAAAGGTATAATTATCTTTAATGGATGGGTTAGGCCACAGCTTCTTGATAAATAATTCAAACGGTCAACAAGACCAAGAGAGGGGTAAACCTTGCTTGGTAGTGAGAGGTCAACAGAATGTCATTCACCATTGCTTGTGCATTGTGCATGTCATGGTTGGTACATCTTGGTGCCATTCTTGATGATACTGAAATTCCTACTACAAGGTATTCCAACCCACCACAAGGACTAAGGTGTAACTACGTACATTAAGACCTACCCCACCAACAAAAGAAAGAGGGCTCTTTCAATTATTTCCTGTGGTCCAGAAAGAAAAATGTCATTTTGACATTCCGACCTTCTTTTGAAGAATAGAAAGAGGGACAAACGATGTATTGCGTGCCGTGGAAAATTTTGGCCACACTCTAATCCACTCCCATTTACCATTATTTTCTACCCTGAAAGGAGGAGAGGTCAGAAGGGCACTGGCAGTGAGTAAAATTCAGCAGACACTCAAGACAGGAGGACGTAGACCCAAATCTGGAAATGTCTGCTGCATCCAGGACATTTGGGACTACAGATGAGTTGATCAGTTAACGTGACTCTGGTCCAGCATCTAAATCAGTGCTAACTGGCAGATGGGCAGGAGGCCGCAAATCTCTTACCTTCTTGCATCCTTGGTGCGACTTTTGAATAGCCAGGGCTGGTAAAACATCATCTGTGTGTCCATCTCATCTCTAGTTGGGACCAGTGGATTTATTTTTTGTTCATTCATTCACAGTCATAGCAGTCAGAACTTTCTCATCTTTATGTAGCTTCACTGTATAACAACTGGCTTTTTGTTTTCTGCAGGTGTCCGCACCAAACTACACAATAAAAAATCTTCTCTGATTATTACAGCAATTTTTTTATGGCTTTTACCCTTTATTTGAAGCATTTTTGATGCAGATATGAAGCCACAATTTTAATGTGTTTTTTTTACAGTACACAAAAGCTTTGATTCTGCACTTAAAGGGAACCTGTCAGCAGGATTGTGCTGAGTAACCTACAGACAGTGTCAGGTCAGCGCCATAAAACTGATTAAAATGATGCCTTGGTTGATTAAATCATCTGTCTTATGATTGTTGTTTAATCTTTGTTTTCAGTTTTGAGCTAATGATATGCTCGTGCTTCAGGGTGGGTCTGTGGGGGCGGTCTTCATGTGGTGCTCTGATAGGTATTCATCTGTATGGCTTCCATCAGTGACCTGCCCCATAGTTAACACAATGAATATTATATAGGTTAAGATAAAAAAAACAAACACCTGTAGCAGGCAGGTGACCTACAGCAAGAGAAAAAAAATTGCCTCCTTTAACCCCTTCATGATCCAGCCTATTTTGACCTTAAAGACCTTGCCATTTTTTGCAATTCTGACCAGTGTCCCTTTATGAGGTAATAACTCAGGAATGCTTCAACGGATCCTAGCGATTCTGAGATTGTTTTTTCGTGACATATTGGGCTTCATGTTAGTGGTAAATTTAGGTCGATAATTTTTGCGTTTATTTGTGAAAAAAATGGAAATTTGGCGAAAATTTTGTAATTTTCAAATTTTTAATTTTTATTCTGTTAAACCAGAGAGTTATGTGGCACAAAATAGTTAATAAAGAACATTTCCCACATGTCTACTTTACATCAGCACAATTTTGGGAACAACATTTTTTTTTTGTTAGGAAGTTATAAGGGTTAAAAGTTGACCAGCGATTTCTCATTTTTACAGCAAAATTTACAAAACCATTTTTTTTAGGGACCACCTCACATTTGAAGTCACTTTGAGGGGTCTATATGGCAGAAAATACCCAAAAGTGACACCTTTATAAAAACTGCACCCCTCAAGCTACTCAAAACTACATTCAAGAAGATTATTAACCCTTCAGGTGCTTCACAGGAACTAAAGCAACGTGGAAGGAAAAAATGGACATTTTAATTTTTCCAACAAAAATTTTCGTTTAGCATCAATTTTTTCATTTTTACATGGGCATCAGGATAAAATGGATCCTAAAATTTGTTGGGCAATTTCTCCTGAGTATACAGATACCTCATATGTGGTCATAAACTACTGTATGGGCGCACGGCAGGGCTCAGAAGGAAGGAGCGCCATTTGACTTTTTGAATGGAAAATATGCTGGAATATTTAGCGGTTGCCATGTTGCATTTGGAGAGTCCCTGTGTGCCTAAACATTGGAGCTCCCCCACAAATGACCCCATTTTGGAAACTAGACCCCCTAAGGAACTTATCTAGATGCATAGTGAGCACTTTGAACCCCCAGGTGCTTCACAAATTGATCTGTAAAAAAAAGAAAGTACTTTTTTTTCACAAAAAATTTCTTTTAGCCTCAGTTTTTTTCATTTTCACATGGGTAGCAGTATAAATTGGATCCTAAAATTTGTTGGCCAATTTCTCCTGAGTACACAGATACCTCATAGTTGGTCATAAACCACTGTTTGGGCGCACGGCAGGGCTCAGAAGGGAAGGAGCGCCATTTGACTTTTTGAGTAGAAAATATGCTGGAATATTTAGCGGTTGCCATGTCGCATTTGGAGAGTTCCTGTGTGCCTAAACATTGGAGCTCCCCCACAAGTGACCCCATTTTGGAAACTAGACCCCCTAAGGAACTTATCTAGATGCATAGTGAGCACTTTGAACCTCCAGGTGCTTCACAAATTGATCCGTAAATAAAAGAAAGTACTTTTTTTCACAAAAATTTTCTTTTAGCCTCAGTTTTTTTCATTTTCACATGGGCAACAGTATAAATTGGATCCTAAATTTGTTGGGCAATTTCTCCTGAGTACACAGATACCTCATATGTGGTCATAAACCACTGTTTGGGCGCACGGCAGGGCTCAGAAGGGAAGGAGCGCCATTTGACTTTTTGAATAGAAAATATGCTGGAATATTTAGCGGTTGCCATGTCGCATTTGGGAGTTCCTGTGTGCCTAAACATTGTAGCTCCCCCACAAGTGACCCCATTTTGGAAACTAGACCCCTAAGGAACTTATCTAGATGCATAGTGAGCACTTTGAACCTCCAGGTGCTTCACAAATTGATCCGTAAATAAAAGAAAGTCTTTTTTTCATCAAAAATTTTCTTTTAGCCTCATGTTTTTCATTTTCACATGGTCAACAGTATAAATTGGATCCCTTAAATTAGTTGGGCATTTCTCCTGAGTACACAGATACCTCATATGTGGCATGAACCACTGTTTGGGCTCACGGCAGGGCTCAGAAGGGAAGTAGCGCCATTTGACTTTTTGAATGGAAAATATGCTGGAATATTTAGCGGTTGCCATGTCACATTTGGAGAGTTCCTGTGTGCCTAAACATTGGAGCTCCCCCACAAGTGACACCATTTTGGAAACTAGATGCCCTAAGGAACTTATCTAGATGCATAGTGAGCACTTTGAACCCCCAGGTGCTTCACAGAAGTTTATAACGCAGAGCCGTGAAAATAAAAAATCATTTTTTTTTCTCAAAAAATGATTTTTTTAGCCCACTATTTTTTATTTTCACAATGGTTACAGGAGAAATTAGACCCCAAAAGTTGTTGTCCAGTTTGTCCTGAGTACGCTAGTACCCCATATGTGGGGGGAACCACTGTTTGGGCACACGTCAGGGCTCGGAAGGGATGTAGTGACGCTTTGAAATGCCGACTTGATGGAATGGTCTGCGGCATCTTGTTACGTTTGCAGAGCCCCTGATGTGCCTAAACAGTAGAAACTCCCCACAAGTGGCCCCATTTTGGAAACTAGACCCCGCAAAGAACTTATCTAGATGTGTGGTGAGCACTTTGAACCCCCAAGGGCTATACAGAAGTTTATAACGCCCGGGCATGAAAATAAAAAAATCATATTTTTTCCACAATCAGGATCTTTTAGTCCCCAATTTTTTTTTTCCCAAGGGTAACATGAGAAATTAGACCCCAAAAGTTGTTGTCCAATTTGTCCTGAGTATGCTGATATCCCATATGTGGAGAAAACTACTGTATGGGCACACGTCGGGGCTCGGATGGGAAGTAGTGACGTTTTGAAATGCCCACTTGATGGAATGGTCTTCGGGCGTCATGTTACGTTTGCAGAGAACCTGATGTGCCTAAACAGTAGAAACTCCCCACAAGTGACCCCATTTTGGAAACTAGATCCCCCAAGGAACTCCTATAGATGTGTGATAAGCACTTTGAATCTCCAAGTCCTTCACAGAAGTTTATAACGCAGAGCCGTGAAAATATAAAATCATTTTTTTTCCACAAAAATAATTTTTTAGTCCCCAATTTTTTTTCCCAATGTTAACAGGAGAAATTAGAACCCCCAAAGTTGTTGTGCAATTTTTCCCGAGTACGCTGATACCTCATATGTGGGGATAAACCACTGTTTGGGCACACGTCGGGGCTTGGAATAAAGGGAGCACTGTTTGACTTTTTGAACGCAAAATTTGCAGGAATCAATGGTGGCGCCATGTCGCGTATGGAGACCCCCTGATGTGCCTAAATAGTGGAAACCCCTCAATTCTAACTCCAACCCTAACCCCAACACACCCCTAACCCCAACCCTAACCCCTACACACACCTAACCCTAATACAAACCCTAATCATAACCCTAACCCCAACACACCCCTAACCCTAATCCCAACTCTAACCATAAACCTAACCACAAGCCTAACCCTAATTCCAACCCTAACCCTAATTCCAACCCTAACCCAAATTCCAACCCTAACCGTAATTCTAACCTTAACCCTAATGCTAACCCTAACCCTAGTTCTAACCCTAAGGCTGGGTTCATATTGCGTTTTACCAGCCCGTTCAACACGTAGCGTTGATCGGCTGGTAACGGTATAGCATAACGCGATCGCGTTATGCTATACCCGCTAGCGCAGATGAATCAGCAGATAATCAGCCGCGGATCCGCAGCAAAATCAGTCGTGGATCAGCAGCAAAATCCGCCGCGGATCTGCAGAAAAATCCGCCGCGGATCAGCAGCAAAATCCGCCGCGGATCAGCAGCAAAATCAGCCGCGGATCCGCAGCAAAATTTGCCGCGGATCAGCAGCAAAATCCGCCACGGATCAGCAGCAAAATCAGACGCGGATCCGCAGCGAATCAGCCGCGGATCAGCAGCGAAATCAGCCGCGGATCAGCAGCGAAATCCGCCGCGGATCCGCAGCGAATCAGCCGCGGATCAGCAGCGAAATCCGCCGCGGATCAGCAGCGAAATCCGCCGCGGCCAACAGCGAAATCAGCCGCGGATCAGCAGCGAAATCCGCCACGGATCAGCAGCAAAATCAGACGCGGATCCGCAGCGAAATCCGCCGCGGATCAGCAGCAAAATCAGCCGCGGATCCGCAGCGAATCAGCCGCGGATCAGCAGCGAAATCCGCCGCGGATCAGCAGCGAAATCAGCCGCGGATCAGCAGCGAAATCCGCCGCCGATCCGCAGCGAATCAGCCGCGGATCAGCAGCGAAATCCGCCGCGGATCAGCAGCGAAATCCGCCGCGGTCCAACAGCGAAATCAGCCGCGGATCAGCAGCGAAATCCGCCACGGATCAGCAGCAAAATCAGACGCGGATCCGCAGCGAAATCCGCCGCGGATCAGCAGCAAAATCAGCCGCGGATCCGCAGCGAATCAGCCGCGGATCAGCAGCGAAATCCGCCGCGGATCCGCAGCGAAATCCGCCGCGGATCAGCAGTGAAATCCGCCGCGGATCAGCAGCGAAATCAGCCGCGGATCAGCAGCGAAATCCGCCGCGGATCCGCAGCGAATCAGCCGCGGATCCGCAGCGAAATCCGCCGCGACATCCGCTGCGGATCAGCAGCGATATCCGCTGCGGATCCGCAGCAAAATCAGCTGCGGATCAGCAGCATAATCCGCTAGGAAAAAAAAAAAATTCTTTATTTTATTATTTGTCCCTACCTATGACAGGGGGGGTTCATTTACTTTTTTTTATTTTGATCACTGTGACAGTTTATCACAGTGATCAAAATACAATTTTGTATAATGGAAGGCGCACTGCGCATGCGCCGACCGGCGGGCGCACTGCGCATGCACCCGCCATTTTCCAAGATGGCGGTGCCCATGAAGAATCCCGGGCAGCCGCCGGGACGGATCCAGGGACATCGGTGGACCGGGAGAGGTGAGTAGGGGGCGTCGGAAGGTGAGGGGGGGATCGGTAGGTGGGGCAGCCGATCGCTGGAGCAGGGGAGCAGACAGTGACGGCGGTGACCGATCGCTGCCATCTTTCGATGGCGGCGTCCGATCACCGCCGTGACTTGGTGTGGGGGGTCAGATCTTGGTGTCCAGCCATGGCAGATGCTATTGCAGCATTGGCCATGGCTGGATTGTAATATTTCACCAGTTTCATTGGTGAAATATTACAAATCGCTCTGATTGGCTGTTTCACTTTTAACCCCTCTCTGACATTAGACGTACTATCCCGTCCATAAAACCCGTGCCATTCTGACCATGGACGGGATAGTACGTCATAGGCGATCAGCTGCGCTCCTGTGGGGAGCGCAGCTAATCGCCGCCGGGTGTCAGCTGATTATCACAGCTGACACCCGTGACTGTGTGTCAGGAGCGGTCACGGACCGCTCCCGGCACATTAACCCCTTGCACACCGCGATCAAACATGATCGCGGTGTACTGGGGGCACAGGGGAGGATCGCGCAGTGTGGGGGCTCCCTGCGCGCCCCCCTGAGACCCTCAGACCAGCGCGATGTGATCGCGCTGCTCTGAGGGCTTCCTCCCTCCCAGGACCCGGATCCAAGATGGCGCTGGGGTCCTGGAGGGAGGCGGCTTCCTCAGTGCCTGCCGAGAGCAGGCACTGAGAAGCCTGCTGCACTGCCTGAGCGATCGCTGGTGTGACAGAGTGCTGTGCACACTGTCACACCAGCGATCTGATGAAATACAGTGATGTCCCACCCTGGGACAAAGTAAAAAAGTAAAAAAAGTAAAAATAAACATGTGTAAAAAAAAATCCAAAAAAAAAAAAAAATATTCCCCAATAAATTCATTACTTATTGTAATAAAAAAAATAAAACAATAAAAGTACACATATTTGGTATCGCCGCGTCCGTAACGACCCCCCCTATAAAAATGTCCCACTAGTTAACCCCTTTTGTGAACCCCTTAAAAAATAAAAAATAAAAACGAAGCAAAAAATCAGTGCTTTATCATCATACCGCTGAACAAAAAGTGGAATAACACGCGATCAAAAAGACGGATATAAATAAACATGGTACCGCTGAAAACGTCATCTTGTCACGCAAAAAACGAGCCGTCACACAGCATCATGAGCGAAAAAATAAAAAAGTTATAGCTCGCAGAATAAAGCGATGCAAAAATAATTATTTTTTATATAAAATTGTTTTTATTCTATAAAAGCGCGAAAACATAAAAAAATGATATAAATGAGGTATCGCCATAATCGTACTGACCCGAAGAATAAAACTGCTTTATCAATTTTACCACACGCGGAACAATAAAAACGCCTCACCCAAAAGAAATTCATGAATTGCTGATTTTTGTTCATTCTAACCTCCCAAAAATCGAAATAAAAAGCGATCAAAAAATGTCACGTGCTCAAAAATGGTACCAATAAAAGCGTCACCTCGTCCCGCAAAAATTAAGACCTCACATGACTCTGTGGGCCAAAATATGCAAAAATTATAGCTCTCAAAATGTGGCGATGCAAAAAACTACTTTTTGCAATAAAAAGCGTCTTTTAGCGTGACAGCTGCCAATCATAAAAACCGCTATAAATAGTAAATCAAACCCCCCTTTATCACCCCCTTAGTTAGGGAAAAAAAATAAAATAAAAAAATGTATTTATTTCCATTTTCCCATTAGGGTTAGGGTTAGGGTTGCGGCTAAAGTTAGGGTTAGGGTTGGCGCTAAAGTTAGGATTAGGGTTAGAGTTTGGATTAGGGTTAGGGTTGGGATTAGGGTTGGGACTAGGGTTAGGGGTGTGTTGGGGTTAGGGTTGGAGTTAGAATTGGGGGGTTTCCGCTGTTTAGGCACATCAGGGGCTCTCCAAATGTGACATGGCGTCTGATCTCCATTCCAGCCAATTCTGCTTTGAAAAAGTCAAACGGTGTGTTCCTTCACTTCTGAGCTCTGCCATGCGTCCAAACAGTAGTTTATCCCCACATATGGGGTATCAGCGTACTCTGGACCCCAAGAGTTATTGTGAAATTTGTCCTATTTCTTCTGTTACCCTTGGGAAAATAAAAAACTGGGGGCGAAAATATTATTTTTGTAAAAAAAATAAGATTTTTTTGTTTTTACGGCTGTACATTATAAACTTCTGTGAAGCACTTGGGGCTTCATAGCGCTCACCACACATCTAAATAAGTTCCTTGTGGGGTCTATTTTCCAAAATGGGGTCACTTGTTGGGGATTTCCACTGTTTAGGCGCATCAGGGGCTCTCCAAATGCGACATGACGCCCCCAGACCATTCCATCAAAGTCTGCAATCCAAAACGTCACTACTTCCCTTTCCGAGCCCTGACATGCGCCCATACAGTAGTTTTCTCCCACATATTGGGTATCAGCGTACTCAGGACAAATTGGACAACAACTTTTGGGGTCCAATTTCTCCTGTTACCCTTGTGAAAATAAAATATTGGGGGCGAAAAAATCATTTTTGTAAAAAAAAAAAGGATTTTTTATTTTTACGGCTGTGCGTTATAAACTTCTGTGAAGCACTTCGGGGTTCAAAGTGCTCACCACACATCTAGGTAAGTTCCTAGTGGGGTCTATTTTCCAAAATGGGGTCACTTGTGGGGGGTTTCCACTGTTTAGGCGCATCAGGGGCTCTCCAAATGCGACATGACGCCCCCAGACCATTCCATCAAAGTCTGCAATCCAAAACGTCACTACTTCCCTTTCCGAGCCCTGACATGCGCCCATACAGTAGTTTTCTCCCACATATTGGGTATCAGCGTACTCAGGACAAATTGGACAACAACTTTTGGGGTCCAATTTCTCCTGTTACCCTTGTGAAAATAAAATATTGGGGGCGAAAAATCATTTTTGTAAAAAAAAAAAGGATTTTTTATTTTTACGGCTGTGCGTTATAAACTTCTGTGAAGCACTTCGGGGTTCAAAGTGCTCACCACACATCTAGATAAGTTCCTTGTGGGGTCTATTTTCCAAAATGGGGTCACTTGTGGGGGGTTTCCACTGTTTAGGCGTATCAGGGGCTCTCCAAATGCGACATGACGCCCCAGACCATTCCATCAAAGTCTGCAATCCAAAACGTCACTACTTCCCTTCCGAGCCCTGACGTGCACCCATACAGTAGTTTTCTCCTACATATTGGGTATCAGCGTACTCAGGACAAATTGGACAACAACTTTTGGGTTCCAATTTCTTCTGTTACCCTTGTGAAAATAAAATATTGGGGGCGAGAAAATCATTTTTGTAAAAAAAAAAAAGGATTTTTTATTTAAGGCTGTACGTTATAAACTTTAGTGAAACACCTGGGGGTTCAAAGTTCTCACCACACATCTAGATAAGTTCCTTGAGGGGTCTAGTTTCCAAAATGGTGTCATTTGTGGGGGGTTTCCACTGTTTAGGCAGATCAGGAGCTCTCCAAACACGACATGGCGTCCAGCCAATTCTGCGTTGAAAAAGTGAGACGGCGCTCCTTCCCTTCCAAACTCTGCCATGCACCCAAACAGTGGTATACCCCCACATATGGGGTATCAGTGTACTCAGGACAAATTGCACAATAACTTTTGGAGTCTTGTTACCCTTGGAAAAATAAAAATTCGGGTGAAAAGATCATTTTTGTGGAAAAAATATGATTTTTAAATTTTACGGCTCTACGTTATAAACTTGTGTGAAGCACTTGAGGGTTCAAATTGCTCACCAAAGATCTAGATAAGTTCCTTAGGGGGTCTAGTTTCCCAAATGGGGTCATTTGTGGGGGGTTTCCACTGTTTAGGCACATCAGGGGCTCTCCAAATGCAACATGGCATCCAATCTCAATTCCAGCCAATTTTGGTTGGAAAAAGTCAAATGGTGCTCCTTCCCTTCCGAGCTCTGCCGTGCGCCCAAACAGTGGTTCCCCCCCAATATGGGGCATCAGCGTACTCAGGACAAATTGGACAACAACTTATGTGGTCCAATTTCTCCTGATACCCTTGGTAAAATAAAAATTAGTGACTAAAAGATAATTTTTGTGGGAAAAAAATAGGATTTTTTATTTTCATGCCCGGGCATTATAAACTTGTGTGAAGCACTTGGGGGTTCAAAGTGCTCACCAAAGATCTAGATAAGTTCCTTAGGGGGTCTAGTTTCCAAAATGGGGTCACTTGTGGGGGATTTCCACTGTTTAGGCTCATCTGGGGCACTGCAAACGGAACATGACCCCCATCAACGTCTGCATTCCAAAACGTTACTACTTCCTTTCCAAGCCCTGCCGTGCGCCCAAACAGTTTTCCACCCCCACATATGGGGTATCAGCGTACTCAGGACAAATTGGACAACAACTTTTGGGGTCCAATTTCCTTGGGAAAATTCAAAAATTTAGGACTAAAAAATCATTTTCTAGATAAGTACCTTAGGGGGTCTAGTTTCCAAAATGGTGTCACTTGTGGGGGGTTTCCACTGTTTAGGCGCATCAGAGGTTCTCCAAGCGCGACATGGCGTCCAATCTCAACTCCAGCCAATTTTAGTTTGAAAAAGTCAAACGGCGCTCCTTCCCTTACGAGCTCTGCCGTGTGCCCAAACAGTGGTTTTCCCCCACATATGGGGTATTGGCGTACTCAGGAGAAATTGCATAACAACCTTATCTGTCCATTTTCTCCTTTTACCCTTGTGAAAATAAAAAAAAAGTTTGTAAAAGATCATTTTTGTGGCTAAAAAGTTAAATATTCATTTTTTCCTTCCACGTTGCTTTAGTTCCTGTGAAGCACCTGAAGGGTTAATAAACTTCTTGAATGTGGTTTTGAGTACCTTGAGGGGTGCAGTTTTTAGAATGGTGTCACTTTTGGGTATTTTCTGTCATGTAGACCCCTCAAAGTGACTTCAAATGAGAGGTGGTCCCTAAAAAAAATGGCTTTGTAAATTTTGTTGTAAAAATGAGAAATCGCTGGTCAACTTTTAACCCTTATAACTTCCTAACAAAAAAAAATTTTGATTCCAAAATTGTGCTGATGTAAAGTAGACATGTGGGAAATGTTATTTCTTAACTATTTTGTGTGACATATTTCTCTGTTTTAAGGGAATAAAAATTCAAAGTTTGAAAATTGCTAAATTTTCAAAATTTTCGCCATATTTGCGTTTTTTTCAAAAATAAACGCAAGTTATATGGAAGAAATTTTACCACTAACATGAAGTACAATATGTCACGAGAAAACAATCTCAGAATCGCGAAGATCCGTTGAAGCGTTCCGGAGTTATAACCTCATAAAGAGACAGTGGTCAGAATTGTAAAAATTGTCCCGGTCATTAACGTGCAAACCACCCTTGGGGGTGAAGGGGTTAACAGCCAATCAGAGCGATCGTGGCCACGTGGGGGTTAAGCTAACCCCCCCTGTGGTGATGCAGTAAGGGTCCTGTTACTGCGGGTCGGGTGACCTTTAAGTGACCCCGGTCTCCCGGCCCGCAGGAACATGATTTATAGCATGACGCCGACGTCGGCGTCATGGGTCGGGATGGCACAGGTTTTCATGACGCCGACGTCGGCGTCATGGGTCGGGAAGGGGTTAAGATGGCACTGCCGGCGCAGTAGCAGCTATCGGCCAGCACCATTTTGAGACCCTTTTTTAATGAATTTAGTTATAGCATTATATAAAAGACTTAACTGCACAATACACATGCGATCATGCTGCAGCGCAGGCGGCAACGCCTGCCTGCTGCAGGTGATTTTTTTTCTCACAATATATATATTTACTATGTAAAATAGGGGGCAGGTCATTGAATTATCAGTGACCTGTCAAAAGCCATATAGATGAATATGTAAGCAGAGCACCATATAAAGACCCAACCCAATGATCTGGGGATGCTACAGCAAGGCTAGAATTGGGCAGGTTAATCTTTGCGTAGGACATATAAATCAAGCTGCATACAAGGTTATCCTGGAAAAACAGTTGATTCCTTCTGTTCAGGCAATGTTCCCCAACTCTGAGGACTGGTTTTTCCAACAGGACAATGCACCATGCCACACAGCTAGGATAGTCAATGTGTGGATGAAGGACCACCACATCAAATCCCTGTCATGGTCAGCCCAATCTCCAGACCTAAACCCCATTGAAAACCTCTGGAATGTAATCAAGAGGAAGATGGATAGTAACAAGCCATCAAACAAAGAAGAACTGCTTACATTTTTGTACCAGGAGTGGCATAAGGTCACCCAAAAACAGTGTGAAAGACTGGTGGAAATCAAGCCAAGACGCATGAAAGCAGTGATTAAAAATCATGGTTATTCCACAAAATATTGATTTCTGAACTCTTCCTGAGTTAAAACATTAGTATTGTTGTTTCTAATTGATTATGAACTTGTTTTCTTAGCATTATTTGAGGTCTGCAAGCACTGCATTTTTTTTTATTTTGATTACTTATCATTTTCTAAAAATAAGTACAAAATTTTTTGCTTGGAAATTCAGAGACATGTTGTCAGTAGTTTAAAGAATAAAAGAGCAATTAACATTTTATTCAAAATTATACATATAAAGAGAAAAATCAGACAAAATGAAAATTTTGCAGTGGTCTCTTAATTTTTGCCAGAGCTGTATGTTCTTGATGGGTGTTATCTGACTTTTTCTGGTTAGCATGCTTTGTATCATTTGTTGTACTGTAGTAAGCGAGAGGGAAGAGGGGCTGAGCTGTGTCCATCATTTATTGTCAATTGTGTGACCTTTGTGTTATTTGTCAGCAGTTTTATTTCAGAGATGTTACCTGTTAGTGTAATGTTGCATTCTAAATACATTTGGATACTTAGATGGTAATGACTGCTGCTGCATAAGCTGTGTCATTTCTACAAAATGTTACATGTAAGCCTTTTGGCAGCGTTCTGAAGCCAGTGAAGCGCTGCAATAATTACCTACCTGTTGGGGCTTGTATAATTGCTAGAAAACTGTTTCTGTTTTGTTTCTGTAAACCATGTTTATAACTGCAATACATGACTACTCTACATTTTTTTGTCATTGTGCCAAGGTGCCATCACTTTGCAAGCACTAGATAAATGGCAATGGCACTTTTCTATTGCAATGCTTTCTTTGGCAATCCACTTTTCTTTGTGCAGGCCTACACATTTTAATTACTTTGGAAAAGCTTGCAATGGTTAAAACAATAGTGAAAGAGGATGAACCGAACAGCATGAAATATCCTTAACGTAACTTTTTGTGTCATACAGTTAACAATAAATGTGCTTTCTGTCTTATTAAATCCCTTCTTTCCCTGCAAAAGATGAAATAGCAATTTTCAAATTGTTTCTGTCTACATCACTCCTTACACTTTCTTCCAAGTACTGTAAATTTTTTGCCCTTGAATGACATTTTCTTTCAAAATACATTTTAGTGAAGATTTACTGTGGCAGAAATGAAGCAAAGTGCATTAAGAGTGTGGACTTAGACATAACCACTCGAATGTTAAACCTCTATTGAGCCCAGTTAGAGTATTTTATATCGCATTATCGCATTATGTATATTCAAGGGCTAAAGGCAAGTAAAGCTTTAAAAGAAAAGTCTGTGACAATTCCTTCTATTCATTTTTAAGCGGGAACTGTAGGAGAAGCAGCTATTTAGGTGTATGCAAAATCTCTTATGACATCAGCCATGACCTCTTGCAGGAATGAATAATAATCTAAAAGAAAAGTTAAAATAAAAAAAATGCGGCAAATGATCAAAGTGATATCGAGGTGCATTTTAAAGTCCCATCACTTTAATTAACCCTTAACTTCATGACATAATAAACAAGGTCAAATACCGTATATACTCGTGTATAAGCCAAGTTTTCCAGCACATTTTTTTGTGATGAAAACACCCCTTTTGGCTTATACACAACTCATTGTGACAAGACGGAGGGGGAGTGCCAGGGCAGCGGGTTACAGGAGGTAGGGGCCGGCGGCTACGGCTGTAACTGTGTCCGCTGCTATATAGAAATTAATATTCACTGCACTGGCAATGAATATTACTTTCTCTTATAGCGCGCACAGTTACAGCCGCAACCGTGGGTTTTAAATGTGTTTAAATGTCGGTGTTTAAATGTCTAAGCATGCAACTGGTATTCAATTTTTTGCTTCATCAATAGGATTTTGGTCAAAAAAGTGCCACACTACACTCTCCCTACTATGGGATAAATTTTCAGGGCTTGCACCCTGTGCTAATTTGACTGTCTGGCCAAGCTGTCCTGCAACTCTTTTTGCTTTTTAACATGTTTTAGACTGCTGCGGGCCTGCCAGATAACCGCAGCTGCGATGTCAATGCCTGCTGCGGATCCTCCTCCTCTTCTGAGCTACTGCCAGCGGTACCCTCTTCCCCCAATGGATGCCAATCCGGGTCAACAACTGGGTCATCCATAACCTCCTCTTCAATTTCATCTGCACCTTCCTCCACCTTGTAAGGTGGTATAGTATGCGGGACGTGGCACCTGAGTTTCATCAGGGTTGGATTCTGGGTCAGTAGACTGCGAGGGCAATGTAGTGCTCTGGGTGAATGTACCAGCAGAATCATATAGCAGTGGCTGTGCATCAGTGCACTCCATGTAATATTCATCTTGGACTGGGTAATTCAGGATTTGACTTGATAACCCAGGCATGGTATGTGAAAAGAGCTCCAGGGAGTAATCTGAAGTGTGGCCTGCCACATCCTTCACTGTTGGTGGGGGTGAAGGACACAAGGAAAGGTGTTGTTCCTGACCAGGAGCCTGCACTGACAACTCAGTGTTTGCATTTTTTTAAACTTCAGAAGAGGAGGCGATAGAGCTGGAGGCTGTTTCGGCAATGTAAGCCAAAACCTGTTCCTGATGCTCCAGCTTTAAAAGAGGTTTACCTACTCCCAGAAAAGGGAGCCTTCCAGGCCTTCTGGTGCCAGACGATGACGCAGGCTCAACACCTCCTGCCTTAGGTGCTATTGTGCTTTTGGCACTACCAGCAGATGCACCACCACCACCATCAGTACCAGCTGCCCCCCTCCCGCCCACGTCCGCGGCCTCTTCCACCATACTTCCTCATGTTTGGGAAAATGTACCAAAAATACCAGCAGATATATGGTACTGTATGAGGAACGTACAGCTGTATACGGTGTAGGGAAAAATTTAAATCTCCGTATATATTTCCAGATCAATAGCATGGGTGAAGGGGAAAAGGAAAATAGTCAGATCACCAGTCTTCTGCAGGTTTCTCTGATTGAGCACGCACGGAGGAGCCTTGATCTTTATACCATGACTAAGACGGCAAGAGGTTGAAACGCGTTGGTTGTTATGGAGACCCCATCCTTCCTTTCCTTTGTTCATTTGCATTTTTGATACATACATTTTAAAATGTCTTGAATAAAAAAAATTGATTTTATTGGATTACTCGCTGGAGATATTTTTCCTCTTCCATTTTCCATTGTGAACCACGCCTCTGATCAAGGCTCCTCCGTGCGTGCTCAATCAGAGAAACCTGCAGAAGACTGGTGAGCTGACTATTTTCCTTTCCCCTTCACCCATGCTATTGATCTGTGTTGATTCTGTCTTGCTCCCTTTACATAAGAAGATTCAATTGTTTGTTATCCATTTGCTATATGGAATCTACTTCAGCAGGAACATATGATATGGACATACTAAGCAGATTTGCTTCTATATATTTCCGGAGTCACACACAGACGCTCACTCAGTATGGATTTGACCGTAATACAAAGAGCAGATATACGGTACTGTATCAGAAGCGGACAGCTGTATACGGTTTTGGGGAAATTTTAAATCTCCGTATATATTTCCGGAGTCACACACAGATGCTCACTCAGTGTGGATTTGACCGTAATACAAAGAGCAGATATACGGTACTGTATCAGAAGCGGACAGTTGTGCATGGTTTTGGTGAAAATTTCAATCTCCGTATATATTTCCGGAGTCACACACAGACGCTCTCTCAGTATGGATTTGACCGTAATACAAAAGGCAGAAAAAAGGTACTGTATCAGAAGATACCAGGTGTATATAGTGTAAGGAAAATTGAAATCACCGTATATATTTCTGGAGTCACACACAGATAGTCTGCACGTATTTGTCCGTGATACCAGCCGGTACATGGTAGTGTGTCAGGAGCGTACAGTTCTATACGGTGTGGGAAAAAATGAACGGTCGGTAACTGTGCAGAAAAAATGAATAAAAGTATTAGTGCTGTGTAAAAAGCAGTCTGCACAGCAGTGTACACACAGCAATACAGCTATCAGGCAGCCTTATAACCAGCGCTGCTGCACACAAGAAAATCCTCCCCTGTCACTGCACACTAACTGTACAGCACAATTGCTATCAGCACAAGCACATAGGAACTTCTCTTTACAGCCCTAACTCTCTCCCTACTGATAAACAGCAACCTCTCCCTACTGTTAATATCGGCAGAAAAATGGCGGTCGGCGGTCAGGGCTTTTATAGACACTATGACGCCCCCCAAAGCAAGCCAATCACTGCAATGCCCTTCTCTAAGATGGTGGTGGACGCTGCCCAGGTCATCTCGTTGCCCACAGTGTACGTCCTTGCTCATTGGCTGAAAAAAGGCACCTGCAAGCATTCTGGGAAACACAAATTTGGCACTCCTTTCGACGACCACATGGCCGACCTCACGCTATGGTCGTGTTTCAGTTGATGAAACTCAACTTTGGCTAAAGTCGTCGACTTTTGAAACTGGACCGACCTGTTTCGCTCAAATCTAATACTTGACTCTCTGCAAACTAGCATTGTGGCTGTTTCAAGATGCACAATAAGAAGCACTTTAAGAAAAATGGGTTGCATGGTCGAGTTGCCAGAAGAAAGCCATTACTGCGCAAATGCCACAAATTATCTTGCCTACAATGCGCAAAACAACACAGAGACAAGCCTCAAAACTGCTGGAACAAGGTAATAAGAAGTGATGAGACCAAAATTGAACTTTTTAGCCACAACAATGAATCCATTTGGAGAGAGGTCAACAAGGCCTATGAAAGGAACACCATTCCTACTGTAAAGCACTGAGGTGGATGGCTGATTTTTGGGGGATGTGTGAGCTACAAAAGGCACAGGAAACTTGGTCAAAGTTGAAGGAAAGATGAATGCAACACATTATCAGCAAATACTGGAGGAAAATTTGCAATCGTCAGCTCAGAAGCTGCGCATGTAACATACTGCTGCTGAGGAGATAGGAGGCTGCTGAGGAGATGGGAAGCTGCTGAGGAGATGGGAGGCTGCTGAGGAGAGGGGAGGCTGCTGTGAGGAGATGGGAGGCTGCTGAGGAGATGGGAGGCTGCTGAGAGGAATGAGGAGAGTCGAGGCTGCTGAGAGGAGTCTGCATCTAGCAGGGTAGTCTGCTGAGGGAATTCTGCATCTGTCAGAGGGATGCTAGTGAGGGGAGACTGCAACTGGCAGGATGAGGCTGCTTACGGGAGTGAGGAGATACTGCTGAGGATGCGGCGCGAGGGCGACCAGGGCTAGTCGACAAAGAGTGGCGGCACCAATTGCATTTTTTAAAAGGGTGCCAACCTCTGTGGACAGGTATGAACAAGAGTAGTTGACAAATAGGGTGATCCACTTTATGCTTGACTACTTGTTTTTTTTTTCTATTATCACATGTGTATATACAGTATATTCTAGAATTTATAGGTTTTTAATGAATACCAATAAAGAGATTTTTTGGTAGTGTGTAATCGGTGAATATATATGCAATAATATACACTGTTGACATTTATTAACCCCTTATTACCAAATGATGTGCAGTGTCCAGGTGCCTCCCCTGTTTGATGCAAGCTTCGGTCAAGAGTCCGCACTTTTTCCAGCACATGACAACTGATCTGATCAGAAGTCATGTGCCTCTAACAGATCCACCTGTGGCTGTTATCATGTTAAATGCCGCTGTCAATGTCTGACAGTGGCACTCAATATGCATGCATCGGAAGCACGTTGCAAACCATGCCCATCGGCGCCCTTGTCACATAACTGTTGGTCACTGATGGGTTGGCATGACAACTGCTATCAATGTTATTCAGTTGTTGGCACTCATAGCAAGTGAGCATTTCGGCTACATAGAGCAGGGCTGCAGCCCCACTATGTGTAGCACAAGCGATCGGGTGATCGCAGCTTCTAGTCTTCCATGGAGACTATTGAAGCAAGTGAAAAGTAAAAAAAGATTATTTTAAAATATAAAAGTTTAAATCACCCCCATTTGTCCCATTCAAAATAAAACAATAAAAATAAAAAATACACATATTTGTTATCTCCGCGTTCAGAATAGCCCGATCTACGAATATATTAAAAAAAATCAATCCGATCGGTAAACTAAGTAAATCAAAAACAGCAGAATTACTTGTCTTAGTCGCTGCAACATTACAATAAAATTCAATAACTGGCGATAAAAGATCATATCTACACCAACATGGTATCAATAAAAACGTCAGATCGGCATGCAAAAAATAATCCCTCACCCAACCCGAGATCACGAAAAATGGAGACACTATGGGTGTCGTAAAATAGCAACTTTTTTTTTCTCTTTTGACAAACTTTGGATTTTTTTTTCACCACTTGGATAAAAAAGAACCTAGACATGTTTGGTGTCTATGAACTCATAATCATCTGGAGAATCACAATGGCAGGTCAGTTTTTGTATGTGGTGAACATGGTAAAAAAAAAAAAACACCAAAAAACAATTCCACTTATTTTTGCAATTTCACCACACTGAATTTTTTTCCCATTTTCCATTACACTGTTTGGTAAAACCAATGGAGTCATTCAAAAGTACAACTCATCCCGCAAAAAAACAAGCCCTCACATGGCCATATTGACGGAAAAATAAAAAGTGGGCTTATATGATTGGGGCTACATCTTTATTTATTACTAGATGGTGGCCCAATTCTAATGCATCAGGTATTCTAGAATATGTATGTAGTTTATTTATGTAGATTTAAGAATAATGCAATGAATACACAGGATTTTTCTGGTAAAATTTATACATTATCATTAAATGTTATTGCTCATAGAACTTAATACAACTGAACAAAATTATTAAACAGATCATCAAAATATATAAACTATTACATGAATATCTAACTGTATTTAAATAAATCATCGGACAAAAGAAGTACATCGACACTGTAATATATTTGTTAACAATATCAACTCAAAATATTTTGTACACTACATTTTTTGTGAATACTTTTTAACTATCTCTAAGCAACTTTCCATGTAAATGGGTATCCAAAACTTGCACCTTGACGTTGGATCTCATTTTAACTCTTGAAAATGCAACATAGAGTTGTCCATGACCAAAAACAGGCTTCGGTAAATATATGCCAACACGGTGTAGAGTTTGACCTTGTGACTTGTTTATATTCATGGCAAATGCTGGTTTTATTGGAAACTGTCGATGCCGAAGCCCAAATGGAAGACCGGTGTCTCCTTTTGCTGATCCAGTGATCACTCTTGATTGAATTATGTGTGAATGGAGTCCAGTAACAATAAGGCAAGTTCCATTACATAGACCATGTCATCTCCCGGCTGCATCGCCGCTGACCTTCGTGCGGCAGATAAGCCGCTAACGGCCACCATCTTTTTCTGAAATCCCGCATCGCTGATTGGCCACGGCTGGATCAATCAGCGTTGCAGGATTTCCTGGACAGAAAGACAGACAGGTGGGATAAGACGATAATATATAATAGATAGATGTTACTGTGTATTACCTCATATTACTGTGTATTAACTCATGTTACCATATATTACCTCATATTACCTCATGTTACCTGTGTATTACCTCATATTACTGTGTATTACCTCATGTTACTGTATATTACCACATGTTACTGTATATTACCTCATGTTACCTGTGTATTACCTCATGTCACTGTGTATTACCTCATGTTACTGTGTATTGCCTCATATTACTGTGTATTACCTCATATCACTGTGTATTACCTCATATTACCTTATGTTAGATGTGTATTACCTCATATTACTGTGTATTACCTCATATTACTGTGTATTACCTCATGTTACTGTATATTACCTCATTTTACTGTGTATTACCTTATGTTACTTATGTATTACCCCATGTCACCTGTGTATTACCTCATGTCACTGTGTATTACCCGTGTTTAGTAAGCGTGACAGAAGTACATCAGGCACTGTGACTGACAAAACATGTTCAGTACATCATGGGCAGTTGGTGAGTCACATGACCACATGGGCGGAGTTAGCCCCGCGTCGCTGATGTTACTGTGTATTACCTCTTGTCACTGTGTATTACCTGATATTACTGTGTATTACCTCATATAACTGTGTATTACCTCATGTTACCATATATTACCTCATATTACCTCATGTTAGCTGTGTATTACCTCATATTACTGTGTATTACCTCATGTTACTGTATATTACCTCATTTTACTGTGTATTACCTTATGTCCTTACCTTAAGTCACAATCTGGTTTCAATTATTTTAAAAAATGAATGTGACATATTACCTTAAAGAAAAAGAAAAATATACTTAAAAAGAGTATTGGCTATTTTAGCAAATGTTTAATAAGTTAGAGCAGAGTAGGACCAAAACAAAAGCTGATGGTTATATACACCGTGTTTCAAATTATTATGCAAATTAGTTTTAAGTGTCATAGCGTTTTTTTGGTTTTTTTGGAAATGAAACCGATTGATGGTATTGTGTCTCAGGGTTCTTTGGATCACTGACATCAATCTCGGATACCTGTGATAATTAGTTTGCCATGTGAGCCCAGTAACAGGAAAACTGGATGTTCCACACTATTAAGCAGGCCAGAGTTTTCAAGTAACATGGGAAAGAAAAGGGATCTCTCTGCTGCTGAAAAGCATCAAATAGTGCAATGCCTTGGTCAAGGGATGAAAACATTAGATATTTCCCAAAAACTTAAGCGTGATCATCGTACCGTTAAGAGATTTGTGGCTGTTTCTGAGCACAGACGTGTTTGTGCTGATAAAGGCAGAATGAGGAAGGTTTCTGCCAGGCAAGTTCATCGGATTAAGAGAGCAGCTGCTAAAAAGCAATTACAAACCAGCAAACAGATATTTGAAGCTGCTGGTGCCTCTGGAGTCCCTCAAACCTACTATTCGGCCACCTCTAAACAGTGCTCACAAGCAGAAACGGTGTGTAGTGGGCCCAGACATACATGAAGACTAATTTTTCAAACAGTCTTGTTTACTGATAAATGTTGAAGCACCCTGGATGGTCCAGATGGATGGAGTAGTGGATGGTTGGTGGATGGCAACCATGTCTGTTGTGAGTGGGCTTGGGATGAGTTCTGAGCAGAGGCTCCCTCTGGTGGTTACAAGCGGTGCTGGTCTGTCCAGTGAAGATTGTGAAGATTGTGAGGATTGGGAATCGGGTGTTGCTGACTGGTCTTGTATGGGGGAGTCGCCTTCCCATCAGGGTTGCCGGTGATCAATTGTTCTGGTCTCTATCCTTGATTCCTGTTTCCCTTGTAGCCTGCTGTGTCGTGTCTGCATCTCCTGCTAACAGATAAGACATTTTCTTCTTTTTGTTTTTGTGCTTGATTTTTGCATTTTGTCCTGCACTTCTGTGGGGGCCTCCAGGGTCCCCTCCGGGGGCTTTTGCCCTCTCAGTTTAGTTCAGCCACTGATGTTTGTACTTTTGCTTTTTCCAGTTTTTTCAGTGGCTGCTGTTTTGATTTTGTTACACCAGAGAACTAATTTAGGTGGTAGAGGTCGTGTGATCTCAGGTGTTTTTGAAATTAGTAGAGTTGGTGCTTTTCAGGGTTTTCTGGGATTGCAGTAAGTACCCTTCCTATCCTTTTCTATTTAGTTAGTTTGGGCCCCAACGTTTGCTCATACTATTTTCTGTCTGTGTCAGTATTTCTTCTTGTCTAACCGCCATTACATGTTTGGGGGCTTTCTATTATCTTTGGGGTTCTGCTCCGGGGCAGATAGCTTTCCTATATCTATCTTTAGGTGTAGTTAGTTTCTCAGGCTGTGACGAGGCGTCTAGGACCAACGTAGGAACGCTCCACGGCTGCCTCTAGTTGTTGTGGTTAGTCAGGGTACTGCAATCTCATAGATTCCAACTGCTCTGGTGTATTGCCTTTTTTGCCTGCACTCCTCAGCTACCGAAACATAAAGTATCACCGGCCCAAAATTTAAAATTGTATGGTACTCACAGAAGGGAAAAAATTTGTGAAAGAAAAAACGGTTGTCAGAGTTGTCAGGGATATTTTTCTGTTTGTTGCATTTTTTTTTCCCTCTGTATCTCTGGGTGCTGGGGAGGATTTTTTCTCTCAATGGAGTTTGCACAGTTGTCTGGCCGTGTGGATCAGCTTGCCACTGAGGTTCAGAGTATTGCTGCATATCTTGCTAGGTTGCCTGTTGTGGAACCTAGGATTCCCATGCTAGATTTGTTTTTAGGGGATCGAGCTAAGTTTCAGAATTTCAAAAATAATTGTAAATTGTTTTTTGCCTTAAAATCTAAGTCCTCAGGGAACGCAGCGCAGCAGGTTCAAATTGTCATCTCTCTCCTGCGCGGCGATCCTCAGGATTGGGCTTTTTCCCTGACACCTGGGGATCCTGTTTTGAGTGATGTTGATGCATTTTTTCAGGCTTTGGGGTTATTGTACGATGAGCCTAATGTCACTGATCAAGCTGAAAAAGCCTTGTTGGCATTAAATCAGGGGCTTGATGACGCTGAGTTATACTGTCAGAGATTCCGTAGGTGGGCAGTCCTGACCAAGTGGAATGACGACGCTTTGGCGGCCCTTTTTCGGAAGGGTCTGTCAGATAATGTAAAGGATGTTATGGTGGGATTCCCTGTCCCCTCTGGTCTCAATGATTCTATGTCATTAGCGATTCAAATTGACAGACGTTTGCGTGAGCGGAGAAGTATGCGTGGAATAGTGTTGCCTTGTGAACCTGCTTCTGAATCCATGCAGTGTGATAGAGTGGTGTCTGGGGCACAGCGTCATGAGTTTCGAAAGCGCAATGGGTTATGTTTCTACTGTGGTGATGCCTCTCATGCTATTTCAGTCTGCCCTAAGCGGGGAAGACGTTTTGCACGCTCAGTTGTCTTGGGTAGTGTTCAGACTAAGTTTTTATTAACTGTCACTCTGATATGCTCTCTGTCCTCATTTTCTGCTCAGGCTTTCGTTGATTCTGGAGCAGCTATTAACCTGATGGATTATGATTTTGCTAAACGTTCTGGGTTTCCCTTGATACCCCTACAGAAGTCTATTCCCTACTGGGGATCGATTCTACCCCTTTGGCTGAGAATAAACCTCAGTTCTCTACTCAGGTGATAATGAGGGTTGAACCTGATCATCAAGAGTGCTGCAAATTTTTGGTTCTGTATAATCTGCATGATATTATCGTACTGGGTTTCCCTTGGTTACAGTCTCATAATCCTGTTTTGGATTGGAAATCTGTGTCTGTAACCAGTTGGGGCTGCCAATGTGTTAATACCAACACTCCTGTTTTTTCTGCCTCCCCCCAGGCTCAGGATGTTCCTGACTTTTTGATTGATTTTTCTGATGTATTTAGCGAAAGTAAATCTGCATCCTTGCCTCCCCATAGGAGCTATGACTGCGCTATTGAATTAGTGCCTGGTAGTAAATTCCCTAAAGGTTGCCTTTTTAACTTGTCTGTACATGAACATGACGCTATGCGGTCTTATATCAAGGAGTCATTGGAGAAGGGTCATATCAGACCATCCTCTTCACCCTTAGGTGCCGGTTTTTTCTTTGTGGCCAAAAAGGATGGTTCATTAAGGCCGTGTATTGATTATCGTTTTTGAACAATATTACTGTGAAATATCAATACCCGTTACCCTTGATTTCTGACCTGTTTTCCAGGGTGAAAAACGCTACTTGGTTTACCAAGCTTGACCTCAGGGGGGCATATAACCTTATTCGCATTAAGCACGGGGATGAATGGAAGACAGCATTCAATACCCCGGAGGGGCATTTTGAGTACCTTGTGATGCCCTTTGGGCTCACTAATGCTCCTTCTGTCTTCCAGTCCTTCATGAATGAAATTTTCAGGGATTTTGTGGATAAATTTCTGATTGTTTATTTGGATGATATCTTGATTTTTTCTAATGACTGGGACTCTCATGTGAAACATGTTCGAACTGTATTCCAGATTTTGAGAGAGAATGCTCTGTATGTGAAGGGATCAAAGTGTCTTTTTGGCGTACAGAGGATCTCATTTCTGGGATTCATTTTGTCCCCATCTGTTATTGAAAGGACCCGGTCAAGGTTCAGGCCATCTGTGATTGGGTCCAACCTACTTCATTAAAGGCTCTTCAAAGATTTTTGGGTTTTGCCAATTTTTATCGTAAATTTATTGGTAATTTCTCGGTTATTGTTAAACCATTAACTGATTTGACCAAAAAGGGTTCTGATATGGTGAATTGGCCTCCTGAGGCAGTCTCTGCATTTCAGGAACTTAAGCAGAGATTCACTTCTGCTCCTGTTCTACGGCAGCCTGATGTTTCTCTGCCATTTCAGGTGGAGGTTGATGCCTCTGAAATTGGGGCAGGTGCCGTTTTGTCCCAAAAAGATCCAGAGACCTCTAAAAGTAACTCTTGTGCCTTTTTCTCTCGAAAATTTTCTCCTACTGAACGTAATTATGACGTGGGTAATCGGGAGTTATTGGCCATGAAGTGGGCTTTTGAAGAGTGGAGACATTGGCTGGAGGGAGCCAAACATCAGGTGGTGGTCCTTACTGACCATAAGAATCTGGTTTATCTGGAATCTGCCAAGCGACTCAATCCTAGACAGGCCAGGTGGGCCTTGTTTTTCACACGTTTTAATTTTGTGGTTTCCTTTCTTCCTGGCACTAAGAATGTTAAGGCGGATGCCCTCTCGAGGAGCTTCCTTGCGGACTCTCCTGAGTTATCTGATCCTTCTGTTATTTTGAAAGAGGGTGTAGTTCTTTCCGCCATCTCACCTAATTTGAGACTTGCTCTGGAGGGGTGTCAGCAGGATAGGCCCGAGCGATGCCCTGTTGGAAAATTGTTTGTCCCGGACCAGTGGAAAAAGAGTGTGATGTCTGAGATTCATTGTTCCGCGTTGGCTGGGCATCCGGAATTTTTGGTACCA
>JARQOD010000002.1:247899354-247918028 GCA_033576555.1 Oophaga sylvatica | reverse complement strand
TACAATCAGGTATGACTCCTAAACTGGTTTCTGCTTCAGCTTGTCAAGTCTTAAAGGGAACCTGTAACCTTAAAAAACTCTGTTTGTATAGGATATATATAATCAGCATGTAAATACAATGCTTCCTGGCCGCTTTACTGAAAGTGCGGCTACTGGGGAAAATAAACTTTTTTCCACCACCGACTACACATAGCTCCGCATACTGTGAGTGGCGACTGTAAACACGCACGACACTGTAATAGCTGGCTCTGAAGCACAGAAACTGTCACTAATCAAAGTTCTGGGGAGTGTTAACAACCGTCACTCACAGTATAGTGAGCGGTGACGTGAGAAATGGCTGCAGTCACTCCATGGACACCACAGTGACTGAAAGCTGTTGGCTTCCAGGTGGAAATAAGTTTAGTTATTCCTGGTGTAAGGTTCTGTGTACATGTTCCTGAAACTCAGTTTGTTCGTCAGCCATTTTACTTTCTGTCTTGCTGCAGCTATCTTGCCCTCAGTCAAAATGGAGTTTCCAGCTTGCATGTTCCCGCCCTGATTCTCTCCTTTTGCTTCTTAAGCAGCCACAGCTGAGCAATCAGTGCTTCAGAATCTAGCCTGCAGTGAACCTGTGACCTGACTCCTAAAGCCTTGGACCTTGTACTCCAGCTATTCCTACTGAGGAACTCTGAAGCACTTGTGGACTCTGAACCCTGCTCTTTGAAAGACCCACGTTTGCATGGACTTACGGTAACAGAGAAGAAGATCCTGAACCTGTTGTGGAGAGTGATTGCTGAGCTTAGATTACTCTGGCCTGCTGTGTCTCCTGCTTCTGTGTCTGCAAACTGTGTGACTATTTTTGCCAACTTGTATGAAGTAATACAGGACTTTTCTATATCAAACCTGTGTCTCATGTATTTTCATCGCACCCAAGCACAAGACGCTATATGAACTGTACTACATACATTACACCTGGTTTCAATAAGGCGGTCGCATTGTAACGCTATATACTTGAAAATTAACCCTATATCTTCAAGTAAATAGTATTTTCTTATGTGACAGGTTTTGTTCATTTGTGTATTTTTCATTTGCTAAAGTAAGAATAACCAAACAACTCAAAATGAACAAAAATAAAAAAAATACATAGAGAGTGTCACTTTCTTAATATTTTGATTATCAACTTTTTGGGCAACACTAACCACAGCCTCTCAGACACTGTCCAGTGACTCTCTCATCAGTTCATAAAACTTTGAAAAATCTGTCTTCAGATATTCTTTGGTCCAGTCTTGACATTTCAACTTACTACTACAACTTACTTACGTATGTACTGTTCAGTGGTTGTCAGGTTTCAGTCTTCCTTTCTATAGCCATGTTTCTGAGCACTTTACAATTTGTAATTATGTGCTCTCCAGGAAGGTTGCAGTTCTAGATTGTGGAAGCAATGGAGGATGATAGGTTCCTGGTGGCTTTAAGTTTGATTCTTCTCAAATCTTTGTCTGTTAATGTGTGTGTTTTTTCTCAACATGTTTTTGGCAACCCTATTAACTATTTCCAACAAAACTTTTGATGATTCTGTGATCTTGTGAGGTGGCCAGGGTGGTAGTCATGGCGAGGGGTGCTGTTTTGGCACACCCTGGCACCCTGCAAAGAAAATACAATGTCCCATTTGTTGTGTGATTTGTGTGCAATGCAAGTCACTCACTTTTAGATTGGAGTTCTCCTCAGGTTGCAGACACTAATTGACAGAGTCCAAGTCCATTTTTAACAAAACAACTTTACTCAACAAGTTCAGTTCAGTCACAGACACCGCACAGTAATTCTCATTGATCATAGAGCCTTTCCGCTGTGCTGTCCCTTGCTCTCCTGGCAATCTTTGTTCCTGCAACATATCATCTAGTACCACAGCTTCTCGACTAGCCAGACTAGTTCATGCTTTGGGTTTCCCGCCCGTTTTCCCTTCTGAGAGAGAAATAAAGGATCGCTCTTTCATACCTTTTCCAGATCATAGGTCTTGGATGTTATGGGATTTCCCACTGAGCCTAGTTGCTGCCATTCTCATGCTGCTCTTGTTTCCTCATACTCGTGTGACTTCCAGCCCTGATGCCCTGAACTGTTGGACTCTTCTTCTTAAACTTGTTTCTGAAACAACCTTACTGTTCTCCATCCAACTCTCTGACTGAATAAAACCAGGAAGTGTCTCAACTTTCACTACTCTGGCATCTCCTAGCTTGAAAATCCCCTATTTCCCTAACTAATTGTTATCCTAACCTTATCTCACTTTCTAATCTACAGTGCCCCACACTGTACTAAACCCTAAACTATCCGTTACTATTACTATCACTAAATCCTACACTTGTACTGTAATTCACTAATTCTATCCCTAGTCCATAAAAATGCAGAACTACACATTACACATACGTCATTACATAATAAAGCGTCTTATTCGTAAAACGTACCCATTTTGCTAGGAAGGGATGCAGGGCATGACTTGACCCCAACACACCCTTACAATAACGCCCCAATATCTTAGCAATTTCAAGAGTCAATTAAATCTCTTCTTTTAGCCCATTTTGCAATGCAGAAAAAAAGCTGCCAAACAATTCTGTACACCTTGACAAAGGGTTGTTGCATCCTTAGAATACAGTCTCTGGCATTACACAAATACACATCACATGGCCTGCTTCATCCAAAAAGCATTCAAGTTTATAAAACAAGAAGTTGGAAAATCTGCATAAAAATGATCATCTGGTCAAAAACCTCTCTTGCCTAATAATTGTGCAAACAGTGTTCGTCATGGAGCAGGTGTGAGTGTATGGAGTGGACTGAGGAGCAAAGTGCACTTTACACAAGGTAAATGCCTCCTGTATTTACAGCCATCAACTGCCTCTAACAGCAACAATGTATACAAGCTATGATCACTGCAGTTAACACCTTAAATGCCGCTGTCAATCACCAGCATTTAAGTTGTGGGATCCTCTCCAAGCGTTGCCCGGGCACTTATCTGTCCTCTCACAATGCAATCACAGGGTGCTAATGGGTTCCATGGCAGCCAGTGGTCTGCTGAAGGCACCTTTCACTATTATGTTGGTAATCCTGTGACTGAGCTTCATATGAGACCTATTTCTGTACTATATATACCTTAGTTTTAGAATATAGAATAAGTGGTCAAGTGATCACAAACTCAAGTCTCTTATAAGAATTTTAAAGTGAAAAGTAGGGAAAAATATGTTTAAAAAGAAAAACAATATTGAATTTTAAATTACCCTCTTTTTCCCAAATAAGAATAAAAATAAAAAATATATACAAATTTTGTATTGCAATACCTATAAAAGTCTAATATATTAAAATTAGGGATGAGCGAATGTACTCAGTGGAGTTGAGCGAAACAGGTCGGTCAGATTCATAAGTCGCTGACTTTTGCCAAGGTCGGGTTTCGCCGAGCGAAACCAGACCATAGCGTGAGGTCGGCCATGCAGTCATCGACTCGAGCGCCAAAGTCGGTTTTCCCATAATGCTTGCAGGTGCCTTTTTTCAGCCAATGAGCAAGGACGTACACTGTGGGCATATAGTAAAACTCGGCACTCAACTTGGAGAAAACGTGGTAGTATTTATTGTAGTCAGTGATGTCAAACGTTTCGGTCCCAAAGGACCTTCAACAGTGACTATACAAAAAATAATATTATATGGTGAGTAAATTAAATTTGAAAGTTGCATAACAGATGCTAAACAAAGTATTTACACGTGGTCATTTAGATTAATGATAGGAGTATATCAAATGGAAGAAGAAGACAATAATGGTTCAGTCGTTTCAGCATAGTACAACAGAAAAAATGCACGTACCGTAGATCACAGTTAGATATAGTTATATTGCCAGAGCGATTCTATTTGCCTATGATGACCTGGAAATGATGGTGGTGGTATAAGTGAGAATAGAGATGCATATGGTGGGTGAGCAAAGTGAAGTCTCTTATGCTTACCCCAGGAATAACACACTAGGAAAATGCGGTAATCCCTGCTCGTTTGGTCAGGTGCTGTGGAGTGACATGTGTCAGAGACGTATAAGAGATATATCAAGCTAATAACTTGGGTCTGTGTAACATGCAGTCAAAGTACACATACCATATAGTACAGATGTAGGGGTCTGACATACGTTCAGATTGTATATTAGGGTCTGTAATTATGAAGGAAATACATATTTATCATATAGTAGATGAATTCCCACGTGACTTTAGTGTGAGGAAAGATACATAAGAGAAAGTTACCGGTAATGGAGGTTTGGTATACCTAAGATGAGGTATATGCTGCTGCCTGAGAAGATAAAATCAGCAAGTATATGAGCTGAATGTGACTATGGTGAGCGCTCAAACCTGGAGGACGGGACAATGTACCTTACCCTGTATCAGGAGAATCGCGGTGTCCACCGCTGGATAAATGCAGACAGAGGGTGGTGCATGACCGTTGTTTTATAGGAGAGTGAATGAGGCATTTCCTGGTTCCGGGTGAAGCATGTGGCCGGAAGTGACGTACCCGGAAGTGAGTTAAGCGCTCCACATGCGTTCCAGTGATGCGTACAGTGGGTGTGCTTGCCAGACGGAGCATGCTCAGTAGAGACAAGGCAGTAAGATCGCCTCATGTAGTCTGATAAGGTGATAATAGGGAGCGGAGAGTGGGTAGTGGTCTAAGTGCCCAAAACATTTCCTCTGGGGTCAATATAGGCGGCTCTGGAGAAAGAGAAACCACAGTTAGCAGACAAGTAATAATTCAAATGAAAGACAGTATATCGTAATCCCTATTGATACCTTTAGGAGTTAATGTTTCTAAAGTATGTATCCAATATGATACAATCGTCATTCCTGAAACTACGGAAAGACATTGAACAGGGAAAATTCTTTTACCCTCCCAACATGTCTCAAATAGAGATACAAGCCTTGAAATCTCTTCAAGATGACGACACATTGATATTCAAACCCGCGGACAAGGGCGGGGCCCTGGTTGTTATGGATAAGACTTCCTACATATCCGAGATTAATAGACAACTATCAGACACTTCCATCTATCGTGAATTACCTAGAGACCCTACCAGTGAGATCCGGTCCAAAATCGAGACTATTATCTCCAAGTACACTGAGCTTGGGGTTCTCGATCCTAAAACAGGCGACTATCTTCGCAATAAAAATCCGATCATCCCAGTGTTCTACACACTACCCAAAATTCACAAGAATCTATAGAATCCACCAGGGAGGCCCATAGTCGCCTCCACTAATTCTATATTGTCTCCCATTGCCAAATACCTAGAGAAAATTCTCACACCTTTCACACAGTCTTCTCCTTCGTTTCTGTTGGACACGGGAGATTTTCTCAGCGAGATTAAAAAACTACAAAACATTCCACCAAATACCATATTAGTAACAATGGATGTGAAGGATTTATACACCTCTATCCCTCACATCGATGGAATCAATTCGGTACATCACCTTCTCACCACTAAGGGCTTGGCAGAAGATCAGATAAACCTGGTCATTGAATTACTATCCATCATTCTATTCAATAATTTCTTTCTGTTTCAAAACACGTTCTATTTACAAATACGTGGTACAGCCATGGGATCCAACGTGGCGCCCCCGTACGCCAACACGTACATGGCGGATTTTGAATCCACCCATATCTATAAACATCCATTATATCTGCAACATGTTCTCCTTTGGAAACGATTCATAGATGACGTTTTCTGCCTGTGGGGTGGCACGTTGGAATCTCTTCAAGAATTTCTTCTTTTCCTCAATTCATCATGGCCAGGTATCACCTTTACCATGACATATGATTCAAATTAAATTAATTTTTTGGACACAATGATCTTAAAGGACGCAAATGGCGTCATTACCACGGATCTATATGTCAAGCCCACAGACAAAAATAGTATTTTACATTTTTCTAGCTTTCATCCCCCCTCAGTTAAGAGATCCATTCCGATCTCTCAATATCAAAGGGTTAAACGAATTGTGACAAACGACACCCTGTGTGCAACTCGCACCCAGGATATGACTTTGAAATTCTCCAGGAGAGGTTACCCACTTCCACTCTTAGAGGAATCCCTAAATTATGTACCCAGACCACGCGTGAATACGAATGCGAAACGTATTCCTTTCATCCACACATATCATCCGTTTGCTTTCTTACTCCACAAAACAATTAAGCGACACTGGCATCTTCTAGCGACAGCCCATCCGAATATTCCTGAATTTAAAGAACCATTCATGCCTTGCTTCAAAAGACCACCAAATCTCAAAAACAATCTGATTCGCGCAGACATTGGTCCATCACCAATGGAAAGACGAAGATTCATTAGTCGCCCCAAAATGGGGACATACCCGTGTCTACATTGCGCCCAATGCAGTAATGTCCTCAAAGATGATCGTTTCTATCACCCACATACAGGGAAAACGTTTCACATCAAACAATTTTTCACCTGTGACACATCCTTTGCAATATACTTAATCAAGTGTCCATGTGGATTATTATACATCGGAGAAACCACCCTCCCCGTGAGGGAAAGGATCTCAAAGCACAAATCCACTATAAGGTGTGCGAATTTACTTCTCCCTGTACCACATCATTTCCACTCGAAGGGACATACTATTTCCCAACTGAAATTCCAGGTGATTGATCACATACCCCCTTTGAGACGTGGTGGCGACCGGATCTCTCTGCTCAAAAAACGAGAATCATATTGGATACATACTTTAGAAACATTAACTCCTAAAGGTCTCAATAGGGATTACGATATACTGTCTTTCATTTGAATTATTACTTGTCTGCTAACTGTGGTTTCTCTTTCTCCAGAGCCGCCTATATTGACCACAGAGGAAATGTTTTGGGCACTTAGACCACTACCCACTCTCCGCTCCCTATTATCACCTTATCAGACTACATGAGGCGATCTTACTGCCTTGTCTCTACTGAGCATGCTCCGTCTGGCAAGCACACCCACTGTACGCATCACTGGAACGCATGTGGAGCGCTTAACTCACTTCCGGGTACGTCACTTCCGGCCACATGCTTCACCCGGAACCAGGAAATGCCTCATTCACTCTCCTATAAAACAACGGTCATGCACCACCCTCTGTCTGCATTTATCCAGCGGTGGACACCGCGATTCTCCTGATACAGGGTAAGGTACATTGTCCCGTCCTCCAGGTTCGAGCGCTCACCATAGTCACATTCAGCTCATATACTTGCTGATTTTATCTTCTCAGGCAGCAGCATATACCTCATCTTGGGTATACCAAACCTCCATTACCGGTAACTTTCTCTTATGTATCTTTCCTCACACTAAAGTCACGTGGGAATTCATCTACTATATGATAAATATGTATTTCCTTCATAATTACAGACCCTAATATACAATCTGAACGTATGTCAGACCCCTACATCTGTACTATATGGTATGTGTACTTTGACTGCATGTTACACAGACCCAAGTTATTAGCTTGATATATCTCTTATACGTCTCTGACACATGTCACTCCACAGCACCTGACCAAACGAGCAGGGATTACCGCATTTTCCTAGTGTGTTATTCCTGGGGTAAGAATAAGAGACTTCACTTTGCTCACCCACCATATGCATCTCTATTCTCACTTATACCACCACCATCATTTCCAGGTCATCATAGGCAAATAGAATCGCTCTGGCAATATAACTATATCTAACTGTGATCTACGGTACGTGCATTTTTTCTGTTGTACTATGCTGAAACGACTGAACCATTATTGTCTTCTTCTTCCATTTGATATACTCCTATCATTAATCTAAATGACCACGTGTAAATACTTTGTTTAGCATCTGTTATGCAACTTTCAAATTTAATTTACTCACCATATAATATTATTTTTTGTATAGTCACTGTTGAAGGTCCTTTGGGACCGAAACGTTTGACATCACTGACTACAATAAATACTACCACGTTTTCTCCAAGTTGAGTGCCGAGTTTTACTATATACTATTTGGATTGGGAACCTACTCAGGCACCTCTTTATACTGCAGTGCACACGCTTCATTCTAATATATAGTACACTGTGGGCAACGACATGACATGGGCAGCGGCCACCACCATCTTAGAGAAGGGCATTGCAGTGATTGGCTTGCTTTGGGAGGCGTCATAGTGTCTATAAAAGCCCTCACCACCGACCTCCATTTTACTTCTGCCGATCTTAAGATGGGGAGAAGTTGTTGACGCTGTTTATCAGTAGGGAGAGAGTTAGGGCTGGAAAGAGAAGTTCTTATGTGCTTGTGCTGATAGCAATTGTGCTGTACAGTTAGTGTGCAGTGATAGGGGAGGATTTTCTTGTGTGCAGCAGCGCTGGTTATTAGGCTGCCTGCCAGTGACAGGGGAGGATTTTCTTGTGTGCAGCAGCGCTGGTTAATAGGCTGCCTGCGAGCTGTATTGCTGTCTGTACACTGCTGTGCAGACTGCTTTTTACACAGCACTAATATTTTAATTCTTTTTTTCTGCACAGTTACCGAGCGTTCATTTTTTTCCACACCGTATAGAGCTGTACACTCCTCACACACTACCATGTACTGGCTGGTTTCACGGACAAATACTTGCTGACTATCTGTGTGTGACTCCAGAAATATATACGGAGATTGAAATTTTCCCCTACACTATATACACCTGGTATCTTCTGATACAGTACCTTTTTTCTGCCTTTTGTATTCTGGTCAAATCCATATTGAGAGAGCGTCTGTGTGTGACTCTGGAAATATATATGGAGATTTACAATTACTCCTGCACTGTATACAGCTGTATGCTTCTCATACAGTACCCTTTTTCTGCTTTTTATATTCTGGTCTAATCCATACTGAGCCTGTGAGCATCTGCGTGTGACTCCGGAAATATATACGGAGATTTACAATTTCCCCTACACTGTATACAGCTGTACGCTTCTGATACAGTACCCTTTTTCTGCTTTTTATATTCTGGTCTAATCCATTCTGAGCCTGTGAGCGTCTGTGTGTGACTCTGGAAATATATACGGAGATTGAAATTTTCTCCTACACTATATACACCTGGTATCTTCTGATACAGTACCTTTTTCTGCCTTTTGTATTCTGGTCAAATCCATACTGAGAGAGCGTCTGTGTGTGACTCTGGAAATATATATGGAGATTTACAATTACTCCTGCACTGTATACAGCTGTACGCTTCTGATACAGTACCCTTTTTCTGCTTTTTATATTCTGGTCTAATCCATTCTGAGCCTGTGAGTGTCTGTGTGTGACTCTGGAAATATATACGGAGATTGAAATTTTCTCCTACACTATATACACCTGGTATCTTCTGATACAGTACCTTTTTTCTGCCTTTTGTAATACGGTCAAATCCATACTGAGAGAGTGTCTGTGTGTGACTCCGGAAATATATACGAAGATTTAAATTTTCCCCTATACTATATACACCTGACATCTTCTGATACAGTACCGTTTTTCTGCTTTTTATGTTCTGGTCTAATCCATACTGAGCCTGTGAGTGTCTGTGTGTGACTCCGGAAATATATACGGAGATTTACAATTACCACTACACTGTATACAGCTGTACGCTTCTGATACAGTACCTTTTTTCTGCCTTTTTTATTACAGTCAAATCCATACTGAGAGAGTGTTTGTGTGTGACTCCGGAAAAATATACAGAGATTTAAATTTTACCCTATACTATATACACCTGGTATCTTCTCACACAGTACCTTTTTTAAGCTTTTTGTATTCTGGTCAAATCCATACTGAGTGAGCGTCTGTGTGTGACTCCAGAAATACAGTATGAACAGTTTACAATTACACAATTGTATAAGCTTGTCACTTGATAGCGTCCCTTTTTGTGTTTTTGACAATTTGTTAATCCATACTGATTATTGAACATCTGAGTAACAAAATATATACGGTAGAATGATAAATGCCAGCAAATGTAATTATGCTGTACGCTTGAACATCTTTTTCTGCCTTGTCATATTCTGTGTCTCATATCAACTCGTGTGGACCGAAATATCAAGACTTAGCATCCATTCATTACAGCTGTACGCATTCTGTCAGTACAAATATTGTTGGTTTTTTTGCACCATTTCCCACTTGAATATTGAAACCGCACGTCGTCAATGGTACTTAAGATCTGGGATGGTTTCCAGCCATGACCCCAAAGTCAGGAGGTTTGAGCCTTGTATCACCTTTCATAGGCTAAGGCTCCCATTTTCAGGAAGGCAGTAGTTAACGCAAACCGGCATCATGGAACAGGTTTGGTAATTGCCGAACATTCGCCTCCATCTATCCAATCATGCTGAGTTTTATGCAAAACTGAGTCGATGCAGACTCCTGGCTGAGAACAACCCACACTTTACTTGTGTTTCAGCCCCACCTTAAAAGATGAAGATGCGGCGGGCCCACTTCTTCTCCATGAGTCTTTTCTATCATACCACTCGAAATAAAGTCTGAATTCTCAGTAAATAATCTACATCGCCATATCACAGCCACTGCTATAAGCTGTCATTACAGAATACATTGTCCTGCATGTCTTACTTAATCTGCCTGAGAAATGCTCTAGTGCTTCCCGCACTTAACCAGCTTCCTGACACAAGAGGTCCCGCATAACATTGCAAGCAGGTATGACTGACCCAGTTGCCCAGTACTCCATTTCTGAGCAAGCGTGCACGCTGGTAGCTCGAAGAGGGAATCCCCTTAAGCATGACGTCCGGCCTTGCGGTATTCTGGCGCCCTAGGGAGCCTATTTCAAAATAACCTTGAATACATGATTGAGGACAGATTGGCTGATGGGCAATTTACACAGCGTGCGCCTAATTATCCCTGTTAGGTGCATGTATTTTGTGCCAATTCCATTTATGATGCAAGGTTTCTGTAAGAAGTACGAAGGTTTAACGAGAAAAAACAATTGAATCCAGTCACTAGACATTTAAAGATGCCGCAGTGGTGCACTACATAATCATGACAGATTGATCTCCACTCAAGTACCCATTTCATCATCCCCACACCTCGTGTTAGGAACACCACAAAAGCGAGGTTACGTCCAAGGCCAAGCAGCAGGAATGCAAGTGTTTTTGGCAAAAAGACATTTTCCTACGCCAACCAGCAATCACAATACAACGCGTTAAGCCTGTCCACTCTATTATATGACATCTGAAATCCAGTCCATAGCAAATATGAGCAGACAAGAAGTACCATCTTATGCGTACAATGTTTGAATGCCTCATTGCCAAAACTATTATGGATGACCTCGTTTGGTAGTAATTCGGAGCATTTCTCCAACTATATACCCCGACATTTTCTAGAAACAGCATTTCACTCACCCGCAGTAAAGACCCATTTCTGCACTCAAATCAATCAGTGTTAAATCACTACATGATCATGGGCGTAGGTGGTGACGTCCCAAATCATATGTGACGGAGTTAATGTTACTCCCAAACACTGTGACCGGCTGATACCATCGATACAGCAACGTTGCTTATGCGTTTAACCTCTCTCTCCATACGAGTGTAGCGCACACGTGCCGAGCCTATCCGAATATAGACAGTGTTTACAATTTGTTCCACTATAACAGCTTACGTTGATACAGTACAAATTGTTTTAATTTCTTTGGGCACAGACCAAACCGGAGGAATGCATCTTGCAGCGAGAGACTGAGTACTGGCGGGGCATTCTACATCTGAGCAGGAGGTGTTGATCGATGTTTGTGGCCCAAACGCAAACTAGACACATTCCTTACAGGCAGACTTTGAACCTGTGTGCAGTCGCTTCAAAGGCCTGAAGGCTCCCTTTTCAGGGAGTAGGTAAACCGCTTTTAAAGCCCGGAGCATCAGGAACAGGTTTTGGCTTACATTGCCGAAACAGCCTCCAGCTCTATCGCCAACTCTTCTGAAGTTTCAAAAAATGCAAACACTGAGTCGTCAGTGCAGGCTCCTGGTCAGGAACAACACCTTTCCTTGTGTCCTTCACCCCCACCAAAAGTGAAGGATGCGGCAGGCCACACTTCAGATTACTCCATGGAGCTCTTTTCACATACCATGCCTGGGTTATCAAGTCAAATCCTGAATTCCTCAGTCTAAGATGAATCTGACATGGAGTGCACTGATGCACAGCCACTGCTATATGATTGTGCTGGTACATTCACCCAGAGCACTACATTGCCCTCGCAGTCTACTGAGCCAGAATCTGACCCTGATGAAACCCAGGTGCCCCTTCCCGCATACTATACCACCTTACACGGTGACACAGAGGAAGGTGCAGATGAAATTGAAGAGGAGGTGATGGATGACCCAGTTGTTGACCCAGATTGGCATCCATTTTGGGAAGAGGGTGCCGCTGGCAATAGCTCAGAAGAGGAGGAGGATCCGCAGCAGGCATCGACATCACAGCTGCGGTAATCTGGCAGCCCCGTAGCAGTCCAAAAGCGTGTTAAAAAAACAAAAAGAGTTGCAGGACAGCTTGGCCAGATGGTCAAATTAGCACAGCGTGCAAGCCCTGAAAATTTATCCCATAGTAGTAGAGTGCAGTGTGGCACTTTTTTGACCAAAATCCTATTGATGAGGCAAAGGTTATCTGTAAGAAGTGCGGAAGGACCTTTAGCCGAGGGAAAAATCTCCGAAATTTGAATACCAGTTGCATGCTTAGACATTTAAAACGCCATGCACTTGCAAGCGTGGACGGACTACAAAACCTCAGGTAGCACATGTGCACCTGCTCCGACTGAAGGTAGCCAGCAACGTTCCATCGCTTCCCCCACTGTAAGCCCTCCGGTTAGCACACCACCAGCAAGAATGTCGAGGTGTCGTCACAAGGCCAAAGCAGTCAGGGAATCAGAGTGTTTTTGCAACCAAAGACTGAATCTAGGCCATCACCACCACCACCACAATCACAATCACCAACCCCCTCTCATCCGCCATGTCCACCGCTAGTTCCCCCATATGCAACTCTAAAGTCCAGCTCACCCTAGCAGACACTATGAGCAGGACAAGAAAGTACCATCCTCTCATCCGCGTACACTGGCTTTGAATGCCTACATTGCCAAACTGATCTCATTAGAGATGATGCCCTTCCGTTGGTTGAAAGCGTAGAGTTCAGAGAGCTCATGGCCTATGCTGTCCCACGCTATGACCTACCCAGTCGGCACTTCTTTTCTAGAAAAGCCATCCCTGCCCTCCACCTGCATGTGAAAGACCGCATTGTCCATGCACTCAAACAATCAGTGAGTGAAAAGGTGCACCTCACAACAGATGCATGGCCAGTAGGCATGGCTAGGGCCGTTACATGTCCATCACTGTGCACTGGGTTAATGTGGTGGATGCAGGGTCCACAGGGGACAGCGACTGTGGGACAGTGCTGATTAGCCCACGGTATAGGCAACAGTTGGCTGTAGGCGTTCGAACCTCCTCCTCCTCCAGAAGCGAAAGCTCGTCGACAGAACACAGTCGCACGAGCACTCCATCCGCAGCTGACAGTGTTGCACACGAGGTGTTCCACTATCGAACAGCTAGTGGTAAGCGTCAGCAAGTTGTTTTAAAGATGATGTCTTTGGGTGACAACAGACACACCGCGCAGGTACTGGCCAACTACTTGCAGCGAGAAACTGAGTCATGGCTGGGCATTCTACATCTTGAGCCAGGCAAGGTAGTCATTGATAACGGATGTAATTTTGTGGCGGCCATAGCCCTGGCCAAACTCAGACACATTCCTTACCTGGCTCACACCTTGAACCTGGTGGTGCAGTGCTTCATAAATAATTATCCGGAGTTAACAGCCCTGCTCCATAAGGTGCGAAAACTGTGCTCGCACATCCGTCGCTCACCTGTAGACTCCAGTCGTATGCAGAGGCTGCAGCGATCGCTCCACCTCCCCAAGCACCGCCTAATCATAGACGTTGCAACAAGGTGGAACTCCACCATGCACATCGTTGAGAGGCAGTCTGTAATGCATTTGTGGGAGGATACACGGGCAGGCAGATTGAGGGCAGTCATCGAGTTGTCGGGTGTGCAGTGGTCAAAGCTGAAAGACCTCTGTAAAGTCCTTCAGTGTTTTGAGGAATGCACACGTCTGGTAAGCGCAGACGACGCCATCATAAGCATGACCATCCCACTTATGCGTCTGCTCATGCAAACTTTGACGCATATTAAGGATCAGGCATCTGCAGCGGAGGAGGAAGAGGAAGAGGGAAGCATTGATGACAGTCAGCCATTGACTGCTCAGGGAACTGTCCTGGATGAGGTGGAGGAAGAAGAGGAAGAGGAGGAGGATGAGGGGGATGATTATTTTGTGGAGGAGGATGCTTCTCAGGGGCTAGAGAAACTGTTGGCTTGCCAAGGTCAGGTACAGGGTTTGTGCGTGACTGGAGGAATGTGGATTTGGCAAAAAGTGCTCCTCCACCCACCACTGGCAGTGCATCATTGACACCTGGAACATTGGCCCACATGTGTGATTATGTCTTGTGGATCCTAAAAAGGGACCTCCGCATTGCCAAAATTATGAAGGATGACGACTACTGGTTGGTCAGCATCCTCGATCCACGCTATAAAGGCAAATTACAGAACATCATGCCACAGTAGAACCTAGAGCTAATATTGGCGAACAAACAAGCAACTCTGGTAAACCGTTTGCTAGAGGCATTCCCAGCACACAGCAGCGGTGCAGGTTCTACCATGAGCCGTACTCGGCAACATGGAAGAGGTGTTCATGGTGCACACAGCCGAAGTGGCATTGGAGACAGGGGTTTCATGACCTTGGACTGATTTCTCGTGTACCACTCACACGACTGTTAATACTGAATCGATTGCAACAGACAGGAGACAGCAGTTGTCAAGTATGGTTTAAAATTACCTCTCCTCACCTATCGATGTTCTCCCTCACAGTTCATTCCCCTTTGACTACTGGGCCTGTAAACTGGACACCTGGCCTAAATTGGCACAATATGCCTTACAGGAGCTCGCTTGCCCTGCTGGTAATGTGCTATCAAAAAGAGTCTTCAGTGCTGCTGGATCAATCCTGACAGAAAGAAGGACCCGGCTGTCGACCCAAATTGTTGGAGATCTCATCTTCATTAAAATGAACCATGTCTGGGTTTCAAAGGATTTTGTACCACCTTCCCCTGATGACACATAGGTTGCCATCAAAATGGCTCGCTTTGTCTTCCTCTTCCTCCGACTTCTCCAATTCCTCCATTTGCAGATACTGAATATCCAGCCTACACCTCAACATATGCCAGTTTTTCCACCTCCCTAACTGGGCTGTACCCCCCCCCCCGCAGGGCCGGCGTCAGCACCTTGCGCACCCGGGCAAGTGCCAGGGCCCTGAGCAGGGGGGGGCCCACTCACCGTCAGAGACACCGGCGTACAATGAGGGGCCCTGTGCCAGAGCCGGAGCCCCTGAGTGGGCCCCCCTGCTTGCTCAGGGCCCCAGCACTTGCAATACTTACCTCTCCCTGCTCCACCGCTGTGACGTCTTCCGCGTTTCCTGACAGTGACATTCAGGTCAGACAACGCGATGACGTCACGTCTGTGCACCCTCTGCCTGAACAGTCACAGTGCAGAGAGCTGGAAGATGGTGAAGCTGAGGAGTCCAGTGCATAGCAGTGCCCAGCAAGGAGAAGTATTTAATTTTTTCTAATGTTTAGAGCAATATATTGGGAGCATTATACACTGGAGAATTATATATGGGGCCCATCATACACTTTAGCATCATTGATAGGGCCCATTATACACCGGAGCATCATATGGGGCCCATTATTTATGGAGCATTATATGGGCCCATCATACACTGGAGCATCATCCATGGGGCCCATAATACACTGGAGCATAATAAATGGGGCCCATCATACACTGGTGCATCATATATGGAGTCCATTAAACACTGGAGCATTATAAATAGGGCCCATCATACACACTGGAGCATTATAAATGGGGACCATCATACACTGGAGCATCATATAAGGTGCCCATTATACTCTGGAGCATCATATGGGGCCCATTATATATGGAGCATTATATAGGCCCATCATACACTGGAGCATCATCCATGGGGCCCATCTTACACTGGAGAATTATAAATGGGGCCCATCATACACTGGAGCATCATCCATGGGCCCATCATATACTGGAGGATCATATGGGGCCCATTATATATGGAGCATTATATGGGCCCCTCATACACTGGAGCATCATCCATGGGGCCCATAATACACTGGAGCATAATAAATGGGGCCCATCATACACTGGTGCATCATATATGGAGTCCATTAAACACTGGAGCATTATAAATAGGGCCCATCATACACACTGGAGCATTATAAATGGGGACCATCATACACTGGAGCATCATATAAGGTGCCCATTATACTCTGGAGCATCATATGGGGCCCCATTATATATGGAGCATTATATAGGCCCATCATACACTGGAGCATCATCCATGGGGCCCATCATACACTGGAGCATTATAAATGGGGCCCATCATACACTGGAGCATCATATACGGGGCCCATTATACACGGGAGCATTATAAATGGGGCCCATCATACACTGGAGCATTATAAATGGGGCCCATCATACACTGGAGCATCATATATGGGGCCCATTATACACTGGAGCATCATATGGGGCCCATTATTTATGGAGCATTATATAGGCCCATCATACACTGGAGCATCATCCATGGGGCCCATCATACACTGGAGCATCATATGGGGTCCATTATATATGGAACATTATATAGGCCGATCATATACTGGAGCATCATCCATGGGGCCCATCATACACTGGAGCATTATAAATGGGGCCCATCATACACTGCAGCATCATATACGGGGCCCATTATACACTGGAGCATTAAAAATGGGGCCGATCATACACTGGACATCATATACGGGGCCCATCATACACTGGAGCATCATATGGAGCCCATTATATATGGAGCATTATATAGGTCCTTCATACACTGGAGCATCATCCATGGGGCCCATCATATACTGGAGCATCATATGGGGCCCATTATATATGGAGCATTATATAGGTCCTTCATACACTGGAGCATCATCCATGGGGCCCATCATATACTGGAGCATCATATGGGGCCCATTATATATGGAGCATTATATAGGCCCATCATACACTGAAGCATCATCCATGGGGCCCATCATATACTAGAGCATCATATGGGGTTCATTATTTGAAGGGGCATCATATAGGGTATGGAGCATCATATGGGGCTGTTATGTTTTGGTAGCTGAGGAGAGCATGGAAAAACGGCAATACACCAGAGAGGTTGGAATCTACTGGATTGCAGTACCCTGACTAACCACCACAACTAAAGGCAGCCGTGGAGCGTTCCTACGTTGGTCCTAGACGCCTCGTCACAGCCTGAGAGGTTAACTACACCTAAAGATAGAAAGAGGAAAGCTATCTGCCCCGGAGCAGATCCCCAAAGAACATAGGAAGCCCCCAAACATGTAATGGCGGTTAGACAAGAGGAATACAGACACAGACAGAAAATAGTATGAGCAAACGTTGGGGCCCAATCTGCCTAGACAGAAAAGGATAGGAAGGATACTTACTGCAATCCAAAAAAAAACCCTAAAAAAAGCCAACGCTACTAATTGCAAAAACACCTGAGATCACACGACCTCTACCACCTAAATTATTTCTCTGGTGTAACAAAACTAAGCCCAGCCACTGAAAAAATTGGAAAAGGCAAATGAACAAATAACAGTGGCTCCAGAGGAACGGAGAGGAGCCCAAACCCCCCAGGAAGGGGGACCTGGCTAACTTCACAGAAATGCAGAGAAATATGCAAATGGTAAGCACAAAAACAAAAAACAGAAAATATCTTATCTGAGAGCAGGAGAAGAGGCAAGACTCAGCAAGCTTCCAAGTGTGCCAGGAAGCAACGTTGAGACAAGAACAATTGATCACCGGCAACCATGATGGGAGGGAACCTCCCTTATATCCAGCCAGTCTGTAATTCCTGATTGCCAATCCTCATTGAATGGTTCAGTACTGTTTGTAACAACCAGAGGGAGCTTCTGCTCAGAATTCATTTCTAAAACATTCACAACATGGGGCCTATTCTGTATGGAGCATTATATGGAGTCCATTCTGTATGGAGCAAAATATGGGGCCCATCATATACTGTATGGAGCTTTATATGCGACTCATTATACTGTACTATGGAGCAATATGTGGGGCTTTATACTCTATGGGGACCGTCCTATACTGTATGGCACATTATACGGGGACCATCATATACTGTAGCATTATGTGGAGCTCATCATATACTGCATGGAACATTATATGGGACAAATTATTTATGGAGCAATATATGGGGCTCATTATTCTGTATGTCGCACTATGTGGTGGCTATAATACTGTATGGAGGAATATACTGTCTGGTTTTTGAGCTATTGTAGAATTTAAAATAGATATTACTCATGTAATGTAAGAAGTGAAGTATTTGGCATTGTACTATACCTATATTTCTCTGCCGTATCGGAGCATCATGAATTGTGGTATGTGTTAAAGGGGCCCACTGAGACTCTTTAGCCCGGGGCCCACGAAAACCTGGAGCCAGCCCTGCCCCCCTCAACTTTAGCCAAATAACCCCCAGGTTTCAATGTGTAACTATTATTATAAAGTAAATTAAGGTTGACAAGC